>CAKXYN010000251.1:0-600000 GCA_935064755.1 Tragelaphus eurycerus
TGTCCTCATTCCTTTTAATTCGTTTTTCTTTTTTCTCCTCTGATTCATTTAATTCTGCCATTCTATCTTCTAATTCACTAATTCTATCTTCTGCCTCTGTAATTCTACTATTTGTTGCCTCCAGAGTGTTTTGGATCTCATTTATTGTATTATTCATTATATATTGACTCTTTTTTATTTCTTCTAGGTCCTTGTTAAATCTTTCTTGCATCTTCTCGATGCTTTTCTCCAGGCTATTTATCCATGATTCCATTTTGCTTTCCAGGCTTTGGATTAATTTCACTATCATTATTCGGAATTCTTTATCAGGTAGGTTCGCTATTTCTTCCTCTTTAGTTTGGTTTGGTGGGCATTTATCCTGTTCCTTTACCTGCTGGGAATTCTTCTGTCTCTTCATCTTGTTTAAAATGCTGAGTTTGGGGAGTCCTTACTGTATTCTGGCAGTCTGTGGAGTTCTCTTTATTGTGGCTTTTCTGCCCTATATGTGGGTTTGTACCGGTGGCAAGTCGAGGTTTCTTGTTTATGGAAGCTTGTATCGATGTTCTGGTGGGTGGGGCTGGATTTCTTTTCTCTGGGGTGCGGTGGAGTGTCTAGTGGTGTGTTATGAGATGTCTATGGTTTTGAGGTCGCTTTGTGTAGCCTGTGACTTGGAGCTCAGGGCTGTGTTCTTGTTTTTCTAAAGGTTTTTCTTGGTATGTCTTGCCGTGGAACTTGCTGGTCTTTGTGTGATGCTTGGTTTCAGTGTAGGTATGGAGGCATTTGATGAGCTCCTGTCAATTAATGTTTCGTGGGGTCAGGGTTTGGACTTAAGCCTCCTGCTTCCTGTTATCTGTCTTATTTTTGCAGTAGTCTCATAAAGTTCGTCTTCTATATTGCATTCCACAATTAGACTGTTCAGAGATGTTCACGGAGTTATACAGAGAAGGAGAAAGGGAGGAGGGAGATATAGTTGGTCAGGAGGATAAAAGGAGGGAGTGTCAAGGAGAGAGACAGATCCAGTCAGTAATCAGTAAAGAAAAGAACGAAGGGGAGAAAAAAAGCCAAGGACATAAAGAAAAAGAGAAGAAAGAAAAAAAAAAAAAAGAAAGAAAGAAAACACACACAAAAAAAACCAAAACAGGGCAAAAGTTATATCTAACAGTGGAGATTAAAGAAGTACTAGAGGATAAAAACATAAAAATAAAAGAAACAAAAACAAGAAAAAAAAAAAACACACACACACACACAAAAACCAAAACAGGGTCGCAAAAGTTATATCTAACAGTGGAGATTAAAGAAGTACTAGAGGATAAAAACATAAAAATAAAAGAAACAAAAACAAAAAAAAAAAAAACACACACACACAAAAAAACCAAAACAGGGTCGCAAAAGTTATATCTAACCGTGGAGATTAAAGAAGTACTAGAGGATAAAAACATAAGAATAAAAGAAACAAAAACAAGAAGAAAAAAAGAAAAAAATTAAAAGGAAAGAGAAAAAAAAAATTTTTTTTTCTTTTTTCTTTTCTTCCCCTCCCCCTCCTCTTCCTTTCAATAAAAAAATAATAAAATTTTTTAAAAAAACATATATTAAACAAAGAAAAAAAAGGAAATAATGTTGGTAAAAATAGTAACAATATGTATAAGAGTTTCTCTTTTATTGCTGTGGGTTCAGTTCATTTTCGGCTAGTTCCTTGTTCCGGCTTAAGTTCCTCAAGATCTATAGGCCCCTTTCTCTGTAGTTGGTCTGTATAGTCCTTTGTTCTGTGCGCAGGCCCCGCAGTGTCTTGGGCCTGGGCCGGCCTCTTCTGTGGACAGTGCCGCAGTCTGGTCTGCCAGCCCGACCCACTCCCGGCGGGAACGGCCCGCGCGGCCACGGCTGGCGGGGGAGCGGCGGCGAGGGGATGGTTCGCACGGGAACGGGACAGTCAGCGGTGGGGGTCGACCCGCGCGGGAGCCCCCGGCGCAGGGGGCGGGCGCGCGCTATAGTCCCTTGCTCTGTGCGCGGGCCCCGCAGTGTCTTGGGCCCGGGCCGGCCCCTCCTGTGGTCCTCGCCGCAGTCCGGTCTGCCGGCCCAAACCACTCCCGGCAGAAACGGCCCGCGCGGCAACGGCTGGCGGGGGGAGCAGCGGTGAGGGGATGGAGTGGTTCGCACGGGAACGGTCGGTGGTGGGGGTCGACCCGCTCGGGAGCCCCCGGCGCAGGGGACGGGTGCGCGCCCGCGCGGGAGCGGCTGGCGGCAGGGGGGGAGGGGAGCGCTCCTCGGGGGTGCTTCCCACGGGGGAGCGGCCGGCGGCGTGGGAGCAGCCCACAGCGTCTCCCCGCCCAGCCCCGGCTTGCTACTGGCGGAAGCGGGTGTTTGCGATGATGCCTTCCCGCCACGGAAGCTACTGCAGGGCTCGTAGTCTGTGGGTCTTAATTGTTCCTTTGTTTTCCTCTCTGTTATGATATCTCCGTGCTTTCTCGGTTGGCACAGACTCTACAGGGAGAGTTTCCCGGTGTTTGGAAACTTCTCTTTCCCTTTCCAGGCTCCCTTCCCCGGACAGAGGTCCGTCCCTCCCTCTTTGTCCCTCTCTGGCTTCTATATTCTTTCCTACCTCCTTTAGAGGGGAGTGAGTTGCTTTTCTCAGTGTCCGATGTTCTCTGCCGACATTCCGAAGCTGTTTGAGGAATTTACTCGGCGTTTAGATGTCCCCTTGATGAGTTTGTGGAGGAGAAAGTGTATTCCCCGTCCTAATCCTCCGCCATCTTAATCGGAACCCTGTCACAGAACTTTTTGAGTTGCATCAAGGGTGTCAAGTACTGTTTCGAATTTCAAGAGGAAACGTAAGAGTTTGCTCAAGATGCTGCAGTGGGAAAGGGCCTCATCTTGCAATGACGGGGGAACCTCGTGGTTTTTCTCGATTCTGCAGTGGGATTCTGGAGTTATGACGTGGAACTCAGGGAGCCACTCGTGTTGCCACAGGGAAGTCAGCTGGGGATTGCCCTAGAGTCACTGCAGGGCAAATAGACCTCATCTAGGCTTGTGTCCAAAACCATGTTCTTCTCCAGTAGCAATAGCAATCTTGGGATTGCATTCAAGGTTCACCCAGGGAGTCAGGCCTCGTCTCAATTTGAATCAAAGAACTCCAGTCTCCTCTAGAATTGTGACGGGTATCTATTGGAGCTCATTGACTGGCGTAAAGGGAGTCAATGCTCTTGTGGTGTTTTGAGAGTGGACTGCTCTCTATGCCCTGCAGGAAAAGAAGGGCCTCGTTTGGTGATGACAGGGGAATCTCGTGGTTTTTCTCGAGCTGCAGTGAGATGTGTGGGGTTTCTCTCGAGTTATGACGTGAAATTCAGAGAGCCTAATGTGTGGCCCCAGGGAGGCCCAGTCTCCATTCGAGTTGCGAGGGGGATCCCAGAATTGCTCTCTAGTCATGGCAGGGGAATCGGGCCTCCAGACCTGTTGAAGGGTGAATCTTGAGGTCTTCTCGAGTTGCACAGGAAAACCTGGTTTCCCTCGACTGGTGACGGTGACCTCAGGGAGCTTCTCATGGTGCCTATGGGAAGTCAGGAATACTGTGGAGTTGGAAGAGGCCTCTCGGGACTCTACTGGGTCTCTGCCACGGAAGAGGGCCTCATGTCGAGTTGAGGCGGGAACCTCAGTGTTCCTCTCCTATTCTGACGTGGGTCTTGGAGTGTATATGTCTTTTCAGACAGGGAGTCAGGTCTCGACTTGTGTGGAGGCATGAAACTCGGCTTTCCTCTTGAGTTGTCAAAGGGGTTTAAGGCCTACACGTGAGTTGAATTTGGGACTTGGGGCTCTTTTCGATTTAGCCATCAGGGCATCAGAAATCCCTTCGTGTTTGTGAGTTGATCTTGGCTGACATTCGAATCGGTGCAAGGGAGTCAGGCCTGATCATGAGTGGACAGGGAAATACGTGTCTTTAGAATTGTGACAAGACCCCCGGATCCCCTCCAGTGTCAAATAGATACCAGCCTCCTCTTGAGGTACAATGGGGACATCAGCATTCCTTTCCAGGTGAAGCAGGACAATTGAACCTTATCTCGACTTGAGGAGGGGAAAACGGGGCTCTTCTTGACTTGTGATAAGAAACTCAGCATTCCTCTCGAGTGGGGACGGATATCTGGGGAAACTTCTGGAGTTTCCTAATGAGTGTCAAGTACCCTTTTGCCTTCCAAGAGTGAACGTGGGCTTTTTGGAAACACTGCAGCATAAATTGGCCTCCTCAAGCGAGCATGGGAGAATTTCGTGGGTTACATGGAGTTGTGGCCGGAAGCTTAGGGTTCCTCTTGAGTTGTGTGTAGACGTGGGGGACCTGCTCCTGTCTCCTCCAGGAAGTCAGATCTCCTTTGGCATTGCGAGGGGCACTTTGGGATTCCTCACTCATTGCTGCATTGATGAATAGGGCCTCATTACGAGTTGAGGCAGGAACCTCAGAGTTCTTGATTTGTGACATTTATCTCAGTGTCTCTGTGGAGTTGAAAAAGGGTGTCAGGCCTCGTCTTGTGTTGAGGCACTCTCAATTCGAGTTGTGAGGGTGAGGGCGGCATTGCTCTCAAGTCACAGCAGGGGAATCAGGCCTGAAGATGCATTGAAGGGGGAATCTCTAAGTCTTTCTCGAGTTGCAGCAGGAAACCCTGGTTTCCCTCGACTTGTGATGGTGACATCAGGGGGCTTCTCATGGTGCCGATGGGAAGTCAAGAATACTGAGGAGTTGGAAGGGGTCTCTCGAGACTCCACTGGTGTCATTGCAATGGAAGAGGGCCTCATCTCGAGTTGAGGCAGAAACCCCAGGTTTCCTCTTCTGTTCTGAGGTGGGTCTCGTGGTGTGTATGCCGTTTCAAACAGGGAATCGGGTCTCGACGTGTATGGAGGCATGGAACTCTGCTTTCTTCTCGAGTTGTCAAAGGCGTTACAGGCCTCCAGGTGAGTTGAATTTGGAATCTGGCCCTCTTTTCCAATTACCAACCGGGACATCAGAACACCCTTCATGTTGTGAGTGGATTCTCGGCTGACATTCAAATCAGTGCAAGGGAATCAGGCCTGATCTTGAGTGGATTGGGAAATACGTGGCTTTTGAATTGTGACAAGACCCCTGGTCCCCCTCCAGTGTCAATTAGATACCAGCCTCCTCTTGAAGTGCGAAGGGGATGTTGGTATTCCTTTCCAGGTGAAGCACAGCAATCGACCCTCATTTCGAATTGAGGAGGGGGAAACAGGGCTCTTCTTGACTTGTAGTGGGATATTCAGCATTCCTCTCGAGTGGGGATTGGCATCTGTGGAAACTTCTGGAGATTCCAAGAGCGTGTCAAGTAGCCTTTCGAGTCCCGAGAGGGAACGTAGGCTTTCTTTGGAAATGCTGCAGCACAAAAGGGCCTCCTCAAGTGTGCAGGGGAAAATTTCCGGTTTTGCTTGGATATGTGGCAAGAAGCTTAGGGTTCTTCTCGAGTTACGTGTCAACCTGGGGGACCTGATGGTGTCTCCTCAAGGAAGTCAAATCTCCTTTGGCATTGCGAGGGCCACCTCGGGATTCCTTGCACATCGCTGAAGAGATGAATAGGGCCTCATCACGAGTTGAGGCAGGAAACTCAGGGTCCCTCTCCATTTCTGATATTGATTTTGGTGTCTCTGTGGAGTTGGAACAGGGGAGACAGGCCTCGTCTTCTGTTGAGGCACGAAACTCCATTTGCCTCTCGAGTTGTTCATGGGGCGTCAGGACACTTGTCGAGTTGTATTTGGAACCTGCAACTTTTTCCAGAGGATGGAACCAGGGTGTCAGTGCCTCTTCGTGTTGTGGCTTCATCCTCAGGGTTCCATTCGAAGAGATGCCCGGGCATCAGGACTTACCTTGAATGGACGGGGAAATCGATGTCTTTCAGAATCTGGCATGACCCACAAGGCTTCTTCTCGAGTTTCAATGTGTGACCGGCCTCCTCCTGAGGTGTGACAGGAAGGTCGGGATCCCTTTCCAGGAAAAGCAGGGGAATTGACCCTCATCTCAAGATCAGGAGGGCAGAAGGGGCTCACATTAAGTTGTGCCGGGAAACTCTGTTTTCCTCTCGAGTGAAACTGGTATGTCGGGGAACTTTTTGAGTTGCATCAAGGGTGTCAAGTACCGTTTCAACTTTAAAGAGGGAATGTGGGATTTCCCTCGAGACACGGCAGTGGAAAAGTGCGTCATCCAGCGATGACGGGTGAACCTCCTGGTTTTTCTCGAGTTGCAGCGGGATTCTCAAGTTATGATGGGGAACTCAGGGAGCCTCTCATGGTGCCCCAGGGAAGTCCAGTCTCCGGGGGTGCTGGGGATTTTTCTCGTGTCACGGCAGGTCAAATAGACCTTATCTAGGCTTGCGTCAAGAAACTCCATGCTCCTCTCCAGTGGGGACACAGACCTCAGGGTTTTATCTAAGTTTCACCCAGGGAGTCAGGCCTTGTCTTGAGTTGAAGCAAAGAACTCCGCTCTGCTCTGGAGCAGCCATGTGTATTTCTTGGAGCCATTTCAATGGCCTAAAGGGAGTCAATCCTCCTGTAAAGTTTTGAGAGGGGATACGGGATTGTTCTCTAGGCCCTGAAGGAAAATTAGGGCCTCATATCACGATGATGGGGGAACCTCGTGGTTTTTCTTGAGTTCCCGTGCAATGTGTGGGGTTTCTCTCCAGTTAGGATGGGCAATACAGGGAGCCTCTCTTGTGGCCCCAGGGCCGTCCAGTCTCCATTCTAGTTGTGAAGGGGAGCGCGGCATTGCTCTCGAGTCACAGCAGGGCAATCTGGCCTCAAGATGTGTTGAAGGGGGAATCTTGAAGTCTTTCTCGAGTTGCGACAGGAAACCCTGGGTTTCCTCAACTTGTGACGGTGACCTCAGGGAGCTTCTCATGCTGTCAATGGGAATTCAGTAATACTGTGGAGTTTTGAGGGGCCTCTCGAGACTCCACTACGTTCAGTAAAAAGGAAGAGGGCCTCATCTCGAGTTGATGCGTGAAACCCCAGGGTCCCTCTCCTGTTCTGACGTGGGTCTCGGGGTGCGTATGCCGTTTCTAAAAGGGAGTAGGGTCTCGACGTGTGTGGAGGATGGAACTCTGCTTTCCTCTCGAGTTGTCAAAGGTGTTAAAGGCCTCCAGGCAAGTTGAATTTGGAACCTGGCCCTCTTTTCCGATTAGCAACCAGGGTATCAAAACTCCCTTCCTGTTGTGAGTGGAATCACAGCTGACTTTAGAATCGGTGCAAGGGAATCAGGCCTGATCTCGAGTTGATGGGGAAATACGTGGCTTTTGAATTGTGACAAGACCTCCGGGTTCCCCTCCAGTGTCAAGTAGATACCAGCCTCCTCTCGAGGTGCGAAGGGGATGTTGGCCTTCCTTTCCAGGCAAAGCAGGGCAATCGACCCTCATCTCGACTTGAGGAGGGGAAAACGGGGCTCTTCTTGACTTGTGGCAGGAAAATCAGCCTTCCTCTTGAGTGGGGACGGGTATCTGTGGAAACTTCTGGAGTTTCCTAAAGCGTGTCAAGTACCCTTTGAGTTCCAAGAGGGAACGTGGGCTTTCTTTGAAAACGCAGCAGCACAAAAGGTCTTCCTCAAGCGTGCAAGGGAGAATTTTCTCTTTTGCTTGCAGTTGCGGCGGGAAGCTAAGGGTTCTTCTCGAGTTGCGTGTCAACCTGTGGGACCCGCTCGTGTCTCCTCAGGGAAGTCAGATCACTTTGGCGTTGGAGGGGCACCTCAGAATTCCTTGAACATTGCTGCAAGGATGAATAGGGCCTCATCTCGAGTTGAGGCAGGAACATCAGGGTTCCTCTCCTATTCTGACATCGATCACAGGGTCTTTGTGGATTTGGAACTGGAAGTCAGGCCTTGTCTTGTTTTGAGGCATGGAACTCCCCTTGCCTCTCGAGTTGTTCATGGGGTTTCAGGACACTTGTTGAATTGTACTTGGAACCAGCGGCTTTTTCGGGAAGATGCACCCAGGGTGTCAGTGCCCCTTCGTGTTGTGACTTCATCCTCGGGGTTCCATTCGAAGAGATGCCCAGGTATTGGGACTTCTCTTGAGTGGATGGGGAAATCGGTGTCTTTTAGAATGTGGCACAACCCACGAGGCTTCCTTTCAAGTTTCACTGTGAAAACGGCCTCGTCCTGAGGTGGGACACGAAGGTTGGGATCCCTTTCCAGAAAAAGCAGGGGAATCGACCCTCATGTCGAGATCAGGAGGGGAGAAGGGGCTCAGATTTAGTTGTGCCAGGAAATTAGATTTTCCTCTCAAATGAGACGGGTATGTCGGGGAACATTTTGAGTTGCATCAAGGGTGTCAAGTACTGTTTTGAATTTCAAGAGGGAAATTTGGATTTCTCTCGAGGCACTGTAGGGGGAAAGGGCCTCATCTCATGATGACTGGGGAACCTCGTGATTTTTCTCGAGTTGCGGTGAGAAACTCGAGTTACTACCCGGAACTCAGGAAGCCTCTGGTGTTGCCCCAGGGAAGTCCAGTCTTCATTCGAGTTGCTAGGGGGAGCTTGGGAATGCTCTCGAATCACTGCAGGGCAAATAGATCTTATCTACCCTTCTGTCCTGAAATTCCATGTTCATCTCTAGTGGTGACAGGGATCTCGGTGTTGCATTCAAGTTTCACCCGGGGAGTAATGCCTTGTCTCAAGTTGAAGCAAAGAACTCTGCTCTCCTCTCGAGTTGTGACGGGTATCACAGGGAGCCCATTGTTGGCCTAAAACGAGTGAAACCTCCAGTGAAATTTTGAGAGGGGATTCGGGATTGCTTTCTAGACCCTGCAGGAAAAGAAGGCACTCATTTCGCTATGACGGGGGAATCTCCTGGTATTTCTCGAACTCTGTTGCAATGTGTGTTGTTTCTCTCGAGTTACCATGGGGAACTCAGGAATCCTCTCCTGTGGCTCCACGGAAGACCAGTATCCATTCAAGTTGCGAGGGGGAGCCCCAGATTGCTCTCGAGTCACAGCAGGAGAATCGGGCCTCAATACACATTGAAGGGGGAATCTCGAGGTCTTTCTCGAGTTGCAGAAGGAAACCCAGGGTTTCCTTGACTTGTGACGGTGTCCTCAGGGAGCTTATAATGGTGCCTATGGGAAGGAAGGAATACTGTGCAGTTGAGAGGGATGTCTTGGGACTCCACTGGGGTAAGTGCAATGGAGAGGTCCTCATCTTGAGTTGAGGTGGGAATCTCAGGGTTCCTCTCCTGTTCTGATATCGATATCAGGGTTTGTGGATTTGGAACTGGGAGTCAGGCCTCGTCTTGTTTTGAGGCATGGAACTCCCCTTGTCTCACGAGTATTTATGGGGTGTCAGGCCACTTGTGAAGTTGTATTTGGAACCTGCGTTTTTTTTGGGGGGGAAGATGCATCTGGGTTGTCACTGCCCATTCTTGTTGTGACTTCATCCTCGGGGTTACATTCGAAGAGGTGCCCAGGCATGGGGAGTTCTCTTGAGTCGATGGGGAAATCAGTGTCTTTCGGAATGTGGCATGACCCACGTGGTTTCCTCTCGAGTTTCAATGTGAGACCGGCCTCCTCTTGAGGTGGGAAAGGAAGGTTGAGATACCTTTCCAGACAAAGCAGGATAATCAACCCTCATGTCGAGATTAGGAGGGGAGAAGGGGCTCAGATTAATTTGTGCCAGGAAACTCGGTGTGCCTTTTGAATCTGACGGGTATGTCAGTGCAATTTTTGAGTTGAATCAAGGGTGTCAAGTACTGTTTAGAATACTAAGAGGGAATGTGGGATATCTCTCGAGGCACTACGGAGGGAAAGGGCCTCATCTCTCGAATATGGGGGAACCTCATGATTTTTCTCGAGTTGCGGTTGGAATCTCGAGTTATGACCCAGAACTCAGGGAGCCTCTTTTGCTGCCCCAGGGAAGTCTAATCTCCATTCGAGTTTCGAGGGGGATCTGGGGATTGCTCTCGAGTCACTGCAGGGCAAATAGACCTCATCTAGTCTTCTGTCGAGAAATTCTGTGTTCTTCTGCAGTGGCAACAGGGAAATCGGTGTTGCATTCAAGGTTCATCCAGGGAGTCAGGCCTCGTCTCGAGTTGAAGCAAAGAACTTCGCTGTCCTCTCGAGTTGCGACGAGTATCTCTTGGAGCCCTTTGATGACCTAAAATGAGTCAAGCATCCTGTGAAATTTTGAGAACGGACTCTGGATTGCTCTCTAGGCCCTGCAGGTAAAGAGGGCCCTCATCTCGCGATGATGGGGTATCTTGTGCTTTTCCTTGAGCTGTGGCATGACGTGTGGGGTTTCTCTCGAGGTACGACGGGGAACTCATGGAGCCTCTCGTGTGCTCCTGGGAAATCAAATCTCCATTGGAGTTGCAAAGGGGAGCCCGGAATTGCTCTCGAGTCACAGCAGGGGAATCGGGCCTCAAGACGCATTGAAGGGGGAATCTCGAGGTCTTTCTCAAGTTGCGGCAGGAGACCCTGTGTTCCCTCGACTTGTGCTGGTGACCTCACGGAGCTTGTCATGGTGCCTATGGGAAGGCAGGAATACTGTGGAGTTGACAAAGGCATCTTGGAACTCCACTGGGGTCAGTGCAATGGAAGAGGGCCTCATCTTGTGTTGAGGCGGGAATCTCAGGGTTCCTCTCCTGTTCTGACATCGATCCTGGGGTCTTTGTGGATTTGGAACAGGGAGTTAGGCCGCGTCTTGTGTTGAGGCACAGAACTCTGCTTGCCCCTCGAATTGTTCATGGGGTGTAAGGCCACATGTCGAGTTGTATTTGGAACCTGTGGCTTTTTAGGGAGGATGCAATCAGGGTGTCAGTGCCCCTTCGTGTTGTGACTTCATCTTCAGGGTTTCATTTGAAGAGGTGCTCTGACTTCGGGACTTGTCTCAAGTGGAAAGGGAAATCCATGTCTTTCAGCATGTGGCAGGACCCACGAGGCTTCCTCTCGAGTTTCAAAGTGAGTCTGGCCTCGTCCTGAGGTGGGACGGGAAGGTTGGGATCCCTTTGCAGACAAAGCAATGGAATCAACCCTCATGTCGAGATTAGGAGGGGAGAAGGGGCTCAGATAATGTTGTACTGGGAAATTCAGTGTTACTCTCGAATGAGACAGGTATGTTGGGGAACTTTTTGACTTGCATCAAGGGTGTCAAGTATCGTTTAGAATTTCAAGAGAGAACGTGGTATTTCTCTTGAGGAACTGCAGGGAGCAAGGGCCTCATCTCACGATGATGGGGGAACCTCGTGTTGTTTCTCGAGTTGTGACGGGAATCTTGAGTAACGACCCAGAACTCAGGGAGTCTCTGGTGTGGCCCCAAGGAAGTACAATCTCCATTCGAGTTGCGAGGGGGAGATGGGGATTGCTCTCTAGTTTCTGCAGGGCAAATAGACCTCATCAAGGCTTCTGTCCAGGAATTCCGTGTTCGTCCCCAGTGTCGATAGGCATCTCAGGGTTGCTTTCAAGTTTCACCTGGGGAATCAGGCCTCGTCTCAAGTTGAAGCACAGAACTCTGCTCTTTGCTCGAGTTGTGACAGCTATCTCTTGGTGCCCTTTGATGGCCTAAGGTGAATCAAGCCTCCTTGAACATTTGAGAGGGGATTCGTGATTGCTCTCTAGGCCCTGCAGGAAAAGAAGCCACTCATGTTGCGATGATGGGGAATCTCATGGTTTTTCTCGAACTCTGGCACAATGTATGGGCTTTTTCTCGAGTTACAATAGGGAACTCAGGGAGGCTCTCATGTGGCCTGAGGAAAGCCGTCTCCATTTGAGTTGCGAGTGGGAGCACGGCATTTCTCTCGAGTCACGGCAGAGGAATTGTGACTCAAGACGTGATGAAGAGGGAATCTTGAAGACTTTGTCGAGTTGCAGCACGAAATCCTGGGTTCCCTCGACTTCTGATGGTAACTGCAGGGAGCTTCTCATGGTGCCTATAGGAAGTCAGGAATACTGTGGATTTGGGAGGGGCCTCTTGGGACTCCACAGGGTCGTTGCCAAGGAAGAGGGCCTCATCTCAAGTTGAGGTGCAAACCACAGGGTTCCTCTCCATTTCTGACATCGATCTAGGGGTCTCTGAGAAATTGAAACAGGGGAGTCAAGCCTCAGCTTGTGTTGAGGCACAGAACTCCACTTACCGCTCGAGTTGTTCCTGGGATATCACGCCAATTGTCGAGTTGTATTTGAAACCTGCAGCTTTCTCTGGATGATGCAACCATGGTGTCAGATTCCCTTCGTGTTGTGACTTCATCCTAAGGGTTAATTTGAAGAGGTTCCCAGGCATCTGGACTTATCTTGAGTGGACGGGGAAATCCGTGTCTTTTGGAATGTGGCACGACTCACGAAGCTTCCTCTCAAGTTTCAATGTGAGACCGGCCTCCTCCTGAGGTGCAACGCGTAGGTTGGGATCCCTTTCCAGACAAAGCAGGGGAATCTACCATCATGTCGAGATAAGGAGAGAAGTGGCTCAAATTAAGTTGTGCTGGGAATCTCGGTGTTCCTCTCGTTTGAGACCTGTATGTCGGGCAACATTTTAAGTTGCATCAGGGTGTCAAGTATCATTTCGAATTTCAAGTGGGAATGTGGGATTTCTCTCAAGACACTTCAGTGGGAAGGTCCTCATCTTGTGATTACTGGGGAACTACGTGGAATTTCTCAAGTTGCGGCGGGATTCTCGAGTTAACGACAGGGAACTCAGGGAGCCTCTCGAGTTGCCCAAGGGAAGACCAATCTCCATTCAAGTTGCGAGAGGGAGCTGGGGATTGCTCTCGAGTCGCTACAAGGCAAATAGACCTCTTCTAGGCTTGTGTACAGTAACTCCTTGTTCCCCTCCAGTGGAGACAAGGATCTTCGGGTTGCATTCAAGGTTCAACCGGGGAGTCAGGCCTCATCTCAAGTTGAAGCAAAGAACTCCACTCTCCTCTCGAGTTGCGTTGGCTATCTCTTGGAGTCCATTGTGTGGCCTAAAGGGAGTTAAGCCTTCTGTGGAGTTTTGAGAGGGGAATTGGGATTGCTCTCTAGGCCTTGCAAGAAAAGAAGGGCCTCATCTTGCAATGTTGGGGGAATCTCCTGGTTTTTCGCGAGCTGCGGCTCGACATGTGGGGTTTCTCTCAAAGTATGATGGGGAACTCAGGGAGCCTCTCGTTTGGCCCCAGGGAAGTCCAGTATCCATTCGAGTTGCAAGTGAGAGCGCAACATTGGTCTCGAGGCACGGCAGGGTACTCGGGCCTGAAGATGTGTTGAAGGGGAATCTCAAGGTCTTTCTCGAGTTGTGGCAGGAAACCCTGGGTTCCCTCGACTTGTGATGGTGACATCTGGGGCCTTCTCATGGTGCATATGGGAAGGCAGGTATATTGTGGAGTTGAGAGTGTTGTCTTGGGACACCCCTGGGCTCAGTGCAATGAAAGAGGGCCTCATCTTGAGTTGAGGCAGGAATCTCAGGGTTCCTCTCCAGTTCTGACATCGATCTCTGGGACTTTGCAGATTTGGAACAGGGGAGTCAGGCCTCGTCTTGTATTGAGACACAGAACTCTGCTTGGCCCTCGAGTTGTTCATGGGGTGTCAGGCCACATGTTGTGTTGTATTTGGAACCTGCGGCTTTTTAGGGAGGATGTAATTGGCGTGTCAGTGCCCCTTCATGTTGTGACTTCATCCTTGGGATTACATTCGAAGAGGTGCTCAGGCATCTGGACTTCTCTTGAGTGAACGGGGAAATCGGTGTCCTTAGGAATGTGGCATGACCCACGAGGCTTCCTCTCGAGTTTCAATGTGAGATCGGCCTCCTCCTGAGGTGCAATGGGAAGGTCGGGATACCTTTTCAGACAAAGCAGGGGAATCAACCCTCATGTTGAGATCAGGAGGGCAAAAGGGGCTCAGATTAAGTTGGGCAGGGAAATTTGATGTTCCTCTCGAATGAGACCGGTATGTAGGGCAACATTTTAAGTGGCATCAAGGGTGTCATGTACCGTTTCGAATTTCAAGTGGGAAAGTGTGATTTCTCTTGAGGCACTGCAGCAGGAAAGGGCCTCATCTCACAATGACGGCTATCCTCGTGGTTTTTTTTTTTTTTTTGAGTTGTGGCGGGAATCTCGAGTTAGACCCGGAACTCAGGGAGCCTCTGGGGTTTCCAAAAGGAAGTCCAATCTCCATTTGAGTTGTAAGGAGGAACTGGGGATTACTCTAGAGTCACTGCAGGGCAATTAGACCTCATCTAGGCTTCTGTCCAGAAATTCCGTGTTCGTACCCATGGCGAGAGGCATCTCGGGGTTGCATTCAAGGTTCACCTGGTGAGTCAGGCCTTGTCTCGATTTGAAGCAAAGAAATCCGTTTTTCTCTCGAGTTGTGATGGGTATCTCTTGGAGCCCATTGATGGCCTAAATGGAGTCAAGCCTCCTGCAAAATTTTGAGAGGGAACACGAGATTGCTCTCTAGGCCCTGCAGGAAAAGAAGGCACTCATCTCCCAATAACGGGGGAATCTCGAGTTTTTTTCTTGAGCTCTGGCAAGATGTGTGGTGTTTCTCTCGAATGCCGACAGGGAACTCAGGGGGCCTCTCGTGTTGCCCCAGTGAAGTCAGCATTGCTCTCGAGTCACGGCAGGGGACTCAGGACTCAAGACGCGATGAAGAGGGAATCTCGAGGACATTCTCGAGTTGCTTGTCGACCTGGGAGACCCGCTCATGTCTCCTAAGGAAAGTCAGATCTCTTTGGACATTGCGAGGAGCAGATCAGGATTCCTTGTGCATTGCTGCAGGGATGCATAGGGCCTCATACCGAGTTGAGGAGGAACCTCAGAGTTGTTCTCCATTTCTAACATTGATCTTGTTGTCTCTGTGGAGGTGGAACTGGGGAGACAGATCTCGACTTGTGTTAGGGCACAGAACTCCGCTTGCCCCTTGAATTGTTCATGGCATGTCAGGCCACTTATCTTGTTGTATTTGGAACCTGCAGCTTTCTCCGGAGGATGAAGCAGTGGTGTCAGAGCCCTTTCATTTTGTGACTTCAGCCTCGAGATTACATTCGAAGAGGTGTCTGGGCATCGGGTCTTATCTTGAGTGGATTGGTAATCGGTGATGTTCATAATGTGGCGTGACCCACGAGACTTCCCCTCGTGTTTCTGTGTGAGACCAGCATCCTCCTGAGGTGCGACAGGAAGGTCGGGATCCCTTTCCAGACAAAGCAGGTGAATCGACCCTCATGTCAAGATAAGGAGCGAAGTAGGGGCTCAGATGAAGTTGTGCTGGGAAACTCGGTGTTCCTCTCCAATGAGACCAGTATGTTGGGCAACGTTTTAAGTTTCATCAAGGGTGTCAAGTTCCATTTTGATGTTCAAGTGTGTACGTGGGATTTCTCTCAAGATGCTGCAGCGGGAAAGGGCCTCATCTGGCGATGACTGGACAACCATGTGGTTTTTCTCGACTTATGGCAGGATTCTCGATTTAAGACAGGGAATTCAGGGAGCCTCTCGTGTGTCCCCAGGGAAGTGCAATCTCCATTCAAATGGTGAGAGAGAGCTGGGGATTGCTCTCGAGTCACTGCAGGGCAAAGAGACCTCTTCTAGGCTTGTGTCCAGAAACTCCGTGTTCCCCTCCAGTGACGCTAGGGATATCAGGGTTGCATTCAAGCTTCACCCGGGGAGTCAGGCCTCGTCTCTAGATGAAGCAAAGAACTATGCTCTCCTTTCGAGTTGCAACAGCTATCTCTTGGAGCCCATTGTGTGGTCTAAAGGGAATCAAGCCTTCTGTGGAGTTTTGAGAGTGGACTCGGGATTGCTCTCTAGTCCCTGCAGGAAAAGAAGGGCCTCAACTGGCGACGTCGAGGGAATCTCATGGTGTTTTCTCAAGCTGCGGCTCGACGTGTGGCATTTATCTCAAGATATGACGGGGAACTCAGGGAGCCTCTCGTGTGGACCCAGGGAAGTCCAGTCTCCATGTGAGTGGCGAGGAGGCCCCGGGATGGCTCTCGAGTCATGGCAGGGGAATTGGGCCTGAAGACGTGTTGAAGGGGGTATCTCGAGGTCTTTCTCGAGTTGCCGTAATAATCCCTAGGTTCCCTCGGCTTGTGACGGTGACTGCTGTGAGCTTGTCTTTGTGCCTCTGGGAAGACGGGAATACTGTGGATTTGAGAGAGTTGTCTTGGGACTCCCCTGGGTTCAGTGCAATGGAAAAGGGCCTCATCTTGAGTTGAGGCTGGAATCTCAGGCTTCCTCTCCAGTTCTGATATCGATCTCCGGGTCTTTGGGGGTATGGAACAGGGAGTCAGGTCTCGTCTTGTGTGGATGCATGGAACTCAGCTTGCCTCTCGAGTTGTTCATGGGGTGTCAGGCCACTTGATGAGTTGTACTTGGAACCAGTGGCTTTTTCGTGAGGATGCATCCAGGGTGTCAGTGGCCGTTCGTGTTGTGATTTCATCCTCGGGTTTTCATTCGAAGCAGTGCCCAGGCATCGTGACTTTTTTTTTTTTTTAAATTTTGTTTTATTTAACTTTACAATATTGTATTGGTTTTGCCATACATCAAAATGAATCCAGCCACAGGTATACATGTGTTCACCACCCTGAACCCTCCCTCCCTCCTCCCTCCCCATACCATCCTTCTGGGTCGTTCCAGTGCACCAGCCCCAGGCATCTGGTATGAGGCATCCAACCTGGACTGGCGACTCGTTTCAAATATCATATTATACATAATTCAAAGTCATTCTCCCAAAACATCTCACCCTCTCCCTCTCCCAGAATCCAAAAGACTCTTCTATACATCATTGTCTCTTTTGCTGTCTCCTATACACTGTTATTGTTACAATCTTTCTAAATTTCATATATATGCGTTAGTATACTGTATTTGTATTGGAGAAGGAAATGGCAACCCACTCCAGTGTTCTTGCCTGGAAAATCCCAGGGATGGGGGAGCCTGAAGGGCTGCCTTCTGTGGGGAATTCGGCACAGAGTGGGACACGACTGAAGTGACTTAGCAGCAGCAGCAGCATACTGTATTTGTGTTTTTCTTTCTGACTTACTTCACTCTGTATAATAGGCTCCAGTTTCATCCAAGTGATTAGAACTGATTCAAATGTATTCTTTTTAATGGCTGAGTAATACTCCATTGTGTATATGTACCACAGCTTTCTTATCCATTCATCTGCTAATGGACATCTAGGTTGCTTCCATGTCCTGGCTATTATAAACAGTGCTGCGATGAACATTGTGGGTACATGTGTCTCTTTCAATTCTGGTTTTCTCAGTGTGTATGCCAAGCAGTGGGATTGCTGGATCATAAGGCAGTTCTATTTCCAGTTTTTTGAGGAATCTCCATACCGTTCTCCATAGTGGCTGTAATAGTTTGCATTCCCACCAACAGTGTAAGAGGTTTCCCTTTTCTCGACACCTCCTCTCCATCATTTATTGCTTGTAGACTTTGGTATCGCAGCCATTCTGACTGGCGTGAAATGGTACCTCATAGTGGTTTTGTGGACGGGGAAATCCGTGTCTTTTGGAATGTGGCACGAACCACGAGGCTTCCATTCTAGAGATTCCAAGTGAGAACAGCCTCCTCCTGAGGTGGGATGGGAAGGTCGGGATCCCTTTCCAGACAAAGCAGGGGGAATCGACCCTCATGTCAAGATCAGGAGGGGAGAAGGGGCTCAGATGAAGTTGTGCTGGGAAACTTGGTGTTCCTCTGCAATGAGACCCGGAGGTTGGGCAACATTTTAAGTTTCATCAAGGGTGTCAAATTCCATTTCGATGTTCAAGTGGGTTCATGGGATTTCTCTCAAGACAGTGCAGCAGGAAAGGGCCTCATCTGGTGATGACTGGGCAACCAGGTGGTTGTACTCGACTTACGGTGGAATTCTCGAGTTATGACGGGGAACACAGGGAGCCTCTTGTGGGGCCCCAGGGAAGTCCAATCTCCATTCAATTGGCGAGGGGGAGCTGGGGATTGCTCTTGAGTCACTGCAGGGCCAAGACACCTCTTCTAGGCTTGTGTCAAGAAACTCCATTTGCCCCTCCATTGGCGCTAGGGATCTTGGGGTTGCATTTAAGGTTCACCCGGGGAGTCAGGCCTTGTCTGAAGTTGAAGCAAAGAACTCCCCTCTCCTCTCAAGTGGTGACAGCTATCTTTTGGAGCCCATTGTGTGGCCTAAAAGGAATCAAGCCTTCTGTGAAGTTTTGAGAGGGGACTCGGGATTGTTCTCTAGGCCCTGCAGGAAAAGAAGGGCCTCATCTGGTGATGTCGGGGGAATCTCATGGTTTTTTTCAGCAGCTGTATTTCAACGTGTGGCCTTTCTCTAGAGTTATGACGGGGAACTCAGGGAGCCTCTCGTGTAGCCCCAGGGAAGCCCAGTCTCCATTCAAGTTGCGAGGGGGCCTCGGGATGGCTCCCGAGTCACGGCAGGGGATTCGTGCCTCAAGAGGCTTTGAAGGGGGAATCTCGAGGTCTTTCCCGAGTTGTGGCAGGAAACCCTGGGTTCCCTCGACTTGTGACGGTGACCTCTGGGATCTTCTCATGGTGCCTACTTGAAGGTGGGAATACTGTGGAGTTGAGAGGGTTTCTTTGGACTCCTCTGGATTCAGTGCCATGGAAGAGGGCCACATATTGAGTTGAGGCGGGAATCTCAGGCTTCCTCTCATGTTCTGACATCGATCTCGGGGACTTTGGGGGTTTTGAACAGGGAGTCAGGCCTCGTCTTGTGTGGAGGCATGGAATTCCACTTGCCTCTCGAGTTGTTCATGGGGTGTCAGACCACTTGTCGAGTTGTACTTGGAACCAGTGGCTTTTTTGGGAGGATGCACCCACGGTGTCAGTGTCCCTTCGTGTTGTGACTTCATCCTTGGGGTTCCATTGGAAGATGTGTCCAGGCTTTAGGACTTCTCTTGAGTGGACAGGGAAATCAGTGTCTTTCTGAATGTGGCACGACCCACGAGGCTTCCTCTCGAGTTTCCAAGTGAGACCTGCCTCCACCTGAGGTGGGACGTGAAGGTTGGGATCCCTTTCCAGACAAAGCATTGGAATCGACCCTCATGTCGAGATCAGGAAGGAAGAAGGGGCTCAGATGAAGTTGTGCTGGGATTCTCGGTGTTCCTCTCCAATGAGACGGGTATGTTGGGCAACATTTTAAGTTTGATCAAGGGTGTCAAGTCCCGTTTAGATGATAAAGTGGGTTCGTGGGATTTCTCTCAAGACGCTGCAGCGGGAAAGGGCCTCATCTGGCGATGACTGGGCAACCATGTGTTTTTTCTGAACTTTCGGCGAGATTCTCATATTCTGACAGGGAACTCAGGGAGCCTCTCGTGTGGCCCCAGGGAAGACCAATCTCCATTCAAATGGCGAGGGAAAGGTGAGGATTGCTCTCGAGTCGCTGCAGGGCTAAGAGACCTCTTCTAGGATTGTGTCCAGAAACTCCGTGTTCCCCTTCAGGGGCGCTAGTGATCTCGAGGTTGCATTCAAGTTTGAGCCGAGGAGTCAGGCCTCATCTCGAGTTGAAGCAAAGATCTCCCCTCTCATCTCGAGTGGCCACGGCTATCCCTTGCAGCCCATTGTGTAGTCTAAAGGGAATCAAGCCTTCTGTGGAGTTTTGAGAGGGGACTCGGGATTGCTCTCTAGGCCCTGCAGGAAAAGAATGGCCTCATCTGGTGATGTTGGGGGAATCTCATGGTGTTTTCTCGAGCTGTGGCTCGACGTGTGGCGTTTCTCTCGAGTTACGATGGGGAACTCAGGAAGCCTCTCATGTGGCCCCAGGGAAATCCAGTCTCCATTTGAGTTGCTAGGGGGGCCCACAATGACTCTCTAATCACGGCAGGTGAATTGACATTCATGTCGACATAAGGAGGGGAGAAGGGGCTCAGATTAAGTTGTGCAAGGAAATTCGGTGTTACTCTCTACTGAGACGGGTTGTCAGGGAAGATTTTGAGTTGCATCAAGGGTTTCAAATAACGTTTCAAGTTTCTAGAAATAAAGAGGGATTTGTCTGGAAGCACTTCAGGGGGAAAGTGCCTCCTCTCAAGATGACGTGGGAACCTCCTTGTTTTTCTCGAGTTGCCACAGGAATCTCGAGTTACGACCCGGAACTCACGGAGCTTCTGGTGTTGCCAAATTGAAGTCCAGTCTCCATTCGAGTTGTGAGGGGGAGCTGGGGATCAGTCCTCTCGAGTCACTACAGGGCAAATAGACCTCATCTAGTCTTCTGTCCAGAAATTCCGTGTTCGTCCCCAGTGGCGACAGGCATTTCCATGTTGCATTCAGTGTTCACCTGGGGAGTTAGGCCTCGTCTCGAGTTGAGGTGGGATCCTCAGGGTTTCTCTCCTGTTCAGATGTGGGTCTCGGGTTGTGTATGCCGTTTCAAACAGGGAATCACGTCTCGACCTGTGTGGAGGCATGGAACTCTGCTTTCCTCTCGAATTGTCAAAGGCGTTTCAGACCTCCAGGAGAGTTGAATTTGGGACATGGGGTTCTATTCGAATTAGCACCAGGGCACCAGGACTCCCTTCATGTTGTGAGTTTATTCTTGACTGACATTCGAATCGGTGCAAGGGAATCAGGCCTGATCTCGTGTGGATGGGGAAAAACGTGGCTTTTGAATTGTGGCAAGACCCCAGCTACCACTCCAGTGTCAAGTAGATACCAGCCTCCTCTCAGGGGCGAAGTGAACGAGGGCATTCTCTTCCTGGTGAAGAAGGGCAAACGACTCTCATTTCGACATGCGGAGGGGAAATCGGGGCGCTTCTAGACTTGGGGTGGGAAAATCAGCGTGTGTCTCCAGTGGGGAAGTGTATCTGGGGAAAAGTCTTGATTTCGGAAAGAGTGTCAAGTACCCTTCGACTTCCAAGAGGGAAAGTGGGCTTTCTTTGGAACCCTGCAGCGTCAAAGGGCCCCCTCAAGCCTGCGGGGGAGAATTGCAAGGGTTCCATGTATTGTGGCGAGCAGCTTAGGATTCCTAGTGAGTTTTGTGTCGATATGTGGGACCCGTTTGTGTATCCTCAGGGAAGTGAGATCTCTTTTGATGTTGCGATGGGCAGCTCGAGATTGCTCATGCATTGCTGCAGGGATGAAGAGGGCCTCATCTCGAGTTGACACGGAATCTCAGAGTTGCTCTCAATTTCTGACATTGATCTCGATGTCTCTGCGGAGTTGGAACTGGGGATTCAGGCCACGACTTGTGTTGAGGCACAGAATTCCGCTTGACCCTCCAGTTGTCCGTGGGGTGTCAGGCGACTTGTGGTGTTACATTTGGAACCTGCAGCTTTCTCCGGTGGATGTAACCGTGGTGTCAGAGCCCTTTCGTGTTGTGACTTCACCCTCGAGGTTACATTCTAAGAGTTGCCTGGGCATCGGGACTTTTCTTTAGTGGACAGGGTATTCAGTGTCTTTAGGAATGTGGCACGAACCAAGAACCTTCCCATCATGTTTCTATGTGAGACCAGCCTCCTCCTGAGGTGCGACGTGAAAGTCGGGATCTTTTTCCAGAGAAAGCAGTGGAATCGATCCTCATGTTAAGATAAGGAGGGAAGTAGGGGCTCAGATTAAGTTGTGCCCAGAAACTCGATGTTCCTCTGCAATGTGTCCGGTAAGTTGGGCAACATTTTAAGTCTCATCAAGGGTGTCAAGTTCCATTTCGATTTTCAAGTGGGTACGATGGATTTCTCTCAAGACGCTGCAGTGGGCAGGGCCTCATCTCGCGATGTCAGGGGAATCTCATGGTTTTTATCTGCAGCTGTGCCTCAACCTGTGGTGTTTCTCTCGAATTACAACGGGGAAATCAGGGATCCACTCGTGTGGCCCCAGGGAAGTCCAATCGCCATTTGAGTGGCCAGGGGGACCTGGGGATTGCTCTTGAGTCAATACAGGGCAAAGAGACGTCTTCTAAGCTTGTGTCCAGAAACTCCATGTTCCCCTTCAGTGGTGCTAGAGGTCACGGGGTTGCATTCAAGATTCACCCGGGGAGTCAGGCCTCATCTCGAGTTGAGGCAAAGAACTCCCCTCTCCTCTCAAGTTGTCCTGGCTATATCTTGGAGCCCCTTGTGTGGCCTAAACAGAATCAAGCCTTCTTTGGAGTTTTGAGAGGGGACTCGGGACTGCTCTCTAGGCCCTGCAGGAAAAGAAGGGCCTCACCTCGTGATGTCGGGGGAATCACATTGTTTTTTCTCGAGCTGTGGCTTGACGTGTGGCCTTTCTCTCGAGTTACGATGGGGAACTCGGGGAGCCTCTCATGTGGCCCCAGGGAAGTCCAGTCTCCATTCGAGTGGCGAGCAGGGCCAGGGATGGCTCTCGAGTCAGGGCAGGGGAATCAGGCCTCAAGATGTGTTGAAGGGGGTGTGTTGAGGTCTTTCTCCTGTTGAAGTAATAATGCCTAGGTAACCTCTTATGACGGGTACCTCTGCGAGCTTCTCTTGGTGCCTGTGGGAAGTCGGGAATACTGTGGAGTTGAGAGAGCTGTCTTGGGACACCCCTGGGTTCAGTGCAATGGAAGAGGGCCTCATCTTGAGTTGAGGGTGGAATCTCAGGTTTCCTCTCCTCTTCTGACATAGATCTCGGGGTCTTTGCAGGTTTTGAAGAGGGAGCCAAGCCCCGTCTTGTGTGGAGGCATGGAACTCCCATTGCATCTCGAATTGTTCATGGGGTGTCAGGCCACTTCTCGAGTTGTACTTGGAACCAGTGTCTTTTTCGGGAGGATGCACCAAGGGTGTCAGTGCCCCTTCGTGTTGTGACTTCATCCTCGGGGTTCCATTCAAAGAGGTGCCCAGGCATCAGAACTTCCCTTGAGTGGATGAGAAATCGGTGTCTTTCGGAATGTGGCACCACCCATGAGGCTTCCTCTGGAGTTTCAAAGTGAGACTGGCCTTCTCCTGAAATGTGACAGAAAGGTCCAGATCCCTTTCCAGACAAGGCAGGCGAAACGGACCTCACGTCAAGATCAGGAGGGGAGAAGGATCTCAGATGAAGTTTTGCCGGGAACCTCGGTGTTCCTCTCCAATGAAACCGGTATGTTGGGCAACATTTTAAGCTGCATCAAGGGTGTCAAGTTCCGATTTGATGTTCAAGTTGGTTCGTGTGATTTCTCTCAAGATGCTTTAGCAGGAAAGGGCCTCATCTGGCGATGACTGGGCAACCACGTGGTTTTTCTCGACTTATGTCAGGATTCTCCAGTTACGACGAGGGACTCAGGGAGCCTCTCGTGTGGCCCCAGGGAAGTCCAATCTCCATTCGATTGGTGAGGGTGAGCTGGGGATTGCTCTCGTGTCGCTGCAGGGCAAACAGACTTCTTCTAGGCTTGTGTCTAGAAACTCCGTGTACCACTTCAGGGGCACTAGGGATCTCGGCGTTGCATTCAAGATTCACCTGGCGAGTCAGGTGTCTTCTCTAGTTGAAGCAAAGAACTTCCCTCTCCTCTAGAGTTGTGACGGCTATCTCTTGGTGCCCATTGTGTGGCCTAAAGGGAATCAAGCCTTCTTTGGAGTTTTGAGAGGGGACTCGGAATTGGTCTCTTCACCCCACAGGAAAAGAAGGGCCTCATCTGGCGATGTCGGGGGAACCTCATGGTTTTTTCACCAGCTGTGGCACGACATGTGGCGTTTCTCTCGAGTTACGACGGGGAACTCAGGGAGCCTCTCGTGTGGCCACATGGTAGTCCAGTCTCCATTCAAGTGATGAGGAGGTCCTGGGATGTCGCTCGAGTCATGGAAGGGAATCGGGCCTCAAAACATGTTGAAGGGGGTATCTCGTGGTCTTTATGGAATTGCGTTAAGAATCCCTGTTTTCCCTTGGCATGTGACAGTAACTTCTGGGAGCTTCTCTTGGTGCCTATGGGAAGGCTGGAATACTGTGGAGTTGAGAGGGTTGTCCTGGGAATCCCCTGGATTCAGTGCAAAGGAAGAGGACCTCATCTTGTGTTGAGGCAAGAATCTCAGGTTTCCTCTCCTATTCTGACATCTATCTCGGGGTCTTTAGGGGTTTTGAACAGGGAGTTAGGCTTCGTCTTGTGTGGAGGCATGGAACTCCGCTTGTCTCTCGAGGTTTTCATGGGGTGTCAGGCCACTTGTCGATTTGTACTTGGAACCAGGGGCTTTTTCGGGAGGATGCACACAGGCTGTCAGTGCCTCTTTGTGTTAGGACTTCATCCTCGGGGTTCAATTTGAAGAGCTGCCCAGGCATCAGGACCTTTCTTGAGTGGACAGGGAAGTCAGTGTCTTTCGGAATGTGGCACTACCCACGAGGCTTCCTCTCGAATTTCCAAGTAATAACTGCCTCCTCCTGAGGTGGGACGTGAAGGGCAGGATCCCTTTCCAGACAAAGCAGGGGAATTGAGACTCATGTCGAGATAAGGAGGGGAGAAGGGGCTCAGATGAAGTTGTCCTGGGAACCTCGGTGTTCCTCTCCAATGAGTTTGATATGTGGGACAACACTTTAAGCTTCATCAAGGGTGTCAAGTTCTGTTTTGATGATCAGGTTGGTTCGTAGGATTTATTAAGCTGCTGCAACAGGGAAGGGCCTAATCTCGTGATATTGGGGGAATCTGATGGTTTTTCTCGAGCTGCGGCTGGACATGTGGCATTTCTCTCGAGTTACGATGGGGAACTCAGGGAGTCTCTGGTGTGGCCAGAGGGAATACCAGTCTCCATTCGAGTGTCGAGGGGGGCCTGGGATGGATCTCGAGTCAGGGTAGGGGAATCAGGCCTCAAAACTTGTTGAAGGGGGTGTCTCAAGGACTTTCTCGAGTTGCAGTAAGAAGCCCTAGGTTCCCTGGTCTTGTGATGGTGATTTCTGGGAGCTTCTCTTGGTGCCTATGGGAAGGTGGGAATACTGTGGAGTTGAGAGGGTTGTCTTGGGACAGCCCTGTGTTCAGTGCAAAGGAAGAGGGCTTCATCTTGAGTTGAAGCGGGAATCTCAGGGTTCCTCTCCTGTTCTGACATCGATCTCAGGGACTTTGCGTGCTTTGAAAAGGGAGTTAGGCCTTATCTGGTGTGGAGGAATGGAAACCCACTGGCCTTTCGAGTTGCTCATGGCGTGTCAGGCCTCTTGTCGAGTTGTACTTGGAACCAGCGGCTTTTTTGGGAAGATGCAACCAGGGTGTTAGTGCCCCTTCATGTTGTGACTTCATCTTCAAAGTTCCATTCAAAGAGGTGCCCAGGCATCAGGACTTCTCTTGAGTGGACGTGGAAATTGTTGGCTTTCGGAATTTGGCAAAACCCACGAGGCTTCATCTCCAGTTTCAAAGTGAGGCCGGCCTCCTCCTGAGGTGGGATGGGAAGGTCGGGATCCCTTTCCAAACAAAGCAGAAGAATCGACCCTCATGTCGATATCAGCAAGGGAGAAGGGGCTCAGGTGAAGTTGTGCAGGGAACCTCGGTGTTCCTCTCCAATGAGACCGGTATGTTGGGCAATATTTTAAGTTTGATCAAGGGTGTCAAGTTCCGTTTCAATGTTCAAGTGGTTTCATTGGATATTCTCTCAAGACACTGCAGCGGGAAAGGGCCTCATCTGGCGATAACTGGGCAACCACGTGGTTTTTCTCGAATTACAGCTGGATTCTCGAGTAACGACGGAGAACTCAGGGAGCCACTTGTGTGGCCCCAGGGAAGTCAAATCTCGATTCGATTGGTGAGGGGGAGCTGGGTATTGCTCTCGAGTCGCTGCAGGGTAAATTGACCTCTTCTAGGCTTGTGTCCAGAAACTCCATCATCCCCTCCAGTGGCGACAAGGATCTCAGTGTTGCATTGAGTGTTCACCCGAGGAGTCAGGCCTGCTCTGGAGTTGAAGCAAGGAACTCCGCTCTCCTCTCAAGTTTCCACATCTATCTCTTGGAGCCGATTGTATGTCTAAAGTGATTCAAGCCTTCTGTGGAATTTTGAGACGGGACTCGGGATTGCTCTCTAGGCCCTGCAGGAAAAGAAGGGCCTCATCTCGCGATGTCTGGGGAATCTCATGATTGATCTTGAGCTGCGGCTCGTTGTGTGTGGTTTCTCTCGAGTTAAGACAGGGAACTCAGGGAGCCTCTCCTGTGGCCCCAGGGACATCCAGTCTTCATTCGTATTGTGAGCGTGAGCCCGGGATTGCTCGCGAGTAACGAGATTTGAATCAGGCCTCAAGATGTGTTGAAGAGGGAATCTCGAGGTCTTTCTCCATTTGCTGAAGGAAACCCTGGGTTCCCTCGACTTGTGACGGTGTCCTCAGGGAGCTTCTCATGGTGGCTTTGGGAAGGCAGGAATACTGTGGAGTTGAGAGGGGTGTCTTGGGACTCCACTGGGGCAAGTGCAATGGAAGAGGGCCTCATCTTGAGTTGAGGCAGGAATCTCAGCCTTCCTCTCCTGTTCTGACATCGATCTTGGTGTCTTTATGGATTTTGAACAGGGAGTCAGGCCTCGTCTTGTGTTGAGCCATGGAATTCCGCTTGCCTCTCGAGTTGTTCATGGGGTGTCAGGCAACTTGTTGAGTTGTATTTGGAACCTGTGACTTTTTCGGGAGGATGCTAGCGGGGTCTAAGTGCCCCTTCATGTTGTGACTTCAACCTCGGGGTACATTCGAAGAGGTACCCAGGCATAGGGTCTTATCTTGAGGGGACAGGTAAATCGGTGTCTTTTGGAATGTGACATGAACCACTTGGATCCTCACGAGTTTCAATTTGAGACCGGCCTCGTTCTGTGGTGGGAAGTGAAGTTTGGTATCTCATTGAAGACAAAGCATGAGAATTGACCCTCATGTCGAGATCAGGAGGGAAAGAGGGGCTCAGATTTTTTGTGACTGGAAATTTGATGTTACTCTCCAGTGAGACAGGTATATCAGGGAATTTTTGAGTTGCCTCAAGGGTATGAAGTACCATTTCAAATTTTAAGAAGGGAAGTGGAATTTCTATCGAGACAATGCAGAGGGAAAGGGCGTCATCTCACGATGACGGGTGAACCTCGTGGTTTTTCTCGAGTTGCAGTGGGAATCTCAAGTTACGACCCTGAACTCAGGGAGCCTCTGAGGTTGCCCCAGTATGGTTCAATCTCCATTCGAGTTGCGAGGGGGAGCTGGGGATTGCTCTCGAGTCGCTGCCAGGGCAAATAGACCTCTTCTAGGTCTGTGTCCAGAAATTCCGTTTTCCCCTCCAGTGCCAAAAAGGACCTCGGGGTTGCATTCAAGGTTCCCCCGGGAGTCAGGCCTCTTCTTGAGTTGAAGCACAGAACTCCACTCTCCTCTCGAGTTGCGACGGCAATCTCCTGGAG
This sequence comes from Tragelaphus eurycerus, assembly GCA_935064755.1. Taxonomy (NCBI): domain Eukaryota; kingdom Metazoa; phylum Chordata; class Mammalia; order Artiodactyla; family Bovidae; genus Tragelaphus; species Tragelaphus eurycerus. The sequence continues at coordinate 27,126 of CAKXYN010000251.1, forward strand.
CCCAATGACAGTCTAAAGGGAGTCCAGCCTGCTGTGAAGTTTGGAGAGGGGACTCGGGAGTGATCTCCAGGCCCTGCAGGAAAAGAAGACACTCATCTCTTGATGACGGGGGAATCTCATGGTTTTTCTCGAGATCTTGTGTGACATGTGGGGTTTCGCTCGATTAACGATGAGAAATTCAGTGAGACTCTCGTGTTGCCCCAGGGAAGTCCAGGGTCCATTCGAGGTGTGAGGGGAGCTCAGGATTGCTCTTGAGTCAGGGCAGGGGAATCGGCCCTCAAGATGCGTTGAAGTGCGAATCTCGAAGTCTTTCTCGAGTTGCGGCAGGAAACGCTGGTTTCCCTCGACTTCAGATGTGACCTCAGGGAGCTTGTCATGGTTCCTATGGGAAGGCAGGAATACTGCGGAGTTGTGAGGTGCGTCTTGGGACTCCACTGGGGTCAATGCAATGGAAGAGGGCCTCATGTTGAGTTGAGGTGGGAATCTCAGTGTCCTCTCCTGTTCTGACGTCGATCTCAGGGTGTTTGTGGATTTGGAACAGGGAGTCAGGTCTCGTCTTCTTCTTTGAGGCATGGAACTCCGTTTGCCTCTCGAGTTGTTTATGGGATGTCAGGCCCCTTGTCGAGTTGTATTTGGAACCTGCAGCTTTCCCGGGAGGATGCCACTGGGGTGTCAGTGCCCCTTCGTGTTTTGACTTCATTCTCGGTGTTAGATTCGGAGGGGTTCCCAGGCATCGGGACTTCTCTTGAGTGGACGTGTAAATCGGTGTCTTTTGAAATGTGGCACGACCCATGAAACTTCCTCTCGAGTTTCAAACTGAGACCGGCTTCCTCCTGAGGTGGGACGGGAAGTTTTGGATTCCTTTCCAGAGAACAAAGGGAATCGACCCTCATGTCGTGATCATGAGGGAAGAAGGGGCTCAGATTACAATGTGCTTGGAATTTTGGTGTTACTCTCGAATGAGCCGGGTATGTCAGGGAACTTTTTGAGTTGCATCAAGGCTGTCAATTACTGTATGGAATTTCAAGAGGGAAAGTGGGATTTCTCTCAAGGCACTGCACAGGGAAAGGTACTCGTCTCGTGATGACGGGGGAACCTCGAGGTTTTTCTCGAGTTGTGGCCAAAATCTCAAGTTACAACCCCAAGTTCAGGGAGCCTCTCATGTGGCTCAAGTGAAGTCCAGTCTCCATTCGATTGGCTAGGGGGAGCTGGAGAATTCTCTCAAGGCGCTGCACGGCAAAGAGACCTCTACTAGGCTTGTGTCTAGAAACTCCGTGTTCCCCTTCAGTGGCGCTAGGGATCTCGACGTTTCTTTCAAGCTTCACAAGGGGAGTCAGGCCTCATCTCGAGTTGAAGCAAAGAACTCCGTTCTCGTCTCAAGTGGTGATGGCTATCTTTTGGAGCTCATTGTGTGGCCTAAAGTGAATCCAGCCTTCTGTGGAGTTTTGAGAGGGGATTCGGGATTGCTCTCTAGGCCCTGCAGGAAAAGAAGGACCTCAACTGGTGATGTTTGGGGTATCTCATGGTTTTTCTCGAACTGTTGCTCGACGTGTCGCATTTTTGTTGAATTATGACGGGGAACTCAGGGAGCCTCTCGTGTAGCCCCAGGGAAATCCAGTCTCCATTCGAGGTGCAAGGTGGTCCTAGGATGGCTGTCTTATCACGGCAGGGGAATCGACTCTCATGTTGACATCAGGAGGGGAGAAGGTGCTCAGATTAAGTTGTACCAGGAAATTCGGTGTTACTCTCTATTGTGATGGGTTGTCGGGGAAGTTTTTGAGTTGCATCAAGAGTGTCAAATACCGTTTCGAATTTCTAGAAAGAAAGTGGGATTTGCAGGGGGAAAGTGCCTCCGGTCAAGATGACGTGGGAACCAGCTTGTTTTTCTCGAGTTGCCACGGGAATCTCGAGTTACGACCCGGAACTCATGGAGCTTCTGGTTTTTGCAAATTGAAGTCCAATCTCCATTTGGGTGGCAAGGGGGAGCTGGGGATCACTTTTGAGTCACTACAGGGCAAATAGACCTCATCTAGTCTTCTGTCCAGAAATTCCGTGTTCGTCCCCAGTGGTGACAGGCATCTCCATGTTGCATTCAATTTTCACCCGGGGAGTTAGGCCTCGTCTCGAGTTGAGGTGGGATCCTCAGGGTTTCTCTCCCGTTCGGATGTGGGTCTCGGGTTGTGTATGCCGTTTCAAACAGGGAGTCAGGTCTCGACCTGTGTGGAGGCATGGAACTCTGCTTTCCTCTCGAATTGTCAAAGACGTTTCAGGCCTCCAGGAGAGTTGAATTTGGGACCTGGGGCTCTATTCGAATTAGCACCAGGGCACCAGAACTCCCTTCGTGTTGTGAGTTTATTCTTGGCTAACATTCGAATCAGTGCAAGGGAATCAGGCCTGATCTCGTGTGGATGGGGAAAAACGTGGCTTTCAAATTGTGACAAGACCCCGGCTTCCACTCCAGTGTCACGTAGTAACCAGCCTCCTCTCAGGCGCGAAGTGGATGAGGGCATTCTATTCCAGGTGAAGCAGGGCAAACGACTCTCATCTCAATATGAGGATGGGAAATCAGGGCGCTTCTTGACTTGGGGAGGGAAAATCAGCATTTGTCTCAAATGGGGAAGTGTATCTGGGGAAACGTCTTGATTTCGGGAAAAGTGTCAAGTACCCTTTCTAGTTCCAAGATTGAAAGTGGGCTTTCTTTTGAACACTGCAGCGACAAAGGGCCCCTTCAAGCATGCGGGGGAGAATTGTGAGGGTTCCATGGATTGTGGAAAGCAGCTTAGCATTCCTAGTGAGTTTTGTGTTGATGTGTGGGTCCCGTTTGTGTATCCTTAGGGAAGTGAGATCTCTTTTGATGTTGTGAGGGGCAGCTCGGGATAGCTCGTGCATTGCTGCAGGGATGAAGAGGGCCTCATCTCGAGTTGAGGCGGAACCTCAGGGTTGCTCTCCATTTCTGACGTTGATCTTGATGTCTTTGCGGAGTTGGAACTGGTGAGTAAGGCCATGACTTGTGTTGAGGCACAGAATTTCGCTTGACCCTCCAGTTGTTCATGGGGTGTCAGTCCACTTGTGGTATTGTATTTGGAACCTGCAGCTTTCTCCGGAGGATGTAACCGTGGTGTCAGAGCCCATTCTTGTTGTGACTTCAACGTCGAGGTCACATTCAAAGAGTTGCCAAGGCATTGGGACTTCTCTTTAGTGGACAGGGTAATCAGTGTCTTTTGGAATGTGGCACGAACCAAGAGGCTTCCCATCGTGTTTCTACGTGAGACTGCCTCCTCCTGAGGTGCGACGGGAAAGTCGGGATCTTTATCCAGAGAAAGCAGGGGAATCGACCCTCATGTCGAGATAAGGAGGGAAGTAGGGGCTCAGATTATGTTTTGCCGAGAAACTCGGTGTTCCTCTCCAATGCATTCCGTATGTTAGGCAACATTTTAAGTTTCTCCAAGGGTGCCAAGTTCCATTTCGATTTTCAAGTGGGTACGAGGGATTTCTCTCATGACACTGCAGCAGGAAAGGGCCTAATCTCACGATGTCGGGGGAATCTGATGGTTTTTCTTGAGCTGCGGCTGGACATGTGGCATTTCTCTCGAGTTATGATGGGGAACTCAGGGAGTCTCTGGTGTGGCCCCAGGGAAGACCAGTCTCCATTCGAGTGTGGAGGGGGGCCCCAGAAGTCTCTTGTATCAGAGCAGGGGATTCAGGCCTCAAGACGTGTTGAAGGGGATGTCTCAAGGTTTTTCCTCGAGTTTCGGGTTCCCTAGGCTTGTGAAAGTGATTTCTGGGAGCTTCTCTTGGTGCCTATGGGAAGGTGGGAATACTGTGGACTTGAAAGGGTTGTCTTGGGACAGCCCTGTGTTCAATGCAATGGAAGAGGGCCTCATCTTGAGTTGAGGCGGGAATCTCCGGGTTCCTCTCCTGTTCTGACATCGATCTCGGGGACTTTGTGGGTTTTGAAAAGGGAGTCAGGCCTTGTCTTGTGTGGAGGAATGGAACTCCGCTTGCCTTTCAAGTTGTTCATAGGGTGTCAGGCCTCTTGTCGTGTTGTACTTGGGACCAGCGACTTTTTCGGGAGGAAGCACCAGGGTGGCAGTGCCCCTTCATGTTGTGACTTCATCTTCAATGTTCCATTCAAAGAGGTGCCCAGGCATCAGGACTTCTCTTGAGTGGACGCGGAAATCATTGTCTTTCTGAATGTGGCAAAACCCACGAGGCTTCCTCCCCAGTTTCAAAGTGAGGCCGGCCTCCTCCTAAGGTGGGATGGGAAGGTTTGGATCCCTTTCCAGACAGAGCAGAGGAATCGACCCTCATGTCAAGATCAGCAAGGGAGAAGGGGCTCAGGTGAAGTTGTGCTGGGAACCTCGGTTTTCCTCTCCAATGAGACCAGTGTGTTGGGCAACATTTTGTTTGATCAAGGGTGTCAAGTTCCGTTTCGATGTTCAAGTGGTTTCATTGCATTTCTCTCAAGATGCTGCAGCGGGAAAGGACCTCACCTGGCGATGACTTGGCAACCAGGTGGTTTTTCTCAACTTACAGCGGGATTCTCGAGTTACATCGGAGAACTCAGGGAGCCTCTTGTGTGGCCCCACGGAAGTCCAATCTCCATTCGATTGGTGAGGGGGAGCTGGGTATTGCTCTCGATTTGCTGCAGGGTAAATCGACCTCTTCTAGGCTTGTGTCCAGAAACTCTGTGATCCCCTCCAGTGGCGACAAGGATGTTGGTGTTGCATTCAGTGTTCACCCGGGGAGTCAGGCCTGGTATGGATTTGAAGCAAAGAACTCTGCTCTCCTCTCGAGTTTCCACATCTATCTCTTGGAGCCCTTTGTGTGCCTAAAGGGATTCAAGCCTTCTGTGGAATTTTGAGAGGGGCACTTGGGATTGCTCTCTAGGCCCTGCAGGAAAAGAAGGGCCTCATCTCGCGATGTCTGGGGAATCTCATGGTTTTTCTTGAGCTGCGGCTCCTTGTGTGTGGTTTCTCTCAAGGTAAGACGGGGAACTCAGGGAGCCTCTCCTGTGGCCCCAGGGACATCCAGTCTTCATTCGAGTTGTGAGGGTGAGCCCGGGATTGCTCGCGAGTAACGAGATTTGAATCAGGCCTCAAGATGTGTTGAAGGGGGAATATCGAGGTCTTTCTCGATTTGCTGAAGGAAACTCTGGGTTCCCTCGACTTGTGACGGCGTCCTCAGGGAGCTTCTCATAGTGGCTTTGGGAAGGCAGGAATACTGTGGAGTTGAGAGTGGCGTCTTGGGACTCCACTGGGGCAAGTGCAATGGAAGAGGGCCTCATCTTGAGTTGAGGCAGGAATCTCAGGCTTCCTCTTCTGTTCTGACATCGATCTGGGTGTCTTTGCGGATTTTGAACAGGGAGTCAGGCCTCGTCTTGTGTTGAGCCATGGAACTCCGCTTGCCTCTCAAGTTGTTCATGGGGTGTCAGGCCACTTGTCGAGTTGTAGTTGGAACCTGTGACATTTTTGGGAGGATGCTAGCGAGGTGTCAGTGCCCCCTCGTATTGTGACTTCAACATCGTGGTACATTCGAAGAGGTGCCCAGTCATAGGGTCTTATCTTGAGTGGATGCAGAAATCGGTGTCTTTCGGAATGTGACATGACCCACTAGGATCCTGATGAGTTTCAACGTGAGACCGGCCTCGTTCTGTGGTGGGAAGTGATGTTTGGGATCCCACTGAAGACAAAGCATGGGAATCGACCCTCATGTCGAGATCAGGAGGAGAAGAGGGACTCAGATATTTTGTGCCTGGAATTTTGGTGTTCCTCTCCAATGACACAGGTATATCAGGCAATTTTTGAGTTACCTCAAGGGTATGAAGTACCGTTTCGAATTTTAAGAGGGGAAGTGGAATTTCTATCGAGACAATGCAGAGGGAAAGGGTGTCATCTCGCGAAGATGTGTGAACTTTGTGGTTTTTCTCGAGTTGCGACGGGGATGTCAAGTCATGACCCTGAACTCAGGGAGCCTCTGAGGTTGCCCCAGTATGGTTTAATCTCCATTCGAGTTGCAAGGGGGAGCTGGGGATTGCTCTCGAGTCGCTGCCGGGCAAATAGACCTCTTCTAGGTTTGTGTCCAGGAATTCCGTGTTCCCCTCCAGTGCCAAAAAGGACCTCGGGGTTGCATTCAAGGTTCCCCCAGGAGTCAGGCCTCGTTTCGAGTTGAAGCACAGAACTCCACTCTCCTCTAGAGTTGCGACAGCTATCTCTTGGAGCCCAATGCCAGTCTAAACGGAGTCCAGCCTGCTGTGAAGTTTGGAGAGGGGACTCGTGTGTGATCTCCAGGCCCTGCAGGAAAAGAAGACACTCGTCTCTCGATTACGGGGGAATCTCATGTTTTTTCTGAAGGTCTTGTGTGACATGTGGGGTTTCCCTCAACTAACGACGAGAAATTCAATGAGACTCTCGTGTTGTCCCAGGGAAGTCCAGTGTCCATTCGAGGTGCGAGGGGAGCTCAGGATTGTTCTTGAGTCAGGGCAGTGGAATCGGACCTCAAGATGCGTTGAAGGGAGAATCTCGAGGTCTTTCTCGAGTTGCCGCAGGAAACCCTGGCTTCCCTCGGCTTCGGACTATGACCTCAGGGAGCTTGTCACGGTGCGTATGGGAAGGCAGGAATACTGCGGAGTTGTGAGGTGCATCTTGGGACTCCACTGGTGTCAGTGCAATGGAAGAGGGCCTCATCTTGAGTTGAGGTGGGAATCTCAGTGTCCTCTCCTGTTCTGACATCGATATCAGGGTGTTTGTGGATTTGGAACAGGGAGTCAGGTCTCGTCTTGTTCCTTGAGACATGGAACTCTGCTTGCCTCTCGAGTTGTTTATGGGGTGTCACGCCACTTGTTGAGTTGTATTTGAAACCTGCTGCTTTCCTGGGAGGATGCCACCGGGGTGTCAGTGCCCCTTCATGTTTTGACTTCATCCTCGGTGTTACATTCGAAGAGGTTCCCAAGCATCGGGATTTCTCTTGAGTGGATGGGGAAATCAGTGTCTTTTGGAATGTGGCACGACCCATGAAACTTCCTCTCGAGTTTCAAATTGAGACCGGCCTCCTCCTGAGGTGGGACGGGAAGTTTGGGATTCCTTTCCAGAGAACAAAGGGAATCGACCCTCATGTCGAGATCATGAGGGAAGAAGGGGCTCAGATTACGATGTGCTTGGAAGTTCGGTGTTTCTCTCAAATGAGCCGGTTATGTCAGGGAACTTTTTGAGTTGCATCAAGGCTGTCAAGTACCGTTTGGAATTTCAAGAGGAAAAGTGGGATTTCTCTCAAGGCACTGCACAGGGAAAGGGACTCATCGCGCGATGATGGGGGAACCTCGAGGTTTTTCTCGAGTTGTGTCCAAAATCTCAAGTTACAACCCCGAGTTCAGGGAGCCTCTCATGTGACTCAAGTGAAGTCCAGTCTCCATTCGATTGGCGAGGGGGAGCTGGAGGTTTCTCTCGAGTCGCTGCATGGCAAAGAGACCTCTTCTAGGCTTTTGTCTAGAAACTCCGTGTTCCCCTTCAGTGGTGCTAGGGATCTCGAAGTTGATTTCAAGCTTCCCAAGGGGAGTCAGGCCTCATGTTGAGTTGAAGCAAAGAACTCCGTCCTCCTCTCGAGTGGTGACGGCTATCTGTTGGAGCCCATTGTGTGGCCTAAAGTGAATCCAGCCTTCTGTGGAGTTTTGAGAGGGGACTCGGGATTGTTTTCTAGTCCCTGCAGGAAAAGAAGGACCTCATCTGGCAATGTCGGGGGTATCTCATGGTTTTTCTCGAACTGTTGCTCGATGTATCGCATTTTTGTCAAGTTATGACGGGGAATTCTGGGAGTCTCTTGTGTGGCCCCAGGGAAATCCTGTCTGCATTCGAGTTGCGAGGGGGGCCCAGGATGGTTCTCTTATCACAGCAGGGGAATCGACTTTCATGTCGACATCAGGAGGGGAGAAGGTGCTCAGATTAAGTTGTTCCAGGAACTTCAGTGTTACTCTCTATTGAGACGGGTTGTTGAGGAAGTTTTTGAGTTGCATCAAGTGTGTCAAATACCATTTCGAATTTCTAGAAAGAAAGTGGGATTTGTCTTGAAGCACTGCAGGGGGAAAGTGCCTCCTCTCAGTATGATGTTGGAACCACTTTGTTTTTCTCGAGTTGCCACGAGAATCTTGAGTTACAACCCGGAACTAATGGAGCTTCTGTTGTTGCCAAATTGAAATCCAGTCTCCATTAGAGTTGCAAGGGGGAGCTGGGGATCGCTCTTGAGGCACTACAGGGCAAATAGACATCATCTAGTCTTCTGTCCAGAAATTCCTTGTTCGTCCCCAATGGCTATAGGCATCTCCATGTTGCATTCAATGTTCACCCGGGGAGTTAGGCCTCGTCTTGAGTTGAGGCAGGATCCTCAGGATCCTGTTCCGATGTGGGTCTCGGGTTGTGTATGCCGTTTCAAACAGGGAGTCAGGTCTCGACCTATGTGGAGGCATGGAACTCTGCTTTCCTCTCGAATTGTCAGAGGCGTTTCAGGCCTCCAGGAGAGCTGAATTTGGGACCTGGGGCTCTATTCGAATTAGCACGGGGGCACCAGAACTCCCTTCGTGTTGTGAGTTTATTCTTGGCTGATATTCGAATCTGTGTAAGGGAATCAGGCCTGATCTCATGTGGATGGGGAAAAACGTGGCTTTTGAATTGTGACAAGACCACGGCTTCCATTCCAGTGTCATGTAGTTGCCAGCCTCCTCTCAGGGGAGAAGTGGACGAGGGCATTGTATTCGAGGTGAAGCAGGGCAAATGACTCTCATCTCCACATGAGGATGGGAAATCGGGGCACTTCTTGACTTGGGCCAGAAAGTCAGCATTCGTTTCGAGTGGGGAAGTGTATCTGGGGAAACGTCTTGATTTCGAAAAGAGTGTCAAGTGCCCTTTCGAGTTCCAAGAGGGAAAGTGGGCCTTCTTTGGAAACCTGCAGCGTCAAAGGGCCCCTTCAAGCATGCGGGGGAAATTGTAAGGGTTCCATGGATTGTGGCGCGCAGCTTAGGTTTCCTAGTGTGTTTCATGTGGATGTGTGGGACCCGTTTGTGTGTCCTCAGGGAAGTGAGATCTCTTTTGATGTTGCGAGGGGCAGCTCAGGATTGCTCGTGCATCGCTGCAGGGATGAAGAGGGCCTCATCTCGAGTTGAGGCAGAACCTCAGGGTTGCTCTCCATTTCTGACATTGATCTTGATGTCTCTGCAGAGTTGGAACTGGGGAGTCAGGCCACGACTTGTGTTGAGGCACAGAATTCCGCTTGACCCTCCAGTTGTTCATGGGGTGTCAGGCCATTTGTGGTGTTGTATTTGGAACCTGCAGCTTTCTCCAGAGGATGTAACCGTGGTGTCAGAGCCCTTTCGTGTTGTGAGTTCACCCTCGAGGTCACATTCAAAGAGTTGCCCGGGCATTGGGACTTCTCTTTAGTGGACAGGGTAATCAGTGTCTTTCGGAATGTGGCACAAACCAAGAGACTTCCCGTCTTGTTTCTACGTGAGACCTGCCTCCTCCTGAGGTGCGACGGGAAAGTCGGGATCTTTATCCAGAGAAAGCAGCGGAATTGACCCTCATGTCGAGATAAGGAGGGAAGTAGGGGCTCAGATTATGTTTTGCCGAGAAACTCAGTGTTCCTCTGCAATGCGTCTGGTATGTTGGGCAACATTTTAAGTTTCATCAAGAGTGTCAAGTTCCGTTTCGAATTTCAAGTGGGAACAAAAGATTTCTCTCAAGACGCTGCAGAAGGAAAGGGCCTAATCTCGCGATGTCGGAGGAATCTGATGGTTTTTCTCGAGCTGCGGCTGGACATGTGGCGTTTCTCTCGAGTTATGATGAGGAACTCAGGGAGTCTCTGGTGTGGCCTCAGGGAAGACCAGTCTCCATTCGAGTGTCGAGGGGGCCTGAGATGTCTCTTGAGTCAGGGCAGGGGAATCAGACCTCAAGATTTTTTGAAGGGGGTGTCTCGAGGTGTTTCTCCAGTTGCGGTAAGAAGCCCAAGGTTCCATAGGCTTGTGAAAGTGATTTCTGGGAGCTTCTCTTGGTGCCTATGGGAAGGTGGAAATACTGTGGAGTTGAGAGGGTTATCTTGGGACAGCCCTGTGTTCAGTGCAGTGGAAGAGGCCCTCATCTTGAGTTGAGGCGGGAATCTCAGGGTTCCTCTCCTGTTCTGACATCGATCTCGGGGACTTTGTGGGTTTTGAAAAGGGAGTCAGGCCTTGTCTTGTGTGAAGGAATGGAACTCTGCCTGTCTTTGAATTTGTTCATGGGGTGTCAGGCCTCTTGTCGAGTTGTACTTGGAACCAGCAGCTTTTTCGGGAGGATGCAACCAGGGTGTAAGTGCCCCTTCATGTTGTGACTTCATCTTCAGAGTTCCATTCAAAGAGGTGCCCAGGCATCGGGACTTCTCTTGAGTGGAAGCGGAAATCGGTGTCTTTCTGAATGTGGCAAAACCCACGAGGCTTCCTCCCCAGTTTCAAAGTGAGGCCGGCCTCCTCCTAAGGTGGGATGGGAAGGTTTGGATCCCTTTCCAGACAATGCAGAAGAATCGACCCTCATGTCAAGATCAGCAGGGGAGAAGGGGCTCAGGCGTAGTTGTGACGGGAACCTCGGTGTTCCTCTCAAATGATACCAGTATGTTGGGCAACGTTTTATGTTTAATCAAGGGTGTCAAGTTCTGTTTCGATGTTCAAGTGGTTTCATTGGATTTCTCTCAAGATGCTGCAGTGGGAAAGGGCCTCATCTGGCGATGACTGGGCAACCAGGTGGTTTTTCTCAACTTACAGCGGGATTCTCGAGTTACATCGGAGAACTCAGGGAGCCTCTTGTGCGGCCCCAGGGAAGTCCAATTTCCATTCGATTGGTGAGGGGGAGCTGGGTATTGCTTTTGAGTTGCTGCAGGGTAAATCGACCTCTTCTAGGCTTGTGACCAGAAACTCCGTGATCCCCTCCAGTGGAGACAAGGATCTCAGTGTTGCATTCAGTGTTCACCCGGGGACTCAGGCCTGGTATGGATTTGAAGCAAAGAACTCTGCTCTCCTCTCGAGTTTCCACATCTATCTCTTGAGCCCATTGTGTGCCTAAAGGGATTCAAGCCTTCTGTGGAATTTTGAGAGGGGACTTGGGATTGCTCTCTAGGCCCTGCAGGAAAAGAAGGGCCTCATCTCGCGATGTCTGGGGAATCTCATGGTTTTTCTTGAGCAGCGGGTCCTTGAGTGTGGTTTCTCTTGAAGTAAGACGGGGAATTCAGGGAGCCTCTCCTGTGGCCCCAGGGACGTCCAGTCTTCATTCGAGTTGTGAGCGTGAGCCCTGGATTGCTAGCGAGTAACGAGAGTTGAATCAGTCCTCAAGATGTGTTGAAGGGGGAATATCGAGGCCTTTCTCGATTTGCTGAAGGAAACCCTGGGTTCCCTCGATCGTGACAGTGTCCTCAGGGAGCTTCTCATGGTGGCTTTGGGAAGGCAGGAATACTGTGGAGTTGAGAGTGGCGTCTTGGGACTCCACTGGGGCAAGTGCAATGGAAGAGGGCCTCATCTTGAGTTGAGGCAGGAATCTCAGGCTTCCTCTTCTGTTCTGACATCGATCTTGGTGTGTTTGCGGATTTTGAACAGGGAGTCAGGCCTCGTCTTGTGTTGAGCCATCAAACTCCGCTTGCCTCTCGAGTTGTTCATGGGGTGTCAGGCCACTTGTTGAGTTGTATTTGGAACCTGTGACTTTTGCGGGAGGATGCTAGCAGGGTGTCAGTGCCCCCTCGTGTTGTGACTTCAACCTCAGGGTACATTCGAAGAGGTGCCCAGTCATAGGGTCTTATCTTGAGTGGACTGGGAAATCAGTGCCTTTCAGAATGTGACATGACCCACTAGGATCCTCATGAGTTTCAATGTGAGACCAGCCTCGTTCTGTGGTGGGAAGTGATGTTTGGGATCCCATTTAAGACAAAACATGGGAATCGACCCTCATGTCGAGATCAGGAGGGGAAGAGGGGCTCAGATATTTTGTGCCTGGGAATTCGGTGTTCCTCTCCAATGACACAGGTATATCAGGCAATTTTTGAGTTACCTCAAGGGTATGAAGTACCGTTTCGAATTTTAAGAGGGGAAGTGGAATTTCTATCGAGAAAATGCAGAGGGAAAGGGTGTCATCTCGCGATGATGGGCGAACCTCGTGGTTTTTCTCGAGTTGTGGCGGGGATCTCAAGTTAACACCCTGAACTCAGGGAGCCTCTGAGGTTGCCCCTGTATGGTTCAATCTCCATTCGAGTTGCGAGGGGGAGCTGGGGATTGCTCTCGAGTCGCTACCGGGCAAACAGACCTCTTCTAGGCTTGTGTCCAGAAATTCTGTGTTCCCCTCCAGTGCCAAAAAGAATCTCGGGATTGCATTCAAGGTTCCCCCTGGGAGTCAGGCCTCGTCTCGAGTTGAAGCAAAGTACTCCACTCTCTTTTTGAGTTGTGACGGCTATCTCTTGGAGCCCAATGACAGTCTAAAGGGAGTCCAGCCTGCTGTGAAGTTTGGAGAGGGGACTCGGGAGTGATCTCCAGGCCCTGCAGGAAAAGAAGACACTTATCTCTTGATGACGGGTGGCTCTCATGGTTTTTCTCGAGGTCTTGTGTGACATGTGGGGTTTCCCTCGACTAACGATGAGAAATTCAATGAGCCTCTCATGTTCCCCCAGGGAAATCCAGTGTCCATTCGAGGTGTGAGAGGAGCTCAGGATTGCTCTTGAGTCAGGGCAGGGGAATCGGCCCTCAAGATGCGTTGAAGGGCGAATCTCGAGGTCTTTCTCGAGTTGCCGCAGGAAACCCTGGTTTCCCTCGACTTCGGACTGTGACCTCAGGGAGCTTTTCATGGTGCCTATGAGACGGCATGAATACTGCGGAGTTGTGAGGTGCGTCTTGGGACTCCACTCGGGTCAGTGCAGTGGAAGAGGGCCTCATCTTGAGTTGAGGTGGGAATCTCAGTGTCCTCTCCTGTTCTGACATCGATCTCAGGGTGTTTGTGGATTTGGAACAGGGAGTCAGGTCTCGTCTTGTTCCTTGAGGCATGGAACTCTGCTTGCCTCTCGAGTTGTTTATGGGCTGTCAGGCCACTTGTCAAGTTGTATTTGGAACCTGCAGCTTTCTCGGTAGGATGCCCCCGGGGTGTCAGTGCCCCTTCATGTTTTGACTTCATCCTCGGTGTTACATTCGAAGAGGTTCCCAGGCATCGGGACTTATCTTGAGTGGACGGGGAAATCGGTGTCTTTCGGAATGTGGTACGACCCACGAAACTTCCTCTCGAGTTCCAAATTGAGACCGGCCTCCTCCTGAGGTGGGACGGGAAGTTTGGGATTCCTTTCCAGAGAACAAAGGGAATCGACCCTCATGTCGAGATCATGAGGGAAGAAGGGGCTCAGATTACGATGTGCTTGGAATTTTGGTGTTACTTTCGAATGAGCCGGTTATGTCAGGGAACTTTTTGAGTTGCATCAGGGCTGTCAAGTACCGTTTGGAATTTCAAGAGGGAAAGTAGGAATTCTCTCAAGGTGCTGCTCAGGGAAAGGGCCACGTCTCGCGATGACCGGGGAACCTCGTGGTTTTTCTCGAGTTGTGGCCAAAATGTCAAGTTATAACCCAGAGTTCAGGGAGCCTCTTGTGTAGCCCAAGTGAAGTCCAGTGTCCATTAAAGTTCCTAGGGGCAGCTGGGATTTTTCTCAAGTCCCTGCTGGCTAAATAGACCTCATCTAGGCCTCTGTCCAGAAATTCTTTGTCTCCAGTGGCTACGGGGATCTCGGTGTTGCATTCAAGGTTCACCCAGGCAGTCAGACCGCCTGTCAAGTTGAAGCAAAGTTCTCCGCACTCCTCTCGAATTGTGACGGCTATCTTTTAGAGCCCATTGTGTGGCCTACAGGGAATCAAGGCTTCTGTGGAGTTTTCAGAGGGAAATCGGGATTGTTCTCTAGGCCTGGCAGGAAGAGACAGGGCTCATCTCGCGATGACGTGGGAACCTCGTGGTTTTTCTCAAGTTTCGACAGGAATCTGGTGTGATGACTTGGAACTCAGGGATCCTCTGGTGTGGCCCCAGGGAAGTCCAATCTCCATTCAATTGGTGAGGGGGAGCTGGGTATTGCTTTCGAGTCACTGCAGTGTAAATCGACCTCTTCTAGGCTTGTGTCCAGAAACACCATGATCCCCTCCAGTGGCGACAAGGATCTCGGTGTTGGATTCAGTGTTCACCCGGGGAGTCAGGCCTGGTCTGGCATTGAAGCAAAGAACTCCGCTCTCCTCTCGAGTTTCTACATCTATCTATTGAGCCCATTTTGTGCCTAAAGAGATTCAAGCCTTCTGTAGAATTTTGAGAGGGCACTCCGGATTGCTCTCTAGGCCCTGCAGGAAAAGAAGGGCCTCATCTCGCGATGTTTGGGGAATCTCATGGTTGTTCTTGAGCTGCGGCTCCTTGTGTGTGGTTTCTCTTGAGGTAAGACGGGGAACTCAGGGAGCCTCTCCTGTGGCCCCAGGGACATCCAGTCTTCATTCGAGTTGTGAGGGTGAGCCCGGGATTTCTCGCGAGTAACGAGAGTTGAATCAGGCCTCAAGATGTGTTGAAGGGGGAATATCGAGGTCTTTCTCGATTTGCTGAAGGAAACCCTGGGTTCTCTCGACTCATGACGGTGTCCTCAGGGAGCTTCTCATGGTGCCTATTGGAAGGCAGGAATACTGTGGAGTTGAGAGGGGCGTCTTGGGACTCCACTGGGGCAATTGCAATGGAAGAGTGCCTCAACTTGTGTTGAGGCAGGAATCTCAGGCTTCCTCTCCTATTCTGACATCGATCTTGGTGTCTTTGTGGATTTTGAACAGGGAGTCAGGCCTCGTCTTGTGTTGAGCCATGGAACTCCGCTTGCCTCTCGAGTTGTTCATGGGGTGTCAGGCCAATTGTCGAGTTGTATTTGGAACCTGTGACTTTTGCGGGAGGATGCTAGCGGGGTGTCAGTGCCCCCTCGTGTTGTGACTTCAACCTCGGAGTACATTCGAAGAGGTGCCCAGCCATAGGGTCTTATCTTGAGTGGACTGGGAAATTGGTGTCTTTCAGAATGTCACTTGACCCACTAGGATCCTCACGAATTTCAATGTGAGACCAGCCTCGTTCTGTGCTGGGAAGTGAAGTTTGGGATCCCATTGAAGACAAAGTAGGGAATTCGACCCTCATGTCGAGATCAGGAGGGGAAGAGGGGCTCAGATTTTTTGTGCCTGGAAATTTGATGTTACTTTCCATTGAGACAGGTATACCTGGGAATTTTTGAGTTGCCTCAAGGGTATGAAGTACCATTTCGAATTTTAAGAGTAGAAGTGGAATTTCTATCTAGACAATGCAGAGGGAAAGGGCATCATCTCGTGATGATGGGCGAACCTCGTGGTTTTTCTTGAGTTGCGGCGGGGATCTCCAGTTACGACCCTGAACTGAGGGAGCCTCTGAGGTTTACCCAGTATGGTTCAATCTCCATTCGAGTTGCGAGGGGGAGCTGGGGATTGCTCTCGAGTCACTACAGGGCAAACAGACCTCTTCTAGGCTTGTGTCCAGAAATTCCGTGTTCCCCTCCAATGCCAGCAAGGATCTCAGGGTTGCATTCAAGGTTCCCCCTGGGAGTCAGGCTTCGTCTCGAGTTGAAGCAAAGAACTCCACTCTCCTCTCAAGTTGTGACGGCTATCTCTTGGAGCCCAATGACAGTCTAAAGGGAGTCCAGCCTGCTGTGAAGTTTGGAGAGGGGACTTGGGAGTGATCTCCAGGCCCTGCAGGAAAAGAAGACACTCATCTCTCGATGACGGTGGAATCTCATGGTTTTTCTCGAGGACTTGTGTGACGTGGGGTTTTCCTCAACTAACGACGAGAAATTCAATGAGCCTCCCGTGTTGCCCCAAGGAAGTCCAGTGTCCATTCGAGGTGCGAGGGGACCTCAGGATTGCTCTTGAGTCAGGGTAGGGGAATCGGACCTCAAGATGCGTTGAAGGGCGAATCTCGAAGTCTTTCTTGAGTTGCCGCAGGAAACCCTGGTTTCCCTCAACTTCGGACTGTGACCACAGGGAGCTTGTCATGGTGCCTATGGGGAAGGCAGGAACACTGTGGATTTGTGAGATGCGTCTTGGGACTCCACTCGGGTCAGTGCAATGGAAGAGGGCCTCATCTTGAGTTGAGGTGGGAATCTCAGGGTCCTGTCCTGTTCTGACATCGATCTCGGGGTCTCTGCAGATTTGGCACAAGGGAGTCAGGTCTCGTTTTGTGTTGAGTCACAGAACGCCACTTGCCCCTCGAGTTGTTCATTGGATATCAGGACACTTTTCCAGTTGTATTCTGAACCTGAAGCTTTCTCCGGAGGATGCCACTGTGGGGTCAGAGCCCTTCTTTGTGACTTTATTCTCAGTGTTACATTCCAAGAGGCGCCCGGGCATCGGGACTTATCTTGAGTGGACGGGGAAATCGGTGTCTTCGGAATGTGGCCCGACCCACGAAGCTTCCAATGGAGTTTCAATGTGAGTACGGCATCCTCCTGAGATGCGAGGTGAAAGTCGGGATCCCTTTCCAGACAAAGCAAGGGAATCGATCCTCATGTCGAGATAAGGAGGGAAGAAGTAGCTCAGATTTAGTTGTGCCGGGAAACTCGGTGTTCCTCTCGAATGAGACCGGCATGTCAGGCAACATTTTAAGTTGCGTCAATGGTGTAAATTACTGTTTCGAAGTTCAAGAGGGAACATGGGATTTCTCTCAAGACACTGCAGTTGGAAAGGGCCTCATTTCGCGATGACTGGGGCACCACGTGGTTTTTCTCGACTTAGGGCAGGATTCTCAAGTTATGACAGGGAACTCAGGGAGCCTCTTGTGTTTCCCCAGGGAAGTCCAATCTCCATTTGAGTTGTGAGGGGGAGCTGGGGAATTCTCTCAAGTCATTGCAGGCAAATCGACCTCTTCTAGGCTTATGTCCAGAGACACCATGTCCCCTCCAGTGGTGACAAGGATCTTGGAGTTGCATTCAGTGTTCACTCGGGGACTCAAGCCCCATCTCGAGTTGAAGCAAAGAACTCTGCTCTCCTCTCTAGTTGTGACAGGTATCTCTTGGAGCCCGTTTTGTGACATAAGGGAATCAAGTCTTCTGTCTAGTTTTGAGAGGGGATTTTGGATTTGTCTCTAGGCCCTGCAGGAAAAGAAAGCCACATCTCGTGATGTCAGGGGAATCCCGTGGTTTTTCTCAAGCTGTGGCTTGACGTGTGTGATTTCTCTTGAGATACGACACGGAGTTCTGGGAGCCTCTCATGTGGCCCCAGGGAAACCCAGTCTCCTTTCGAGTTGCCAGGGGAAGACCGGGATGGCTCTCGAGTAACGGCAGGGGATTTGGACCTGAAGACGAGTTGAAGGGGGAATCACGAGGTCTTACTCGTGTTCCGGCAGGAGACCCTGGGTTAATTCAATTTGTGACGGTTTCCTCAGGGAGCTTCTCATGGTACCTCTGGGAAGGCAGGAATACTGTGGATTTCAGAGGGGCTTCTTGGGACTCCCCCTGGGGTCAGTGCAATGGAAGAGGGCCTCATCTTGAGTTGAGGATTGAATCTCAGGGTTCCTCTCCTGTTCTGACATTGATCTCGGGGTCTTTGCGGATTTTCAACAGGGAGTCAGGCCTCGTCTTGTGTGGAGGCATGGAACTCCGCTTGCCTCACGCTTTTTTCATGGGTTGTCAGGCAACTTATCGAGTTATATTTGGTACCTGAGGCTATTTTGAGATGATGCAACTGGGGTGTCAGTGCCCTTTCGTGTTGTGACTATCCTCAGGGTTACATTCGAAGAGGTGCACAGGCATCAGGACTTATCTTGAGTGGATGCGGAAATCGGTGTCTTTTGGAATGTGGCACAACACACGAGGCTTCATCTCGAGTTTCAATGTGAGACCAGCCTCCTCTTGAGGTGGGACGGGAAGGTTGGGATCCTTTCCTTGACAAAGCACGGGTATCGACCCTCATGTCTGCCGAGGTCCAACCCCAGCTGTTAAGGGTATTTGAAGTGGGGACCGCATCAGAGAGCATCAGGATACAATAGCTTTAATTAAATATTAATTAGAGATATAAAGATTAATAGAACGAGGATAGCTCAGTAGGAAATTTCAGTGGAGAAAAGAGGCTGAGTGGTTTGGTTTACGTAGAAAATGAATATAACCTGTGATATCAGGTTAGCTCTGATGACGGAGACCAAAGGCACCCTCTCGCATAGCGGAAGTTGCCCAACCTTAGGCACTTTCTTGAGTGGGTCTTAGAAGCCCATGAAAATAAATGGTTGCAAAGGACCTCCACGCTCCAGATGAAGACTCAGCTGGAATGTGAAAGAAAGAATGACATGCGAAGACACAGCTTTGGTGTGCAAGGCCCATAGCTTTATTTTCAACCTTGCTTTTATACCCTAAGTTATACATACACGATAATAGGGGATGTGAAATCATGCAAAGTCAGCAGTCTTTGATCCTTATCAAAACCAGGGTTTCTTTCCTGCAAATTTATCGTGTACAAGTGGTTTAGGTGATTTACATCATCTTTTGGCCAGAAGGACTATTAACATTTTATGACTCTTGACAAAGTTTTGTCAATCCATAAGACTTATTTTCTCTAAGGGCAATAATTTTAAGGTTTGGTGACATCCTCTGAAGGTGTTAGATAGAGTTGCATTCCTATAGGGCAGAAGTACAATGGGTTTACAGCAAAGGAAAGAATTTATTACCTTGAGGGTCTAAAGTTGCTAACACCAAGGCCACTACTTATTTTTTTCTACATACCAAGTATATTAATGAATACATATTCAAGGATACAATACAGCAAAAATGTTGATACTTGGCAGCAAGCATTGGCTCACCAATGAAATCTTTTACTAGTTTTATTCTGACAGATTCTAACTCTCTGAGAGGCTCTAAGCTATTTCAATATCTTAAGGTTCCCGTACCTCTCAAGGCTGGTAGACTGTAAATAATTGTATGCATAGCTGTAGGAGTCTGGGTAAATTTGTCAGGCGAGTTATAGAGCTATCTGAGGGGTTTGGATTTAAACACTTCTAATGCCCAGGAACTTTATTAATTGGAGCTATAAATTTACACTTTATCAGAGAGAATGAGAAGGTGGTGGGGGACAGCCCCCAGTAGAGTCAGATCAGATCAGATCAGATCAGTCGCTCAGTCGATGTCCGACTCTTTGCGACCCCATGAATTGCAGCACGCCAGGCCTCCCTGTCCATCACCAGCTCCCGGAGGTCACTCAGACTCGCATCCATCGAGTCAGTGATGCCATCCAGCCATCTCATCCTCTGTCGTCCCCTTCTCCTCCTGCCTTCCAATCCCTCCCAGCATCAGAGTCTTCTCCAATGAGTCAACTCTTCGCATGAGGTGGCCAAAATACTGGAGTTTCAGCTTTAGCATCATTCCTTCTAAAGAAATTCCAGGATTGATCTCCTTCAGAATGGACTGGTTGGATCTTCTTGCAGTCCAAGGGACTCTCAAGAGTCTTCTCCAACACCACAGTTCAAAAGCATCAATTCTTCGGCGCTCAGCCTTCTTCACAGTCCAGCTCTCACATCCATACATGACCACAGGAAAGACCATAGCCTTGACTAGGCGAACCTTTGTTGGCAAAGTGATGTCTCTGCTTTTGAATATGCTATCTAGGTTGGTCATAACTTTCCTTCCAAGGAGTAAGCGTCTTTTAATTTCATGGCTGCAGTCACCATCTGCAGTGATTTTGGAGCCCAGAAAAACAAAGTCTGACACTGTTTCCCCATCTATTTCCCATGCAGTGATGGGACCAGATGTCATGATCTTTCGTTTTCTGAATGTTGAGCTTTAAGCCAACCTTTTTACTCTCCACTTTCACTTTCATCAAGAGGCTTTTTAGCCCCTCTTCACTTTCTGCCATAAGAGTCGTGTCATCTGCATATCTGAGGTTATTGATATTTCTCCCGGCAATCTTGATTCCAACTTGTGTTTCTTCCAGTCCAGCATTTCTCATGATGTACTCTGCATATAAGTTAAATAAACATGGTGACAATATGCAGCCTTGACGTACTCCTTTTCCTATTTGGAACCAGTCTGTTGTTCCATGACCAGTTCTAACTGTTGCTTCCTGACCTGCATACAGATTTCTTAAGAGGCAGATCAGGTGGTCTGGTATTCCCATCTCCTTCAGAATTTTCCATAGTTTATTGTGATCCACACAGTCAAAGGCTTTGGCATAGTCAATAAAGCAGAAATAGATGTTTTTCTGGAACTCTCTTGCTTTTTCCATGATCCAGCGGATGTTGGCAATTTGATCTCTGGTTCCTCTGCCTTTTCTAAAACCAGCTTGAACATCAGGAAGTTCACGGTTCACATATTGCTGAAGCCTGGCTTGGAGAATTTTGAGCATTACTTTACTAGCGTGTGAGATGAGTGCAATTTTTCGGTAGTTTGAGCACTCCTTGGCATTGCCTTTCTTTGGGATTGGGATGAAAACTGACCTTTTCCAATCTTGTGGCCACTGCTGAGTTTTCCAAATTTGCTGGCATATTGAGTGTAGCACTTTGACAGCATCATCATTCAGGACTTGGAATAGCTCCACTGGAATTCCATCACCTCCACTAGCTTTGTTCGTAGTGATGCTTTCTAAGGCCCATTTGACTTCACATTCCAAGATGTCTGGCTCTAGGTCAGTGATCACATCATCATGATTATCTAGGTCTTGAAGGTGAGAGCAGAAAGCAATAAAGTTGACAGACTCTGATTTTTTGAGGGTAGATGCTCGAGAATATCCAGGGGGACTCCTGAAGCTCGAACCCATTTGCGTATGCCGAGCGTCCTTGCTCATGACCTTTCCCATGAGTGGAGATCCTCACGCTGGCACGCAGCACACGTTGAGTTCAGGAGCACAGTAAGGGCTCAGATTAAGTTGTGCCAGGAAATTTGGTGTTCCTCTCGAATGAGACAGGTATGTCGGGGAACTTTTTGAGTTGCATCAAGGGTGTCAAGTACCGTTTCGAATTTCAGGAGGGAAAATGGGATTTCTCTCAAGGCACTGCAGGGGGAAAGGGCCTCATATCTCGATGAGGGGGGAACCTCGTGTTTTTTCTCTAGTTGAGGTGGAAATCTCGAGATAAGTCCCGTAACTCAGGGAGCTTCTGGTGTTTCCCCATGGAAGTCCAATATCCCTTCAAGTTGTGAGGGCGAGCTGGGATTGCTCTCGAGTCACTGCAGGGCCAATAGCCCTCATCTAGGCTTCTATTGAGAAATCCCATGGTCCTCTCCAGAGGCGACAGGGATCTCGGGGTTGCATTTATTGTTCACCCAGGGAGTCAGGCCTCATCTCGCATTGAAGCAAACAACTCGGCTCTGCTCTTGAGTCTCAATGCGTATCTCTTGGAGCCCATTGATGGCTTAAAGGGAGTCAAGACTCCTGTGAAATTCTGAGAGGTTACTCAGGATTACGCTCTAGGCCGTGCAGGAAAAGAAGGCACTCATTTTGCGATGACGGGAGAATCTCGTGTTTTTCTCGTTCTCTGGCACAACGTGTTGGATTTCTCTTGAGTTACAACGGGGAATTGTCAAAGGAGTTTCAGACCTCCAGGCAAGTTGAATTTGGGGCCTGGGGCTCTATTTGAATTAGCAGCTGGGCACCAGAACTCCCTTCGTGTTGTGAGTTTATTCTCGGCTGACGTTCGAATCGGTGCAAGGGAATCAGGCCTGATCTTGTGTGAATTGGGAAATACGTGGCTTTCAAATTGTGACAGGACACCCGGGTTCCACTCCAATGTCAAGAAGATACCAGCCTCCTCTCAATGGGAAGTGGCATCATCATTCCTTTCCAGGTGAAGAGCAATTGATCCTCATCTCGACTTGAGGAGGGGAAATCGGAGTTCTTCTTGACTTGTGACAGGAAACTCAGTGTTTGTCTCAAGTGGAGTCAGGTATCTAGGGAAACTTCTGGATTTCGGAAAGATTGTCAAGTACCCTTTCGAGTTCCAAGAGGGAAAGTGGCCTTTCTTTGGAAACGCTGCAGTCTAAAAGGGCCTCCTCAAGTATGCAGGGGAGAATTGCGTGGGTTGTGTGGAGTTGTGGTGGGAAGCTTAGGGTACCTCTCGAGTTGCGTGTCAACCTGGGGGACCCCCTCATGCCTCCTCAGGAAAGTCAGATCTCCGTTGACGTTATGAGGGGCAGTTCAGGATTCCTCTCGCATTGCTGCAGGGATGAATAGGGCCTCTTCTCGAGTTGAGGCGGGAACCTCAGGGTTCCTCTCCATTTCTCACATCGATCTCTGGGTCTCTGTGGAGTTGGAACAGGGGAGTCAGGCCTCGTCTTGTGTTGAGGCACAGAACTCCGCTTGCTCTTCGAGTTGTTCATGGGGTGTCAGGCCATGTCAAGTTGTATTTTGAACCTGGAGCTTTCTCCAGAGGAAGCAACCATGGGGTCAGATCCCCATTGTGTTGTGACTTCATTCCTGAGGTTACATTCAAAGAGGTGCCTGGGCATCGGGACTTATCTTGAGTGGACAGGGAGATCGGTGTCTTTTGGAATGTGGCATGAACCACGAGGCTTCCTTTCGAGTTTCAATGTGACACCGGCCTCCTCCTGAGGTGGTAGGGGAACTTGGGATCCCTTTCCAGTCAAAGCAGGGGAATCGACCCTCATCTTGAGATAAGGAGGGAAGAAGGGGCTCAGATTAACTTGTGTCAGGAAACTTGATGTTCCTCTCAAATTAGACTGCTATGTCGGGTAGCATTTTAAGTTGAATCAAGGGTGTCAAGTACTGTTTTGAATTTCAAGTGGGTATGTGTGACTTCTCTCAAGACGCTGCAATGGGAAAGGTCATCATCTCGTGATGACTGGGAACCATGAGGTTTTCTTGAGTTGTGGCGGGATTCTCGAGTTATGATGGAGAACACAGGAAGCCTCTGGTGTTGCCCTAGGGAAGTCCAATCTCCATTCGAGTTGTGAGGGGGAGCGTGGCATTGCTTACATGTCACATCAGGGGAATTTGGACTCAAGACGCGATGAAGAGAGAATCTCGAGGACTTTGTGGAGTTGCGGCATGAAACCCTGGGTTCCCTCGACTTGTGACCGTCACAGCAGGGAGCTTCTCATGGGGCATATACGTAGTCAGGAATACTGTGATTTGGGAGGGGACTCTTGGGGCTCCATGGGGTCGTTGCAATGGAAGAAGGGCTCATCTCGAGTTGAGGCGGGAACCTCAGATTTTCTCTCCTATTTGACGTGGGTCTGGGGTTGTGAATGCCATTTCAAAGAGGGAGTCAGGTCTCGGCTTGTTTGGAGGCCTGGAACTTTTCTTTCCTCCCTAATTGGCATAGGGGTTTCAGGCCTCCAGGCGAGTTAAATTTGGGACCTGGGACTCTATTCAAATTAGCACCAGGCACCAGAACTCCCTTCGTGTTGTGAGTTTATTCTCAGCTGATGTTCGAATCGGTGCAAGGGAATCAGGCCTGATCACAAGTGGATGGGGAAATACGTGGCTTTCGAATTGTGCCAAGACCCCTGGGTGTGGGGAGCCGCTGTGGAGAGGCTCTCCACTCGTGGCAAAGGTCATTAGGAAGGAGGCTGGGCATACGAAAAGGGAGGTCGAGCCTCAGGAGTCCCCCCGGTTATTCTCGAGCATCTACCCCCAAATAAACCAGAGTCTGCCTACTTTATTTCTTTGTGCTCTCACCTCTGACTTTACTGGGGGCTGTCCCCCACCACCGTCTTGCTCTCTCTAATAAAGAGTTAACTTAGAGCTCCAATTAATAAAGTTCCTGGGCATTAGGAGTGTTTAAATCCAAACCCTTCATATAGCCCTCCAACTGGCCTGACATGTTTACCTGGACTCCTACAGCTATGCATATGATTGTTTACAGTCTCTGAGCTGTGAGATGCATGGGAAGCTTAAGATATTCAAATAGCTCAGGGCCTCTCAAAGAGTTAGAAACTGTCAGAATAAAACTAGTAAAAGATTTCATTAATGAGCCAACGCTTTCTGCCAAGTTTTCACATCCCATGTTTTGTATCCTTGAATGTGTATTAATTAACATATTTGGTTTGTAGAAAAAATAAGTAGTGGCCTTGGTGCTAGCAACTTTAGACCCTTAAGGTAATAAATTCTTTCCTTTGTTGTAAACCCACTGCACCTCAGCCCTATAGGAATGCAACTTTCTAACACCTTCGGAGGATGGCACCAAACCTTGAAATAATTGCTCTTAGAGAAAATAAGTCTTACGGTTGACAAACCTTTGTCAGCGTCATAAAATGTTAATAGGCCTTCTGGCCAGAAGATGATGAAATCACCTAAACCACATGTATACGATAAATTTGCAGGCAAGAAACCCTGGTTTTGATAAGGATCAAAGACTGCTGACTTTGCATCCCCTATTATCCTCTATGTGCAACTTAGAGTAAAAAAGCCCCTGTTGAAAATAAAGCTATGGGCCGTGCTCACCAAAGCTTGGTCTAGCCATGTCATTCTTCTCTCTCAATTTTCAGCTGAGTACCCATCTGGAGCGTGGAGGTCCTCTGCAACCATTTATTTGCCTGGGCTTCTAAGACCCACTCGAGAAGGGGCCTAAGGAAGGGCACTTTCCGCTATTCGAGAGGGTGCCTGCGGCCTCTGTGGTCAGAGCTAACCTGGTGTCACAGGTTATATTGATTTTCCGCGTAAACCAAGCTACTCAGCTTCTTATCTCCACTGAATTTTCCTACTGAGCTATGCTCATTCTATTACTTTTTATGTCTCTAATTAACATTTAAATAAAGCTATTGTATGCAGTGATCCTCGCCGATGTAGTCTCCCCTTTGAATACCCTGGATTAGACGGGGCTGGACCTCGGCACCCGGGTTCCATTCCAGAGTCAAGTAGAAACCAGCTTACTTTCAGGAGTGAAGTGGACGTTGGAATTCCTTTCCAGGTGAAGCAGGGCAATCGATCCTTATCTCGACTTGAGGAGGGAAAATCGGGGCACTTCTTGACTTCTGCCGGGAAACTCAGTATTAGTCTCGAGTGGGGAAGGTTATTTGGGGAAACTTCTGGATTTTGGAAAGAGTGTCAAGTACCCTTTTGAGTTCCAAGAGGGAAAGTGGGCTTTCTGTGGAAATGCTGCAGCATTAAAGGGCTTCCTCAAGTGTGCAGGGGAGAATTGCATGGGTTGTGTGGAGTTGGGGTGGGAAGCTTAGGGTTCCTCTCAAGATGCGTGTTGACCTGGGGTCCAGCTCATGTCTCCTCAGGGAAGTCAGATCTCCTTGGACGTTGTGAGCAGCAGCTCAGAATTCCTGGTGCATCGCTGCAGAGATGAATAGTGCCTCATCTCGAGTTGAGGCGGGAACCTCAGGGTTCCTCTCCATTTTGGTCATCGATCTTGTGGTCTCTCTGGAGTTGGAACAGGAGAGTCAACCCTCGTCTCGTGTTGAGGCACAGAAATTGGCTTGCCCCTCGAGTTGTTTTTGGGGTGTCAGACCACATGTCGAGTTGTATTTGGAACCTGAAATTTCTCCAGAGAATGCAACCATGGTGTCAGAGCCCCTTCGTGTTGTGACTTCATCCTTGGGGTTACATTCAAAGAGGTGCTCGGGCATCGGGATTTATCTTGAGTGGAAGTGGAAATAGGTGTCTTTGGGAATGTGGCACGACCCACGAGGCATCCTCTCGAAATTGTATGTGAGACCGGCCTCCTCCTTAGGTGTGACAGGAAGGTCCGGATCCCATTGCTGACAAAGCAGGGGAATCGACCCTCATGTTGAGATAAGGAGGGAAGAAGGTGTTCAGATTAAATTGTGCCAGGAAAGTCGGTTCCTCTCTAATGAGACAGTTATGTCAGGCAACATTTTAAGTTGTATCAAGGGTGTCAAGTACCATTTCGAATTTCAAGTGGAAACGTGGAATTTCTCACAAGATGCTACAGTGGGAAAGGGCCTCATCTCTCGATGACTGGGGAACCATGTGGTTTTTCTCGAGTTGCAGCAGGATTCTCAAGTTACGACGGGGAATACAGAGAGAGCCTCTCGTGTTGCTCAAGGGAAGTCCAATCTCCATTTGAGTTTTGAGTGTGAGATGGGTATTGCTGTTGAGTAACTGCAGGCAAATAGACCTCATCTAGGCTTCTGTCCAGAAATTCCGTGTTCATCTGCAGTGGTGACAAGGATCCCAGGGTTGCTTCAAGGTCACCAGGGGAGTCAGCCCTCGTCTCGAGTTGAAACAAAGAACTCTACTTTCCTCTCGACTTGCGACGGGTATCTCTTGGAGCCCATTGATCTCCTAAAGGGAGTCAAGCCTCCTGTGAAATTTTGAGAGTGGACTCGGAGGCATTTCAGGCAAAGATAGGCTCGATAAAGGACAGAAATTGTATGGACCTAAAAGAAGAAGATATTATGTAGAGATGGCAAGAATACACAGAACAACTGTACAATAAAGATGTTCAAGACACAGATAGTCATGATGGTGTGATCACTGACATCCTGGTGTGAGCCAGACATCCTAGAATGTGAAGTCAAGTGGGCCTTAGAAAGCATCACTACGAACAAAGCTAGTGGAGGTGATGGAATTCCAGTTGAGCTATTCCAGGTGACTTCAGGGAGTTTCTCATGGTGCTGTGGGAAGGCAAGAATACTGTGGAGATAGGACGGGCGTCTTGGGACTCCACTGGAGTCAGTGTAATGTAAGAGCGCATCATCTCGTGTTGGGGCCTGAATGTCAGTGTTCCTCTCCTGTTCTGACATCGATCTTGGGGTCTTTGCGGATTTGGAACAGGGAGTCAGCCCTCGTCTTGTGTTGAGGCATGGAACTCCGCTTGTCTCTCGTGTTGTTCATGGGGTGTCAGGGCACTTGTCGAGTTGTATTTGGAACTTGTGGCTTTTTCGAGAGGATGCAACTGGGCTGTCAGTGCCCCTTCGTGTTGTGCCTTCATCCTCGGGGTTACATTCGAAGAGGTGCCCAGGCATCGGGACTTACCTTGACTCGACAGCGAAATTGGTGTCTTTTGAATTGTGGCACAACCAACGAGGCTTCATCTCGAGTTTCAATGTGAGACCGGCCTCCTCCTGAAGTGGGTCGGGAAGGTTGGGATCCCTTTCCAGACAAAGCAGGGGAATTGATCCTCGTATCGAGATCAGGAGGGGAGAAGGTGCTCAGATTAAGTTGTGTCAGAAAATTTGCTGTTTCTCTCAAATGAGGTGGCTATGTCAGGGAACATTTTGAGTTGCATCAAGAGGGATTTCGAGAGGGAAAGTGGGATTTCTCTGAAGGCACTGCAGGGACAAAGGGCCTCATCATGCAATGACAGGGGAATCTTGTCGTTTTTCTCGAGCTGTGTCGTGAATATCGAGTTATGACCTGGAACTCAGGGAGCCTCTGGTGTTTTTCCAGGGAAGTCCAATCTCCATTCAAGTTTCGAGGGGGAGCTGGGGATTACCCTCGAGTCACAGCAGGGCAAATAGACCTCATGTAGGCTTCTGTCCAGAAATTCTGTGTTCGTCTCCTTGGTGACTGGGATCTCAGGGTTGCATTCAAGGTTCACCTGGGGAGTCAGGCCTCGTCTCGAATTGAAGCAAAGAACTCCGTTCTCCTGTCCAGTTGGGAGGGGTACCTCTTGATCCCATTGATGGCCTAAAGGGAGTCAAGCCTGCTGTGAAATATTCAGAGGAGACTCGCGATTGCACTCTAGTGCCTGCAGGAAAAGAAGGCATACACTGCGATGACGGGGGAATCTAGAGCTTTTTCTCAACATCTGGCGAGAAGGGTGGGATTTCTCTCAAGTTACGATGGGGAACTCAGGGAGCCACTCGTGTGGCCCCGGGGAAGTCCAGTCTCCATTGGAGTTGCGAGGGAAAGCCTGGGATTTCTCTTGAGTTACAGCAGGAGAAACGGGACTCAAGATGTGATGAAGAGGGAATCTCAAGGACTTTGTCGAGTTGTAGCATGAAACCCTGTGTACCCTCGACCTGTGACGGTCACCGCAGGGAGCTTTTCATGGTGCCTCTAGGAAGTCAGGAATAATGTGGATTTGGGAGGGGCATCTTGGGTCTCCACGAAGTCGTTGCAATGGAAGAGGGCCTCATCTCGAGTTGAGGTGGGAACCTCAGTGTTTCTCTCCTGTTCTGACCTGAGTCTCGGGTTGTGTATGCCGTTTCAAACAGGTAGACAGGTCTCGACTTGTATGGAGCCATGGAACTCTGCTTTCCTCTCGAACAGTGAAAGGGGTTTCAGGCCTCCAGGCGAGTTAAATTTGGGACCTGGGCCTCTATTCGAATTAGCACAGGGGCACCAGAACTCCCTTTGAGTTGTGAGTATATTCTCGGCTGACATTCGATTTGGTCGAATGATCAGGGAATCATGCCTGATCTCGAGTGGATGGGGAAACACGTGGCTTTCGAATATTGACAAGACTTCCAGGTTCCACTCCAGTGTCAAGTAGATACCAGCCACCTCTCAGGGGTGAAGTGGACGTCGGCATTCCTTTCTAGGTGAAGCAGGGCAATCGACCCTCATCTCGACTTGAGGAGGGGAAATCGGGGTGCTTCTTGTCTTGTTGCAGAAAACTCAGCATTCGACTCAAGTTGGGACATGTTTCTGGGGAAACTTATGGATTTCGGAAAGAGTGTCAAGTACCCTTTCGAGTTCCAAGAGGGAAAGTGGTCTTTCTTTGGAAAATCTGTTGCGTAAAAGAGCCTCCTCAAGCGTGCAGGGGAGAATTGCATGGGTTCCATGGAGTAGGGGCCGGAAGCTTAGGGTTCCTCTCGAGTTGCATGTTGACATGTGGGTCCCGCTCTCTCTCCTCAGGGAAGTCAGATCTCCTTGGACGTTGCAAAGAGCAGCTCTGGACTGCTCGCACATCACTGCAGGGATGAATCGGGCCTCATTTCCAGTTGAGGCGGGAACCTCAGATTTCCTCTTCATTTCTGACGTCAATCTAGTGGTCTCTGCGAAGTTGTAACAGGGGAGTCAGGCCTCGTCTTTTGTTGAGGCACAGAACTCCGCTTGCCCCTCAAGATGTTCATGGGATTTCAGGCCACTTGTTGAGTTGTATTTGGAACCTGCAGCTTTCCCCGGAGGATGCAACCATGGTGTCAGAGCCCCTTCGGGATTTGACTTCATCCTCGGGGTTACATGCGAAGAGGTGCCCGGGCATCAGGACTTATACTGAGTGGACGCGGAGATAGGTGTTTTTCAGAATGTGGCACGACTGGTGCGACATGAACGTCGAGATCCCTTTCCAGACATGGCAGGGGAATCGACCCTCTTTTCGAAATCAGGAGTGAAGAAGGGACTCAGATTAACTTTTGCCGTGAAACTCGGTGTTCCTCTTGAAGTAGACCAGAATGTCAGGAAACATTTTAAGTTGCATCAAGGGTGTCAAGTACTGTTTCGAATTTCAACTGGGAACGTGGGATTTTTCTCATGAAGCTTCAGCGGGAAAGGGCTTCATCTCATGATGACTGGGGAACCACGTGGCTTTTCTCAAGTTGCCGGGAGATACTTGAGTTATGACGGGGAACTCAGGGAAACTCTTGTGCTTCCCCAGAAAGTCCAATTTCCATTCGAGTTGCGAGGGGGAGCTGGGGATTGCTCTTGAGTCACTGCAGGGCAAATAGACCTCTTCTAGGCTTGTGTCCAGAAACTCCGGGTTCCCCTTCAGTGGCGACAATGATCTCTGGGTTGCATTCAAGGTTCATCTGGGGATTCAGTCCTCGTCTCGAGTTGGAGCAAAGAACTCCACTCTCCTCTCAAGTTGCCACAGCTATCTCTCAGAGCCCATTGTGTGGCTTAAAGGGAATCAAGCTTTCTGTGGAGTTTTGAGAGGGGACTTGGGATTGGTCTCTAGGCCCTGCAGGAAAAGAAGGGCCTCATCTCGCGATGTCGGGGAAATCTCGTGGTTTTTTCTTGAGCTGTGGCTCGTGATGTGCTGTTTGTCGAGTTACAACGGGGAACTCAGCGAGCCTCTCGTGAGGGCCCAGGGAAGTCCAGTCTCTATTTGAGTGGAGAGGAGGGCCCGGGATGGCTCTCGAGTCACGGCAGGGGAATCAGGCCTCAAGATGCATTTTAGGGGATATCTGTAGGTCTTTCTTGACTTGGGGCAGCAATCCTTAGGTTCCCTCGGCTTGTGACGGTGACCTCTGGAAGCTTCTCTTGGTGCCTATGGGAAGGCGGGAATACTGTGCAGTAGAGAGGGTTGTCTTGGGACTCCCCTTGGTCAGTGCAATGGAAAAGGGCCTCATTTTGAATTGAGGGGGGAATCTCAGGCTTCCTCTCCTGTTTTGACATCAATCTCGGGGTCTTTGCCTGTTTTAAACAGGGAGTGAGGCCTCGTCTTGGGTGTCGGCATGGAACTCCGCTTGCATCTCGAGTTGTTCATGGGGTGTCAGGCCACTTGTCTAGTTGTACTTGGAAGCAGCGGCTTTTTCGGGAGGATGCTCCCATGTTGTCAGTGCCCCTTCGTGTTGTGACATCATCCTCGGGGTTCCATTCAAAGAGGTGCCCAGGCATCGGGATTTTTCTTGAGTGGACGGGGAAATCGGTTTCTTTCGAAATATCGAACGACACACAAGGCTGCCTCTCGAGTTTCAAAGTAAGACGGGCCCCCTCCTGAGGTGGGACGGGAAGGTTGGGATCACTTTCTAGACAAACAGGTGAATCGACCCTCATGTGGAGATCAGGAGGGGAGAAGGGGCTCAGATGATGTTGTGCCGGGAACCTCGGTGTTCCTCTCCAAAGAGAATGGTATGTTGGGCAACATTTTGTCTTTCATCAAGTGTGTCAATTTTCGTTTCAATGTTCAAGTGGGTTTGTGGGATATCTCTCAAGACGCTGCAGCTGGAAACAGCCTCATCTTGCGATGACTGGGCAACCACGTGGTTTTTCTCAACTTAAAGCGGGATTCTCGAGTTACAACAGGGAACTCAGAAAGCCTATCGTGTGTCTACAGGGAAGTACAATCTCAATTCAAATGGCGAGGGGGAGCTGGGGATTGCGCTCCCGTTGCTGAAGGGCAAAGAGACCTCTTCTAGGCTTGTGTCCAGAAACTCCATGTTCCCATTCAGAGGCACTAGGGATCTCAAGGTTGCATTCAAGTTTCACACGGGGAGTCAGGCCTCGTCTAGAGTTGAAGCAAAGAACTGCCCTCTCCTCTCGAGTTGCCACTGCTATCTCTTGGAGCCCTTTGCGTGGCCTAAAGCGAATCAAGCCTTCTGTGGAGTTTTGAGAGGGGACTCGGGATTGCTTTCTAGGCCCTGCAATAAAAGAAGGGCCTCATCTCGCAATGTTGGGGGAATCTCATTGTTTTTTCTCGAGCTGGGGCTCAAAGTGTGCCTTTTCACTCGAGTTTCGACATGGCACTCAGGATGCCTCTCACATGACACCAGGGAAGTCCAATCTCCATTCGATTGGCAAAGGGGATCTGGGGATACCACTAGTGTTGCTGCAGGGCAAAGAGACCTCTTCTAGGCCTGTGTCAAAAAACTCCGTGTTCTCTTCCAGTGGCACTATGGGTCTTGGAGTTGCATTCAAGGTTCACCCAGGGAGTCAGGCCTCATCTCTAGTTGAAGCAAAGAACTTCCCTCTCCTCTCGAGTTGCCACGGCTATTTCTTGGAGCACATTGTGTGGCCTAACGGGTATCAAGACTTTTGTGCAGTTTTGAGAAGGGACTCGGGATTGTTTTCTAGGCCCTGCATTAAAAGGAGGGCCTCATGTCACGATGTCGGGGGAATCTCATGTTTTTTTCTCGAGCTGCGGCTCAACGAGTGGCGTTTCTCTAGAGTTAAGCCCAGAAACTCAGGGAGCCTCTCGTGGGTCCCCATGGAAATGCAATCTGCATTGGAGATGTGAGAGGGGCCCGGGATGGCTCTCGAGTCTCGGCAGGGGAATCGGGCCTCAAGACATGTTGAAGGGGGAATCTTGAGGTCATTTTCGTGTTGCGGCAGGAAACCCTATGTTCCCTCGACTTGTGACGGTGACCTCTGGGAGCTTCTCAAGGTGCCTATGGGAAGGCGGGAATACTGTGGCATTGAGAGGGTTGTCTTGGGACACCCCTGGGTTCAGTGCAATGGAAGAGGGCCTCATCTTGAGTTGAGGCGGGAAACTCAGGCTTCCTCTCCAGTTCTGACATCCGTCTCAGTGTCTTTGCGGGTTTTGAACAGGGAGACAGGCCTCGTCTTGTGTGGAGGCGTGGAACTCCGCTTTCCTTTTGAGTTGTTAATGGGGTGTCAGGCCACTTGTCGAGTTGTACTTGGAACCAGCGGCTTTTTCGGGAGGATGCACCCAGGGTGTCAGTGCCCCTTCGTGTTGTGACTTCATCCTCAGGATTCCATTGGAAGAGGTGCCCAGGCATCGGGACTTCTCTTGTTTGGAAGAGGAAATCGGTGTCTTTTGGAATGTGGCACGACCCACGAGGCTTCCTTTCGAGTTTCCAAGTTAGAACGGACTCCTCCTAAGGTGTGACTGGAAGTTGGGATCCCTTTCCAGACAAGGCAGGTGAATCTACCTTCATGTCGAGATCAGGAGGGGACAAGGGGTTCAGAAGAAGTTGTGCTGGGAACCTCGGTGTTCCTCTCCAATGAGATTGGTATGTTGGGCAACCTTATAACTTTCATCAAGGGTGTCAAATTCCGTTTCGATGATCAAGTGGGTTCGTGGGATTTCTCTCAAGATGCTGCAGCGGGAAAGGGCCTCATCTGTTGATGACTAGGCAACCACGTGGTTTTTCTCGACTTATGGTGGGATTCTCGAATTACGACATGGAGCAAAGGGAGCCTCTCATGTGGCACCAGGGAAGTCCAATCTCCATTCGATTGATGAGGGGGAGTTGGGGATTGCTCTCGAGTTGCTGCAGGGCAAAGAGACCTATTCTAAGCTTGTGTCCAAAAACTCCGTGTTCCCTTCAGTGGTGCTAGGGAACTTGGGGTTGCATTCAAGCTTCATCTGGGGAGTCAGGCCTCGTCTCGTGTTGAAGCAAAGAACTCCTGTCTCCTCTCGAGTTTCAACGGCTATCTCTTGGAGCCCATTGTGTGGCCTAAAGGGAATTTAGCCGTCTGTGGAGTTTTGAGAGGGGACTCGGGATTGCTTTGTAGGCCCTGCAGGAAAAAAAAAGGCCTCATCTGGCAATGTCGGGGGAATCTCCTGGTTTTTCTCCCGCTGTGGCTCGCCGTGTGGCATTTCTCTTGAGTTACGACGGTGAACTCAGGAAACCTCTCTTGTGGCCCCAGGGAAGTTCAGTCTCTACTCGAGTGGCAAGGAGGGCCCGGGATGGCTCTCGAGTCACCGCAGGGGAATCGGGCCTCAACATACGTTAAAGGGGTTATCTCGAGGACTTTCTTGAATTGCCGTCAGAATCCCTAGGTTCCTTCGGCTTGTGACGGTTACATCTGGGAGCTTCTCTTGGTGCCTATGGGAAGGAGGGAATACTGAGGATTTGAGAGGGTTGTTTTGATACTCCCCTGGGTTCAGTGCAATGGAAGAGGGTCTCATCTAGGGTTGAGGTAGGAATCTCAGGCTTTCTCTCCTGTTCTGACATCGATCTCAGAGTCTTTGGGGATTTTGAAGAGGGAGTCAGGCCTCGTCTTGTGTGGAGGCATGGAACTCCACTTGCCTCTCGATTTGTTCATGGGGTGTCAGGCCACTTGTCGAGTTGTACTTGGAACCAGGGGCTTTTTCGTGTGGATGCACCCAGGGTGTCAGTACTCCTCCGTGCTGTGACTTCATCCTTGGGATTCCATTGGAAGAGGTGCCCAGGCATCGGGACTTCTCTTGAGTGGACAGGGAAATCGGTGTCTTTCGGAATGTGGCATGACCCACGAGGCTTCCTCTCGAGTTTCCAATTGAGACCGGCCTCCTCCTGAGGTGGGACGGAAGTTTGGGATTCCTTTCCAGAGAACAATGGGAATCTACCCTCATGTCGAGATCATTAGTGAATAAGGGTCTCAGATTACGATGTGCTGGGAATTTTGGTGTTACTCTCGAATGAGTCGGGTATGTCAGGGAACTTTTTGAGCTGCATCAAGGCTGCCAAGTACCGTTTGCAATTTCAAGAGGGAAAGTGGGATTTCTCTCAAGGCACTGCAGGACGAAAGGGCCTCATCTCACGATGACGGGGGAACCCTGTGGTTCTTTTCCAGTTGCGGCAGGAATCTCAAGTTACGACCCGGAACTCAGAGAGCCTCGGGTGTTGCCTCAGGGAAGTGCAATCTCCATTAGAGTTGCGAGGGGGAGCTCGGATTTGCTCTCAAGTCACTGCAGGGCAAAAAGACCTCATCTAGGCTTCTGTCCAGAAATTCTGTGTTTGTCTGCAGTGGTGACAGGGATCTTGCGGTTGCATTCAAGGTTCATCCGGGCAGTCAGGCCTCTGCTCAAGTAGAAGGAAAGAACATCACTCTCCTATCGAGTTGCAACATGTATGTCTTGGAGCCCATTGATGGCCTACAGGGAATCAACCCTCCGTTGAAATTTTTAGAGTGACTCGTGATTGCTCTCTAGGGTCTGCAGGGAGAGAAGGCACTCATCTCATGATGACGGGTGAATCTCGTGGTTTTTCTCCAGCTCTCGCGTGACGTGTGTGGTTTCACTCATTTTGACGGGGAACTCAATGAGCCTCTTGTGTGGTCTCAGGGAAGTCCAGTCTGCATTCGAGTTGTGAGTGGGAGAGCTGTATTGCTCTCAACTCATGGCAGGGGAAGCGGGACTCAAGATGCAATGAAGAGGGAATCTCGAGGACTTTGTTGAGTTGCGGCAAGAAACCCTGGGTTCCATCGACTTGTGACAGTCACTGCAGGGAGCTTCTCATGGCGCCTATAGGAAGCCAGGAATACTGTGGATTTGGGAGCGGCCGCCTGGGACTCCAAAGGGTCGTTGCAATGGAAGAGGACCTAATCTCGTGTTGAGATGGGAACCTCAGGGTTTCTCTCCTGTTCTGAACTGGGTCTCAGGTTGTGTATGCATTTGAAACAAGGAGTCAGGTCTCAACTTGTGTGGAGGCATGGAATTCCACTTTCCTCTCGAATTGTCAAAGGGGTTTCAGGTGTCCAGGTGTGTTGAATTTGGGATCTGGGACTATATTCGAATTAGAACCACGGCACCAGAACTCCCATCATTTCGTGTGTTTTTCTCAGCTGACATTTGAATCGGTGCAAGGGAATTAGGCCTGATCTCAAGTGGATGGGGAAATACGTGGCTTTCGAATTGTGACAAGACCCCCGTGTTCTACTCCAGTGTCAGGTAGATACCAGCCTTCTCTCAGGGAGAAGTGGACATCATCATTCCTTTCCAGATAAAGCAGGGCAATCGGCCCTATTCTCGACTTGAGGAGGGGAAATTGGGGTGCTTCTTGACTTGTGGCGTGAAACTCAGTGTTCGTTTCTAGTGGGGACGGGTATCTGTGGAAACTTCTGAACGTTGGAATGAGTTTCAAGTACACATTCAAGTTCCAAGAGGGAAAGTGGGCTTTCTTTGGAAACGCTGCAGCATAGAAGGGCTTCCTCTAGCTTGCAGGGGAGAATTTCTTGGGTTGCGGGGAGTTGTGGCGGGAAGCTTAGGGTTCCTCTAGAGTTGCATGTCAACCTGGGGGAACCGCTCATGTCTCCTCAGGGAAGTCATATCTCCTTTGACATTGCGAGGGGCAGCTCAGGATTCCTCTCGCATTGCTGCAGGGATGAATAGGGCCTGATCTCGAGTTGAGGCAGAAACCTCAGTGTTCCTCTCCATTTCTGACATCAATAACGGGGTCTCTGCAGACTTGGCACAGGGGAGTCTGGCCTTGTTTTGTGTTGAGGCACAGAACTCCACTTGCCCCTTGAGTTGTTCATGGGATGTCAGGACACTTTTCCAGTTGTATTTGGAACATGCAGCTTTCTCAGGAGGATGCAAACGTGGTGTCAGAGCCCCTTTGTTGTGATTTATCCTCAGTGTTACATTACAAGAGGCGCCTGGGCATCAGGACTTATCTTGAATGGACAGGGAAATCGGTGTCTTCGGAATGTGGCTCAACCCACGAAGCTTCCAATGGAGTTTTAATGTGAGTCCGGCCTCCCCCTGATATGCGACATGAAGGTCGGGATCCCTTTCCAGACAAAGCAGGGGAATCGACCCTCATGTCGAGATAAGGAGGGAAGAATAGCTCAGATTTAGTTGTGCCGGGAAACTCGGTGTTCCTCTCGAATGAGACCGGTATGTCAGGCAACATTTAAAGTTGCATCGATGGTGTCAAATACTGTTTCGAAGTTCAAGAGGGAATATGGGATTTCTCTTAAGACACTGCAGTCGGAAAGGGCCTCATTTCACAATGACTGGGGAACCACATGGTTTTTCTCGGATTAGGGCGGGATTCTCCAGTTACCACAGGGAACTCAGGGAGCCTCTTGTGTTTCTCCAGGGAAGTCCAATCTCCATTCCAGTTGCAAGGGGGAGCTGGGGATTTCTCTCAAGTCACTGCAGGGCAAATTGACTTCTTCTAGGCTTGTATCCAGAAACACCGTGTTCCCCTCCAGTGGTGAAAAGGATCTCGGAGTTGCATTCAATGCTCACTCGGGGACTCAAGCCCCGTCTCGAGTTGAAGCAAAGAACTCTGCTCTCCTCTCGAATTGTGACGTGTGTCTCTTGGAGACCTTTTTGTGACAAGGGAATAAAGCCTTCTGTGGAGTTTTGAGAGGGGACTTGGGATTGCTCTCTAGGCCCTGCAGGAAAAGAAGGGCCTCATCTCACGATTTCGGGGGAATCCCGTGGTTTTTCTCAAGCTGCAGCTTGACGTGTGTGGTTTCTCTTGAGATACGAAATGGAATTCAGGGAGCCTTTCGTGTAGCACCAGGGAAGTCCAGGCTCCATTCGAGTTGCCAGTGGAAGACCAGGATGGCTCTCGAGTAATGGCAGGGGATTCGCACCTGAAGATGAGATGAAAGGTGAATCACGAGGTCTTTCTTGTGTTGTGGCAGAAGACCCTGGGTTACCTCGACATGTGACAGTTTCCTCAGGGAGCTTCTCATGGTGCCTATGGGAAGGCAGGAATACTGTGGATTTGAGAGGGGCATCTTGGGACTCCCCTGGGGTCAGTGGAATGGAAGAGGGCCTCATCTTGAGTTGAAGATTGAATCTCAGGGTTCCTCTCCTGTTCTGACATCGATCTTGGGGTCTTTGCGGATTTTGAACAGGGAATCAGGCCTCTTCTTGTGTGGAGGCATGGAACTCCACTTGCCTCATGCTTTTTTCATGGGGTGTCAGGCAATTTGTCGAGTTGTACTTGGTACCTGCAGCTTTTTTGAGAGGATGCAACTGGGGTGTCAGTGCCCCTTCATGTTGTGACTATCCTCGGAGTTACATTTGAAGAGGTGCACAGGCATCGGGACTTATCTTGAGTGGATGCGGAAATCGGTGTCTTTCGGAATGTGGCACGACCCACGAGGCTTCATCTCGAGTTTCAATTTGAGACCAGCCTCCTCCTCAGGTGTGACTCGAAGGCTAGGATCCGTTTCTTGAGAAAGCATGGGTATCGACCCTCATGTCTGCCAAGGTCCAACCCTGGCTGTTAAGGGTATTTGAAGGGGGACCGCATCAGTGAGCATCAGGATACAATTGCATTAATTAAATACTAATTAGAGATATAAAGAGTAGTAGAATGAGGATAGCTCAGTAGGAAATTTCAGTGGAGAAAGGAGGCTGAGTGGGTTGGTTTACGTAGAAAATCAATATAACCTGTGACAACAGGTTAGCTCTGACCACGGAGCCCACAGCCGCCCTCCTGCATAGTAGAAGGCGCCCAACCTTAGGCACTTTCTAGAGTGGATCTTAGAAGCCCATGAAAATAAATGATCACAAAAGATCTCTGCGCTCCAGATGGAGACTCAGCTGGAATGTGAAAGAAGGAATGACATGCAGAGACTGAGCATTGGTGTTCAAGGCCCATAGCTTTATTTTCAACTGAGGCTTTTATACCCTAAGTTGTACATACACAATAATAGAGGATGTGAAATCATGCAAAGTCAGCAGTCTTTGATCCTTATCAAAACCAGGGTTTCTTTCCTGCAAATTTATAGTGTGCAAGTGGTTTAGGTGATTTACATCATCTTCTGGCCAGAAGGACTATTAACATTTTATGACTCTTAACAAACGTTTCAATCCATAAGACTTATTTTCTCTAAGGGCAATAATTTTAAGGTTTGGCGCCATCCTCCAAAGGTGTTAGAGTTGCACTCCTATAGGGCAGAAGTGCAATGGGTTTACAGCAAAGGAAAGAACTTATTACCTTGAGGGTCTAAAGTTGCTAACACCAAGGCCACTACTTATTTTTCTATATACCAAGTATATTAATGAATACATATTCAAGGATACAATACAGCAAATGTTGATACTTGGCAGCAAGCATTGGCTCATCAATGAAATATTTTACTAGTTTTATTCTGACAGATTCTAACTCTCTGAGAGGCTCTAAGCTATTTGAATATCTTAAGGTTCCTGTGCCTCTCAAGGCTGGTAGACTGTAAACAATCGTATGCATAGCTGTAGGAGTTT
The DNA here is from genome assembly GCA_935064755.1 of Tragelaphus eurycerus. Taxonomy (NCBI): domain Eukaryota; kingdom Metazoa; phylum Chordata; class Mammalia; order Artiodactyla; family Bovidae; genus Tragelaphus; species Tragelaphus eurycerus. Next base: position 65,603 of record CAKXYN010000251.1, read on the forward strand.
GAGTAGACTTGTCAGGCGAGTTAGAGAGCTATCTGAGGGGTTTGGATTTAAAAACTCCTAATTCCCAGGAACTTTATTAATTGGAGCTGTAAGTTTACACTTTATCAGAGAGAGCGAGAAGGTGGTGCGGGACAGCCCCCAGTAGAATCAGAGGTGAGAGCAAAAAGCAATAAATTTGGCAGACTGGTTTTTTTGAGGGTAGATGCTCGAGAATACCCAGGGGGACTCCTGAACCTCGAATCCCCTTTTGCGTATGCCGAGCCTCCTTGCTCATGACCTTTCTCATGAGTGGAGATCCTCACGCTGGCACACAGCACACGTCGAGATTAGGAGGACAGTAAGGGCTCAGATTAAGTTGTGCCAGGAAATTCGGTGTTCCTCTCGAATGAGACAGATATGTCGGGGAACTTTTTGAGTTGCATCAAGGGTGTCAAGTACCATTTCGAATTTCAGGAGGGAAAGTGGGATTTCTCTCAAGGCACTGCAGGGGGAAGGGCCTCATATCTCAATGAATGGGGAACCTCATGGTTTTTCTCTAGTTGCAGCGAGAATCTTGAGTTATGACCCAGAACTCAGGGATCCTCTGGTGCTTCACCAGGGAAGTCCAAACTCCATTCGAATTAGAAGGGGGAGCTAGGGATTGCTTTCGAGTTATGGAAGGACAAATAGACCTCATCTAGGCTTCTGTCCAAAAACTCCTTGTTCGTCTCCAGTGGCAACAGGGATCTCGGGGTTGCATTCAATGTTCACACGTGGAGTCAAGCTTCGTCTCAAGTTGAAGCAAAGAACTCCGCTCTCTTCTTGAGTTGCAATGGGTATCTCTTGGAACCCATTGATGGCATAAAGGGAGTCAAGCCTTCAGTTAAATTTTGAGAGGGGACTTGGGATTGCTCTCTAGGCCTTGCAGGAAAAGAAGTCACTCCTCTCGCGATGTCGGGGAAATCTCGTGGGGTTTCTCCAGCTCTGGTGCGATGTGTGGGTTTTCTCTGGAGTTATGACAGGGAACCTAGGGATCCTCTGGTGTGGCCCCAGGGAAGTCCAGTCTCCATTTGAGTTGCGAGTGGGAGCGTGGCATTGCTCTCGAGTTACGGCAGGGGAATTGGGACTCAATACGCATTGAAGAGGGAATCTCGAGTACTTTCTCGAACTGCGGAAGGAAACCCTGGGTTCCCTCGACTTGTGAAAGGCACCACAGGGAGCTTCTCCTGGTGCTTTTAGGAAGTCAGGATTACTGTGGATGTGGGAGGGGCCTCTTGGGACTCCAAGTGGTCATTGGCATGGAAGAGGGCCTCATCCCATGTTGAGGCGGGTACATCAGGTTTTCTCTCCTGTTCTGACGTGGGTCTCGGGTTGTATATGCCATTTGAAACAGGGAGTCAGGTCTCAACTTGCATGGAGGCATGGAAATCTGCTTTCCTATCGAATTGTCAAAGGGCTTTCAGGCCTCCTGGGAAGTTGAATTTGGGACCTGGGGCTCTATTCGAATTAGCACTGGGACACAGGAACTCCTTTCATGTCGGTGTTTTTCTAGGCTGACAATCGAATCAGTGCAAGGGAATCAGGCCTGATCTACAGTGGATGGGGACATACGTGGCTTTTGAATTGGGACAAGATTACCGGATTCCATTCCAGCGTCAAGTAGATACCAGCCTCCTCTCAGGGAAGAAGTGGACGTCGGCATTCCTTTTCAGGTAAAGCAGGTCAAGCGAGCCTCATCTCGACTTGAGGAGGGAAAATCGGGTCACTTCTTGACTTGTGGGGGGAATCTCAGTGTTGGTTTCGAGTGGGGACGGGTACCTCAGGAAACTTCTGGTTTTCAGAGTGTCAAGTACCCTTTCATGTTCCAGTAGGGAAAGTGGGCTTTCTTTGGAAACGCTGCAGCTTAAAAGGTCCTACTCAAGCGTGAAGCAGAGAATTTCTTGTGTTACATGGAGTTGAGGTGGGAATCTTATGGTTCCTCTCCTGTTCTTAGATCAATCTCAGGGTTTTTGTGGCTTTTGAACACGGAATCAAGCCTCATGTTGTGTGAAGGCATGGAATTGTGCATGACTCTCGAGTTGTCCGTGGGGTGTCAGCCACCTGTTGAGTTGTACTTGGAACCAGTGGCTTTTTCTGGAGGATGCACCCAGGATGTCAATGAACCTTCGTGTTGTGACTTCATCCTCAGGGTTGCATTCAAAGAGGTGACCAGGCATTGGGACTTCTCTTGAGTGGACGGGGAAAGGGGTGTCTTTAGGAATGTGGCATGACCCACTAGGCTTCTTCTCGTGTTTCAAAGTGAGACCGGCCTCCTCCTGAGGTGGGAGGGGAAGGTCGGGATCCATTTCCAGACATAGCAGGGGGATCCACCCTCATGTCGAGATCAGGAGGGAAGAAGGGGCTCAGATGAAGTTGTGCTGGGAACCTCGGTGTTCTGCTGCAATGAGATAGGGAGGTTGGGCAACATTTGAAGATTCCTCAAGGGTGTCAAGTTCCGTTTCAATGTTCAAGTGGGTTCATGGGATTTCTTTCAAGACACTGCAGCAGGAAAGGGCCTCATCTGACGATGACTGGGCAACCACATGGTTGTTCTCGACTTTTGGCGGGATTCTCAAGTAATGACGGGGAACTCAGGGAGCCTCTCGTGTGGCCCCAGGGAAGACCAATCTCCATTCAAATGGTGAGGGAGAGCTGAGGATTGATCTCGAGTTGCTGCAGGTCCAAGAGACCTCTTCTAGGCTTGTGTCCAGAAACTCGGTGTTCCCCTTCAGGGGCGCTAGGGATATCAAGGTTGCGTTCAAGCTTCACCCGGGGAGTCAGGCCTCGTCTTGAGGTGAAACAAAGAACTTCCCTCTCCCCTCGAGTTGCCATGACTATCTCTTGGAGCCCATTGTGTGGCCAAAAGGAAATCAATCCTTCTGTGGAGTTTTGAGAGTGGACTCGGGATTGCTCTCTAGGGCCCGCAGGAAAAGAAGGGCCTCATCTGGCGATATCGGGGGAATCTCATGGTGTATTCTTGAGCTGCGGCTCAACGTGTGGCGTTTCTCTCGAAGTAAGGTGGGGAACGCAGGGAGCCTCTCTTGTAGCCCCAGGGACGTCCAATCCCCATTGGAGTGCCAAGGAGGTCCTGCGATGGCTCACGAGTCACGGCAGGGGAATCAGCCTTCAAGTCGTGTTGAAGGGGGTATCTGGAGGTGTTACTCGAGTTGCTGTAAGAATCCCTAGGTTCCCTCGGCTTGAGACGGTGACCTCTGGCAGCTTCTTTTGGTGCCTATGAGAAGGCGGGAATACTGTGCAGTTGAGATGGTTGTCTTGGGATTCTCCTGGGTTCAGTGCCATGGAAGAGGGCCTCATTTGGAGGTGAGGCGGGAATCTCAGGCTTCCTCTCCTGTTCTGACAATGATCTCGGGGTCTTTGCGGATTTTGAACAGGTAGTTAGGCTGCGTCTTGTGTGGAGGCATGGAACTCCGCTTGCCTCTCGAGTTGTTCATGGGGTGTCAGGCCACTTGTCGAGTTGTACTTGGAACCAGAGGCTTTTTCGGGAGGAGGCACCCAGGGTGTCAGTTACACTTCGTGTTGTGACTTCATCCTCGGTGTTCCATTGGAAAACGTGCCCAGGCATCGGGACTTCTCTTGAGTGGACGGGGAAATGGGTGTCTCTCGGAATGTGGCACGAACCACGAGGCTTCCTCTCGAATTTTCAATTGAGACCGGACTTCTCCTGAGGAGGGACGGGAAGGTCGGGATCCCTTTCCAGACAAAGCAGGGGGATCGACCCTCATGTCGAGATCAGGAGGGGAAAAAGGGGCTCAGATGAAGTTTTACCAGGAACCTTGGTGTTCCTCTCCAATGAGACCAGTATGTTGGGCCACATTTGAAGTTTCCTCAAGGGTGTCAAGTTCCGTTTCGATGATCAAGTGGGTTCATGGAATTTCTCTCAAGACACTGCAGCGGGAAAGGGCCTCATCTGGCAGTGCCTGGCCAACCACGTGTTTTTTCTCGACTTACGGCGGGATTCTCGACTTCCCATCGTGAACTCAGGGAGCCACTCGTGTGGCCCCAGGGAAGACCAATCTCCATTCAAATGGCAAGGGAGAGCTGGGGATTGCTCTCGGGTTGCTACAGGGCAAAGAGACCTCTTCAAGTCTTGTGTCCAGAAACTCCGTGTTCCCCTTCAGGGGCAATAGTGATCTCGGTGTTACATTCAAGCTTCAGCCGTGAAGTCAGGCCTCATCTCGTGTTGAAGCAAAGATCTCCCCTCTCCTCTCTAGTTACCAAGGCTATCGCTTGGAGCCCATTGTGTGGACAAAAGTGAATCAAGCCTTCTGAGGAGTTTTGCGAGGGGACTCGCGATTGCTCTCTAGTCCCTGCAGGAAAAGAATGACCTCATATGGCGATGTCGGAGGAATCTCATGGTGTTTTCTCGAGCTGCGGGTCAACGTGTGGCATTTCTCTCGAGTTATGACGTGGAAGTCAGGGAGCCTGTCGTGTGGCCCCAGGGAAGTCCAGCCCCATTAGAGTGGCGAGGAGGTCCTGGGATGGCTCTCGAGTCACTGCAGGAGAAGTGGGCTTCAATACGTGTTGAAGGGGATATCTCGAGGTGTTTCTCGAGTTGCTGTAAGAATCCTTAGTTTCCCTCAGCTTGTGACGGTGACCTCTGGGAGCTTCTCTTGGTGCCTATGTGAAGGCGGGGATACTGTGGTGTTGAGAGGGTTGTCGTGGGAATCCCCTGTGTTCAGTTCAATGGAAAAGGGCCTCATTTTGAGTTGAGGCGGGAATCTCAGGCTTCCTCTTCTGTTCTGACATCGATCTCGGGGTCTGTGCGGGTTTTGAACAGGGAGACAGGCCTCGTCTTGGGTGGAGGTAAGGAATTCCGCTTGCTTCTCGAGTTGTTTATGGGGTGTCAAGCAACTTGTCGAGTTGTACTTGGAAGCAGCGGCTTTTTCGGGAGGATGCATGCAGGGTGTCAGTGCCCCTTTGTTTTGTGACATCATCCTCAGAGTTCCATTCGAAGAGGTGCCCAGGCTTTGGGATTTCTTTTGAGTGGACGGGGAAATCGGTGTCGTTCAGAATGTGAAACGACCCACAAGGCTACCTCTCGAATTTCAAAGTGAGACCGGCCTCCTCCTGAGGTGGGAGGTGATAGTCGGGATCCCTTTCCAGAGAAAGCAGGGGGAATCGACCCTCATGTCGAGATCAGGAGGGGAGAAGGGGCTCAGATGAAGTTGTGCCGGGAACCTCGGTGTTCCTCTCCAATGAGATCAGTATGCTGGGCAACATTTTAAGTTTCATCAAGGGTGTCAAGTTCCGTTTCGTTGTTCAAGTGCATTTGTGGGATTTCTCTCAAGAAGCTGCAGCAGGAAACGACCACATCTGGCCATGACTGGCAACCACGTGGTTTTTCTCGACTTACGGCGGGAATTTCAAGTTACGACGGGGAACTCAGGGAGACTCTTGTGTGGCCCCAGGGAAGACCAATCTCCATTCAAATGAAGACGGAGAACTGGGGATTGCTCTCATGTCGCGGCAGGGCCAAGAGACCTCTTCTAGGCTTGTGTCCAGAAACTCGGTGTTCCCCTTCAGGGGCGCTAGGTATCTCGGGGTTGCATTCAAGCTTCACACGGGGAGTTAGGCCTCGTCTCAAGTTGAAGCAAAGAACTCCCCTCTCCTCTCGAGTTGCCACGGCTATCTTTTCAAGCCCATTGTGTGGCCAAAAGGAAATCAAGCCTTCTGTGAAGTTTTGAGAGGAGACTTGGGATTGCTCTCTAGGCCCTGCAGGAAAAGAAGGGCCTTATCTGCCGATGTCGGGGGAATCTCATGGTTTTTTCTCGATCTGCAGCTCAACTTGTGGCGTTTATCTCTGATTTAAGACAGGGAACTCAGGGAGCCTCTCTTGTGGCCCCAGGGAAGTCCAATCCCCATTGGAGTGGCGAGAAGGGCCCGGGATGGCTCTTGAGTCATGGCAGGGGAATTGGGCTTCAAGATGTGTTGAAGGGGGTATCTCGAGTTGTTTCTCGAGTTGCTGTAAGAATCCCTAGGTTCCCTCGGCTTCTGATGGTGACCTCTGGCAGCTTCTCTTCGTGCTTATGAGAAGGCTGGAATACAGTGCAGTTGAGACAGTTGTCTTGGGACTCCCCTGGGTTCAGTGCAATTGAAAAAGGTCTCACTTTGAGTTGAGGCGGGAATCTCAGGCTTCCTCTCTTCTCGGGGACTTTGGGGGTTTGGAACAGGGAGTGAGGCCTCGTCTTGGGTGGAGGCATGGAACTTCGCTTGCCTCTGGAGTTGTTCATGGGGTGTCAGGCCACTTGTCAAGTTGTACTTGGAAGCAGCGGCTTTTTCTGGAGGATGCTCCCAGAGGGTCAGTGCCCCTTCGTGTTGTGACTTCATCCTCGGGGTTCCATTTGAAGAGGTGCCCAGGCATCGGGATTTGTCTTGAGTGGACGGGAAAATCGTTGTCTTTTGGAATGTGGGACAATCCACAAGGCTGCCTCTCGAGTTTCCAAGTGAGACCGCCCTCCTCCTGAGGTGGGACGGGAAGGTCAGAATCTCTTTCCAGACAAAGCAAGGGGATCAACCCTCATGTCGAGATCAGGAGGGAAGAAGGGGCTCAGATGAAGTTGTGCCAGGAACCTCGGTGTTCCTCTCCAAGAGATTGGTATGTTGGGCAACATTTTAAGTTTCATCAAGGGTGTCATGTTCCATTTCGATTTTCAAGTGGGTTCATGGGATATCTCTCAAGACACTGCAGTGGGAAACTGCCTCATCTTGCGATTACTGGGCAACCACGTTGTTTTTCTTGACTTACATTGGGATTCTCGAGTTATGACTGAAACTCAGGAAGCCTCTTGTGTGTCTACAGGGAAGTACAATCTCCATTCGATTGGCGAGGGGGAGCTGGGTATTGTTCTCCAGTCGATGAAGGACAAAGAGAACTCTTCTAGGCTCGTGTCCAGAAACTCCGTGTTCCCCTTCAGAGGTGCTAGGGATCTCAAGGTTGCATTCAAGTTTCACCCGGGGAGTCAGGCCTCGTCTAGAGTTGAAGAAAAGATCTCTCCTCTCCTCTTGAGTTGCCATGACTATCTCTAGGAGCCCATGGCTTGGCCTAAAAGGAATCAAGCCTTCTGTGGAATTTTGAGAGGGGACTCAGGATTGCTCTCTAGACCTTGCAGGAAAAGAAGGGCCTCATCTCACGATGTCAGGGGAACCTCATTGTTTTTTCTCGAGCTGGGGCTCGATGTGTGGCTTTTCTCTCGAGTTAAGATGGAGAACTCAGGGTGCCACTCACGTGACCCCAGGGAAGTCCAATCTCCATTCGATTGGCAAAGAGGATCTGTGGATACCACTCGAGTCACTGCCGGGCAACGAGACCTCTTCTAGGCTTGTGTCAAAAAACTCCGTGTTCCCCTACAGTGGCACTAGGGTCTCGGGGTTGCATTCAAGTTTCACCCAGGGAGTCAGGCCTCGTCTCGAGTTGAAGCAAAGAACTTCTCTCTCCTCTCGAGTTGCCACAGCTGTATCATGGAACACACTGTGTTGCCTAATGGGTATCAAGTCTTTTGTGGAGATTTGAGTAGGGACTCGGGATTGCTTTTTAGGCCCTGCAAGAAAAGAAGGGCCTCATCTGGCGATGTCAGGGGAATCTCATTGTTTTTTCTTGAGCTGTGGCTTGACCTATGGCGTTTCTCTCGAGTTATGACGGGGAACTCAGGGAGCCTCTCTTGTGGCCCCAGGGAAGTCCAGTCCACATTCGAGTGTCCAGGAGGGCTCGGGATGGCTCTCGAGTCACGGCAGGGGAATTGGGCTTCAAGACCTGTTGAAGGGGGTATCTCAAGCTGTTTCTCAAGTTGCAGTAAGAATCCCTAGTTTCCTTTGGCTTGTGACGGTGACATCTGTCAGCTTCTCTTGAATCCTATGAGAAAGTGGGAATACTGTGCAGTTGAGAGGGTTGTCTTGGGACACCCCTGGTTTCAGTGCCATGGAAGAGGGACTCATCTTGAGTTGAAGCAGGTATCTCAGGCTTCCTCTTCTGTTCTGACATCCATCTCGGGGTCTTTGGGGGTTTTGAACAGGGAGTTAGGCCTCGTCTTGTGTGGAGGCATGGAACTCTGCTTGCCTCTCGAGTTGTTCATGGGGTGTCAGGCCACTTGTCATGTTGTACTTGGAACCAGTGGATTTTTCGAGAGAATGCACCCAGGGTGTCAGTGCCCCTTGATGTAGTGACTTCATCCTCGGGATTCCATTGGAAGAGTTGCTCAGGCATTGGTACTTCTCTTGAGTGGATGGGGAAATTGATGTCTTTCGGAATGTGGTACAACCCACGAGGCTTCCTCTCGAGTTTCCAAGTGAGACCGGCCTCCTCCTGAGGTGGAACGTGAAGGTCGGGATCCCTTTCCAGACAAAGCAGGGGGATCGACCCTCATGTCAAAATCAGGAGGGAAGAAGGGGCTCAAATGAAGTTGTGCCAGGAACCTTGGTGCTCCTCTCCAATGAGACCCATATGTTGGGAAACATTTGAAGTTTCCTCAAGGGTGAAAAGTTCCGTTTTGATGATCCAGTGGGTTTGTGGGATTTCTCTCAAGACGCTGCAGCGGGAAAGGGCCTCATCTGGCGATGACTGGGCAACCATGTGGTTTTGCTCGTTTAAGGCCGGATTCTCAAGTTACCACAGGAAACTCAGGGAGCCTCTCGTGTGCCCCAGGGAAGACCAGTCTCCATTCAAATGGCGAGGGAGGGCTGGGGATTGCTCTCCAGTCGCTGCAGGGCAAAGAAACCTCTTCTAGGCTTGTGTGCAGAAACTCCATGTTCCCCTTCAGGGGCGCTAGGGATCTCGGGGTTGCATTCAAGCTTCACCTGGGGAGTCAGGCCTCGTCTCGAGTTGAAGCAAAGAACTCCCTTCTCCTCTCAACTGGCCACGGCTATCTCTTGGAGCCCATTGTCTGGCCAAAAGGGAATCAAGCCTTCTGTGGTGTTTTGAGACGGGACTCAGGATTGCTGTCTAGGCCCTGCTGGAAAAGAAAGGCCTCATCTGACAATGTTGGGGGGATCTCATGATGTTTTCTCGAGCTGTGGCTCGACGTGAAGGGGCGCGGAGGACCCGGGTTGGCTCTCGAGTCATGGCAGTGGAATTGGGATTCAAGACGTGTTGAAGTGGGTATCTCGAAGTGTTTCTCGAGATGCTGTAAGAATCCCTAGGTTCCCTCGGATTGTGACGGTCACCTCTGGGAGCTTCTCTTGGTGCCTATGAAAAGGCAGGAATACTGTGCAGTTGAGAGGTTTGTCTTGGGACTCCCCTGGGTTCAGTGCCATGGAAGAGGGCCTCATCTTGAGTTGAGGTGGGAATCTCAGGCTTCCTCTCCTATTCTGACATCCATCTCGGGGTCTTTGGGGGTTTTGAACAGGGAGTTAGACCTCGTCTTTTGTGGAAGCTTGGAAATCCGCTTGCCTCTCAAATTGTTCATGGGGTGTCAGGTCACTTGTCGAATTGTACTTGGAACCAGTGGATTTTTCGGGAGGATGCACCCAGGGTGTCAGTGCCCCTTCATGTTGTGACTATATCCTTGGGTTTCCATTGGAAGAGGTGCCCATGCATTGGGACTTCTCTTGAGTGGACGGGAAATCTGTGTCTTTTGGAATGTGGCACAAACCACGAGGTTTCCTCTCGAGTTTCCAAGTGAGACCGGCCTCCTCCTGAGGTGGGACGGGAGGTCGAGATCCCTTTCCAGACAAAGCAAGGGAATCGACCCTCATGTCGAGATCAGGAGGGGAGAATGGGCTCAGATGATATTGTGCCGTGATCCTCGGTGTTCCTCTCTAATGAGACCGGTATGTTGGGCAACATTTGAAGTTTCCTCAAGGGTGTCAAGTTCTGTTTCAATGATCAAGTAGGTTCGTGGGATTTCTCTCAAGACCGCTGCAGTGTGAAATGGCCTCATCTGGCGATGACTGGGCAACCACGAGGTTTTTCTCATTTTACGGCGGGATTCTCAGTTACAACAGGGAACTCAGGGAGCCACTCGTGTGGCCCCAGGGAAGACCAATCCCCATTCAATTGGCGAGGGAGAGCTGGGGATTGCTCTCGAGTCACTGCAAGGTGCAGAGACCTCTTCTAGGCTCGTGTCCAGAAACTCCATGTTCCCGTTCAGGGGCACTAGGCATCTCGGGGTTGCATTCAAGCTTCACCCGGGGAGTCAGGGCTCATCTCGAGTTGGAGCAAAGAACTCCCCTCTCCTCTCGAGTTGCCATGGTTAACTCTTGGAGCCCATTTTGTGGCCCAAAGGGAATAAAGCCTTCTGTGGAGTTTTGAGAGGGGACTCGGGATTGCTCTCTAGGCCCTGCAGGAAAAGAAGGACCTCATCTGGCGATGTCGGGGGAATCTCATGGTGTTTTCTCTAGCTGTGGCTCGACCTGAAGGGGCGAGGAGGGCCCGGGTTTGCTCTCGAGTCATGGCAGAGAATCGGGCCTCAAAACATGTTGAAGGGGTTATCTCGAGTTGTTTCTTGAGTTGCTGTATGAATCCCTATGTTCCCTTGGCTTTTCACGGTGAATTCTGGCAGCTTTTCTTGGTGCCTATTGGAAGCTGGGAATACTATGGGGTTGAGAGGGTTTTCTTAGGAATCCCCTGGGTTCAGTACAATGGAAGAGGGCCTCATCTTGAATTGAGGCGGGAATCTCAGATTTAGTCTCCTGTTCTGACTTTGATCTTGCGGTCTTTGCTAGTTTTGAACAGGGAGTCAGGCCTTGCCTTGTGTGGAGACATGGAACTCCTCTTGCCTCTCAGGTTTAGATAGGATGTCAGGCCCCTTGTCGAGTTGTACTTGGAACCATCTTGTTTTTCGGGAGGATGCACTCAAGGTGTCAGTGCCCCATCGTGTTGTGACTTCATCCTTGAGGTTCCATTGGAAGAAGTGCCCAGGCATCGGGACCTCTGTTGAGTGGACGGGGAAATCGGTGTCTTTCGGAATGTGGCATGAACCACGAGGCTTCCTCTCGAGTTTCCAAGTGAGACCAGCCTCCTCCTGAGGTGGGACTGCAAGGTCGGGATCCCTTTCCACACAAAGCATGGGAATAGGCCCTCATGTCGAGATCAGGAGGGGAGAAGGGCCTCGGATGATATTTTGCCGGGAACCTCGGTGTTCCTCTTCAATGAGACCGGTTTGTTGGGCAACATTTTAAGTTTGATCAAGGGTGTCAAGTTCCGTTACGATATTCAAGTGTGTTCGTGGGATTTCTCTCAAAACGTTGCAGCGTGAAAGAGCCTCATCTGGTGGTGACTGGGCAACAACATGTTTTTTTGTGACTTACGGCGGGATTTTAGAGTTATGACGGGGAAATCAGGGAGCCTCTCATGTGGCCCCAGGGAAGTCCATTCTCTATTCGAGTGGTGAGGAGGGCCCGGGATGGCTCTCAATTCACGACAAGTGAATCGGGCTCAAGACGTGTTGAAAGGGGTATCTCGAGTTCTTTCTTGAATTGCCGTAAGAATCCCTAGGTTCCTTCTGCTTGTGAAGGTGACCTCTGGGAGCTTCTATTGGATTCGATGGAAAGGCGGGAATACTGTGGTGTTGAGAGTGTTGTCTTGGGACTCGCCTGGGTTCAGTGCAATGAAAGAGGGCCTTATCTTGAGTTGAGACGGGTATCTCAGGCTTACTCTCCTATTCAAACATCGATCTCGGGATCTTTGCGGGTTTTGAACAGGGAGTCAGGCCTCATCTTGTGTGGAGTCCTGGAACTCCAGTTACCTCTCGAGTTGTTCATGGGGTGTCAGGCCACTTGTCGAGTTGTAGTTGAAACCATCAGCTTTTTCAGGAGGATGCACCAAGGGTGTCAGTGCCCCTTCATGTTGTGACTTCATCCTTGGGTTTCCATTTGAAGAGGTGCCCAGGCATCGTGACTTCTCTTGAGTGGACAGGCAAATCGGTGTCTTTCGGAATGTGACACGACCCACGGTGCTTCCTCTTGAGTTTCAAAGTGAGATCGACCTCCTCCTGAGGTGGGACGGGAAGGTCTGGATCCCTTTTAAGACAAAGCAGGGGAATCGACCCTCATGTTGAGATCAGGAGGGGAGAAGGGGCTCAGATGAAGTTGTGCTGGCAACCTCTGTGCTCCTCTCGAATGAGACCAGTATGTTGGGCAACATTTTAAGTTTCATCAAGGGTGTCAAGTTCCGTTTCAATGATCAAGTGTGTTCGTGGGATTTCTCTCAAAACGCTGCAGTGTGAAAGGACCTCATCTCGCGATGACTAGGCAACCACGTGGTTTTTCTCGACTTATGGCGGGATTCTCGAGTTATGACAGGGAACTCAGGGAGCCTCTCATGTGGCCCCAGTGAAGTCCAATCTCCATTCGATTGGCGAGGTGGAGCTGGGGATTGCTCTTGTGTTGCTGCAGGGCAAATAGACCTCTTCTAGGCTTGTGTCCAGAAACTCCGTGTTCCTCTTCAGTGGCGCTAGGGATCTCGGGGTTGCATTCAAGCTTCACCTGGCGAGTCAGGCCTCATCTCGAGTTGAAGCAAAGAACTCCAGTCTCCTCTAGAGATGTGACGGCTATCTCTTGTTGCCCATTGTGTGGTGTAAAGGGAATCAAGCCTTCTGTGGAGTTTTTTGTTTGTTTGTTTGTTTGTTTCTGTTGATTAGGGCATTCAGCCCATTAACGTTTATTTTTATTTATTTTTTTTTATTTTGCTTAACTTTACAATATTGTATTGCTTTTACAATACATCAAGATGGATCCGCCGCCAGTATACACGTGTTCCCCATCCTGAACCCTCCTCCCTCTCCCCTCCCCACACCATCCCTCCAGGTCGTCCCAGTGCTCCAGCCCCAGGCATTTGTTATCGGGCATCGTACCTGGACTGACGACTCGTTTCAGATATAATATTATACATATTACAATGCTATTCTCCCCAATCATCCCACCCTCTCCCGGTCCCAGAGTCCAAAAGTCTGTTCTATACATCAGTGTCTCTTTTGCTGTCTTGTAAATAGGGTTATTTTTACCATCTTTCTAAATTCCATATATATGTGTTAGTATACTGTATTTGTGTTTTTGTTTCTGGCTTACTTCACTCTGTATAATAGGCTCCAGTTCCATCCACCTCCTTAGAACTGATTCAAATGTATTCTTTTTAATGGCTGAGTAATACTCCATTGTGTATATGTACCTCTGTGGAGTTTTGAGATGGGACTCGCTATTGCTCTCCGGGCCCTGCAGGAAAAGAAGGGCCTCATCTCGCGATATCAGGGGAACCTCATGGTTTTTTCACAACCTGGGGCTGGACGTGTGTCATTTCTCTCGAGTTACGATGGGGAACACAGGGAGCCTCTTCTGTGGGCCCAGGGAAGCCCAGTCTCCATTCCAGTGACAAGGACGGCTCGGGATGTCTCTCGAGTCATGGCAGGGAATCGGGCCTCAAAACATGTTGAAGAGATATAATTAAAGTAATGAAAGAAAATAACTTACAGCCTAGATTATTGTATCCAGTAAGGATCTCATTCAAATATGAATGAGAAATCAAAAGCTTCACAGAGAAGCAAAAGTTGAGAGAATTTAGCACCACTAATGGAGAAGGAAATGGCAACCCACTCCAGTGTTCTTGCCTGGAGAATCCCAGGGACAGGGGAGCCTGGTGGGCTGCCGTCTATGGGATCACACAGAGTCGGACACGACTGAAGTGACTTAGCAGCAGCAGCAGCAGCACCACTAAACCATTTCTCCAACAAAAACTAAAGGACATTCTCTAGATAGGAATCACCAAAAGGGTGTATAAATTCTAACCCAAAACAAAAAAATAAATTGTATTTATCAATAATTGCTTTAAACGTTAATGGGCTGAATGCCCTAATCAACAGACAAAGACTGGCCAAATCGATACAAAAACAAGACCCCTACATACCTTGTCTACAAGAGACAACCTAAAGACTAAAATGGGTCAAATGGATACAAAAACTAGACCCCTATATATGTTGTCTACAAGAGAACCACCTTAAAATAGGGGATATATACTGACTGAAAATGAAGGGCTGGAAAAAGATTTTCTATGCAAATATGGACCAAAAGAAAACAGGAGTAGCAATACTCATATCAGATAAAATTGACTTTAAAGATCCTGAAAAGGAGACAATCAAGGTTATACATAATGACTTAAAGGAACAATCCAAAAAGAAGTTATAACAATTATAAATATATATGCACCCAACATTGGAACATTGATTTATCTAAGACAAACATTAATTAATATGATAGAATAAATATGCAAAAATACAATAATAGTGGGAGACTTTAATACCCCACTCATACTTATACAATCTGGCTGTAATAGACGAAGTAAAGAGGAAAACATATTCACTTATGAGCCTCAAAAAATTCAGTTCACTCAGGAGTTAAAAAAAAAAAATTGACTTATTTGTTCACTCTGTAAAGGTTTATTGACTATTTTATGTGTCTGGTACCACTTTGGGTAGTAGGGAGGAAGAAGTGACAAATGTGATCCTCTCCTAAATAATATATTGTGGTAAAGATAGACCTACCAATACAAAATACCAAGATGTGCCTAAGATGAGGACACCCAAAGTGGACTTTTAGTTTCGTGAACTTTTCATTTCCAGGTCAAACCTCCTAATATAGGATGGATTCAACATGATTGTTTTAAGTGTTCTTTGTGATTAAAAACAGAAAGCCATTAGTTAAGAAATTACATATACTCCTCCCCACCATCACTCCCCTTCTATCTTCCCATTTCCCTACCACCCTCATTGATCCTTTCCTTTGTCCATAAAAAAGAATTAAAAAAAAAAAAAAAAAAAAAACAAAGAGTTGGTTGATGACATATTAAAAGGAGCTTGGAAGAATATTTCAGCAGTGAATTCAGCTGCAATATTTTTGTAAGATGAAGGCAGTATATGATTAGTAAATGTGACCCAAAGGAACTAGGCAGTATATTGTGGTCAGAGTTTTCGGTTAAAAACAAAAACAAGCAGAGGCTGGTCTGTAAAAAAAAAAAAAAAAAAAAAATGTGGAAGCTGGTATCTTGATGTGTTTCTCCAATTGCTGTAAGATTCCCTCGGCTTGTGACAGTGACCTCTGAGAAGTTTACTTGGTGCCTATGGGAAGGCGGGAATACTGTGGAGTTGAGAGGGTTGTCTTGGGAATCCCCTGGGTTCAGTGCAATGGAAGAGGGCCTCACCTTGAGTTGAGGTGGGAATCTCAGGTTTCGTCTTCTGTTCTGACATCAATCTCGGGGTCTTTGCGGGTTTTGAACAGGGAGTCAGGCCTCACCTTGTGTGGAGGCATGGAACTCCTCTTGCCTCACATGTTTACATGGGGTGTCAGGCCACTTGTCAAGTTGTACTTGGAACCAGTGGCTTTTTCGGGAGGATACACTCAGGGTGTCAGTGCCCCTTCGTGTTGTGACTTCATCCTCAGGGTTCCATTCGAAGAGGTGCCCAGGCTTCGGGACCTCTCTTGAGTGGATGGGGAAATTGGTGTCTTTCAGAATGTGGCATGACCCACAAGGCTTCCTCTCGAGTTTCCAAATGAGACTGGCCTCCTCCTGAGGTGTGACGGGAAGGTCGGGATCCCCTTCCAGACAAAGCATGGGAATTGACCCTCATGTCGAGATAAGGAGGATAGAAGGGGATCAAATTATGTTGTGCCGGGAAATTCGATGTTCCTCTCGAATGAGACCGGTGTGTCGGGCAACATTTTAAGTGGCATCAAGGGTGTCATGTACCGTTTCGAATTTCAAGTGGGAACGTGGAATTTCTCTCGAGGCACTGCAGCAGGAAAGGGTCTCATCTCACTATGACGGGTATCCTCGTGGTTTTTCTTGAGTTGCGGCGGGATTCTCGAGTTAGACCCGGAACTCAGGGAGCCTCTGGGGTTGCCAAAAGGAAGTCCAATCTCCATTCGAGTTGTAAGGGGAACTGGGGATTACTCTAGAGTCACTGCAGGGCAAATAGACCTCATCTAGACTTCTGTCCAGAAATTCCGTGTTCGTCCCCATGGCGACAGGCATCTCGGGATTGCATTCAAGGTTCACCTGGGGAGTCAGGCCTCATCTCTAGTTGAAGCAAAGAAATCCGTTCTCTCGATTTGCGATGAGTATCCCTTGGAGCCCATTGATGGCCTAAATGGAGTCAAGCCTCCTGCGAAGTTTTGAGAGGGAAAACGAGATTGCGCTCTAGGCCCTGCAGGAAAAGAAGGCACTCATCTCCTGATAACGGGGGTATCTCGCGTTTTTTCTCGAGCTCTGGCACGATGTGTGGGATTTCTCTCGAATGACGACAGGGAACTCAGATAGCCTCTTGTGTCTCCCCAGGGAAGTCTTGTCTCCATTTGAGTTGCGAGTGGGTGTGCAGCATTGCTCTCAAGTCACGGCAGGGGAATCAGGACTCAAGCCACAATGAAGAGGAATCTCGAGGACTTTCTCGAGTTGCAGCATGAAACCCTGGGTTCACTCGAGTTATGACAGTCACAGCAGTGAACATCTCCGGGTGCCTATAAGAAATCAGGAATACTATGGAGTTGAGAGGGTTGTCTTGGGACTCCCCTGAATTCACTGCAATGGAAGAGGGCCTCATTTTGTGTTGAGGCGCGAATCTCAGGCTTCCTCTCCTGTTCTGACATCAATCTCAGGGTCTTTGCAGGTTTTGAACAGGAAGTCAGGCCTCGTCTTGTGTGGAGGCATGGAACTCCGCTTGCCTCTCGAGTTGTTCATGGAGTGTCAACCCACTTGTCGAGTTGTACTTGGAAGCAGCGGCTTTTTCGGGAGGATGCACCCAGGGTGTCAGTGCCCCTTTGTGTTGTAACTTCATCCTCGGGGTTCCATTCGAAGTGGTGCTCAGGCATCAGGACTTCTCGAGTGGACAGGGAAATTGGTGTCTTTCGGAATGTGGCTCGACCCACGAGGCTTCCTCTCGAGTTTCAAAGTGATACAGGCCTACTCCTGAGGTGGGATGGGAAGGTTTGGATTACTTTCTCAACAAAGCAGGGGAATAGACCCTCATGAGGAGATCAGGAGGGGAGAAGGGGCTCAGATGAAGTTGTGCTGGAAACCTCGGTGTTCCTCTCCAAAGAGATCAGTATGTTGGGCAACATTTTAAGTTTCATCAAGGGTGTCAATTAACGTTTTGATGTTCTAGTGGGTTCGTGGGATATCTCTCAAGACGCTGCAGCGGGAAAGGGCCTCATCTTGCAATGACTGGGCAACCACGTGTTTTTTCTCGACTTACATCGGGATTCTCAAGTTACAATGGGAACACAGGAAGCCCCTCTTGTCTCTACAGGGAAGTCCAATCTCCATTTGATTGGCGAGGGGGAGTTGGGGATTGCTCTCCAGTTGCTGCAGGGCAAAGAGACATCTTCTAGGCTTGTGTCCAAAAACTCCTTGTTCCCATTCAGTGGTGCTAGGGATCTCCGGGTTGCATTCAAGTTTCACCAGGGAAGTCAGGCCTCGTCTCAAGTTGAAGCAAAGAACTCCCATCTCCTCTCCAGTTGCGACGGCTATCTCTTGGAGCCCATTGTGTGGCCTAAAGGGAATCCAGCCGTCTGTGGGGTTTTGAGAGGGGACTCGGGATTGCTCTGTAGGCCCTGCAGGAAAAGAAGGGCCTCATCTCGCAATATCGGGGGAATCTTCTAGTTTTTCTCCTGCTGCAGCTCTCTGTGTGGCATTTCTCTCGAGTTACGACGGGGAACTCAAGAGCCACTCGTGTGGCCCCAGGGAAGTTCAGTCTCCATTCGAGTGTCAAGGAGGGACCAGGATGTCTCTCGAGTCACCGCAGGGGAATCAGGCCTCAACATGCGTTGAAGGGAGTATCTCGAGGTCTTTCTCTAGGTTCATTGGGCTTGTGACGGTGACCTCTGGGAACTTCTCTTGGTACCTATGGGAAGGCGGGAATACTGTGGAGTTGAGAGGGTTCTCTTGGGAATCCCCTGTGTTCAGTGCAATTGAGGAGGGCCTCATCTATAGTTGAGTTGGGAATCTCAGGCTTCCTCTCCTGTTCTGACATTGATCTCGGGGTCTTTGGGGATTTTGAACATCGAGTCAGGCCTCATCTTGTGTGGAAGTATGGAACTCCGCTTGCCTCTCGAGTTGTTCATGGGGTGTCAGGCTACTTGTCGAGTTGTACTTGGAACCAGGGGCTTTTTCATGTGGATGCACCCAGGGTGTCAGTGCCCCTTTGTGTTGTGACTTCATCCTCGGGATTCCATTGGAAGAAGTGCCCAGGCATTAGGACTTCTCTTGAGAGTATGGAGAAATCGGTGTCTTTCGGAATGAGGAACGCCCCACAAGGCTGCCTCTCGAGTTTCAAAGTGAGACCAGCCTCCTCCTGAGGTGGGACGGGGAGGTGGGTATCCCTTTCCAGACAAAGCTGGGGAATCGACCCTCATGTCGAGATCAGGAGAGGAGAAGGAGCTCAGATGAAGTTGTGCCAGGAACCTCGGTGTTCCTCTCCAATGAGACCAGTATGTTGGGCAACATTTTAAGTTTCAAGGGTGTAAAGTTGCCTTTCCTTTTTCAAGTGCGTTCTTGGGATTTCTGTCAAGAAGATGCAGCAGGAAACGACCTCATCTGTCCATGATTGGCAACCATCTGATTTTTCTCGACCTATGGTGGGATTCTCGAGTTACGACGGGAAATCAGGGAGTCTCTCGTGTGGCCCCAGGGAAGTCCAGTCTCCATTCAATTGGTGAGGGGGAGCTGGGGATTGCTCTCCAGTCGCTGTAGGGCAAAGAGACCTCTTCGAGGTTTTATGTCCAGAAACTCCGTGTTCCCCTTCAGTGGGGCTAGGGATCATGGGGTTGCATTCAATCTTCACCCGCGGAGTCAGGCCTAGTCTCGAGTTGAAGCAAATAACTGCCCTCTCCTCTCGAGTTGTGAAGGCTATGTCTTGCAGCCCATTGTGTGGCCTAAAGGGAATCAACTTTGTGTGGAATTTTGAGAGGGGACTTGTGATTGCTCTCTAGGCCCTGCAGGAAAAGAATGTCCTCATCTGGCGATGTCGGGGGATTGTCATGGTTTTTCTCGAGCTGCGGCTCGACGTTTGGCGTTTCTCTCGAGTTACGACGGGGAACTCAGGGAGCCTCTAGTGTGGCCCCAGCGAAGTCCAATATCCATTCGATTGGCGAGGGGACCTGGGGATTGCTCTCGAGTCACTGCAGGGCAAAGAGATCTCTTCTAGGCTTGTGTCCAGTAACTCCGTTGTCCCCTTCAGTGGCGATAGGGATCTCGGGGTTGCATTCAATGTTCACCTGCAGAGTCAGGCCTCGTCTTGAGAAGAAGCAAAGAAATCCCCTCTCCTCTCGAGTTGCAACGGCTATCTCTTGGAGCCCATTGTGTGGCCTAAAGGGAATCAAGCCTTCTGTGGAGTTTTGAGAGGGGACTCAGGATTGCTCTCTAGGCCCTTCAGGAAAAGAAGGGCCTCATCTGGTGATGTCGGGTGAACCTCATGATTTTTTCCCGAGCTGCAGCTCAACGTGTGGCGTTTCTCTCGAGTTAAGATGGGGAACTCAGGGAGCCTCTCGTGTGGCCCCAGGGAAGTCCAGTCTCCATTCGAGTGGCGAGAAGGACCTGGGATGGCTCTAAAGTCACAGCAGGGTTATCGGGCCTCAAGACGCGTTGAAGGGGGTATCTCGAGGACTTTCTCGAGTTGTGGTCAGAATCCCTACGTTCCCTCAGCTTGTGACGGTGACTTCTGGGAGCTTCTCTTGGTGCCTATGGGAAGGTGGGGATACTGTAGATTTGAGAGGGTTTTCTTCGGACTCCCATGGGTTCAGTGCATTGGAAGAGTGCCTCATCTAGAGTTGAGGCTGAAATCTCAGGTTTCCTCTCCTGTTCTGACATCGATCTTGGGGTCTTTGCGGATTTTGAACAGGGAGTCAGACCTCTTCTTGTGTGGATGCATGGAACTCCGCTTGCCTCTGGAGTTGTTCATGGGGTGTCAGGCCACTTGTCGAGTTGTACTTGGAAGCTGTGGCTTTTTCGGGAGGATGCACCCAGGAAGTCAGTACTCCTTCATGTTGTGACTTCATCCTAAGGTTTCCATTCGAAGAGGTGCCCAGACATCGGGACTTCTCTTGAGTGGACTGGGAAATGGGTGTCTTTCGGAATGTGGCATGACCCACGAGGCTTCCTCTCGAGTTTGAAAGTGAAACTGGCCTCCACCTGAGGTGGGATAGGAAAGTCGGGATCCCTTTCCAGGCAAACATGGGAATTGATGCTCATGTGGAGAGCAGGAGGGGACAAGGGGCTCAGATGAAGTTGTGCCAGGAACCACGGTGTTCCTCTCCAATGAGACCCATATGTTGGGCAACATTTTATGTTGCATCAAGGTTGTCAAGTTCTGTTTAATTGTTCAAGTGGTTACATGGGATTTCTGTCAAGATACTACAGCCGGAAAGGGCCTCATCTGGCGAAGACTGGGCTACCACATGGTTTTTCTTGACTTAGGGCGGGCCTCTCGAGTTACGACGGGGAACTCAGGGAGCCTCTCGTGTATCCCCAGGTAAGTCCAATCTCCATTCAATTGGCTAGGGGGAGGTTGGGATTGCTCTCATGTCACTGCATGGCAAAGATACCTCTTCTAGTCTTGTGTCCAGAAACTCCGTGTTCCCCTCCAGTGGGGCTAGGGATCTTGGGGTTGCATTCAAGGTTCACCCAGGGAGTCAAGCCTGGTCTGGAGTTGAAGCAAAGTACTCCGCTCTCCTCTCGAGTTGCGACATCTATCTCTTGGAGCCCAATGACGGTCTAAAGGGAGTCCAGCCTGCTGTGAAATTTTGAGAGGGGACTCGGGAGTGCTCTCCAGGTCCTGCAGGAAAAGAAGACACTCATCTCTCGATGATGGGGGATTCTCATGGTTTTTCTCGAGGTCTTGTGTGACGTGGGGTTTCTCTAAACTTATGACAACAAATTCAATGAGCCTCTCGTGTTGCCCCAGGGAAGTGCAGTGTCCATTCGAGGTGCGAGGGGAGCTCAGGACTGCTCTTGAGTCATGGCAGGGAATCGGACCTCAAGATGCGTTGAAGGGCAAATCTCGAGGTATTTCTCGAGTTGAGGCAGGAAACCCTGGTTTCCCTCGACTTTGGACTTGACCTCAGGGAGCTTGTCATGGTGCCTATGGGAAGGCAGGAATACTGTGGAGTTGAGAGTTGTGTCTTGGGACTCCACTGGGGTCAGTGCAATGGAAGAGGGCCTCATCTTGAGTTGAGGTGGGAATCTCAGTGTCTTCTCCTGTTCTGACATCGATCTCAGGGTCTTTGTGGATTTAGAACAGGGAGTCAGGTCTCGTCTTGTTCCTTGAGGCATGGAACTCCACTTGCCTATCGAGTTGTTCATGGGGTGTCAGGCGACTTGTCGAGTTGTATTTGCAACCCGCAGTTTTGTCAGGAGTCTGCCACTGGGGTGTCAGTGCCCCTTCATTTTGTGACTTCATCCTGTTTGTTACATTCAAAGAGCTTCCCATGCATCAGGACTTCTCTTGAGTGAACGGGGAAATCGGTGTCTTTCGGGATGTGGCACAACCCAGGAGACTTCCTCTCGAGTTTCCAAGTGAGACTGGCCTCCTCCTGAGGTGGGATGGAAAGTTTGGGATTCCTTTCCAGAGAACAATGGGAATATACCCTCATGTAGAGATCATTAGGGATGAAGGGGCTCAGATTACCGTGTGCTGGGAATTTCGGTGTTGATCTCGAAAGAGCCGGGTATGTCAGGAAACTTTTTGAGTTGCATCAAGGCTGTCAAGTAGTGTTTGGAATTTCGAGAGGGAAAGTGGGATTTCTCTCAAGGCACTGCACGGGGAAAGGGCCTCATCTCGCCATGACGGGGAAACCTCGTGGTTTTTCTCGAGTTGCGGCCAGAATCTCAAGTTATGACCCAGACTTGAGTGAGCCTCTTGTGTGGCCCAAGGGAAGTCCATTCTCCATTCGAGTTGCCAGGGGCAACTGGGATTTCTGTCGAGTCACTGAAGTCAAATAGACCTAATCTAGGCCTCTGTAAAGAAATTCCGTGTTTGTCTCCAGTGGAGACTGGGATCTCGGTGTGGCATTCAACGTTCACCTGGGCAGTCAGGCCTCATCTCAAGTTGAAGCAAAGTTCTCCGCTCTCCTCTCGAGTTGCAACGGCTATCTCTTGGAGCCCATTGTGTGGCCTAAAGGGAGTCAAGGCTTCTGTGGAGTTTTCAGAGGGGAATCGGGATTGGTCTCTAGGCTCTGCAGGAAGAAAAGGGGTCATCTCATGATGATGGAGGAACCTTGTGGTTTTCTCAAGTTTTGGCAGGAATTTCATGTGTTGACCTGGAACTCAGGGAGTCTCTCATGTGGCCCCAGGCAAGTCCAATCTCCATTCGATTGGTGAGGGTAAGCTGGGGATTGCTATCATGTCGCTGTAGGGCAAAGTGACCTCTTCTATGCTTGTGTCCAAAAACTCTATGTTCCCTTTAAATGGCGCTAGGGATCTCGGGTTTGCATTCAAGCCTCACCCGCCGAGTGAGGCCTCGTATCGAGTTGAAGCAAATAACTCCCCTCTCCTCTAGAGTCGCAACGGCTATCTCTTGGTGCCCATTGTGTGGCCTAAAGGGAATCAAGCCTTCTGTGGAGTATTGAGAGGGGACTCGCTATCGCTTTCTAGGCCCTGCAGAAAAAGAAGGCCCTCATCTCGCGATGTTGGGGGAACCTCATGGTTTTTTCTCGACCTGGGGCTCGACTTGTGGTGTTTCTCTTGAGTTACGATGGGGAACTCAGAGAGCCTCTCGTGTGACCCCAGAAGTCCAGTCTCCATCCAGTGTCGAGGAGGGCCCGGGATGTCTCTCGAGTCACGGCAGGGAATCGGACTTCAAAACATTTTGAAGGGGGTATCTCGAGTTGTTTCTCGAGTTACTGTAAGAATCCCTAGGTTCCCTCGGCTTGTGACGGTGACCTCTGAGAGCTTTTCTTGGTGCCTATGGGAAGGCGGGAGTACTTTGCAGTTGAAAGGGTTGTCTTGGGACTCCCCTGCATTCAGTGCAATGGAAGAGGGCCTCATCTTGAGTTGAGGCGTGAATCTCAGGTTTCCTCTCTTCTTCTGACATCGATCTTGGGGTCTTTGCAGTTTTTGAACAGGGAGTAAGGCCTCGCCTTGTGTGAAGGCATGGAACTTCACTTGCCTCTCGAGTTGTTCTTGGAGTGTGAGGCCACTTGCAAGTTGTACTTTGAACCAGCGGCTTTTTAGGGAGGATGCACCCAGGGTGTCAGTGCCCCTTCGTGTTGTGACTTCATCCTCGGTGTTCCATTCGAAAAGGTGCCTATGCATCGGGACTTCCCTTGAGTGGACGGGGAAACCAGGGTCTTTCGGAATGTGGCACGACCCACGAGGCTTCCTCTCGAGTTTCCAAGTGAGACCGGCCTCCTCCTGAGGTGGGACTGGAAGGTCGGGATCCCTTTCCAGACAAACCAGGGGAATCAACCCTCATGTCGAGATCAGAAGGGTAGAAGGGGCTCAGATGAAGTTGTGCCAGGAACCTCGGTGTTCCTCTCCAATAAGACCGGTATGTTGGGCAACATTTTAAGTTTCATCAAGGGTGTCAAGTTCTGATTCGATGCTCAAGTGGATTCGTGGGATTCCACTCAAGACACTGAAGCGGGAAAGGGCCTCATCTGGCGAGGACTGTGCAACCACGTGATTTTTCTCAACTTACGGCGGGATTCTCGAGTTACTACGGGGATCTCAGGGAGCCTCTCGTGTGGCCCCAGGGAATTCCAATCTTCATTCGATTGACGAGGGGGAGCTGGAGATTGCTCTCGAGTCACTGCAGGGCAAAGAGACGTCTTCTAGGCTTGTGTTCAGAAACTCCGTGTTCCCCTTCTGGAGCACTAAGGATCTCAACATTGCATTCATGCTTCACCTGCAGAGTCATGCCTCATCTCGTGTTGAAGAAAGGAACTCCGCTGTCCTCTCTAGTGGTGACAGCTATCTGTTGGAGCCAATTTTGTTGCCTAAAGGGAATCATACTTTCTGTGGAGTTTTGAGAGAGGACTTGGGATTGCTCTCTAGGACCTGCAGGAAAAGAAGGGCCTCATCTGGCGATGTCGGGGGAATCTCATGGTTGTTCTCGAGCTGTTGCTGGACGTGTCGCATTTCTATCGAGTTACGACGGGGAACTCAGGGAGCCTCTCGTGAGGCCCCAGGGAAGACGAGTCTCCATTCGAGTTGGGAGGGGGGCCTAGGATGGCTCTCTAATCGCGGCAGGGGAATCGACTCTCATGTTGACATCAGGAGGGGAGAAGGTGCTCAGATTAAGTTGTGCAAGGAAATTCAGTGTTACTCTCTATTGAGACGGGTTGTCGGGGAAGTTTTTGAGTTGCATCAAGGGTGTCAAATACTGTTTCAAATTTCTAGAAAGAAAGTGGGATTTGTCTGGAAGCACTTCAGGGGGAAGTGCCTCCTCTCAAGATGACGTGGAAACCTCCTGGTTTTTCTCGAGTTGCCACGGGAATCTCGAGTTACGACCCGGAACTCATGGAGATTCTGGTGTTGCCAAATTGAAGTCCAGTCTCCATTCGAGTTGCAAGGGGGAGCTGGGGATGGCTCTTGAGTCACTACAGGGCAAATAGACCTCATCTAGTCTTCTGTCCAGAAATTCCGTGTTCGTCCCCAGTGACGACAGGCATCTCCATGTTGCATTCAATGTTCACCTGGGGAGTTAGGCCTCGTCTCAAGTTGAGGCGGGATCTTCAGGGTTTCTCTCCTTTTCTGATGTGGGTCTCGGGTTGTGTATGCCGTTTCAAACAGGGAGTCAGGTCTCGACCTGTGTGGAGGCATGGAACTCTGCTTTCCTCTTGAATTGTCAAAGGCGTTTCAGGCCTCCAGGAGAGTTGAATTTGGGACATGGGGCTCTATTCGAATTAGCACCGGGGCACCAGAACTCCCTTCATGTTGTGAGTTTATTCTTGGCTGACATTCGAATCAGTGCAAGGGAATCAGGCCTGATCTCGTGTGGATGGGGAAAAACATGGCTTTCGAATTATGACAAGACCCCGGCTTCCACTCCAGTGTCAAGAAGATGCCAGTCTCCTCTCAGGGGCGAAGTGGACGAGGGTATTCTATTCCAGGTGAAGCAGGGCAAACGACTCACATCTCGACATGAGGAGGGGAAATCGGGGGTACTTCTTGACTTGGGGCAGGAAAATCAGCGTTCCTCTTGAGTGGGGAAGTGTACCTGGGGAAACGTCTTGATTTCGGAAAGAGTGTCAAGTACCCTTTCGAGTTCCAAGAGGAAAAGTGGGCTTTCTTTGGAAACCCTGCAGCGTCAAAGGGCCCCCTCAAGGATATGGGGGAGAATTCCGTGGGTTCCATGGATTGTAGCGAGCCGCTTAGGGTTCCTAGTGAACTTCGTGTGGATGTGTGTGACCCGTTTGTGTGTCCTCAGGGAAGTGAGATCTCTTTTGATGTTGCGAGGGGCAGCTTGGTATTGCTCGTGCATCGCTGTAGGGATGAAGAGGGCCTCATCTCGAGTTGAGGCGGAACATCAGGGTTGCTCTCCATTTCTGACATTGATCTCTATGTCTCTGCAGAGTTGGAACTGGGGAGTCAGGCCATGACTTGTGTTGAGTCACAGAATTCCGCTTGACCCTCCAGTTGTTCATGGGGTGTCAGGCCACTTGTAGTATTGTATTTAGAAACTGCAGCTTTCTCCAGAGGATGTAACTGTGTTGTCAGAGCCCTTTCGTGTTGTGACTTCACCCTCGAGGTCACATTCAAAGAGATGCCCGGGCATCGGGACTTCTCTTTAGTGGACAGGGTAATCAGTGTCTTTTGGAATGTGGCACGAACCAAGAGGCTTCCCCTCCTGTTTATATGTGAGACCGGCCTCCTCCTGAGGTGCGACGGGAAAGTTTGGATCTTTATCCAGAGAAAGCAGGGGAATCGACCCTCATGTCTAGATAAGGAGGGAAATAGTGGCTCAGATTAAGTTGTGCCGGGAAACTCCATGTTCCTCGCCAATAAGTCCGGTATGTTGGGCAACATTTTAAGTTTCATCAAGGGTGTCAAGTTCTGTTTCGATTTTCAAGTGGGTACAAGGGATTTCTCTCAAGACGCTGCAGCGGGAAAGGGCCTAATCTCGCGATGTCAGGGGAATCTCATGGTTTTTTCTGGAGCTGTGGCTCGACCTGTGGTGTTTCTATTGAGTTACGATGGGGAACTCAGGGATACACTCGTGTGGCCCCAGGGATGTTCAATCTCCATTTGAGTGGCGAGGGGGAGCTGGGATTGCTCTCGAGTCACTGCAGGGCAAAGAGATGTCTTCTAGGCTTGTGTCCAGAAACTCCATGTTCCCCTTCAGTGGCGCTAGGGATCTTGTGGTTGCATTCAAGCTTCACCCAGGGAGTCAGGCCTCATTTAGAGTTGAAGCAAAGAACTCCCCTCTCCTCTCAAGTTACCACGGCTATATCTTGGAGCCCCTTGTGTGGTCTAAAGAGAATCAAGCCTTCTGTGGAAATTTGAGAGGGGACTCGGGATTGCAGTCTAGGCCCTGCAGGAAAAGAAGGGCTTCATCTCGCGATGTCGGGGGAATTCCATAGTTTTTCCTCAAGCTGTGGCTCAATGTGTGGTGTTTCTCTCAAGTTACACAGGGGAACTCGGGGAGCCTCTCGTGTGGCCCCAGGGAAGTCCAGTCTCCATCTGAGTGGCAAGGAGGGCCCGGGCTGGCTCTCGAGTCACAGCAGGGGAATCAGGCCTCAAGATGTGTTGAAGGGGGCATGTCCAGGTCTTTCTCCAGTTGCACTAATAATCCCTAGGTTCCCTCATCTTATGACGGTGATTTCTGAGAGCTTCTCTTGGTGCCTATGGGAATGCAGGAATACTGTGCAGTAGAAAGGGCTGTCTTGGGACTCCCCTGGGTTCAGTGCAATGGAAGAGGGCCTCATCTTGAGTTGCGGTGTGTTCTCAGGCTTCCTCTCCTGTTCTAACTTCGATCTTGGGGTCTTTGCAGGTTTGAAGAGGGAGCAAGTCCTCGTCTTGTGTGGAGGCATGGAACTCTGCTTGCCTCTCGAGTTGTTTATGGGGTGTCAGGCCACGTGTCGAGTTGTATTTGGAACCTGCAGCTTTCCTGGGGGGATGCCACCGGGGTGTCAGTGCACCTTCGTGTTGTGACTTCATCCTCAGTGTTACATTCGAAGAAGTTCCCAGGCATCGGGACTTCTCTTGAGTGGACGGGGAATTCGGTGTCTTTTGGAATGTGGCATGACCCACGAAGCTTCCTCTCAAGTTTAAAATGAGACCAGCCTCCTCCTGAGGTGGGATGGGAAGTTTGGGATTCCTTTCCAGGGAAAAAAAGGAATCGACCCTCATGTCGAGATCATTAGGGAAGAAGGGGCTCAGATTACGATGTGCTGGGAATTTCGGTGTTACTCTCGAATGAGCCGGGTATGTAAGGGAACTTTTTGAGTTACATCAAGGCTGTCAAGTACCGTTGTGAATTTCAAGAGGGAAAGTGGAATTTCTCTCAAGGCACTGCACAGGGAAAGGGCCTCATCTCACGATGATGGGGGAACCTCGTGGTTTTTCTCGAGTTGCGGCCAGAATCTCAAGTTATGACCCGGAGTTCAGGGAGCCTCTAGTGTGGCCCAAGTAAGTTCATTCTCCATTTGAGTTGCCAGAGGCAGCTTGGATTTCTCTTGAGTCACTGTACGGCAAATAGACCTCATTTAGGCCTCTGTCCATAAATTCCGTGTTTGTCTCCAGTGGCGACGGGGATCTCGGTGTTGCAGTTAAGGTTCACCTGGGCAGTCAGGCCACATCTCGAGTTGAAGCAAAGTTTTCCACTCTCCTCTCGAGTTGCGATAGCTATCTCTTGGAGCCCATTGTGTGGCCTAAAGGGAGTCAAGGCTTCTGTGGAGTTTTCAGAGGGGAATCGGGATTGGTCTCTAGGCCCTGCAGGAAGAGAAGGGGCTCATCTCCCGATGACGCGGGAACCTCGTGGTTTTTCTCAAGTTTCAGCAGGAATCTCGTGTGATGACCTGGAACTCAGGGATCCTCTGGTGTTGCCCCAGGGAAGTCCAATCTCCATTCGAGTTGCGAGTGCGAGATGGGGATTGCTCTCGATTCACTGCAGGGCAAATAGACCTCATTTAGGCTTCTGTCCAGAAATTCCGTGTTCGTCCCCAGTGGCGACAGGGATCTCGGTGTTGCATTCAAGGTTCACTCGAAGAGTCAGTCCTTGTCTTGATTTGAATCAAAGAACTCTTCTCTCCTCTCAAGTTGCAATGGGTATATCTTGGAGCCCATTGATGGCCTAAAGGGAGTCAAGTCTTCTGAGAAATTTTGAGAAGGGATTTGGGATTGCTCTCTAGGTACTTCAGGAAAAGAAGGCACTCATCTAGTGATGATGGGGGAATCTCATGGTTTTTCTTGAGCTCTGGCCTGACTTGTGGGATTTACCATGAGTTACGATGGGCAATTCAGGGAGCCTCTCGTGTGACCTCAGGGAAGTCCAGTCTCCACTCGAGGTGGGAGTAGGAGCACAGCATTGCTATCGAGTCATGGCAGGGGAATCGGGACTCACCACGTGATAAAGAAGGGATCTCAAGGACTTTCTCGAGTTGCGGCCATAACCCTGGGTTCCCTGGACTTGTGGGAGCTTCTCATGGTGCCTATAGCATCTCATGGTGCCTGTAGGAAGTCAGGAATACTGTGGATTTAGGAGCGGCATCTTGGGACTCTACGTGGTCATAGCAATGGAAGAGGGCCTCATTTCAAGTTTGGGCGGGAACCTCACGGTTTCTCTCCGGCTCTTATGTGGGTCTCAGGTTGTGTATGCCGTTTCAAACAGGGAGTCAGGTCTCGACTTGTGTGGAGGCATGGAACTCTGCTTTCCTTTTGTATTGTGAAAGGGGTTTCAGGCCTCCATGCGAGTTGAATTTGGGACCTGGGGCTCTATTCGAATTAGCAGCAGTGCACCAGAACTCCCTTCGTGTTGTGAATTTATTCTCGGTTGACATTCAAATCGGTGCAAGGGAATCAGGCGTGATCTCGAGTGGATGGGGAAGTACGTGGCTTTCAAATTGTGACAAGACCTCTGGGTTCCACTCCAGTGTCAAGTAGATACCAGCCTCCTCTCAAGGGTGAATTGGACGTCTGCGTTCCTTTCCAGGTGAAGCAGGGCAATCGACCTTCATCTCGACTTGAGGAGGGGAAATCGGGGTGCTTCTTGTCCTGTGGCAGAAAACTCAGCATTTGACTCGAGTGGGTACGTGTTTCTGGAGAAACTTATGGATTTCGAAAAGAGTGTCAAGTACCCTTTCGAGTTCCAAGTGGGAAAGTGGTCTTTCTTTGGAAAATCGGTTGCGTAAAAGGGCCTCCTGAAGCATGCACGGGAGAATTGCATGGGTTCCGTGGAGTAGGGGCTGGAAGCTTAGGGTTCCTCTCGAGTTGCATGTGGACATGGGGGTCCCGCTCTCTCTCCTCAAAGAAGTCAGATCTCCTTGGACGTTGCAAGGAGCAGCTCGGGATTGCTCGCGCATCGCTGCAGGGATGAATCAGGCCTCATCTCCAGTTGAGGCGGGAACCTTAGAGTTCTTCCTTTCTGACGTCGATCTAGGTGTCTCTGCGAAGTTGGAACAGGGGAGTCAGGCCTCGTCTTTTGTTGAGGCACAGAACTCCCCTTGCCCCTCGAGATGTTCATGGGGTTTCAGGCCTCTTGTTGAGTTGTATTTGGAACCTGCAGCTTTCTCTGGAGCATGCAACCATGGTGTCAGAGCCCCTTCGGGATTTGACTTCATCCTCAGGGTTACATGCGAAGAGGTTCCCGGGCATCGGGACTTATACTGAGTAGACGGGGAAATCGGTGTTTTTCGGAATGTGGCACGACCCAAGAGGCTTCCTCTCGGGTTTCAACGTGAGAACCGCCTCCTCCTGTGGAGCGACGTGAACGTCGAGATCCCTTTCTAGACATGGCAGGGCATTCGACCCTCTTGTCTAAATCAGGAGTGAAGAAGGGACTCAGATTAACTTTTGCCATGAAACTCGATGTTCCTCTTGAAGTAGACCCAAATATCAGGAAACATTTTATGTTGCATCAAGGCTTTCAAGTACCGTTTCGAATTTCAACTGGGAATGTGGGATTTTTCTCATGAAGCTTCAGCGGGAAAGGGCCTCATCTCGCAACGACTGGAGAACCACGTGGCTTTTCTTGAGTTGCTGCAAGATTCTTGAATTATGACGGGGAACTCAGGGAACCTCTCGTGTTGCCCCAGGGAAGTCCAATTTCCATTCGAGTTGTGAGGGGGAGTTGGGGATTGCTCTCGAGTTGCTGCAGGGCAAATAGACCTCTTCTAGGCTTGTGTCCAGAAACTCCGTGTTCCCCTTCAGTGGCGACAATGATCTGTGGGTTGCATTCAAGGTTCATCCGCGGATTCAGTCCTCATCTCCAGTTGAAGCAAAGAGTCCGTTCTCCTCTCGAGTTGTGACGGCTATGTCTTGCAGCGCATTGTGTGGTCTAAAGGGAGCCAAGCCTTCTGTGGAGTCTTGAGAGGGGATTCGAAATTGCTCTCTAGGCCCTGCAGAAAAAGAAGGGCCTCATCTCTCGATGTCTGGAGAATCTCGTGTTTTTTCTCGAGCTGAGGTTTGACATGTGGGCTTTCTCTTTAAAGTACGACGGGAAACTCAGGGAGTCTCTCGTCTGGCCCCAGGGAAGTGCAGTCTCCATTGTAATTGTGAGGGGGAGCCTGATATTTCTCTCAAGTCACGGCACTGGAATATGGCCTCAAGACGTGTTGAAGGGTGAATCTTGAGGTCTTTCTCGAGTTGTGGCAGGAAACTCTGGGTTCTCTCGACTTGTGAAAGTGACCTCAGGGAGGTTCTCATGGTGCTTATGGGGAGGCAGGATGCTGTGGAGTTGAGAGGGGAGTCTTGGGACTGCACTGGGGTTAGTGTAATGGAAGACAGCCTCATCTTGAGTTGAGGTTGGAATCTCAGGGTTCCTCTCCTGTTCTGACATTGATCTCGCGATCTTTGCCAATTTGGAATAGGGAGTCAGGCCTCGTCCTTTGTTGAGGCATGGAACTCCGCTTGCCTCTCGAGTTGTTCATGGGGTATCAGGCTACTAGTCGAGTTGTATTTGGAACCTGCATCTTTTTCGGGAGGATGCAACCGGGGTGTCATTGCCCCTTCGTGTTGTGACTTCATCATCGGGGTTACATTCGAAGAGGTGCCCAGACATCAGAACTTATCTTGAGTGGCTGGGGAAACTAGTGTCTTTCAGGATGTGGCATGACCCACAAGGCTTCATCTCGAATTTCAATATGAGACTGTTCTCTTCCTGAGTTGGGACGGGAAGTTTGTGATCCCTTTCCAGACAAAGAGGAATCAACCCTCATATCGAGATCAGGAGGGGAGAAGGGGCTCAGATTAAGTTGTGCCTGGAAATTCGGTGTTACTCTCGAATGAAACGGTTATTTCAGGGAACTTTTTGAGTTGCATCAATGGTATCAAGTACCAAATGGAATTTCAAGAGGGAAAGTGGGATTTCTCTTGAGGCACTGCAGAGGGAAATGGCCTCATCTGTTGGTGATGGTGGAACCTCGTGGTTTTTCTCAAGTTGTGGTGGGAATCTTGAGTTATGACCCGGAATTCAGGGAGCCTCTGGTGTTGCCCCAGGGAAGAGCAATCTCCATTTGAGTTGTGAGGAAGAGCTGGGGATTGCTCTTGAGTCACTGCAGGGCAAATAGACCTCATGTAGGCTTCTGTCCAGAAATTCTGTGTTCGTCTCCAGTGGCGACAGGGATCTCGGTGTTGCATTCAAGGTTCCCCGTGGAGTCAGGTCTCGTCTCCTGTTTAAGCAAAGAACTCCACTCTCCTCTGGACTGGCGACGGGTATATCTTGGAGCCCATTGATGGCCTAAAGAGAGTCTAGCCTCGTATGAAATTTTGAGAGGGGACTTGGGATTGCTGTCTAGGCCCTGCAGGAAAAGAAGGGCCTCATCTCGCGATGATGCGGAAATATAGTTGGTTTTTCTCAAGCACTGCTGCAAAGTGTGCGGTTTCTCTCGAGTTACGACAGGGAACTCAGGGAGCCTCTCGTGTGGCCACAGGGAAGTCCAGTCTCCATTTGAGTTGCGAGGGGGGCCCAGGATGGCTCTCGAGCCATGGCAGGGGAATCAGGACTCAAGACGCGATGAAGAGGGAATCTAGAGTAAGCTGTCGAGTTGTGGCACAAAGCCTTGGGTTCCCTCGACTTCTGACGGTCACCTCAGGGAGCTTCTCATGGTGCCTATATGAAATCAGGAATACTGTTGATTTCGGAGGGGTCTTTTGGGACTCCAAGGGGTCATTGCAATGGAAGAGGGCCTCATGTCGAGTTGAGGCAGGAACCTCAGGGCTTCTCTCCTGTTCTTCCATGGGTCTCGGGTTGTGTATGCCATTTCAAAGAGGCAGTCAGGTCTCGACTTGTGTGGAGGCATGGAACTCTGCTTTCATCTCGAATTGTCAAAGGGCTTTCAGTCCTCCAGGGGAGTTGAATTTGAGACCTGGGGCTCTATTCAAATTAGCACCGGGGCACCAGAACTCCCTTCGTGTTGTGAGTTGATTCTCGGCTGACATTCGAATCTGTGGAAGGGAATCAGTCCTGATTTCGAATGGATGGGGAAATACATGGCATTCGAATTGTGACAATACCCCTGGGTTCCAATCAAGTGTCAAGTATGTACCAGCCTCCTCTCACAGGCGAAGTGGATGCCGGCATTCCTTTCCAGGTGAAGCAGGGCAATCCACCCTCATCTCAACTTTTGGAGGAAAAATCGGGGTGCTTCTTGACTTGTGCCAGGAAACTCAGCATTCGTCTCGAGTGGGATGGGTGTCTGGGGAAACTTCTGGATTTCGGAAAGAGTGTCCAGTAACCTTACGAGTTCTAAGAGGGAAAGTGGGCTTTCTTTGGAAACACTGCAGTGTAAGAGGGCCTCCTCAAGTGTGCAGGGGAGATTTGCGTGGCTTGCGTGGAATTGTGGCAGGAAGCTTAGGGTTCCTCTTGAGTTCGTGTTGACCTGGGGGACCTGCTCGCCTCTCTTCAGGGAAGTCAGATCTCCTTTGATGTTGCGAGGGGCAGCTCGGGATACCTTCCAATCGCTGCAGGGATGAATAGGACCTGATCTGGAATTGAGGCGGGAACCTCAGGGCTCCTCTCCATTTCTGACATTCATCTCGGGGTGTCTGTGGAGTTGAAACAAAGGAGTCAGGCCTCATTTTGTGTTGAGGCACAGAACTCAGCTTGCCCCTCGAGTTGTTCATGGGGTGTCAGGCTACTTGTCGAGTTACATTTAGAACCTGCATCTTTCTCCAGAGGATGCAACCATGGTGTCAGAGCCTCTTCGTGTTGTGACTTCATCCTTGCGTTTACATTCCAAGAGGTGCCCGGGCATCCGGACTTATTTTGAGTGGACGGGATAATCGGTGTCTTTCGGAATGTGGCACGACCCAAAAGGCTTCCTATCGAGTTTCAGTGGGAGACCGGCCTTCTCCTAAGGTGCGAGGGGAAGGTCGGCATCTCTTTCCAGACAAAGCAGGGGAATCAACCCTCATGTCGAGATAAGGAGGGAAGAAGGGGCTCAGATTAAATTGTGCCAGGAAACTTAGTGTTCCTCTCAAATGAGACCAGTATGTGGGGCAACATTTTAAGTTGCATCAAGGGTGTCAAGTACTGTTTGGAAGTTCAAGTGGGAACGTGGGATTTCTCTCAAGAAACTGCAGCAGGAAAGGACCTCATCTCGCCATGACTGGGGAATCACGAGGTTTTTCTCTAGTTGCTGCAGGAATCTTGAGTTACGATGAGGAACTCAGGGACCCTCCTCTGTGGCCCCAGGGAGGTCCAATCTCCATTCGTGTTGTGAGGGGGAGCTGGGTATTACTCTCGAATCACTGCAGGGCAAAGAGACTTCTTCTAGGTTTGTGTCCAGAAACTCCGTGTTCCCCTCCAGGGGCGACAAGTATCTCGGGGTTGCATTCAAGGTTCACCCAGGGAGTCAGACCTCGTCTTGAGTTGAAGCAAAGGACTCCACTCACCTCTCCATTTGTGAAGGCCATCTCTTGGAACACATTGTGTGGCCTAAAGGGAGTTAAGCCTTTTGTGGAGTTTTATGAGGGACTCGGGATTGCTCTCTGTGCCCTGCAGGAGAAGAAGGGGCTCATCTCACAATATCATAGGAATCACGTGGTTTATCTTGAGCTGTGGCTCGACATGTGTGGTTTCTCTCGAGGTACGACGGGGAAGTCAGGGAGCCTCTCGTGTGGCCCCAGGGATGTCCAGTCTCCATTCGAGTTGCGAGTGGGAGCCCTGGATTGCTCTCGAGTATGGCAGGGGAATCGGGCCTGAAGACGCATTGAAGGGGGAATCTCGAGGTCTTTCTCAAGTTGCGGCAGGAAAGCCTGGGTTCCCTTGACTTGTGATGGTCACCTCAGGGAGCTTCTCATTGTCCCTATGGAAAGGCAGGAATACTGTGGACTTGAGCGGGGCATCTTGGGACTGCACTGGGGTTAGTTCAATGGAAGAGGGCCTCATCTTGAGTTGAGGAGTTAATCTCAGGGTTGCTCTCTGTTCTGACATCGATCTTGGGGTCTTTGCGGATTTAGAACAGGGAGTCAGGCCTCGTCTTTTGTTGAGGCATGGAATTCTGCTTGCCTCTCGAGTAGTTCATGGGGTGTTAGGCCACTTGTTGATTTGTATTTGGAACCTGCGGCTTTTTTGGGAGGATGCAACTGCAGTGTCAGTGCCCCTTCCGATTGTGACTTGATCCTTGGTGTTACATTGGAAGAGGTTCCCAGGCATCAGGACTTATCTTGAGTGGATGGGGAAATCGGTGTCTTTTGGAATGTGGCACGACTCACGAGGCTTCATCACGATTTTCATTGTGAGACCAGCCTCCTTTTAAGGTGAGACAGGAAGGTCGGGATCCCTTTCCAGACAAAGCACGGGAACTGACCCTCATGTCTGCCGAGGTCCAGCCCCGACTGATCCATGGTATTCAGTGGGGACCGTGTCAGCAAGCATCAGGATACAATAGGTTCAATTAAATATTAATTAGAGATATAAAGAGGAATAGAATGAGGATAGGTCTGTAGGAAATTTCAGTGGAGAAAAGAGGCTGAGTAGGCTTGGTTTCCATAGAAATTCAATATAACATATGACTCCAGGTTAGCTCTGATCAAGGAGGCCACAGGCGCCCTCTTGAATAAAGGAAGGTGCCCCATCTTAGGCACTTTCTCGAGTGGGTCTTAGAAGCCCACGCAAATAAATGGTCGCAAAGGACCTCCACGCTCCAGATGGAGACTCAGCTGGAATGTGAAAGAAAGAATGACATGGAGTGACTGAACTTTGTTGAGCAAGGCCCGTAGCTTTATTTTTAACAGGGGCTTTTATACCCTAAGTTGTACATAGATGATAATAGGGGATGTGAAATCCTGCAAAGTCAGCAGTCTTCGATCCCTATCAAAACCAGGGTTTCTATCCTGAAAATTTATCGTATACAAGTGGTTTAGGTGATTTACATGATCTTCTGGCCAGAAGGACTATTAAAATTTTATGACATTTTACGACATTTTACAAAGGTTTGTCAATCCGTAAGACTTATTTTCTCTAAGGGCAATTACATTAAGTTTTGGCGCCATCCTCTGAAGGTGTTAGATAGAGTTGCATTCCTATAGGGCACAGGTGCAACGGGTTTACAACAAAGAAAATAATTTATTACCTTGAGGGTCTAAAGTTGCTAACACCAAGGCCACTACTTATTTTTTCTACATACCAAGTATATTAATGAATACATATTCAAGGATACAATACAGGGGATATGGAAACTTGGCACCAAGCATTGGCTCATCAATGAAATCTTTTACTAGTTTATTCTGACAGATTCTAACTCTCTGAGAGGCTCTAAGCTATTTGAATATCTGAAGCTTCCCATGCCTCTCAAGGCTGTTAGACAGTAAACAATCATATGCATAGCTGTAGGAGTCTGGTTTAACTTGTCAGGTGAGTTAGAGAGCTATCTGTAGGGTTTGGATTTAAATACTCTTATTGCCCAGGAAGTTTATTAATTGGACCTGTAAATTTACATTTTATCAGAGAGATCGAGAAGGTGGTGGGGGACAGCCCCCAGGAAAGTCAGAGGTGGGAGCAAAAAGCAATAAAGTAGGCAGACTCTGGGTTTTTTGTGGGTAGATGCTCGAGAATATCCTGGGGGACACCTGAGGCTTAAACCCACATTTGCGTATGCTGAGCCTCCTTCCTCAAGACCTTTGCCATGAGTAGAGATCCTCAAACCAGCTCCCAGCACATATCGAGATCAGGAAGGGAGAAGGGACTCAGATTTAATTGTGCCAGGAAATTCGGTGTTACTCTTGAATGAGACGGGTATGTTGGGCAACTCTTTGAGTTGCATCAAGGATGCCAAGTAAGTACCATTTAGAAATTCAAGAGGGAAATTGGGACTATTTCAAGGCACTGCAGTGGGAAAAGGCCTCATCTCTCGATGAGAGAAAAAAACCTCGTGATTTTTCTCGAGTTGCAGCAGGAATGTCGAGTTTTGACCTGGAACTCAGGGATCCTCTGGTGTTGTACCAGGGAAGTCTAAACTCCATTCGAGTTGCGAGGGGGAGCTGGGGATTGCTCTCAACTCATGGAAGGGCAAATAGACCTCATCTAGGTTTCTGTCCAGAAACTCCGTGTTCATCTCCAGTGGCAACAGGGATCTCGGTGTTGCATTCAAGGTTCACACGTGGAGTCAAACTTTGACTCGAGTTGAAGCAAAGAACTCCGCTTTCTTCTCGAGTTGCAGTGGGTATCTCTTGGAGCCCATTGATGGCATAAAGGGAGTCAAGCCTCCAGTGAAATTTTGAGAGTGGACTTGCGATTGCTCTCTAGGATTGCAGGAAAAGACAACATTCCTCTCACGATGTTGGGGAAATCTCGTGGGTTTTCTCCAGCTCTGGCGCAATGTGTGGGGTTTCTCTCAACTTACGACTGGGAACTCAGGGATCCTCTTTGTAGCCCGAGGGAAGTCCAGTCTCCATTCGAGTTGTGAGTGGGAGTGCGGCGTTGCTCTCAAGTCACGGCAGGGGAATTGGGACTCAAGACGCGATGAAGAGGGAATCTCAAGGACTTTCTTGAACTGCGGCAGGAAACCCTGGGTTCCCTCGACTTGTGAAAGTCAACGCAGGGAGCTTCTCATGGTGCTTTTAGGAAGTCAGGAATACTGTGGATGTGGGAGGGGCCTTTTGGGACTCCAAGTGGTCATTGCCATGGAAGAGGGCCTCATCTCGTGTTGACATTCAAATCGGTGCAAGGGAATCAGGCGTGATCTCGAGTGGATGGAGAAGTACATGGCTTTCAAATTGTGACAAGACCTCTGGGTTCCACTCCAATGTCAAGTAGATACCAGCCTCCTCTCAAGGGTGAATTGGACGTTGGCATTCCTTTCCAGGTGAAGCAGGACAATCAACCCTCATCTCGACATGAGGAGAGAAAATGGGGGCGTTTCTCTCAAAGCATGTGTGGTTTCTCTCGAGTTACAATGGGGAACTCAGGGAGCCATTCGTGTGGCACCAGGGAAGTCCAGTCTCCATTCGTTTTGGGAGGCGAGCGTGGCATTGCTCTCGAGTCACGGCAGTGGAATCGGGCCACAAGATGTGTTGAAAGGGGAATCACTAGGTCTTTCTCTAGTTGTGGCCGGAACCCCTGGGATCACTCGACTTGTGACGGTGTCCTCAGGGAGCTTCTTATGGTGCCTATGGGAAGGCAGGAATAATGTGGGGTTGAGAGGGGCGTGTTGGGACTCTCCTAGGTTCAGTGCAATGGAAGAGGGCCTCATCTTGAGCTGAGGTGGGAATCTCAGACTTCCTCTCCTGTTCTGACATCGATCTCGGGGTTTTTTGCTGATTTTGAACAGGGTGTCAGGCCTCGTCTTGTGTTGAGGCATGGAACTTCGCTTGCCTCTTGAGTTGTTAATGGGGTGTCAGGCCACTTGTTGAGTTGTAATTGGAACCAGCGTTTTTTCGGGAGTATGCACCCAGGGTGTCAGTGCCCCTTCATGTTGTAACTTCATCCTCGGGGTTCCATTTGAAGAGTTGCTCAGGCATCGGGACTGCTCTTGAGTGGACGGGAAAATCGGTGTCTTTCGGAATGTGGCACAGCCCACGAGATTTCCTTTCAAGTTTCAAAGTGAGACTGGCCTCCTCTGGAGGTGGGAAGGGAAGGTTGGGAACCCTTTCCAGACAAAGCAGGGAAATCAACCTCATATCGAGATCAGGAGGGGAGAACGGGCTCAGATTAAGTTGTGCTGGGAAACTTGGTGTTCCGCTGGAATGAGACGGGTATGTTGGGGAACTTTTTGAGTTGCATCAAGGGTGTAAAGTACCCTTTCGAATTTCAAGAAAAAAGTGGGATTTCTCTCGAGGCACTCCAGTGGGAAAGGGCCTCCTCTCAAGATGTCGTGGGAACCTCGTGGTTTTTCTCGAGTTGCCACGGGAATCTCGAGGTATGACCCGGAATTCAGGGAGCTTCTAGTGTTGCCAAAAGTAAGTCCAATCTCCATTTAAGTTGCGAAGGTGAGCTGGGGATCATTCTCCAGTTACTGTGGGGCAAAGAGACCTCATCTAGCCTTCTGTCCAGAAATTCCGTTTTCGTCCCCAGTGGCGACAGGCATCTCGGGGTCTCATTCAAATTTCAGCCAGCGAGTCAGGCCTCGTCGCGAGTTGAGGCCGGGACCTCAGTGTTTCTCTCCTGTTCTGACGTGGGTCTCGGATTGTGTATGCTGTTTCAACATGGAGTCAGGTCTCAACTTGTGTGGAGGCATGGAACTCTGCTTTCCTCTCAAATCGTCAAAGGCGTTTCAGGCCTCCAGGTGAGTTGAATTTGGGACCTGGGGCTCTATTCGAATTAGCACCGGGGAACCAGAACTCCCTTCATGTTGTGAGTTTATTCTCGGTTGACATTCAAACCGGTGCAAGGGAATCAGGCCTGATCTGGACTGGATGGGGATAAACATTGCTTTCGAAATGTGACAAGACCCCCGGGTTCCACTCCAGTGTCAAGTAGATACCAGCCTCCTCTCAGGGGCGAAGTGGACATCGGTATTTCTTTCCAGGTGAAGCAGGGCAATCGACCCTCATCTCGACATGAGGAGGGTTAATCGGGCCGCTTTTTGACTTGTGGCAGGAAAGTCAACTTTCGTCGCGAGGGGGGATGTGTATCTGGGGAAACTTCTGGATTTCAGAAAGACTGTCAAGTACCCTTTCGAGTTTCAAGAGGGAAAGTGGGCTTTCTTTGGAAACCCTGCAGCGTCAAAGGACCCCCCCCCCCAATC
The DNA here is from genome assembly GCA_935064755.1 of Tragelaphus eurycerus. Classification (NCBI taxonomy): domain Eukaryota; kingdom Metazoa; phylum Chordata; class Mammalia; order Artiodactyla; family Bovidae; genus Tragelaphus; species Tragelaphus eurycerus. The sequence goes on from CAKXYN010000251.1 coordinate 104,897, forward strand.
GTGTGGAGAACAATTGCGTGGGTTGCGTGGATTGTGGCAAGCAGCTTAGGGTTCTTCTCAAGTTGCGTTTCGACCTGGGGGACCCGCTCATGTCTCCTCAGAGAAGTCAAATCTCTTTGAACGTTGCAAGGGGAAGAACCATATTCCTTGTGCATTGCTGCAGGGATGCATAGGGCCTCATCTCGAATTGAGGCAGAATCTCAGGTTTGCTCTCCATTTCTGACATTGATCTCATTGACTCTGTGGAGGTGGAACTGGGCAGTCAGACCTCGACTTGTGTTGAGGCACAGAACTCCGCTTGCCCTCGAATTGTTCATCGCATGTCAGGCCACTTATCTTGTTATACTTGGAACCAGCAGCTTTTTCGGGAGGATGCACACAGGGTGTCTGTGCCCCTCGTTTTATGACTCTACCCTCGGTGTTCCATTGGAAGAGTTGCCCAGGCATCAGGACATCTATTGAGTGGATGGGGAAATCGGTGTCTTTCGGAATGTGGCACGACCCACGAGGTTTCCTCTCGAGTTTCAAAGTGAGACCAGTCTCCTCCTGTGGTGGGATGGGAAGGTCCAGATCCCTTTCCAGACAAAGCAGGAAAATCGACCCTCATGTCGAGATCAGGAGGGGACAAGGGGCTCAGATGAAGTTGTGCCAGGAAACTCGCTGTTCCTCTCCAATGAGACTGGTATGTTGGGCGATATTTTAAGTTTCATCAAGGGTATCAAGTTTTAATTAGATGTTCAAGTGGGTACGTGGGATTTCTTTCAAGACAGTACAGCAGGAAAGTGCCTCATCTGGCGATGACTGGGCAACCATGTGGTTTTTCTGGACTTATGGCAGGATTCTTGAGTTACGATGGGGAACTCAGGGAGCCTCTTGTGTGGCCCCAGCGAAGTCCAATCTCCATTCTATTGGCAAGGGGGAGCAGGGGTTTTCACTCAAGTCACTGCAGGGCAAAGAGACCTCTTCTAGGCTTGTGTCCAGAAACTCCGTGTTCCCATTCATTGGCACTAGGGATCTCAGGGTTGCATTCAAGCTTCACCAGGGGAGTCAGGTCTCGTCTCGAGTTGAAGCAAAGAACCCCCCTCTTCTCTCGAGTTGCCACAGCTATCTCTTGGAGCCCATTGTGTGGCCAAAAGTGAATCAAGCCTTCTGTGGAGTTTTGAAAGGGGACTCAGGATTGCTCTCTAGGCCCCACAGGAAAAGAAGGGCCTCATCTGGCAATGCCAGGGGAATCTCATGTTTTCTCGAGCTGTGGCTCTATGTGTGGCATTTCTCTCGAGGTAAGATGGGGAACTCAGGGAGCCTCCCTTGTGGCCCCAGGGAAGTCCAGTCCCCACTGGAGTGGCAAGGAGGGCCCGGAATGGCTCTCCAGTCACGGCAGGCGAATTGGGCTTCAAGACATGTTGAATGGGATATCTCGAGGTGTTTTTCGAGTTGCTGTAAAAATCCCTAAGTTCCCTTGGCTTGTGACACTGACCTCTGGCAGCTTCTCTTGGTGCCTCTGAGAAGGCGGGAATACTGTGCAGTTGAGAGGGTTGTCTTGGGACTCCACTGGGTTCAGTGCCATGGAAGATGACCTCGTCTTGAGTTGAGGCGGGAATCTCAGGCTTCCTCTCCTCTTCTAACATCGATCTTGGGGTCTTTGGGTGTTTTGAACAGGGAGTTAGGCCTCGTCTTGTGTGGAGGCATGGAACTCCGCTTGCCTCTCGAGTTGTTCATGGGGTATCAGGCCACTTGTCGAGTTGTACTTGGAACCAGAGTCTTTTTTTGGGAGGATGCATCCAGTGTGTCAGTTGCCCTTCATGTTGTGACTTCATCCTTGGGGTTCCATTGGAAGAGGTACACAGGCATCTGGACTTTTCTTGAGTGGATGGGGAAATCAGTGTCTTTTGGAATGTGGCACGACCCATGAGGCTTCCTCTCGAGGTTCCAAATGAGACCAGCCTCCTCCTGAGGTGGGACGGGAATGTCGGGATCCCTTTCCAGACAAAACAGGGGAATCGACCCTCATGTTGAGATCAGGAGGGGAGAAGGGACTCAGATGAAGTTGTGTCGTGAACCTCGGTGTTCCTCTCCAATGAGACCGGTATGTTGGGCAACATTTGAAGTTTCCTCAAGGGTGTCAAGTTCCGTTTCGATGATCAAGTGGGTACGTGGAATTTTTCTCAAGATGCTGCAGTGGGAAAGGGCCTCATCTGGCGATTACTGGGCAACCACGTGGTTTTTCTCGACTTACAGCGGGATTCTGGAGTTAAGACGGGTAATTGAGGGAGCCTCTCGTGTGGCCCCAGGGAAGACCAATCTGCATTCGAACGATGAGGGAGAGCTGGGGATTGCTCTCTACTCACTGCAGGGCAAAGAGACCTCTTCTACGCTTGTGTCCAGAAACTCCGTGTTCCCCGTCAGGGGCGCAAGTGATCTCGGTGTTGCATTCAAGCTTCACTCGGGGAGTCAGGCCTCGTCTCGAGTTGAAGCAAAGAACTCCCCTCTCCTCTCGTGTTGCGACAGCTATCTCTTGGAGCCCATTGTGTGGCCAAAAGGGAATCCAGCCTTCTGTGGTGTTTTGAGAGGGGACTCGGGATTGCTTTCTTGGCCTTGTAGGAAAAGAAGGGCCTCATCTCCAGATGTCGGGGGGAATCTCATGGCTTTTTCTCGATCTGCGGCTCGATGTGTGGCGTTTATCTTGACTTACACCGGGGAACTCTGGGAGCCTCTCGTGTGGCCCCAGGGAAGTCCATTCTCCATATGATTGGCGAGGGGAAGCTGGGGATTGCACTCGAGTCGCTGCAGGGCAAAGAGACCTCTTCTAGGCTTGTGTCCAGAAACTCCATGCTCCCCTTCAGTGGCGCTGGGAATCTCGCGGTTGCATTAAAGCTTCACCCGGGGAGTCAGGCCTAGTCTCGAGTTGAAGCCAAGAACTCTGCTCTCCTCTCGAGTTGCGACGGCTATCTCTTGAAGCCCATTGTGTGGCCTAAATGGAATCAAACCTTTTCTGGAGGCTTTTTTTTTTTTTTTTTTTAGCCATTTTCATAAATTTTTTTTTATTTTATTTTAATTAACTTTACAATATTGTATTGGTTTTGCCATACATCAAAATGAATCCGCCACAGGTATACATGTGTTCCCCATTCTGAACCCTCCTCCCTCCTCCCTCCCCATACCATCCCTCTGGGTCATCCCAGTGCACCAGCCCCAGGCATCTGGTTCAGGCATCAAACCTGGACTGGCCACACATTTCAAATATGATATTATACATATTTCAATGCCATTTTCCCAAATCATCCCACCCTCTCCCTCTATCAGAGTCCTAAAGTCTGTTCTATACATCAGTACCGTTTCGAATTTCAAGAGGGAACGTGGGATTTCTCTGGAGATGCTGCAGCGGGAAAGGGCCTCTTCTCACGATGATGGGGTAACCTCGTGCTTTTTCTCGAATTGCAACGGGATTCTCAAGTTATGACGGGGAACTCAGGGAGCCTCTCGTGTTACCCCATTGAAGTACAATCTCCATTCGAGTTGTGAGGGGGAACTGGGGTTTGCTCTCGAGTCACTGCAGGACAAATAGACCTCATCTAGGCTTGTGTCCAGAAACTCCATGTTCCCCTCCAGTGGTGACACGGATCTCGGGGTTGCATTCAAGATTTACCCGGGGAGTCAGGCCTCGTCTCGAGTTGAAGCAAAGAATTCCACTCTCCTCTCGAGATGCGACGGGTAGCTCTTGGAGCTCATTGAGTTGCCTAAAGGGAATCAAGCCTCTCTCGTGGATTTTTTTTTCCTTTTTTAAATTTTTTATTTTTTTTTATTTTTTAACTGTACAATATTGTATTGGTTTTGCCATATATCAACATGAATCCGCCACAGGTATTAACATGTTCCCCATCCTGAATACTCCTCTTTGCCCCCTTTTCATACCATCACTCTTGGTCGTCCCAGTGCACCATCCCCAAGCATCCAGTATCATGCATTGAACCTGGACTGGCGATTCATTTCATAGGTGATATTATACATGTTTCAGTTCCATTCTCCCAAATCATCCCACCCTCTTCCTCGCCCACAGCGCCCAAAAGACTGTTCTGTACATCAGTGTCTCTTTTGCTGTCTCGTATACAGGGTAATTGTTACCATCTTTCTATATTTCATATATATGTGTTAGTATACTGTATTGGTGTTTTTCTTTCTGGCTTACTAACTCCGTATAATAGTCTCCACTTTCATCCACCTCATTAGAACTGATTCAAATATATTCTTTTTAATGGCTGAGTAATACTCCATTGTGTATATGTACCATAACTTTCTTATCCATTCATCTCCTGATGGAAATCTAGGTTGCTTCCATGTCCTGGCTATTATAAACAGTGATGCGATGAACATTGGGGTACACGTGTCTCTTTCAATCCTGGTTTCCTTGGTGTGTATGCCCAGCAGTAGGATTGCTGGATCATAAGGCAGTTCTATTTCCAGTTTTTTAAGGAATCTCCACACTGTTCTCCATAGTGGCTGTACTAGTTTGCATTCCCAGCAACAGTATAAGAGGGTTCCCTTTTCTCCACACCCTTTCCAGCATTTATTGCTTGTAGACTTTTGGATCGATTCTGATTGGCATGAAATGGTACCTCATTGTGGTTTTGATTTGCATTTCTCTGATAATGAGTGATATTGAGTATCTTTTCATGTGTTTGTTAGCCATCTGTATGTCTTCTTTGGAGAAATGTCTATTTACCAAGGGAAGCCCTTATATACAACTTGACCAGTTAACAATTTAATAAGAGAAAATAAAGATGTTGACAAAAATACAGAGCAGGTGGGTAAAAATTAACATTTTAAATATTTTTGCAAAAGTAGCCCTTTTCTGACTATATGGCAAAAGTCAAACGTGAAGTCAAAAACATTTTATCCTTCCCTTATACAAGTGCATCTAAAATCCATTAGTGACCTGTTTGGCTGATCTATTGCTGCACAAGAAAGCACACATATATTTAAAGACTTAATAACAATGTAACATTTCTCCCCATTCTTCTGGGTGATCTGGTAGTTCTGCTTTACATTGTACCTTTAAGATTCTTAGAAGTTTTCTTGTTTAGGTGAGAGGACCACTGAGATACTCTTTAAATCTTGCTCATGTTTCAACAGAACTCTGGATTTCACCTTCAAACCAAGGGCATTTTTCACTTTGAGAAATTTTCCTTGGAGAGATGAAAGCAATTTTATTATCAAACCCACAAGGTCTACTGCCTTTTCAGTTCTTCTAAATTTGCTTGAAGTCTAAACATTTCCTTCTTTAGCTCTAGTAGCTCCTCCTGGACTTTACCACAAGTGTCTAAAAGGAGGCAGATGACACTTTCAACATCCTGTCCAGGAAAATCCTTAACCAGACCCCAAGTTAATGAGCCGCCTCTTCTAGTTCCCATATTTCCACCTGCATAGTTCTGGTAACTGTTCTGTTGCTATAGAACTCAAGTTCTCTTTCCTGCAGCTTCCAGTAGGATAGACTCCACTGCATTTTAGCCTGCACCAGTCTCTTCATCATTCCTACAAACTTCTCCACTCTTCCAGCGGACACAAAATCAATGCCACCTGTGGTGGCAGGACTCCACATGGCTCTGTTTTAGCTATCGACTTCTGCATAGCACATCACCCCATATTTAATGGCTTCTCACAATTTCTTAGTCCTTCTTACAGCTCTGGGGGTTGGCCACAAGGTTAGTAGGCTTCAAGAATATTGCTGGCTTTGAGTTGGATGTCTAAAAGATTTAAAATGAACTTAACTAGATGGATGGAAATCAGTACTTGCTGCAGGCTGGGATCCCAGTTGGGAGTTGGCTTAAGGCCTCCATTCTCCTCCAAGTGGGCTTCTCCACATGGCTGCTTATGCTTCTTCACAGCATGGCAGATGGATTCCAGGAAAACATAGCCCAATGTGCAAGGACTTACCAGGCTTTCACTTGCATCACTCTTGCTAACGCTCCACTGGTCAAGGCTCATCACATGGCCAAGTCCAGAATCAGCGAGTGAGGCGACACCTGGGGTACAAATTTAAAGCAAGCCAGAGTACTGAAGTGGGTAGCCTTTCCATTCTCCAGGGGATCTTCCCAACCCAGGGATTGAACCCAGGTCTCCCACATTGCAGGCCAATTGTTTACCAGCTAAGCCACAAGGGAAGCCCACAGTGTATATGAACCCTCTACCACAGACTTTATCACTTAACCATTGCAGCACTACAAGGTAAATATTATTAGCCTCATTTATTGATAATGAACTAAAGCAACAGTTTAGAGAGGTTATATTAACTTTTGTAAGTTCTCAGGATCGTACTGCTAGTAAATGCTGGAGCCAGCATTTAAACCTTCTATGCTATCTTCTCAATGAGTGATGGAAACCAAGGTTAATATTCCTCCTAGGGAGATACCATGATTCTGCAGTGAATTGCTGACCACATATTTGACAAGGACCCCCGTGCTTTACAAGGGGACTTCCCTGGTGGCTCAGACAGTAAAGTGTCTGTCTACAATGTGGGAGACCCGGGTTCAATCCCTGGGTTGGGAAGATCCCCTGGAGAAGGAAATGGCAATCCACTCCAGTACTCTTGTCTGGAAAATCCCATGGACAGAGGAGCCTGGTCGGCTACAGTCCATGTGGTTGCAAAGAGTCAGACACGACTGACTTCACTTTCACTTTCCCTTGCTTTACAAAGGCCAGGTCAACATAAGACATGGTGTCTCAGTGTCAACAGTCAATGGAATATCTCAGAACAGAATTGGGAACACATGTGACCCAGACATCCGAACAACCTCACTGGGATTTCTAATTTATTTGTCAACTGTTTTCTAATTCACAGTTCCTAGAGCACTCCCAGATGACAGAGCAGTACCAAAACTTGAGGGATTTAGTGGATTATGCTACTTCACACAAAAAAAAAAAAAAAAAAAAGGGGGGGGGGTGAGGTGTATTGGAACCAACATGGACTTCTGCTGGTTTCTTAGACTACTACATAACTGGTCTGAGTTGGAGTCCCAGGAGGACAAATTGATGCAAAAACACAAATACAGAATATACAAGGACAGTAAAGTCTAAAGGGTACTATCTCTTTTTCTGACAATCAAATCTACCAAAACCAGGTTTCTGCCTCTTTATAAATGAGGTTACTTCAGACGTTGCTTGACTATAAATGCCAGAATGACAGGAAGCATGGTGTCTCAGTCCCTGTTATATCGCTGCACCCTGAATAGTGGTGGCCACACTGTCAGCACTCAACAGACAATGAATGGGTCATTGTGTGATCTAACCATGCATGGAATTTCCTGCTGATTTACAGTAACCTGTTCTAAACAAGATGTGTGGTGTGTGAGCAAGGATGAGAGTGGAGGCTTGTAAGCCTCTTCCCCGGGCTCCTGCTATGCGCTCTGACACCACTGCCCCCACTGTGGATCCACTTCTAAGTCTCAGTCTCCTGGAAATTGTTGTGACATGAGGAAAGCTGCTTTGATACTGCCTGAGGAACTCGTTTCATTCTGTACATTTGAGTTACAAACAGAAGAGACTGAAGGAAATCTCTGTAACATGCAGCTCTGGGATTATTTCAGGATGCCCAAGTAGAGTGCAACATGGCTCTCTTTATTGCTGGGTGGCATTCTTACATGTGGGGACTTTACTAGGTGGAAGTGGCCTCTGCAAGCTTCAGTGCTTTTTGCTTCTGTTTTGCTCCAGCATGTCTTACATTAATTTTCTACTAGTTCCCTGAAAGTCAGATAAAGAAACTTTCACCTTTTGGCATGACACTATGATGGGCTTTATAGCACAGCAGCTAAACAATAGATATTAGGCACCACAAATGGGGGGGAGAGAGAGAGAGAGAGAGAGAGAGAGAGAGAGAGAGAGAGAGAGAGAAAGAAAGAAAATGAATACCACCAGACTTAATGGATGGAGCAAAAGTAGTTCTCAGAAGAAATTTTATAACAATAAATGTGTACATTAAGAAAAATGAATGCTCTCAGATAAGCAACTTAATAAGGAATAAGAAAAAATAAGAACATACCAAGCCCAAAATTAATATAAGGAAAATAACAGAATGGAAATAAATATAATAGAAACTAAAAAAATAACATAAAATCAATGAAACTAATAAGCTTTATTAAAAATATATATAAACAAATCTTAGTTAGACTCATCAACAAAGAGAAAGGACTGAAATAAAAATCTAAATGAAGGAGAAGACATTACAAATGATAAGATACAAGAACAAAGGATTGTTAGACTTCTATGAACAACTATATATCCAAAAAATCAGATAACCTAGCAGATAAAGACACATTCCTCTTTGTTCTCATATATCCTAAAGCCCTCAAATACCTAAAACACTCTTTCTTACTGTAGGCTTCTTTGAGACACTATGTAAGGTTATTATTATGTGACTTATGTCTCTTTAAAATTTCTTTCACATTAAAACATTCCCCTTCTTGTCCCATGTCATTGAGTAGCTTGAAAAAAAAATGGACTTAGAATCCTGAAGGACTTGCCATACTCTGAATAAGTTACCAAGCCATTTCTTAAGCTGTGAACCACCCCCTGGCCACATAGGATTTCCAGAGGTGCATCGTTTGATATTGTGGACAATCTGCATTGTCTCACTTAATGATACTGGTGCGTGTATCATCTGTGCCCACACCACCCTACTCCTCCCCTGAATCCACTTAGAACCCCAAGCAATAGCTTTCCTCTCTAGGAGGCCCCTAACAGCTTCCAAGGAGAGTCATGTTTCCACAATCCAGAGAAACAGAAGCCTAGGGCTGTGTAGGCACTCGGCTGGGAGGAACAAAAGTTGATTGTCTCAGGGAAAAAAACAGCCAACAGTATCTGTGTTCGGGAAGAGGAAGCTCCTATCAGAAACACCTGTAGAGGACTTGCCAAGGTTCAGCAGCAGAGCTGATACATCTCTTCTTGAAAGGCATGTAGCAAGCAGCAGGCTGGGGTGCTCAGGTGGATTTCATGTGAACCCAAGTTTCTCCTTTCCTTGTACTTACACGCAGCCTGCATCAGCAGGTTAGAAACAATAATATGGATGAAGCACCCGCAGCTCCAACTTGGAGCACCAGGAAGCCAGCACCTTGCTCTGGACGCTAAGGCTCCTGGGCAGGGGGATTGATGAGGTGGCCAGGGGGCCTTGGCTACACACAATCGCAGCAGCACTGGCTGCTTCAGGGTTCTGAACTTCAAGGCAAGAACTCATGCCTTCTGAGTTCCCACTCACCTGAGCTACTTTCAGGGTCCAGTTTCCTCTCAATAATCCAGGGGAGCCTGATAGGAAACCCTGGAGGAATCAGAAATGAAAAACTCTAAGATACTCCTTTTGATGAGCTAAGGGTGCAGCTCAGATGCATACATACACGTGCTTCAGTCTGAATGCACACATGCTGGCTGGCTGTCAGCTTTGAGCCAGGCTTGGTGCTAAGCACTGGGATGTATGGAGAATATTCCAGAATACTCCAGACTGGAATATCCCACTCCTCCCAAAGCTGTCAGTCTGGGCACAGTTGTGTTCTATCCAGCCATGATTTTTTTTTTTTTCAAGTATTTTCAGAATGGATCCCAACTTAAATTTTTATTCTATAGCTTATACTCCTCTTGCTACTGCCTTACACTATAAACGGATATCAAATCATACTAATTAAATACCATTAGCATCTTTAAAGCCTTTTCAGTTGGCAGAGTGGTAAAAAATCTGCCTGCCAATGCAGGAGATGCAGGAGAGCTTGGGATGATGACCTAGAGGAGGTAGTGGCAACCCACTATTCCAGTATTCTTGCCTGGAAATTTGCATGAGCAGAGAAATCTGGTGGTCTGCAGTCCATGGGGTCGCAGAGAGTTGGACAAATCTTAGCAACAAGTATCTTTTGCACAGGACATTACAACACTTCACAAACACTGGCCATGTGTAGTAAATTCATCTGTAAATTGATTCCAAATTCACAGATGGATAGTAGTTAGCGGGTGTGTAGAATCGAGAGATATCAGAAAAAATCTGACTTACCATTAATAACTTGCATTATGATCTCAGGCAAACCCTTCCACCTCGCTGGAGCCCTTTGTCTTCTCTGTAGGGAGCACTGGCAGCTGAAAATAAAATGATCCTCGGTATTTGAAACTCTGGGAGAGGTGACTTTTATTCATCATGATAGTAGCAGAAGTATTGTTGATATGTAGACACCACGGGTCAGGATGGTATTTCTCTTGTACAGCAAAGTTTCACATAAATAGATTTTCCTGCCACAAATGCCAGGGGAGGTCATTTACACTGGTCTCTTTCACCTTTCCCTGCTGTACAATCTATGCACGTTGGTCATTGACAGTGAGCCTGACTACTCAGCAAGTTGAGGTATGCTCAGAAGGAAAACTGAGAAGGCAATGGCATCCCACCCCAATACTGTTGCCTGGAAAATCCCATGGATGGAGGAGCCTTGTAGGCTGCAGTCCATGAGGCGCTAGGTGTCAGACACGACTGAGCAACTTCACTTTCACATTTCACTTTCATGCATTGGAGAGGGAAATGGCAACCCACTCCAGTATTCTTGCCTGGAGAATCGCAGGGATGGGGGAGCCTGGTGGGCTGCCATCTATGGGATCGCACAGAGTTGGACATGACTGAAGTGACTTAGCAGCAGCACCAGTAGCAGTAGGAAACAGCTGGAGCCAACCCACGAGGACAGGTAGAATAAGTCCAGGTTGCTGAACTACTGGCCATGTGCTCGCTTGAAATTCCAGGTAGTCTTGGAGAGCAACCTTCGGCTGTTTATAATGCCACATGCCTTTCTTTAGTAAATTATGTCCTGTGTGTGCTAAGTGAACTAAAATTATTCACTGTGTATCTGACTTACAGATCAACTCCTTTAAGTCCTAAGGAATCCATCACTCTGTTGTTCAACTGTTGTTTAATCACTAATTTGTGTCTGAATTTTTGTGACCCTAAATTCCAACTAACTTTAAAAGGTTATTAAGAGCTGTCTCAAACGAAATACCTCACATATAAGAATAAAATATAAAGCTCCAAAGTCAGAGTAATTTTTTTAATTGTATGTCTGAAAGCACTTAAAAAAAAAAAAAGTATCCTCCAAAGTTTTTCCAAAAAATGACACAAAACATAGGTGGAAAAAACATAGGTGAAGTCAACTTAGCCAGAAATAACTATAAATTTGGTCACTTTGAGGTAAGTTTAAATAGGTTTAGTATTTCTCTCGGTTTCTAAAAGTCAGTGTCTAAAAATAAAATTAAAGTGAGATGACTTGTGTTTTGACATCCAACCAAGTTTTGTTTTTGGTACCACGCTGAGGGTCCCCCTATCCAGACTAAAACACCACTCACGCCAAAACTTGCCCTTTTTTTATGTGAATGTTTGTTTATACTCAGCTCTCTAAGCTCCACACCATCATGTCCTGTTCTGAGTTAAGTAATCTTGTCCAACAGTATGTGGAAGTACAGTTACGTGTTTATTTTGCCTTGCTGTAAGTCCTTTCCAAATGTCTGACAGAGAACCTGCATGAAGTGTGAAGGCCCCAGATGGTAGTCATCAGACAAGGACCACTTGCTAACACCCACCATACTTTCCAGGGTTATATGATCAGTAAGGTTTCTGAATGGGCCAGCACAGACTCAAAAGATTCCAATTGGTTTTCTTAGACCCTTGGACTGGCACATGATGTCGTGCATAAGGCAAAGATTCTGAAGACAGGTGACCTGCTTCCAAATACTAACTCCACCATTTCTTGCTGTGTCATCACAGGCAAACCATTTAAATCCTCTGAGCCCCAGTTTCTTCTTTCTTTCTACCTACCTACCTACCTATCCATCCATCCATCCGTCCATCTTCTACATTCATCTATCACAGCAGGTTGCAGTAAAAAGGAAAAGAGGAAGTATAAAGAGGGAGGCACTTTGAAAACTGCAAACGCACAAATTAATAGCAATCGTTCAGATGATTATAGATGGACAAGGGCTTAGGGCCTAGGCATAAATTTGGGCTTTCTATTGTCTGAGGGTTTCTGGGATTTGAGGCAAGAGTGAGGAGTGTGCGCCAGGGGACGATGACTCCCGGGATAGTTCCATGAGGTGGTACCAGGGCCAAGTCAACATGACTGTCATTAAGTATGAAAGAAATGAGTGCCACACGTCAGAGGAGGCAAGTAGTGGTAATATTGAATATTAAGTTGGGCGCTGAGGACCTGTTAGACCTGGATCCTTGACTAGAAGGAGGGCAGTGGGAAGAAGTGTGGAAAGAGCCTGAACCAGAACAAATGGAGCCATTTCTGGACCCCTGTTTTTTCATTATTCTTATGTGCTGTTGGATATAGAGACCTTCAATTTCCTGCTTGGTTACCCCTTAAAGTAATTCTTTAAACTGTCTGTATTTTTTAATGATTCATTAGTGCATCTTTCAAAATGCATAGTAACATTATCATTTGACAAAAAACAAAAACCACTATATGTCTCTTCACTGTATTTAAGTTAACATTGAAATCATTTCTTCTTCCACTTAAATCATTGCAAAGGGATATAATCTCTGGTGAATCAGAAATAGGAAAATTTAAAAATAAAATCCTAATATGACTTCTTCACTATTTCCAGGACAATCTAATACCAAAGCAATTTGATATTTACCATAATTCATTTTAATATACACCTCCAAGCTCATTTTTAGTAGGCAAAAATTATTTCATTAACTCCTTAAAGTTGTATTTCCACTCTACTTTCTTCACATAATTTCATGTTAATGTGATACATTTTATGCCTAAAATGCTTGCATTGATCATCCATAATTATCTGCAGCAAAAATATGTATATAACTTGAATTCAATTTTGTACATTTTAATTTGAATGTAATGTTTAAATCCTGTAGCCAAATAGCTCTAGATATTAAAGAAATAATTCTAAACTGAATTACCCCTATAGATACTATTAATATGTGATTTATCACACAGGGTTTTATTAATATTAAATATAAAAGTAAAATTTTATTGGAAAAAAACATTTTTCAATAGACTTACTAAATTAAGATGCATCTATTTCCTAAAGTAGATGGCAATTCTCACCAACATTAATCTAATTTTACAATTATTGTTATAGTTGTTGTACACACTATGAAACATTTTTCATGAAAACGAAAGGAACTTTATCATAGTAATGCCCATTACATAGTTCCCTCTGATAAGGTGATCTATCATCAAAATGATTTTTTAATGATGTAACTTTTGACAGAGCTCAACTTGGTCTTCCCTCAAATTTCATGAAAGCAGAGTATTAGAAATCATCTGAGTTGCAAAAAGATTTCATACTGAATCAACAGACTTTCAGTTTCTCAAAAAAGACTATTTTGTCTGGCACTCAAAAGTGCCGTCCCTGGAGAAACTCATCATTTTAAGCATAGGTATAGAGAGAGGTCTCACCTTTATGGTGAGGTCTTTGTAGAAAGCAAGACCCCCCATGCACCTGGGACTGCTCACTGCTGCTCAGCTTGTGGCAGAGAAAACTTTGGAAAGGGTGCAAAGGCAAGCTGTGGATCTTCTTCTTCTTCTTTTTATTTTTATTTTTTTAATCCACGTATTGATGCAACCTTAGCAAACATCCACATACCAGCAAGCATGTGGGGATCCAATTGTGAAGGTTACCCATTTGCACTGTCTGGGAGCTGACTCCCACTGATCTGGGAGTTGAGTCTCAGCAGAGCTGGCAACCCTGGACAGCAGGAGATTCCCTGACTTCTCCAGCTGGCTTTGTCCAAACTGGGTTGGGCCGGGGGCACAGGAGGGCATTGGTACACGTTGAAATGTGAGTGATTCCCAGTAAAGACAGAATCCCAGTTGAAAACCATTTGGGAAAAGGTCCCTTTTATTTTCCCCTCTTAGAGATTTGCAATCAAACCAGAAAATTAAAGACTAAAGAAAGCTGTTTAACTTTATGTAGCGTAGATTTTTGGAAATCAATTTGCTCCCCCACCCCAATCTTTTCTCCCAAAGAACACAGTTACATAGAAAGAAACTTTAAATCATCTGCTCTGATCCCCAGAGTGCCAGACTGAGTCTCCTATGAGATCTATGTGGGCTGACCTGTTCATGACAGCTACAGGCCTCTCTAGTTTCCAGGGGACCTGAGACTGGTTGGTTTTCAAGGGCTATACTTAGCTGCTGCTGCTGCTGCTGCTGCTGCTGCTAAGTCATTTCAGTCGTGTCCGACTCTGTGCGACCCCATAGACGGAAGCTCACCAGGCTCCCCCGGCTCTGGGATTCTCCAGGCAAGAATACTGGAGTGGGTTGCCATTTCATTCTCCAATGCATGAAAGTTAAAAGTGAAAGTGAAGTCGCTCAGTCGTGTCTGACTCTTAGCGACCCCATGGACTGGAGCCTACCAGGATCCTCTGTCCATGGGATTTTCCAGGCAAAAGTACTGGGGTGGGGTGCCATTGCCTTCCCCGATTAACCTGCTAGGGCAGTGTAATCCTCTGCCCCAATCTTCCTACTGATGTTACCCATTTTTAAATGGACGTTCTAGTACACCAGGAAGGTTTCTGTGCTACTGATGTAGGGGCAGCACCCACTGCAGCCAAGAACTTGAAGGCTTATGATCAGCTCTCAAATAACCCCCAGTGGAGGGTCAGTTTGGTGCTTCCTTAGCTGTCTTTCTGTGCTCCATGGTCCATGATTGTGTGGGCCAAGTCAAGAGAGGAGTATAATTAGATGCATTTTACAATTAAATTCAAACATATATGAGTGGAATGTGTGTGTGAGAAAGAGTCTGTGTCTCATCATGTGACAGTCTTTATTACATCCAGAGCCATGTGGATTATAATCATTTGGTTTGAATTGTCCATTTTTTCATTGCCAAGCATGAAGAATTTGGTACATTACCATGATGAAGATGAGAATACACAGTTCAAGTATCAATTATCTCAAGGGGTGAGACGTCCCTGATGCTGTTTACTGCATGGGAAAGTGGGCTGAGTCACTTGACTTGGGTCACATTTTGGAACTTCGCAGGCATTTGATCTAAGACACCACCACTGACAATAACAAGTCCCTGCTATCCTTTCCTCCAGGAAGACCCCTGGACTTTAAGTTAGAAATCAGTCAATATGTGATGCACCAGTATTGAATATTTTGGTTAGCATGGAGATCCAATCAGACTCTCCACTCTGACAGCAGCTCACAACTGAAATCAATCCTTCATACCTGCTAGGAACAAGGTTGAAGAGTGAGCTGGTGGAGCCTCTCTATTGTTGGAACACAGGAACCATGAAGAGTTCTTCCTGTACCTTCACTCTGCACACAATCTTCACTCTACACAGAGCAAGACAGCTGATGAGAACCAGAGGCCAACAAAATGTATGACTGGTCCAGCCTCAAATGGAACTGGATTGGCCCTTGGGAAGCCTCTGCTCTCACCTGTGAAGCTGCAAAATAACCAATGCCTTTTTATAAGCCTCTGCAAACCAAGTACAGAACTCAAAACAGCTGGAAGAAATGAGATAAGATGTCAAAACTAGCTTTCGATCTTAAAACCACTAGAAATTTCCTGGGAAATCATCCTCCTATACTCCCTTTTATGGGAAGACAAGGGGAGCAGAAATCAAACGGTTTGCCTACAGGTGAAGGGGGAGAGCTCTCAGCACTTCAGGTCATGAGTTCTAGATGTTAAGGTTCAGAGAAACCGGCAGGGAAGTGCCAGGGAATAAACACCACACAGCGAGTCTGTGAGCAGGATACTCTACATGCTCAGTGAAACCTCCTGGGCAAACTTGGCTTAAATATTCTCTTTTTTTAATGTTTTGTAGGAGGGCTGGTAAGAAGAGCTGCGTCAGGAAAACAAAGTAACAAGATTAACATTTATTCCATGTAATGAGATAGGCAAAATACAACCTCAAATAATAATATGTCTAAGCATAAGTCTTAAGGAATACAGCTTTCTTTATTAAACAAGTAGTATAGGGTTGCACAGAGTCAGACACAACTGAAGTGACTTAGCAGCAGCAGCAACAACTTTTAATTACACTAATATTCCTCCTTTGGTTTTGAATCATCCTCATCCTCTTCTTAATATGCTCACTGTCTATGCCCTTCACGTGTCTTATGATTATAATTTTATCTCTTTAAAGCAGCTGGATGACATAAATATGGATCTGTGAAAAGCATACAATAAATATGTCATGTCAAGCTTTCCTACCATTTACCAACTTATTAATTTTTTTCACTATGGTACAATTAATGCAAGAACACTGAAAAACTGAGGAGATGATGTTGCTAAATTATGAATTTCTGGCTTCTCATCCTTTATAACTGAAGGTTGATAACAAGATTATTATTTTAATCCCTTTGCCACTCTGCCATCTTTACTGTATGTTTATGGATGTTCTTAACATCCTTGTTTAACAACTATTCAAAGAAATGAATTCTGTTCATTCATCTCAAATATCCTGTTCATTGCCATCAATCAGGGCCCAGGCCATGTCCCAGCCCTCCCGACCTAGTCTTCTCTCCCGACCACACTAGCTCACTTCCATGCAACTTCTTCCTAAATTCCTGTGACACTCTCTTTGATATCACTGAAAATTCAAAACTTACCTCCTGACATTTTCATTTATATATATATAAATTATTATATATATATATATAATATGTAAAATATAGTATGTAAGATATATGTAAAATATAATATAGAGAAATTATAAAGAGTCCTTGAAATAAAGTATTCCACTGAATTGGTTCCAGATGACTTAGTGTGTTTTTTCTTGTCCTCTACTTGTATGACAGTCATTTGAAATTCAACTATTATTAGAACTGCAAGAAGGAGAGGACTAGGATCTTGCCTCCTGGAGCTCCCTTGTCAGTACTTATATCCACCTTCCCTGGTCTCATGCCCCCTTGAGCTCTCCTTTCTCTCTTTCATGACCCACTTTTCTATTCTTTTTATGGGTTTTTCTACAATATTTTCTCTTTAGCTTTTTTTTTTTTTTTTGAGTATGTTTCATCACTTCCATTCTTTACTGTTTAATCTTTCTCAGAAGCACAAGTAAACACACACACACAGAGACACACACAAGTTCCCATACAAACTCTGTGTTTAGGTGCTGTTTGACTGGGCTGTCTCTGTGTTTGACTCACATTTTCATATTCCACAATATTACCACATACAAGGAGAGACAACCATTTTCCTGTCTGCTTCTCCTTTTGACCCACTTTACACTAAAATGAAGCAAAAGGAAGGGTCACAGACAGACCACTGAATGCTTTAAGATGCTGGCCTTTTAGAATTACATCTCACGTTATCCAAAGCATCAGAGCCCTGGCCAGTCATTTGGCGCCTTCTTCACAACACAAAGAGCCACAGGCTGGGAAAATCAGA
Organism: Tragelaphus eurycerus; assembly: GCA_935064755.1. Lineage (NCBI taxonomy): Eukaryota > Metazoa > Chordata > Mammalia > Artiodactyla > Bovidae > Tragelaphus > Tragelaphus eurycerus. The sequence continues at coordinate 122,276 of CAKXYN010000251.1, forward strand.
TCTGATTTAATGAATCTGATTGAATCTTATTTAATTCAAGGTGGCCACCACATACCTAGAACCACTCTGAATAAATTGTTTCCTGCTGCCAAAATAACTTTACTAACCAAAGCACTCTACAGTTTTGATGTGATTGGTATCAAATAACAAATGGTGTTTCTCATAAAACTAGAACAAAAATTTTTACAGTGTGTATGGAAATACAAAACACCTGAAGAGCCAAAACAATCTTGAGAAAGAAGAGCTGCGGTGGACAGGATCAGCCTCCCTGAATTCAGACTACACGACAAGCTACAGTAATCAAAACACTGGTAGTGGCACAAAAACTAAAATAGATTTCATAGATCAATGGGACAGGATATGAAGTCCAGAGGAAAACCCATGCACCTGTGATCAATTAATCTAGGACAAAGGAGGCAAGACTGTACAATGGAGAAAAGACAGCCTCCTCAATAAGCAGTGCTGACAAAACAGGACAGCTATATGTATAAGACTGAAATCAGAACACTCCCTAACACCATTCACAAAAATTAACTCAAAATGGATTAAAGGCCTAAACATAAGCACAGACATTATAAAACTCTTAGAGGAGAACACAGGCACAACACTGTGCTAGAAATCATAGCAATGTATCTTTTTTGTCCCACCCCTTAGAGTAATGAAATGAAAATCAAAAGTAAGCCAACGGGACCTCATTAAACTTAAAAGCCTTTGCACAGCACAAAATATCATAAACAAGACAGAAGAAAACCCACAGAATGGGGGAAAATACTTGCAAATGAGGCAACTGACAGGTTAATCTCCAAAACATTCAAACAGCTCAAAGAGCTCAATATCAAAAAACAAACAACCCAATCAAAAAATGAGTGTAAGATCTAAACAGACATTTCACTAAAGAACACTTACAGATGACCAAAAAGCACATAAAACGATGCTCAGAAAGGATGCTCAACATCCCTAATTATTAGAGAAGTGCAGAAATACGACAACGGGGTATCATTTCACATCAGTCACAATAGCCAGCATGAAAAATCTACAAACAATAAATGCTGGAGAGGGTGTGGAGAAATAGGAGCCCTCCTACAGTGTTCATGGGAATATAACTAGGTACACACACTGTGGAGAACAGTATGGAGGTTTCTTGAAAAACTAAATTTAGACAACATATGTAGGGGTGTTGTTTTTGTATCCATTCAGCCAGTATTTGTCTTTTGGTTGGGGCATTCAACCCATTTACCTTTAATGTAATTATTGATAAGTATGATCCCGTTGCCATTTACTTTATTGTTTTGGGTTCGAATTTATACACTATTTTTGTGTTTCCTGTCTAGAGAATATCCTTTAGTATTTGTTTAGAGCTGGTTTGGTGGTGCTGAATTCTCTCAGCTTTTGCTTGTCTGTAAAGCTTTTGATTTCTCCTTCATATTTCAATGAATTCCTTGCTGGGTACAATAATCTGGGCTGTAGGTTATTTTCTTTCATCATTTTAAGTATGTCTTGCCATTCCCTCCTGGCTTGAAGAGTTTCTATTGAAAGATCAGCTATTATCCTTATGGGAATTCCCTTGTGTGTTATTTGTTGTTTTTCCCTTGCTGCTTTTAATATTTGTTCTTTGTGTTTGATCTTTGTTAATTTGATTAATATGTATCTTTGGGGTGTTTCGCCTTGGGTTTATCCTGTTTGGGACACTCTGGATTTCTTGGACTTCAGTAATTATTTTCTTCCCCATTTTAGCGAAGTTTTCAACTATTATCTCCTCAAGTATTTTTCTTATGGTCTTTCTTTTTGTCTTCTTCTGGGACTCATATGATTCGAATGTTGTAGTGTTTAATATTGTCCTGGAGGTCTCTGAGATTGACCTCATTCCTTTTAATTCATTTTTCTTTTTTCGTCTCTGATTCATTTATTTCTACCATTCTATTTTCTAATTCACTAATCCTAAATTCTGCCTCTGTTATTCTACTTTTTGTTGCCTCCAGAGTGTTTTTGATCTCATTTATTGCATTATTCCTTATATATTGACTCTTTTTTATTTCTTCTGGGTCCTTGTTAAACCTTTTTTGCATCTTCTTAATCCTTGTCTCCAGGCTATTTATCTGTGATTCCATTTTGATTTGAAGATTTTGGATCAATTTCACTATCATTATTCGGAATTATTTATCAGGTAGTTTCTCTATGTCTTCCTGTTTTGTTTGCTTTGGTGGGCATTTATCCTGCCTTATGATCCAGCAATCCCACTGCTGGGCATACACACTGAGGAAATCAGAATTGAAAGAGACACGTGTACCCCAATGTTCATCGCAGCATTGTTTATAATAGCCAGGACATGGAAGCAACCTAGATGTCCATCATCAGATGAATGGATAAGAAAGCTGTGGTACGTATACACAATGGAGTATTAGCCATTAAAAAGAACACATTTGAATCAGTTCTAATGAGGTGGATGAAACTGGAGCCTATTATACAGAATGAAGTAAACCAGAAAGAAAAACACCAATACAGAATACTAACACACACACACACACACACACACACACACACACACACACACACACACACACACACATATATATATATATGGAATTTATAAAGATGGTAGCTATAACCCTTTATATACGAGTCAGCAAAAGAGACACTGATGTATAGAACAGTCTTTTGGACTCTGTGGGAGAGGGAGAGGGTGGGATGATTTGGGAGAATGGCATTGAAACATGTATAATGTCATATATGAAATGAGTTGCCAGTCCAGGTTTGATGTACAATACGGGATGCTTGGGGCTGGTACACTGGGATGACCCAGAGGGATGGTATGGGAAGGGATGAGGGAGGAGGGTTCAGGATGGGGAACACATGTATACCTGTGGCGGATTCATTTTGCTATATGGCAAAACCAATACAATATTGTAAAGTTAAAAAATAAAATTAAATTAAAAAGAAAGAAAGAAAAACTAAATATAGAGTTGCAATATGAGTCAGCAATCCCACTCCTGGTCAGTTATCCAGAGGAAACCATGATTTAAAAAGATATACGCACCCCAATGTTCATTGAAGCAATATTTACAATAGCCAATACATGGAAGCAACCTAAATATCCATCAACAGATGAATGGATAAAAAAGATGTGGTACACACACACATACACACAATGGAGTATTCAGTTCAGTTCAGTCACTCAGTCATGCCCAACTCTTTGTGACCCCATGAATCGAAGCACGCCAGGCCTCCCTGTCCATCACCAACTCCCGGAGTTCACTCAAACTCATATCCATCGAGTCGGTGATGCCATCCAGCCATCTCATCCTCTGTTGTCCCCTTTTCCTCCTGCCCTCCAATCCCTCCCAGCATCAGAGTCTTTTCAAATGAGTCAACTCTTTACATGAGGTGGCCAAAGTACTGGAGTTTCAGCTTTAGCATCATTCCTTCCAAAGAACACCCAGTGTTGATCTCCTTTAGAATGGACTGGTTGGATCTCCTTGCAGTCCAAGGGACTCTCAGGAGTCTTCTCCAACACCACAGTTCAAAAGCATCAATTCTTCGGCACTCAAGCTTTCTTCACATTCCAACTCTCACATCCATACATGACCACTGGAAAAACCATAGCCTTGACTAGATGGACCTTTGTTGGCAAAGTAATATCTCTGTTTTTGAATATGGTATCTAGGTTGGTCATAACTTTTCTTCCAATGAGTAAGTGTCTTTTAATTTAATGGCTGCAGTCACCATCTGTAGTGATTTTGGAGCCCAGAAAAATAAAGTCTGACACTGTTTCCACTGTTTCCCCACCTATTTCCCATGAAGAGATGGGACTGGATGCTATGATCTTCGTTTTCTGAATGTTGAGCTTTATGCCAAATTTTTCACTCTCCTCTTTCATTTTCATCAAAAGGCTTTTTGTTTCCTCTTCACTTTCTTCCATAAGGGTGGTATCATCTGCATATCTGAGGTTATTGATATTTTCCCAGCAATCTTGATTCCAGCTAGTGCTTTTCCAGCCCAGCGTTTGTCATGGTGTACTCTGCATAGAAGTTAAATAAGCAGGGTGACAAGATACAGCCTTGACGTACTCCTTTTCCTATTTGGAACCAGTCTCTTGTTCCATGTCCAGTTCTAACTGTTGCTTCTTGACCTGCATATAGGTTTCTCAAGAGGCAGATCAGATCATCTGGTATTCCCATCTCTTTCAGAATTTTCCACAGTTTATTGTGATCCACACAGTCAAATGTTTTGGCATAGTCAATAAAGCAGAAATAGATGTTTTTCTGAAACTCTCTTGCTTTCAATGATCCAGTGGATGCTGGAAATTTGATCTCTGGTTCCTCTGCATTTTCTAAAACCAGCTTGAACAAATGGAGTATTACTCAGTGATAAAAAGAAGGAAATGATGCCATTTGCAGCAATATGGATGGACCTAGAAATTTTCATACTACATGAAGTAACTCAGAGAGAGAAAATCAAATACCATATCATAACATTTAAGATTGGAATCTAATAAAAATAAGTTTATTTACAAAATAGGAACCAACTCCCAGATCTCAAAATCAAACTTACAGTTATCAAAGGGGAAACATGGGGGTAGGGATAAATTAGGAGATTGGAATATATATATATATATACATACATACATACATACATATATATACACATTACTATATAATCAATCTGATTTCAGTGTTGACCATCTGGTGATGTCCATGTATAGAGTCTTCTCTTGTGTTGTTGGAAGAGGGTGTTTGTTATGACTAGTGCATTTTCTTGGCAATACTCTATTAGTCTTTGCCCTGCTTCATTCTGTATTCCAAGGCCAAATTTGCCTGTTACTCCAGGTGTTTCTTGACTTCCTACTTTTGGATTCCAGTCCCCTATAATGAAAAGGACATCTTTTGGGGGTGTTAGTTCTAAAACGTCTTGTAGGTCTTCATAGAACCGTTCAACTTCAGCTTCTTCAGTGTTACTGCTTGGGGCATAGATTTGGATTACTGGATCATGGAAAAAGCAAGAGAGTTCCAGAAAAACATCTATTTCTGCTTTATTGACTATGCCAAAGCCTTTGACTGTGTAGATCACAATAAACTGTGGCAAATTCTGAAAGAGATGGAAATACCAGACCACCTAATCTGCCTCTTGAGAAATTTGTATGCAGGTCAGGAAGCAACAGTTAGAACTGGACATGGAACAACAGACTGGTTCCAAATAGGAGAAGGAGTTCCTCAAGGCTGTATATTGTCACCCTGCTTATTTAACTTATATGCAGAGTACATAATGAGAAACGCTGGACTGGAAGAAACACAAGTTGGAATCAAGATTGCTTGGAGAAATATCAATAACCTCAGATATCCAGAGGACACCACCCTTATGGAAGAAAGTGAAGAGGAACTCAAAAGCCTCTTGAGGAAAGTGAAAGTGGAGAGTGAAAAAGTTGGCTTAAAGCTCAACATTCAGAAAACGAAGATCATGGCATCTGGTCCCATCACTTCATGGGAAATAGATGGGGAAACGGTGGAAACAGTGTCAGACTTTATTTTTCTGGGCTCCAAAATGACTACAGCCATGAAATTAAAAGATGCTTACTCCTTGGAAGGAAAGTTATGACCAACCAAGATAGCATATTCAAAAGCAGAGACATTACTTTGCCAACAAAGATTTGCCTAGTCAAGGCTATGGTTTTTCCAGTGGTCATGTATGGATGTGAGAGCTGGACTGTGAAGAAGGCTGAGTGCCGAAGAATTGATGCTTTTGAACTGTGGTGTTGGAGAAGACTCTTGAGAGTCACTTGGACTGCAAGGAGATCGAACCAGTCCATTCTGAAGGTCAGCCCTGGGATTTCTTTGGAAGGAATGATGCTAAAGCTGAAACTCCAGTACTTTGGCCACCTCATGCGAAGTGTTGATTCATTGTAGAAGACTCTGATGCTGGGAGGGATTGAGGGCAAGAGGAGAAGGGGACGACAGAGGAAGACATGGTTGGATGGCATCACTGACTCGATAGATGTGAGTTTCCGTGATCTCTGGGAGTTGGTGATGGACAGGGAGTCCTGGCGTGCTCCAATTCATGGGGGTCGCACAGATTTGGACATCACTGAGCGACTGATCTGATCTGATCTTATACACTACTATGCATAAAATAGAAATAGATAAGTAATAAGGGCCACCAATATATTACAGGGTCTTTACTCAATAATCCATTGGGAAAATAATCTGAAAAGAAGGGATATATGTGTGTGTGTGTGTGTGTGTGTGTGTGTGTGTGTGTGTGTGTGATTCAGTTTGTTCGACACCTGAAACTAGTACAACACTGTAAGTCATATATACTCCAATAAAATTTTTTTTTAACAATTATTTCCTGCTTGGACAAGGCTTTATATCCCTTCAGAACAAATCTCTCCAACTCCCAACAAATATCTCAGAAGCTAAGGGATCTTCCCTATGACTTCCTTCCATTTTCTTTGCAGTTTCATTAAAGTACCTTTATTCAGTCCAAAGAGTCATGAGCACTGAGGGGCCCAGTGGCAACCAGTGTAAGAGAAGAAGCCATATTTTGTTTGTTTTTTTTTCCATCTCTAGCATCTAGCACAGAGACTGGACTCTGGAATTGGCTGGTTTTGGGTGTGTGGCTTTTGAAGCACATTGTGTGTATTTAATATAAGAGGTGGAGGACTATGACACACAGATTATTTTACGAAGAGAGATTTTTCTAGATGTTCCAGCCTAGGTGGGTTATGAGTGAAAAACTCCTACCTCAGAGCCCTCTCTCTGCCTCTTAAATCTATTAAAAATAAAGGAGGACACAGTAAAAAGATAAACCGATGGAAACAGAGTCAGTCCCCTGTGAGGACCTGCCCACAGACCCTGCCTTTTGTTTGTAGAAAAGCTTTAGCCTCTGAGGCTTTGACCAAAGAGCAAATGTAATCAGAGAAGTGAGAAAATGCTGAAACAAAAACAGCTGAGCAAGATAAAATAAGGGATAGTTAAAACATCAAACAAAGTCAAGGACCTTTAATTCCTCCTCAAGGGCTGTAGATACCATTCTGAGCCATATCCTTGAATTCTTCTGCAGATACTGAAACGCCCACCAGCTGGAAGAAGTTAACTGCATATTGACTAATCCTATGTACACCCCAGGCCAGTTGAAACCTGATGGTTGATGATACTGACTTCTAAAGTCACCCAGTTACCTCATGACAAGCCAGTCCAGAAGGATATACACCAGCTATCAGGCACCTCACACTCTCACCCCTGACTCTGCCATCAAAAACCCTTCCCTAAATTTGGGAGAGAATGGATACATGTATGTGTGTGGCAGTCACTCGCTGTGCTCCTAAAAGTATCACCACATTGTTTGTTGGCTATACTCCAATATAAAAGAAGTATTTAAAAAAAATTGTTTTCATCTTTAGGAAACCTAACCCACATCTTTTTCTTTATTCTAGTTTACCAAAAGGTGCATTCATTTTTTCCCAAGTATTCTAACTATTGGGAAATGTTTAAAATTTTGTTAATTCTCTCATTAACTATCCTGTCCTCCTTGTTTAATACAAATATATGTCCTCCAGTTTAAAACAAAACGTGGGGACATATATTACTATACCACTATCTCTATATCTACTCCTGTGTGTGTGTTTATGTGTGTCTATATCTAGCTATTTCTCCATACTGGAAATATGTTTTGTAGTATTTTGAAGCTTTCCTTGCTTAACAATAAATCTTGACATTAAAAAACAAAACAAAACAAAAACACCACTGAAAATAAAACCCTTTCCTGGAAGCCATCAGAGATTTTGGGTCTTTTGAGAAGGAACCCTCTGTTCTTCTTCCTGGCCCCACACTGGGCACCTTGCAGGAAACACCAGTTTCCTTCATCACGACCTGGTGTCAGGAGATTGATTTGACTGTGTATTGGGCAAATGGACCCAAGTCTGGTTGGGTAACAAAATCAATCACCAACTCCTGCAGGAGGACAGGAAGGAATAAATAGATTGTGGTATAGGTTCTCTTAAAAACCTAGGCTAGAACTGGAGGAATACTAGGCGATTTCAATAGTCTCCTTAAAATTGATAGTTTAAATATCCACCCAGTGTGATATTTAATTAATCTGTCAACTTGGTTAGAATATGATCCCAGCTGTTAGGTCACACTCCAGTTTAGATGTTTCTGTGAAGGTGTATTTTAGATGTGATTAGTATTTAAATCAGTAACTTTGAATACAACTGATTACACTCCATAATGTCCAGGGGCATCATCAGTTAACAGCTGTCAGAGCAAAGACTGAGGTTCCTTAAAGTGGAAGGATGCTTTCAAATTGTGGTGCTAGAGAAGACTACAGAGTCCTTTGGAGGTGGGGGTGGGGGGTGAGATACAGGACGGGCAGACACATGAACACCTATGTCTGATTCATGTCAATGTATGGCAAAAGGCACCACAATACTATAAAGTAATTAGCCTCCAATTAAAATAAATAAATATTTTAAAAAACAAAAATTAAAAAAAAAAAACAAGCAAACAAGAACTACATAGACCTTTTGAGATTTTTTTAAAGCTATGGAACATGATGAATAAATGAGGAAGAAGGATATTTTTTACTATGACTGCTCATGCGTTCACATGTTTCATTAGCTGTTTCTAAGAAAAATCATTTAATATAGAATCTGTTATCCAAAAAATGGCAAAAGATGCCATTTGTTTTTTTCAGTGTATTTCGGAAATCAATGTCAAAATTTAATTCATAAGTTTTGGCAACATACCTTTTGTTAGTTCTCTAGTTACACTCCTGGCCACTTTCTGCTTCATCTGAAATAAGTCAAATATTATTTATTTTTAAGTTAAGCAAGAGATATTGTCATAGGAATGACACAGAACTGACTAAATGTGACATTTAAATAATAGTTTTAGAGACTCGTCCTAACTTGAAGATTACTTAAGTAGAAAAAATAATCACATAAATAAAAGAAAATGAATTCCTACTTATTCTACTTTCAGATAACATAGAACATATATATGGAATGCTATTTAATCAGATAAAATGTACAATAAATACCAGTCTATTGAGAACACAAAATTTCAGAGAATTAGGGAATCATGCATAGTCCTAGAAATGACCCACAAGATTACTATCTTCTTCCCTAAAAGCTCCTGCCCTAAATATAAACTTCTGTGGCCTTTATTTTGATTTCTAGGTATGGATCAAGTTCAAATGGAGAAAGTATTTTGAAATCAAACTGTTAATAAGGACAACACATCTGTGATTTTCTTTAAACTTTTCCATTTAAAAAAATCACAGAAAGGTGAGAAAAATTTACACAAGAAAACAAGGTACCAGCAAGTTTTAATTCTAAAGATATTAAATGAGAAGTATTCTCTCATAACTTTTAGTTTCCAAACTATGTCCCATAAAAATGGAAGGTCCAACAGGGGTCACTGCAGAGTTGAAGAACAGAGAAATCACAGCTGCAGGGTCTCTGGTCGTTTCCTTTAGATAAAGGGCTCTATGTTGTCTCTATTTTATATAATATTGTTCCCCCAAAAAATTTTTTTTTGAAAGAAAAGTTGTTTTCTTTGGGAGAAAAAAAAAAAAACTTTTTGTAAGGTATGAAACTCATTAATTTAATCAAATTTCCGAATACTACAAAAGAAGTAACAAACCAAAGGCTTTCTTACTGAGTCCTATGCCAGCTACTTCCTCAGATTAAGAAAAACACATAGATTTTTAACTATAACATAGAGAAAATGAATATGTAAAACCTTGTTTATAGTCGCATAACACTTGTGGCATGACATGATGTAGTAGCTTTCTAAGTAAATAATATGCTTTAAAGGCATGAATTAGAATAAATTAATATCCAACCCCTTTTGGAGAACTGGATATATTTAATTTATAAAGCATGATTTTTTTTTAAACACAGAAGGGAACTTGAAGGAGAAAATCTTTATTTGAATCAAGCAGGGCAAAACTGAGGAGATTCGTCCTTAAAAGGATGTATGCTTCCTTCATATAAAACCTGGTTTCTTAAATGAGTCAACAAAGGATTTATCGACATTTTGGGTTATTTAGGACAAAATTTAAAACATGCAACAGATTTCTCTTTACTGTCTAGCATATGTCTATCCAAAGCTCTCATCGTTAGTTGGTACATACAAAAAGCATGAGTATAATCTCAATTATAATCTAAATGTGGTCAGAAATTAAAGTTGAACTTCATTTCCTCAGCCTGAAGTTTCAAGGGGAGGACTTATACTCCTACCCTCCATATGAGAAGAGAGATTTATCTAACGAGTGAGTTTGGGACAAGGAACTAAGAAGTGCTTGCTTGGTTCCAAATTTCTTCTTTGAAAAGATGTAGGTGCCCACAGCACCATGAACTTGGGTGTGCAGTAGGCAGCCTGCCCCTGGGACAGGGTCAAGTATTTGCTTCCTCCCCTTAGGCCTGCATGGGGAAGTGTCTGACTTGGGATGAAGTGTTCAGAGGACTGCTGTGACCGCACAGCTAAAGCACGTCCTCCAATTTCACAGCTCTCAAGTACTAAGACCCAACATAGCTGCAATGCTTTTGAAGAAACCTTAGACAGCTCGTCTATGATGGCAAGAAGTCAAATGAGAAAACAGGTTGAGACTGCATTTAACAAGGGCTATTTTATCTGCACCATAAACATCATGAAAACACTATCAAAATGATAAACCCGTGTGCACTGACAGAAATGGATATTTTAATCACAGTGACTGCACAATGAAAACTAGTTGCAATTTAAAGACACCCCATCATTGCTATCTCAGTCATCATTCATCCAGGTGCTGTCAAGACAGAGAAAAAAGTGAGCTTCATTTACAATTTTTAAATATTTGATTTATCTACAAATTTAGAAACATTCAACAACTGCTCATCAAAATATTGTTTAGAAATTTACATTTTAAAAAAAAAGGAAGAGAGAGAAAGAAAATGAATACCACCAAAACTTAAGGAATGGAGCAAAAGAAGTTCTCAGAGGAAAGTTTATAACAATAAATGTGTACATTAAGAAAAAAGAATTCTCTCAGATAAGCAACCTGATAAGGAACCAGAAAAATAAGAACATACAAAGCCCAAAGTTAATATAAGGAAGGCAAAGAACAGAATGGAAATAAATGAAATAGAAACTAAAAAAAAAAAAAAAATTACATAAAATCAATGAAACTAATAAGCTCTTTTTTTTAATATAAACATATCTATAGCTAGACTCATCAAGGAAAATAAAGGACTGAAATAAAATTCTAAATGAAGGAGAAGACATTACAAATGATAAGATACAAGAACAGAGGATCATTAGAGACTTCGATGAACAATTATATATCAAAAAATCTGATAACCTAGCAGATACAAACAAATTCCTATTTGTTCTCAAATATCCAAAAGTTCCTTAAATACCTAAAAAATTTTGTCTTACCATAGCTTATTTGAGACAATATATAGAGTTTCTATTATGTGACTTAGGTCTCTTTTACATTTCTTTCACATTAGAACATTCCCCCCTCCTTTCCCATGTCATTGAGTAGCTAGAATATACTGGGCTCAAAATCCTTCAGGACTTGCCACACTTTCAACATGTTGCAAAGTCATTTCTTAAACTGAATCCCATGGCCATATGATTTCCAGAGGCGTATCATTTCAAATTGTGGACACTCTTCACTGTCTCATTTGGTGAAACGGGTGCATGTATTATCTGTGCCCACACCACCCTACTCCTCTCCTGGATCCGCTTAGAACCCCAAGCAATAGCTTTCTTCTCTAGGAGGTCCCTAATGGATTTCCAAGGAGAGCTGAAAAGAAGAGTAGTGTTTCCACAATCCAGAGAAACAGAAAACTAGGGCTGTGTAGGCACTCTGCTGGGAAAGAACACAATTAGATTGTCTCAGGAAAACAAACAGCCAAGAGTATCTGTGTTCTGGAATAGGAAGCTCCTATCACAAACACATGAAGAGGACTTGTTGAGGCTCAGCAGCAGAGCTGCCGCATCTCTTCTTGGAAGGCAGCAGGAGGCTGGGGGGCTCAGGTGGAATTGTATGTGACCCCAAGTCGCTCCTTTCCTTGTACTTACACGCAGCCTGCACCAGCAGGTTAGAAACAATAATATGGATGAAGCTCCCGGAGCTCAGGGCACCTGGGAGCCAGCACCTTGCTCTGGATTCTAGAGCTCCTGGGTATGACGATTGATGAGCTGACCAGGGGCCTCTTCTACACACCAGCCCAGCAGCACTGGCAGCTCATCCTGGCTGCATCTTGCATGGTTGCTTCAAGGTTCTGAACTTCAAGGCAAGAACTCATGCCTTCTGAGTGCCCACTCACCTGGGCTACTTTCAGGGTCCAGTTTCCTCCCAATAATCCAGGGGAGCCTGATAGGAACCTCTGGAGGAATCAGAAATAAAATAAAAAAAAAACTCTAAGATACTCATTTCGATGAACTAAGAGAGCAGCTCAAATGCAAACATGCATGTGCTTCAGTCTGGATGAACACACGCTGGCTGGCTGTCAGCTTTGAGCCAGGCTTGGTGCTCGGCACTGGGGCATATGGAGAATATTCCAGAATACTCCAGACTGGAATATCCCACTCCTCCCAAAGCTGTCAGTCTGGGCACAATTGTGTTCTATGCATCCCAGATCTTTTATTTATTTTTTTTAAGTATTTTCAGAATGGATTCCAACTTACATTTTTCTTCTATAGCTTATATTCCGTTGCTACTTCCTTACACTGTAAATAGATATCAAATCATACTAATAAAATACCATTAGCATCTCTTAAGGTTTTCCAGGTGGCAGAATGGTAAAGAATCTGCCTGCCAATGCAGGACATGTAGGAGAGCTCACGAAGATGCCCTGGAGGAGGGAATGGCCACTGACTCCAGTATTTTTGCCTGGTAAATCTCATGGACAGAGGAACCTGGCAGGTCTCAGTCCATGGGGTCGCAGAGAGTTGGACAAAACTTAGTGAGTGAGCACACACACATGTATCTTTGGCACAGGACATTACAACACTTCACAAACACTGGCTACGAATAGTAAATTAACGTGTAAATTGATTCTAAATTCACAGGTGGATAGCAGTAGGTGGGTGTTTAGAGTCAACACATATCAGAAGAAAATCTGATTGACATTAATAATTTGCATTATGATCTCAGGCAAGCCCCTCCACCTCCCTGGAGCCCTGTGTCCTCTCTGTATGCAGCACTGGCAGCTAAAAATAAAATGATCCTCAATATTTAACCCTCTGGGAGAGGTGTTTATCCTCTCCCAGTGTTTAGGTGTTTATCCTAATAGAAGCAGAAGCATTATTTATATGTAGACACCAAGGGTCTGGATGTTGTTTCTCTTGTACAGCAAAGTTTCAAAGAAATAGATTTTCCTGCCCCAAATGCCAGGGGAGGTCATTTACACTGGTCTCTTTCACTCTTCCCTGCTGGACAATCTATGCACATTGGTCACTGACAGTGAGCCTGACTCGTCAGCAAGTTGAGTTGTGCTCAGAAAGAAACAGTTGGGGGAGGAGTTAAGATGGCGGACGAGTAAGACGGGGAGAATACTTTCTCCTCCACAAATCCATTAAAAGAACATTTGAATGCTGAATAAATTCGATAAAACAACTTCTGAATGCCGGCAGAGGACATCAGGCACTTAGAAAGAAAACTCATTGTCTTCAAAATGAGAAAACGAGCCCTGCGGTAACTCCTTTTGCGGAGAAGTGGTGCGGACACCAGCATTTGCTATTGGCAAATGGGGGCTGGGATAGGAGGAGCGGTGAGGCCTCCATCACTTTGAGAAAGGATTTGGCCTGGCTATCTCGGGCGCTATCTGAGCGAAATAACCAGACTGTCGGTCATCTACTACATCAAAAGCCAGCCCTAACTTAAGACACCACCAGGACTACCTACGGAACAAAGGGCTGCACAGAGTTGGCCGGCTGCAGGCCGTCCCACTCCGGTGACAGGCAGCCAGGGCCGGAGGCAGGCAATTACAGCCCTAGAAAGACACTAACGGAACTGTGAGTAGGTTTCTGTGCTGACTCACGCCTGGGGTCTGGATGGTCAACATCTGCCTGAGAAAGTGCGCTGTTTGTATACCCAGAAAACTGAGCGGCGGAGAGGCGATAAGTCGCAGCAGCTGCACTCACTGAACATTTCATCACCTGCGCTACTCGGATCTGGGAAGGGCATAAAACGCAGACTCAACCAAGTCTGTGCTTCTGAGGATTATCTGAGTGCCTGAACCTGGCCGGTTTAGATTTGGGTGTTCATCTTCGCCCCCTCTGTAACAAGGCAGAGATCAGATATTGAAAAGACCTGTAAACCGCCTCAATAAAGAGAATTCAACAAATTACCAGAATATAGTGAGGACACTCTAAACTTGGCAATTTTAACAAAATGAAGAGACAAAAGAATACCCAGCAGCTAAAGGAACAGGATAGATGCCCACCAAACCAAACCAAAGAGGAAGTGATAGGGAATCTACCTGATAAAGAATTCTGAATAATGATAGCGAAATTAATTCAAAATCTTGAAATCAAAATAGAATCACAGTTAAAGAGTCTGGAGACAAGGATTGAGAAGATGCAAGAAAGGTTTAACAAGGACCTAGAAGAAATAAAAAAGAGTCAACACATAATGAATAATGCAATAAATGAGATCCAAAACACCCTGGAGGCAACAAATAGTAGAATAACAGAGGCAGAAGATAGGATTAGTGAATTAGAAGATAGAATCCTAGAAATAAATGAATCAGACGAGAAAAAAGGAAAACGTATCAAAAGAAATGAGGACAATTTCAGAAACCTCCAGGATAACATCAAACGCTACAACATTCGAATCATAGGAGTTCCAGAAGAAGAAGAAAAAAGAAAGATCATGAGGAAATACTTGAGGAGATAATAGTTGAAAACTTCCCTAAAATGGAGAAGGAAATTACCACTCAAGTTCAAGAAATGCAGAGAGTCTCTAACAGGATAAACCCAAGGCGAAACACCCCAAGACACATATTAATCAAATTAACAAAGATTAAATATAAAGAACAAATATTAAAAGCAGCAAGGGAAAAACATCAAATAACTCACAAGGGAATTCCCATAAGGATAACAGCTGATCTTTCAATAGAAACTCTCCAAGCCAGGAGGGAATGGCAAGACATAATTAAAGTGATGAAAGAAAATAACTTACAGCCTAGATTATTGTATCCAGCAAGGATCTCATTCAAATATGAAGGAGAAATTAAAAGCTTCACAGATAAGCAAAAGTTGAGAGAATTTTGCACCACTAAACCATTTCTCCAACAAAAACTAAAGGACATTATCTAGATAGGAATCACTAAAAGGGTGTATAAATTTGAACCCAAAACAATAAAGTAAATCTTATTTATCAATAATTGCTTTAAACGTTTATGGGCTGAATGCCCTAATCAACAGACAAAGACTGGCCGAATCGATACAAAAACAAGACCCCTACATACCTTGTCTACAAGAGACAACCAAAAGACTAAAATGGGTCAAATGGATACAAAAACTAGACCCCTATATATGTTGTCTACAAGAGAACCACCTTAAAATACGGGATATATACTGACTGAAAATGAAGGCCTGGAAAAAGATTTTCTATGCAAATATGGACCATAAGAAAACAGGAGTGGCAATACTTATATCAGATAAAATTGACTTTAAAGATCTTGAAAAGGAGACAATGAAGGTTACACATAACGACTTAAAGGAACAATCCAAAAAGAAGTTATAACAATTATAAATGTGTGTGCACCCAACATTGGAGCATTGATATATCTAAGACAAACATTAATTAATATGATAGAAGAAATATGCAGCAATACAATAATAGTGGGAGACTTTAATGCCCCACTCATATAATCTGGCTGTAATAGACAAAGTAAAGAGCAAAACATATTTACTTATGAGCCTCAAAAAATTCAGTTCACTCAGGAGAGTTTAAAAAAAAAAAGAGAGAGAGACTTATTTGTTCACTCTGTAAAGGTTTATTGACTGTTTTATGGGTTTGGTACCACTTTGGGTAGTAGGGAGCAAGAGGTGACAAATGTGATCCTGTCCTAAATAATATATTGTGGTAAAGATAGACCTACCAATACAAAATACCAAGATGTGCCTAAAGATGAGGACACCCAAACTGGACTTTTTGTTTCCTGAACTTTTCATTTCGAGAACAAACCTCCTAATATAGGATGAATTCAACATGATTTTTTTAAGTGTTCTTTGTGATTAAAAACAGAAAGCCATTGGTTTAGAAATTACATATACTCCTCCCCACCATCACTCCCCTTCTTTCTTCCCATTTCCCTCCCACCCTCATTGATCCTTTCCTTTGTCCATTTTCCCCTGCAAAAAAATAAATAAATAAATAAATAAATATATATAAATATATATATATATATATATATATATATATATATATGAAAAAGAAAAGAAACAGTTGGAGCCAATCTATGAGGACAGGTAGAATAACTCCAGGTTGCTGAACTCCTGGTTATATGCACACTTGAACTTTCAGGCGGTCTTGGAGAGCGACCTTCGGCTGTTTATAAAGCCATCGTCCTTTCTTTAGTAAATTATGCCCTGTGTGTGCTAAGTGAACTAAAACTATTCACTGTGTATCTGCCTTATAGATCGACTCCTTTAACTTCTAGGGAATCAATTACTTTGTTGTTCGGTTGTTGTTTAGTTGCTAAAGTTGTGTCTGAATTTTTTGTGACTCTGAATCCCAACTAACTTTAAAACATTTTAAGGCTCAGTCTCAAATGAAATACCTCACAATGAAGAATAAAAATATCAAGCTCCATAGTAGGAGTAATTATTTTTTAAACTGTATGTCTGAATGCACTTTAAAAAAAAAAAAAAAAAAAAAAACAAACAAGTATCCTCAAAAGTTTTACAAAGAAATGACACAAAAGCATAGGTGAAGTCAATTTAGCCAGAAAGAACTATTAATTTGGGCACTTTGAGGTAAGTTGAAACAGGTTTAGTATTCTCTTGGTTTATAAAAGTCAGTGTCTTTAATTAAAAATAAAGCTAAAGTTAGATGACTGGTGTTTTGACATTTACCCAAGTTTTATTTCCGGTACACTATCCAGACTAAAACACCACTTGTGGCAAAACTTGCACATTTTATGTGAATGTTTGCTTAGACTCAGCTCTCTCAGCTCCATACCATCATGTCCTATACTAAGTAATCTTCTCCCATGGTACGTGGAAGTACACATATGTGTTCATTTCCCAGGCTGTAAGTCTTTTCCAAATATCTGACAGAGAACCTGGATGAAGTGTAAAGGCCCCAGACAGTGGCCATCGGACAAGGACCACATGCTAACACCTACCATTATCTCCAGTGTTACATGATCAGTAAGGTTTGAGTGGGCCACCCCAGGCTCGAAAGACTCCAATTGGTTTTCTTTGACCTTGTACTTGGGTTTAGTGATGTCGTGTATAAGGCCAAGAGTCTGAAGACAGGTGACCTGCTTCCAAATACTAACTCCATCATTTCTTGCTGTGTCATCACAGGCAAACCATTTAAATCCTCTGAGCCCCAATTTCTTCTTTCTACCTACATACCTATGCATCGATCCATCTTCTACCTTCATCTATCAGAGCAGGTTGTTGTAAAGAGGAAAAGAGGAAGTATAACAAGGGAGGCACTTTGAAAACTGCAAATGCATAAATTAATAGCAATCGTTCAGATGATGATAGATTGACAAGAGCTTAGGGCCTAGGCCTAAACTTGGGCTTTCTATTGTCTGAGGGTTTCTGGGATTTGAAGCAAGAGTGAGGCAGTGAGCATGAGTCAGGGGACGATGACTCCCGGGATAGTTCCATGAGCTGATCCCAGAGCCAATTCAACATGATTGTGATTAAGTGTGAAAGAAATGAGTGCCACATGTGGGAGGAGAGTAGTGGTAATGTG
Source organism: Tragelaphus eurycerus (assembly GCA_935064755.1). Classification (NCBI taxonomy): domain Eukaryota; kingdom Metazoa; phylum Chordata; class Mammalia; order Artiodactyla; family Bovidae; genus Tragelaphus; species Tragelaphus eurycerus. The sequence goes on from CAKXYN010000251.1 coordinate 140,201, forward strand.
GGACATTAAGTTGGAGCTGAGGACCTATTAGACCTGGATCCTGCACTAGAAGGAGGGCAGTGGGAGGAAGTGTGGAAAGACCCTGAACCAGACCAAACGAAGCCAATACTGGACTGCTGTTTTTTCATTCCTCTTAGAAGGCAATGGCACCCCACTCCAGTACTTTTGCCTAGAAAATCCCATAGACAGAGGAGCCTGGTAGGCTGCAGTCCATGGGGTCGCTAGAGTCAGACCCGACTGAGTGATTTCACTTTCACTTTTCACTTTCATGCATTGGAGAAGGAAATGGCAACCCACTCCAGTGTTCTTGCCTGGAGAATCCCAGGGACGGGGAAGCCTGGTGGGCTGCTGTCTATGGGGTCACACAGAGTCGAACACAACTGAAGTGACTTAGCCGTAGCAGTAGCAGTGCTGTTGGATATAGAGACCTTCAATTTCCTTCTTGGCTACCCCTTAAAATAATTCTTTAAACTATATGTCTTCTCAAAGTATTCATTTGTGCATATTTCAAAATGCATATTAATACTATCTTAACAACAACAAAAAAACACTATATGACATTTCACATCTGTTTAAGTTAATATCTAAAACATTTCTTCATCAATCTAAATAGTTTCAAAGGATATAATCTCTGTTGAAACAGAAGTAGGAAACATTTAAAAGTAAAATTCTAATATGACTTCTATACTGTTTCCAGGCCAATCCAATGCCACAGCAATTTGAGATCCACCTTAATTCGTTTTAATATACACATACAAGCACATCTTTAGTAGGCAAAATTTATTTCATTTACTCCTTAAAGTTGTATTTCCACTCTACTTTTTTCACATAATTTTATGTTAATGTTATACATTTTATGCCTGAAATCCTTTAATTGATCACTCATATTTATCTGCAGCAAGCGTATGTATATAACTTGAATTTAATTTTATACATTTTAATTTGAATGTAATGTTTAAATCCTGTAGCCAAGTAGCTCTAGATATTAAAGAAATAATTCTAGACTGAACTATCATTAATAGGTACTATTAATATGTGATTTATCACAACAGGATTTCATAAATAATTATTACATATAAAAAGTACAATGTTATTGGAACAACTCATTTTCATCAGGCTTGCTAAATTAAGATGCATCTATTTCCTAAAATAGATGGCAATCCTCACCAACGTTTTACAATTATTGTTGTTACAGTTATTGTACACACTATGAAACATTTTTCATGAAAACGAAAGGAACTTTATCATAGTAATGTCCATTATGGAGCTCCCTCTGACAGGGTGATCTATCATCAAAATGATTTTTAATGATTTAACTTTTGACAAAGCTCAAACTCTGTCTTCCCTAAAATTTCATAAAAGCAAAGTATTAGAAATCATCTGAGTTGGAAAAAGATTTAATGCTAAATCAACAGACTTTCACTTTCTCAAAAAAGACTATTTTGTCTGGCACTCAAAAAATTTGTGGGCCCTGGAGAAACTCATCATAGTAAGCAGAGGGAGAGAGGCAGGTCTCACCTTTATGGAGAAGTCTTTGTAGAAAGCAAGACCCTCCACCCACCTGGGATCACTCACTGCTGCTCAGCTCTCAGCAGAGCAAACTTTGGAAAGGGTGCACAGGCAGGCTCTAGATCTTCTTCTTCTTTGTTTTTTAATCCACATATTCATGTAACCTTAGCCAGCATTCACATACCACCAAGCATGTGGGGGTCCACTTGAGAAGGCTACCCCTTTGGATTGTCTGGGAGCTGACTCCCACTGACCTGGGAGCTGAGTCTCAGAAGAGCTGGCAACCCTGGACAGTGGGAGATTCCCTGACTTCTCCAGCTGGCATTCTCCAAACTGGGATGGGGCAGGGGCACAGGGGTCATTGGTGCACATTGAAAATGTGAGTGATTCCCAGTGAAGTCAGAATCCCTGTTGAAAACCATTTGGGAAAAGGTCCGTTTTATTTTCCCCTCTTAGAGATTTGCAATCAAACCAGAATATTAAAGGCTAAAGAAAGCTGTTTAACTTCCTTCTGTGTAGATTTTTGGAAATCAGTTTGCTCCCCCACCACAATCTTTTCTCCCAAAGAACACACAGTTATATAGAAAGAGACTAAATCATCTGCTATGATCCCCAGAGCGCCGGACTGAGTCTCCTATGAGATCTACGTGGTCTGACCTGTTTGTGACAGCTACAGGCCTCTCTAGTTTCCAGGGGATCTGAGATTGGTTAGTTTCCTAGAGTTATTAACCTGCTGGGGCAGTGTTACTCTCTGCCCCAATCTTCCTACTGATGTTACCCATTTTTAGATGGACGTTCTGGTACAGCAGGAAGGTTTCTGTGCTACTGATATAGGGGAAGCACCCATTGTAGCCATGACCTTGAAGCCTTATGATCAGCTCTCAAATAATCACCAGTGGAGGGTCAGTTTGATGCATCCCTAGCTGTCTTTCTGTGCCCCATGATCCATGATGGTGTGGGCCAAGTCAAGAGAGGAGTATAATTTGATACAGAATACAATTAAACTCAAACATATATGAGTAGAATGTGTGTGAGGGAAAGAGACTGTGTCTCATTATATGACTGTCTTTATTACATACAGAGCCACGTGGATTATAATAATCTGGTATGAATTGTCCTTCTTTTCATTGCCAAGCATGACGAGTTTGCTACATTACCATGATGAAGATGAGAATACACAGTTCAAGTACCCACTGGGGAGAGACGTCCCTGATGTTGTTCATTACATGGGAAAGGGCTGGGTCACTTGACTTTGTTCACATTTTGGAACTTTGAAGGCATTTGATCTAAGACACCACCAGTGACAATACACAAGAGCAATTCTCTGACAATCTTTCCTCCAGGAAGACCCCAGGACTTCAAGTTAGAAATCAGTCAATATGTGATGCACCAGTGCTGAACATTTTGGTTAGCATGGAGATACAATCAGACTCTCCACTCTGACAGCAGCTCAGAACTCAAACAAATCCATCATACCTGCTGGGAACAAGGTTGAAGAGTGAGCTGGTGGAGCATCACTGTTCTTGGAAAACAAGAACCGTGAAGCATTTCTGCCTGTTCCTTCACTCTGCACACTGTCTTCACTCTACACAGAACGAGACAACTGATGAGAACTAGAGGCCAACCACATGTATGACTGGTCCAGCCTCAAATTGGAACTGGATTGGCCCTTGGGAAACCTCTGCTCTCACATGTGAAGCTGTAAAATAACCAATGCTTTTTTTAAAAGCTTTTGCAAATCGAGGAGAACAGAACTCAAAACAGCTGTAAGGAATGAGGTAAGGCATCAAAACCAGTCTGATCTTAAAACCACTGGAGATTTCCTGGGAAATTATCCTCTGAAACTCCCTTTTATGGGAAGACAAGGGGAGCAGAAACCAAATGGTTTGCCAACAGGAAAAGGGGTATGTCAAGGCTGTATATTGTCACTGTGCTTATTTAACTTATATGCAGAGTACATCATGAAAAATGCTGGGTTGGATGAATCACAAGCGGGAATCAAGTGTGTGTGAGAAGTATTAATAATCTCATTAATGCAGATTGTACCAGACTTATGGCAGAAAGCAAAGAAGAACTAAAGAGCCTCTTGAGGAAACCGAAAAGAGGAGAGTGAAAAAGTTGGCTTAAACTCAACATTCAGAAAACTAAGATCATGGCATCTGGTCCCCTCACTTCATGGCAAATACATGGGGAGACAGTGGAAACAGTAGCTGACTTTATTTTTGGGTGGCTGCAAAATTACTGCAGTTGGTGACTGCAGCCATGAAATCAAAAGATGATTGCTCCTTGGAAGAAAAGTTATGACCAACCTAAAGAGCCTCTTAGAAAGCAGAGACATTACTTTGCGAACAATGGTCTGTCCAGTCAAAGCTATGGTATTTCCAGTGGTCATGTATGGATGTGAGAGTTGGACTATCAAGAAAGCTGAGTGCTGAAGAATTGATGTTTTCGAACTATGGTGTTGGAGAAGACTCTTGAGAGTCCCTTGGACTGCAAGGAGATCAAAGCAGTCCATCCTATGGGAAATCAGTCCTGAATATTCATTGGAAGGACTGATACAGAAGCTGAAACTCCAATACTTTGGCCACCTGATGTGAAGTGACTCACTGGAAAAGACCCTGATGATGAGAAAGATTGAATACAGGAGGAGAAGGGGACAACAGAAGATGAAATGGTTGGATGGCACGACTCAATGGACATGAGTTTGAGTAAACTCCGGGAGTTGGTGATGGACAGGGAGGCCTGGTGTGCTGCAGTCCATGGGGTCGCAAAGAGCTGGACACAGCTGAGCAACTGAACTGAAGGGGGAGATCTTCTCAGAATTTCAGGTCATGTGTTCTAGACATTAAGTTTCAGAGAAACCTGCCAGTAAAGGGAATAAGCACCACACAGGGAGGCCAGAAGCAGGATACTCTACATGCATGGTGAAAATTCCTGAACAAAATCAGCTCAAATATTGTGTTTCTAATGCTTTGAAAGAGGGCTGGGGAAGAAGAGCTAGGTAAAGGAAACAAAATAACTAGATTAAAATTTCTTTCATATAATGAGATAGGTAAAATATAGCTAAAAATAATAATATGTCTAAGCGTAAGTCTTGAGGAATATAGCTCTCTTTATTAAACAAGAAGTAACTTTTAATTAGACTAATCTTCCTCCTTTGGTTTCAAATAGTCTTTAAATGGTACTATTGGCAAAGAGTTGGATACGACTGAGCGACTGATCTGATCTGATCTGATTGGGACAGAACACTGAAAAAACACTGAGATGTTGCTGAATCAGGTACTTCTGGCTTCTCATCCATTATAACTCCTCTGAAGGTAGTTAGCAAGATTATTCTTTTAATCTCTGGCCATGTTTTGCCACTCTATCTTTAGTGTAGATTTATTGATGTTCATAACGTCCTTACCAAACAACTGTCATAGGAAGTGAATTCTGTTCATTTATCTCAAATGTCCTGTTAACTTCCCATCAGTCAGGGCCCAGGCCATGTCCCAGCCCCTCCCAGAGCTGCTGTCCTTCTCTCCCGAAGATAGTCGTGCATATCAACGCAATTTCCTCCTAAATTGCTGCAACACTCTCTTTGGTATCACTGAAAATTTGAAACTTACCACCTCACACACACACACACACACACACACACACACACACACACATATTATATATATATATATATATTTTTTTTTTTCATGATGTACTCTGCATATAAGTTAAATAAGCACAGTGACAATATACAGCCTTGACATACCCCTTTTCCTGTTGGCAAATATATATATATATATGAGCTGGTGGAGCATCACTGTTCTTGGAAAACAAGAACCGTGAAGCATTTCTGCCTGTTCCTTCACTCTGCACACTGTCCTCACTCTACACAGAACGAGACAACTGATGAGAACTAGAGGCCAACCACATGTATGACTGGTATGCAGAGTACATCATGAGAAATGCTGGACTGGAAGAAACACAAGTTGGAATCAAGATTGCCGGGAGAAATATCAATAACCTCAGATATGCAGATGACACCACTCTTATGGCAGAAAGTGAAGAGGGGCTAAAAAGCCTCTTGATGAAAGTGAAAGTGGAGAGTGAAAAGGTTGGCTTAAAGCTCAACATTCAGAAAACAAAGATCATGGCATCTGGTCCCATCACTGCATGGGAAATAGATGGGGAAACAGTGGAAACAGTGTCAGACTTTGTTTTTCTGGGCTCCAAAATCACTGCAGATGGTGACTGCAGCCATGAAATTAAAAGACGCTTACTCCTTGGAAGGAAAGTTATGACCAACCTAGATAGCATATTCAGAAGCAGAGACATTACTTTACCAACAAAGGTTCGCCTAGTCAAGGCTATGGTCTTTCCTGTGGTCATGTATGGATGTGAGAGCTGGACTGTGAAGAAGGCTGAGCGCCGAAGAATTGATGCTTTTGAACTGTGGACTGCAGTTTTCGAACTGATGTTTTCGAACTATGGTGTTGGAGAAGACTCTTGAGAGTCCCTTGGACTGCAAGGAGATCCAACCAGTCCATTCTGAAGGAGATCAGCCCTGGGATTTCCTTGGAGGGAATGATGCTAAAGCTGAAACTCCAGTATTTTGGCCACCTCATGCGAAGAGTTGACTCATTGGAGAAGACTCTGATGCTGGGAGGGATTGAGGGCAGGAGGAGAAGGGGACGACAGAGGATGAGATGGCTGGATGGCATCACTGACTCGATGGATGCGAGTCTGAGTGACCTCCGGGAGCTGGTGATGGACAGGGAGGCCTGGCGTGCTGTGGTTCATGGGGTCGCAAAGAGTCGGACACGACTGAGCGCCTGCTCTGATCTATCTATATATATATATATATATATATATATATATATGGAGGAGGCCACGGCACCTCACTCCAGTACTCTTGCCTGGAAAATACCAAGGATGGAGTAGCCTGGTAGGCTGCAGTCCATGGGGTTTCCAAGAGTTGGACACGATTGAGCGACTTCCCTTTGACTTTTCACTTTCATGCATTGGAGAAGGAAATGGAAACCCACTCCAATGTTCTTGCATGGAGAATCCCAGGGACGGGGGAGCCTGGTGGGCTGCCATCTATGGGGTTGCACAGAGCCAGACATGACTGAAGCAATTTAGAAGCAGCACCAGCAGAATATACACACATACACATACACATATACACAATGCAGTGTGTGAGATATATGTAAAATATAATATATAAAAACTATACAGTCCCTTGAAATAAAGAATTCCATTGGTTTCAGATGACCTGGTATATTTTTTCTTGTCCTCTACTTATATGATATTGATCTGAAATTCAGTTTTTATTATTATAACTTCAAGAAATAGAGGAATAGGATCTTACCTCCTGGAGTACCCATGTCAGTACTTTTAACCACCTTTCCTTGTCTCTTGCTCCGTTGAGCTCTCCTCTCTCTTTCATCTCCATTTTTTTTATTCTTTTAATAGTTTTTTTCCTAAAATATTTTCTCTTTACCTTTTTCTTTTGAAGTATGTTTCATAACTTCCATTCTGTACTGTATAATCTTTTTCAGAAGACCAAGTACACACTCACATCCTGTGTGTTTAAGTGCTGCTTGACTGGGCTGTCTCTGTGTTTGACTCACATTTTCATATTCCACAATATTACCACATACAAGGAGAGACAACCATTTTCCTGTCTGCTTCTCCTTTTGACCCACATTACACTAAAATGAAGCAAAAGGAAGGGTCACAGACAGACCACTGAATGCTTTAAGATGCTGGCCTTTTAGAATTACATCTCACGTTTTCCAAAGCATCAGAGCCCTGGCAAGTTATTTGGAACCTTCTTCAGGACACAAAGAGCCACAGGCTGGGAAAAACAGATCTGATTTTATGAATCTGATTCAATCTGATTTAATTCAAGGTGACCACCACATACCTAGAATCACTCTGAATAAACCGTTTCCTGGTATCAAAATAACTGTACTAGCCAAAGCAATCTACAGATTCAATGCAATTTGTAATCAAATTGCAAATAATCAAATACAAATTACAAATGGTGTTTCTCATAGAACTACAACAAAACATTTTACAGTGTGCATGGAAATACAAAACATCCTGAAGAGCCAAAACAATCTTGAGAAAGAAGAGCAGGAGCTGACAGGATCAGGCTTCCAGACTTCAGATTATACCACAAGCTATAGCAATCAAAACACTGGTACTGTAACAAAAATCAAAATATATTGCAGAGGTCAATGGGATAGGATAGGAAGTCCAGAGAGAAACCCACGTACCTGTGGTCAATTAATCTAGGACAAAGGAAGCACGACTATACCATGGAGAAAAGACTGCCTCCTCAATAAGCAGTGCTGAGAAAACTGGACAGATACATGGATAAGAATGAAATCAGAACACTCCCTAACAGCATCCACAAAAATAAAATCAAAATGTATTAAAGACCCAAATGTAAGGATATACATTATACAACTCTTAAATGAGAACATAGGCAGAACACTCTTTGCCACAAATTATAGCAATATCTTTTTTGACCCACCTCTTTAGAGTAATGAAATTTAAAACAAACATAAGCACATGAGACCTCATTAGACTTACAAGCTTTTGTACAGCACAGGATATCATAAACAAGACAAAAGACAACCCACAGAATGGGGGACAATATTTGCAAATGATGCAATGACAGGAGATTAATTTCCAAAATATTCAAGCTTTCCAGAAGTCATGTACACATGTGCGAGTTGGACCATAAAGAAGGCTGAGCACTGAAGAACTGATGCTTTCAAACTGTGGTGCTCGAAAAGACTCTTGAGAGTCCCTTGGACAGCAAGGAGAACAAACCAGTCAACCTTAAAAGAAATAAAACCTGAATATTCGTTCGAAATACTGATGCTGAAGCTCCAACACTTCAGCCACCTGATGCGAATTATCAACTTGTAAACGACCCTGATGCTGCGAAAGACTGAGGGCCGGGATGAAGTGGGTGACAGAGGATGAGATGATTAGATGGCATGTTCGATTCAATGGACGTAAGTTTAAGCAAACTCTGGGAGATGGTGAAGGACAGGGAAACAAGGTGTGTTGCAGTCGATGGGGTCACAAAACGTTGGACACGACTGAGCAACGAAACAATAACATGCAGAGGTTCACAAAGAAATGTGACTGTAAGGGGTGACTACAACTTGGGGTTGATATCAGTCATTTCAGTTCAGTAGCTCAGTCGTGTCTGACTCTTTGTGATCATATGGACGGTGGCACACCAGGCTTCCCTGTCCATCACCAACTCCCGGAACTTATTCAGACTCATGTCCATCAAGTCAGTTATGCCATCTAACCATCTCATCTCTATCATCCCCTTTTCCTCCTGCCTTCAATCTTTCCTAGCATCAGGGTCTTTCCCAGTTAATCAGTTCTTCAAATCAGATGGCCAAAGTATTGGAGTTTCAGCTTCAGCATCAGTCCTTCCAATGAATATTCAGGACTGATTTCCTTTAGGATTGATTTGTTGGATCTCTTTGCAGTCCAAGGAGGTCTCAAGAGTCCTCTCCAACAACACAGTTCAAAAGCATCAATACTTCGATGCTCAGCTTTCTTTTCAGTCCAACTCTCACATACATATATGACCACTGGAAAAACCATAGCTTTGACCAGACAGATCTTTGTTGGCTAAGAAATGTCTCTGCTTTCTAATGTGCTGTCGAGGTTGGTCATATATTTTTCTTCCAAGGAGGAAGGATCCTTTAATTTCAAGGCTGCAGTCACCATCTGCAGAGATTTTGGATCCCAGAAAAATTAAGTCTCTTACTGTTTCCATTGTTCCTCAATCTATTTGCAGTGAAATGGTGGGACCAGATGCCATGATCTTAGGTTTCTGAATGTTGAGTTTTAAGCCAACTTTTTCACTCTCATCTTTCACTTTCATTAAGAGGCTCTTTAGTTTGTCTTCACTTTCTGCCATGAGGGTGGTGTCATATGCATATCTGAGATTATTGATATTTTCCAAGCAATCTTGATTCCAGCTTGTGCTTCATCCAGCTCAGCATTTTGCATGATGTACTCTGCATATAAATTAAATAAGCAGGGTGACAATATACAACCTTGATGTAATCCTTTCTCAATTTGGAACCAGTATGATGTTACATGTCCAGTTATTGCTTCTTGACCAGCCCAGCATTTTGCATGATGTGCTCTGCATATAAGTTAAATAAGCAGGGTGACAATATAAAGCCTTGATGTATTCCTTTCCCGATTTGGAACAAGTCTGTTGTTCCATGTCCAATTATTGCTTCTTGACCTGCATACAGATTGCTTAGATGCAGGTCAGGTGATCTAGTATTCCCATCTCTTTAAGAATTTTCCAGAGTTTTTTGTGATCCATACAGTCAAACGCTTTGGTTTATTCAATAAAGCAGAAGTAGATATTTTTCTGGAACTCTCTTGCTTTTTTGATGATCCACTGAATGCTGCCAATTTGCTCTCTAGTTCCTCTGCTTTTTCTAAATGCAGCTTGAACATTTGGAAGTTCAAGGTTCAGATAGTATTGAAACCTGGCTTAGAGAATTTTGAGCATGACTTTGCTAGCGTGTGAGATGAATTCAATTGTCCGGTAGTTTGTACATGTTTGGCATTGCCTTTCTTTGGGATTGGAATGAAAACGGACCTTTTCCAGTCCTGTGGCCACTGCAGAGTTTTCCAAATTTGCTGACATGTTGAGTGCAGCATTGTAATAGCATCATCTTTTAGGATTTGAAATAGCTCAACCGGAATTTCATCACCTCCACTAGATTTGTTCGTAGTGATGCTTCCTAAGGTCGTGACTTCACATTCCAGGATGTCTGGCTCTAGAGGAGTGATAACACCTTTGTGGTTATCTGGGTCATGAGGATCTTTTTTGTACAGTTCATCTGTGTATTCTTTCCACCTCTTCTTATCTTCTGCTTCTGTTAAGTTCATACCATTGCTGTCCTTTATTGTGCCCATCTTTGAATGAAATGTTCCTTTGGTATCTCCAATTTTCTTGAAGAGATCTCTAGTCTTTTCTATTCTATTGTTTTCCTCTATTTCTTTGTATTGATCACTGAAGAAGACTTTCTTATCTCTCCTTCATATTCTTTGGAACTTGGTATTGAGGAGGGTATATCTTTCCTTTTTTTCCTTTTCCTTTAGTTTCTCTTCATTTCTCAGCTATTTGTTAGCCCTTCTCAGACAACCTTTTTGCATTTATTTTTCTTGGGGATGGTCTTGATCACTGCCTCCTGTACAATATCTTGAACCTCCGTCCATAGTACTTCAGGCGCTCTATTGGATCTAATCACTTATATCTATTTGTTACTTCTACTGTATAATCATAAGGGATTTGATTTAGGTCATACCTGAATGGCTGCAAAGAATGTAATCAATCTGATTTCAGTATTGACCATCTGGTGATGTCCATGTGTAGAGTCTTGTCTTGTGTAGGTAGAAGAAGATGTTTGCTTGATCGGTGCGTTCCCTTGTCAAAACTCTGTTAGCATTTTCTTGCTTTGTTTTGGACTCCAAGGCCAAATTTTCCTATAACTCCAGGTATCTTGTGGCTTCCTACTTTTGCATTCCAGTCCCCTAAATGAAAAGGACATCTTCTTTTGAGTGTTAGTTCCAGAAGGTCTTGTACGTCTTCATAGAATGTTCAATATCAGTTTCTTAAGCATTAATGGAATTACTGGAAGTTGATATACTACTTAATAAATGATAGGGAATAGTAGAAAAAGGCATCTTCTGAATAACTGGTGACTTGGGCGAGGTACTTATGGGAGAACACATAACATTTAGGAAGGATAAATGGTACCTTAGGAGGATATATGGGAGTAAGGGGAGTTTAATGATAATGTCTATTTGTCTGGTGCTTCCTACAAAAAAAAAAAAAAAAAAAAGTATCTTCCAAGACTTTTTCCAAATACAAAGCAAAAATAGATAGATTGGTAGATAGGTAAAGATAAGGTGAAAAGTCTTAGGCAAATCTCATTTATCCAGAGGAAATTTCACTAATTTTAACACTGCCTCCAAAATTTAATCAAAAAGTAAATCAAAAGAACCCTGAGTTTCCTGCCTCAAGTTGAGATGAGTCCCTAGTGCCCTGAACCAAAATGAAAGGAATCCTGAGAGGCCTCTCACAACTCGAAAGGATTCCTAATGTCCCAGAGACAACACGAGAGGCACCCTCAGGTCACCGTCGCAATTCAAGGGAACATACACTTCCAGCTGCAACTCGAGAAACAACATGAGATTCCCCCCCCACCTCCATGCGAATTGAGGACAGATTCCTCTGCCATGACTCCCGAGCATTCCTGCACTCGTCCTCACAACTCGAGTGGAGACTTGACTTCTCTGAGCCAACACAAGGGGCTCCCTGAGTTCCCAGTAATAACTCGAGAGAAACCTCAAACTTCCCACCGCAATTTAAGAAAAACAAGGAGATTCCCCCGTCAATGCCAGATGAGGCCATTTTCTCCTGCTGTGCCTCAAGAGCAATCCCGAGTTCCCTCTCAAAACTTGAGAGGAGTCTGGACTCCCTTCATGCAACTCAAGGGAACCCAGGATCCCTGTCCCAACTCGAGATGAAAGCCGAGGTTCCCGCCACGTGTTGACAAGAGCCCCGTGTTTCCCACCTCATCTGGAGATGAGGGCCCATTCCCTGCTTCAACTAAAGAGGAATCCCAACTTCCCCTCTCACCACAAGAGGAGGTCTGTCTCACCTGTTGAAACTCAAGTGGAACCCCGTGGATCCTGCTTCAAGGAAAAAGGACACCAACTGCCCCCTCAGCTTGAGATAAGTCCTGATTCACCTGCACTGGCTCCAATGGAACCCCAAATATCCCCTCACAACAGGATGGGAGGCCTTTCTCCCATGCTAATCCTCTAGAAAATGCGCAAATTCCCCCCTGAACTCGATTGAAGCCCTGACACCCCTTGGACAACTCGAGGGGAATGCAGAGTTCCATACCTCAACACCAGACAAGGTCTGGCTCCCTAGTTGAATCTTGATAAAAAGCCCGAGATCCCTGTCACCACAGGAGAGGAACACTGAGTTTCCTGACTGAACTCTAGACACGGCCCTATTCACTGGCAATGACTCCAGAGGAATGCTGAAGTGCCCCCTCGCAACTCGAAAAGACAACTGACTTCTCAGATGTAACATGAGAGGGTCCCTGAGGTCCCCATCTCAACTTGAAAGGAACCCCATGCTTCCCGCCACAACTCGAGAAAAACCACGATATTCTCCCCTAAACGCAAGATGAGGCCCTTTTCCAGAGCAGTGTCTCCAGAGAAATCTCATGTTCCTTCTTGAAACAAAAAAAGGGTACTTGACACCCTTGATGCAACTCAGGAAGGTCCCCGAGATGCCCATCACTGCGTGAGAGGAACACTGAGTTTCATGCCACAACTCAAGGAAAGTTCTGTTTTCATACTCCTCAACTCGAAATGAGTGTGGATTCCTCTGCTTCGTCGGGAAAGGAATCCCGAAGTTGCTGTGTCACCTGAAGGGAAGGACAGTCTCACCTTGAAACTCGAGCACATCCCAGAGAGGCATGCTTCAATTTGAAAAGACCCCGAATTACCCATCCGCTCCAGATAGGCCTGATTCCCCTGTTCTGCCTCAACTAGAACCAGGAGTAAAGACTCAAAACAAGAAGGGAGGTGTGACAGCCATGGGGTACCTCAAGCAAAAGACCTGGATCCCAGAGCCAACTCAACAGGAAGCCTGATAACCCTTTTACACCTGAAGAGGGAAGTGGAGTTCTATGTCTCCAAACGTAACGAGGCCTGACTCCCCTGTTGAAACTCCAAAGGATCCCCACGTTCCATGTGAGCACCAGAGAGGAACCCTGAGTTTCCGGCCTCAACTCGAGATGAGACTTGATTCCCTGAGGCAACATGAGTGGGTCCCTGAGGTCCCCTTCGAAACTTGAGAGGACCACCAATTTCCTGCCACAACTCGAGAAAACCCAGGAGATGCTCCCGTCAACGTGAGATGAGGGCCCTTTCCGCTGTAGCGTCTTGAGAGAAATTCCACCTTCCCTCTTGAACCTTGAAAGGGTACTTGACACCCTTCAGGCAACTCAAGAAGTTCCCTGACAAACCTGTCACCACTTGAAAAGAATAACGTGGTTCGTGCTACAACTCAAGAAGAGACCCATTTTCCATTCCTCCTCTAGAGATGAGGCTCCATTCCCTGCTTCATCTGCAAAGGAATCCCGACGTTCCCGCCGCACATCAGGAGGAGGCTGTTCTCACATTGAAACTCGAGAGGAACTCCAGGATATGGGTCACTGTTCGAAAAGATCCCGATGTCCCCATTCACTTGAGATAAGGCCTCATGTCCCTGCCACAACTCGAATGTCACCCCGAGTATAAAATCACGACACGAAGGGAGGACTGAGAGCCCCATGTCACCTCTATAAATAGCCCAATATCCCTATCTCAACTCCACTGGATGCCTGACACCCCTTTTCCACCTCGAGAGGGAAGCAGAGTTCCATGCCCCAACAGGAGACAATGTCTGACTCCCCAGTGGAATCTCCATAGGAAGCCGGAGATCCCTGTCAGAGCTGGAGAGTAAACCTGAGTTTCCCATCTCAACACGATATGAGGCCCTAGTCCCCTGCACCAATTTGAAAGGGATCCTGAGAGGCCCCTCACAATTAGAAAGGATTCCTGAATTCCCATAGACAACATGAGAGGCTCCCTTAGGTCCCTGTTGCAACTAGAGGGATTGCACCCTCCTGGCCACAACTCGAGAAACACATGGAGAGTCCCACTTCCATGTGAAATGAGGCCTGATCCCTCTCACGTGACGCCAGAGCACTCCCGGGCTCGCCCTCTCAACTTGAATGGACTGTTGACTCTTCTGAGGTCAAATGAAAGGCTCCCTGAGTTCCCCGTGGTACCTGAAGAGGAATCCCAAGGCACCCGGCACAACTCGAGACAAACCACGAGATTCCCATTCCACGCAAGATGAGGCCCTATTCTCCTGCAGTGCCTTGAGAGCAATCCTGAGTTTCCTCTCAAAATTCGAGAGGAAGCTGGACTCCCCTCATGCAACTCAAAGGAGCCCATGATCCCCATCCCAACTCGAGATGAAAGCCGAGGTTCCCGCCACAAGTTGAGAAGAGCCCCATGTTTCCCACCTGTTCTCGAGATGAGGGTCCAATCCCTGCTTTAACTCAAGAGGAATCCCAACTTCCCCTCACGCCACAAGAGGAGGCCTTTCTTACCTGTTGAATCTCAAGTGGACCCCCACGGATTCTGCTTCAAGGATAAAGGACACCAAGTGCCCCCTCAGCTCAAGATAAGTCCTGATTCCCCTGCAGCAGTTCCAATGGAACCCCAAATATCCCCTCACAACAGGATGGGAGGCTTTTCTCCTGTGCAGATGCTCTAGAAAATGCCCAAATTCCCTGCCTGAATTCTACTGGAGCCCTGACACACCTTGGACAACTCAAGAGGAATGCAGAGTTCCATGCTTTGACACCAGATGAGGACTGACTGCATACTTGAACCTTGATAAAAAGCCTGAAATCCCTGTCACCGCCGGAGAGGAATATTGAGTTTCCCGACTGAACACAAGACATGGCCCTATTCGCCGGCAGCAACTCAAGAGGATTTCCAACGTGCCCCTCGCAACTCGAAAAGAACCAACTTCTCTGAGACAACATGAGAGGGTCCCTGAGGTCCCTGTCGCAACTTGAGAGGAAACCCAAACTTTCAGCCACAACTCGAGAAAAATCACGAGATTCTCCCCTCAATGCGAGATGAGACCCTTTTCCAGAGCAGTGTCTCCAAAAAAATCCCACATTCCCTCCAGAAACGTGAAAGGTTACATGACACCCTTGATGCAACTCAGGAATGTCCCCGAGCTACACATCCCCACGTGAGAGGAACACTGAGTTTCATGCCACAACTGAAGAAGAGCCCCATTTTCACCCTCTTCAACTTGACATGAGTGTGGATTTCTCTGCTTCATCAGGAAAGGAGTCCCTAAGTTGCTGTGTCCCTTTAAGAGAAGACCGGTCTCACCTTGAAACTCGAGCACATCCCCTGGAATCATTCCTCAATTTGAAAAGATCCCGAATTCCCCATCCACTCCATATTATCCTGATTCCCCTGCACTGCATCAATGGGAACCACGAGTATCAACCTAAAACACAAAGGGAAATGAGATATCCCAGTGGCACATCGAGAAAAAGCCACAGATCCCAAGGCCAACTCGACAGGAAGCCTGATAACACGTTTACACCTGAAGAGGGATGCAGATTTCCATATCTCCACACGAGACAAGGTCTGACTCCCCTGTGGAAACTCCATAGGATCCCCGAGATCCATGTGAGCACTGAAGAGGAAACTTGAGGTTCTGGCCTCAACTCGAGATGAGGTCCTATGCCCTTGCACCGACTGAAGAGAATTCCGAGAGCCCCATCGCAACTCGAACGTAGACTTGGTTTTCCTGAAGCAACACAAGTGGGTCTCTGAGGTCCCCATCACAACTCTAGAGGACCACCAAGTTTCCTGCTACAAGTCGAGAAAACCCAGGAGATGCTCCCCTCAATGTGAGATGAGGCCCCTTTCCACTGCAGCATCTTGAGAGAAATCACACCTTCCTTCTTGAGCCTCAGAAGGGTACTTGACACCCTTTCATTTCAGCTCAGTTCAGTCACTCAGTCATGTCCGACTCTGCAACCCCATGAATTGCAGCATGTCAGGCCTCCCTGTCCATCACCAACTCCCGGAGTTCACCCAGACTCACGTCCATCGAATGAGTGATGCCATCCAGCAATCTCATCCTCTGTCGTCCCGTTCTCTTCCTGCCCCCAATCCTTCCCATCTCAGAGTCTTTTCCAATGAGTCAACTCTTCCCATGAGGTGGCCAAAATACTGGAGTTTCAGATTTAGCATCATTCCTTCCAAAAATATCTCAGGTCTAATCTCCTTCACAAAGGACTTGTTGGATCTCCTTGCAATACAAGAAACTCTCAAGAGTCTTCTCCAACACCATAGTTCAAAAGCATTAATTCTTCGGCGCTCAGCCTTCTTCACAGTCCAACTCTCACAGCCATACATGACCTCTGGAAAAACCATAGCCTTGATTAGACGAACCTTTGTTGGCATAGTAATGTCGCTGTTTTGAATATGCTGTCTAGGTTGGTCATAACTTTCCTTCCAAGGAGTAAGCGTCTTTTAATTTCATGGCTGCAGTCACCATCTGCAGTGATTTTGGAGCCCAGAAAAATAAAGTCTGACACTGTTTCCACTGTTTCTCCATCTATTTCCCATGAAGTGATGGGACCAGATGCCATGATCTTCATTTTCTAAATGTTGAACTTTATGCCAATTTTTCACTCTCCACTTTCACTTTGATCAAGAGGCTTTTGAGTTCCTCTTCACTTTCTGCCATAAGGGTGGTGTCATCTGCATATCTGAGGTTATTGATATTTCTCCCAGCAATCTTGATTCCAATTTGTGTTTCTTCCAGTCCAGCATTTCTCATGATGTACTCTGCATATAAGTTAAATAAGCAGAGTGACAATATACAGCCTTGACGTACTCCTTGTCCTATTTGGAACCAGTCTGTTGTCCTATGTCCAGTTCTAATTGTTGCTTCCTGACCTACATACAAATTTCTCAAGGGGCAGATCAGGTGGTCTGGTATTACCATATCTTTCAGAATTTTCCATTTTATTGTGTTCCACACAGTCAAAGGCTTTGGCATAGTCCATAAAGCAGAAATAGATGTTTTTTCTGGAACTCTCTTGCTTTTTCCATGATCCAGCAGATGTTGGCAATTTGATCTCTGGTTCTTCTGTCTTTTCTAAAACCAGCTTGAACATCAGGAAGTTCATGGTTCACATATTGCTGAAGCCTAGCTTGGAGAATTTTGAGCATTACTATACCTGCGTGTGAGATGAGTGCAATTGTGTGGTAGTTTGAGTATTCTTTGGCATTGCCTTTCTTTGGGGTTGGAATGAAAACTGACCTTTTCCAGTCCTGTAGCCACTGCTGAGTTTCCCAAATTTGCTGGCATACTGAGTTCAGCACTTTCACAGCGTCATCTTCAGGATTTGAAATAGCTCAACTGGAATTCCATCACCTCCACTAGCTTTGATCTTAGTGATGCTCTAAGGCCCACTTGACTTCACTTTCCAGGATATCTGGCTCTAGGTCAGTGATCACACCATTGTGATTATCTGGGTCATGAATATCTTTTTTGTATAGTTCTTCTGTGTATTCTTGCCATCTCTTCTTAATATCTTCTGTTTCTGTTAGGTCCATACCATTTCTGTCCTTTATTGAGCCCATCTTTCATGAAATATTCCTTTGGTATCTCTCATTTTCTTGAAGAGATCTCTAGTCCTTTCCGTTGTGTTGTTTTCCTCTATTTCTTTGCATTGATCGCTGAAGAAGGCTTTCTTATCTCTTCTTGCTATTTTTTGGAACTCTGCATTCAGATGTTTATATCTTTCCTTTTCTCCTTTGCTTTCCACTTCTCTTCTTTTCACAGCTATTTGTAAGGCCTCCCCAGACAGCCATGTTCCTTTTTTTGGATACCCTTTAGGCAACGCAAGAAGATCCAGGACATACCCCTCTCCACTCGAGAGGGACCCCAAGTTTCCTGCAGCAACTCGAGAAAACCCAGGAGATGCTCCCCTCAATGCAAGATGAGGGCCCTTTCCACTGCAGCATATCGAGAGAAATCCCACCTTCCCGCTTGAGCCTCAAAAGGTACTTGAAACCATTTAGTAAACTCAAGAAGTTCCCTGATATACCTGTCTCCAATCGAGAACACCTAGATTCCCAACACAACTCAAGAAGAGCCTCGTTTTCCACTTCTCCTCTCAAGATGAGGTTCCATTCCCCTGCTTCATCTTCAAAGGAATCCCAATGTTCCCACCGCACTTCAGGAGGAAGCCGTTCTCACCTTGAAACTTGAGAGGAACTCCAGGAGTCAGGTCATGATTCGCAAAGACCCCCATGTCCCCATCTACTCGAGATGAGGCCTCATTCCCCTGCAACGACTCAGATGTCACCCCGAGTATTAACTCATGACACGAATGGAGGACTGAGAGCCCTGTGACACTTCTAGTTAGTATGATATCCGTACCTCAACACCACAGGAGGTCTGATACCCCTTTTCCAATTCAAGATGGAAGCAGATTTCCATGCGGCAACATGAGATGACGTCTGACTCCCCAGTGGAATTTCCATATGAGGGCCGAGATCATTGTCATAGCTGGAGAGGAAACTTGAGTTTCCCGACTCAACTCGAGATGAGGCCCTAGTCCCCTGCACCAACATGAGAGGAATCGTGAGAGGGTCCTCACAACTTGAACGGATTCTTGACTTCCCAGAGACAACATGAAAGGCTCACTCAGGCCCCCTTGGCAATTCGAGGGAACCCACACTTCCAGCTACAACTCGAGAAACATGTGGAGATTTCATAGTCCATGTGAAATGACGCTTGTTCCCCCTCCATGACTCCAGACTACTCCCAGGCTCACCCTCAGAACTCGAATTGAGACTTGACTTTCCTGAGAAAACACGAGAGGCTCCCTGCGGTCCAGTGTTACCTGCAGAGGAATCCCTACCACCCACTGCAACTCGAGACAAACCATGAGTTTCCCCCATCCAGAAGAGACGAGGTCCTTTTCTCTTGCAGCACCTCGAGAGCAATCCCGAGTTCCCTCTCAAAACTCAAGAGGAGGCTGGATTCCCTTCATGCAACTCGAGGTCATCCAGGATCCCCGTCACAACTCGAAATGAAAGCTGAAGTTCCCAGCACAAGTTGAGAAGAGCTCCATGTTTCCCACCTCATTTGGAGATGATGGCCCATTTCCTGCTTCAACTCAGGAGGAATGCCAACTTCCCATCACACCACAAGAGAAAGCCTCTCTCACCTGTTGAATCTCAAGTGGAACCCCTCAGATCCTGCTTCAAGGAAAAAGGACACCAAGTGTCCCCTCAGCACGAGATAAGTCCTGATTCCCCTGCACCGGCTCCAATGGAACCCCAAATATCCCCTCACAACAGGATAGGAGGCCTATCTCTCCTGCTGATCCTCTTGAAAAAGCCCAAATTCCCCGTCTGAACTTGACCGTAGCCCTGAAACCACTTGGACAACTCGAAAGGAATGCAGAGTTCCATGCCTCAACACCAGACGAGGCCTGACTCTCTAGTTGACCCTTGATAAAAAGTCTGAGATCCCTGTCACCGCTGGAGATGAACACTGAGTTTCCCGACTGAACTCTAGACACGACCCTAGTCACCAGCAGTGACTCGAGAGGAATGTGCCCCTCACAACTCAAAAACAGACCTGATTTCTCTGAGGCAACACGAGCGGGTCCCTGAGGTCCCCATCACAACTTGAGAGGAACCCCAAGCTTCCCGCCACAACTCGAGAAAAACCACAAGATTCTCCGCTCAATGCGTAATGAGGCCCTTTTCCAGAGCAGTGTCTCCAGAAAAATCCCACATTCCCTCCTGAAATGAGAAAGGGTACTTCACACCCTTGATGCAACTCAGGAATGTCGCTGAGATACCCGTCTGCACGTGAGAGGAACACTGAATTTCATGCCACAACTCAAGAAGATCCCCATTTGCACCCTCCTCATCTTGACATGAGTGTCCATTCCCCTGCTTCATCAGGAAAGGTATCCCGAAGTTGCTGTGTCCCCTCAAGAGAAGACCGGTCTCACCTTGAAACTCCAGTGTATCCCCAGGACTCGTGCATCAACTTGAAAAAAACCCCAAATTCCCCATCCACTCCAGATAAGCCTGATTTCCCGGCACTGTCACGACGGGAACCGTGACTATCCACTCAAAACACAAAGAGAGGTGAGACAGCCCCAGGGCATCTAGAGAAAAAGCCCCAGATCCCAATGCCAACTCAACAGGAAGACTGATAACTCTTTTACACCTGAAAATGGAAGCAGAGTTCCATGTCTCCACATGAGATGAGGCCTGATTCCTCTGTGGAAACTCCATAGGATCCCCGAGATCCATGTCAGCACCGGAGAGGAAACCTGAGGTTCTGGCCTCAACTCAAGATGAGGCCCCATGCCCCTGCACCAACTGAAGAGGAATTCCGAGAGGCCCCTAGCAACTCGAATGGACTCTTGACTTTCCTGAGGCAACACGAGTGGGTCCCTGAGGTCCCTGTCGCAACTCGAGATGAACCCCAAGTTTCCTGCCACAAGTCGAGAAAACCCAGCAGATGTTCCCCTCAATGTGAGATGAGGCCCCATTCCACTGCAGCATCTCGAGAGAAATCCCACCTTCCCTCTTGAGTCTCGAAAGGGTACTTGACACCCTTTAGGCAACTCAAGAAGTTCCCCAACATACCCGTCTCCACTCAAGAGGAAAACTGAGTTTCCTGCCACAATTCAAGAAGTTTTCCACTCCTCCTCTCCAGATAGGGGTCCATTCCCCTGCTTCATCTGCAAAGGAATCCCGATGTTCCCTCCACACCTCAGGAGGAGGCCGTTCTCAAATTCAAACTGGAGAGGAACTTCAGGGGTCAGTCCACCGTTCGCAAAGATCCTGATCTCCGGATCCACTTGAGATAAGGTCTCATTCCCCTGCAACAACTCGAATGTCACACTGAGTATCAACTCACGACACGAAGGGAGGACTGAGAGCCCCATCGGGCCTCTAGAAATAGCCCAATAACCCTACTTCAACTGCACAGGAGGCCTGACACCTCTTTTCCATCTCGAGAGGGAAGCAGATTTCCATGCCCCAATATGAGATGACATCTGAATCCCCAGTGGAATCTTCATAGGAAGCCCGAGATCTCTGTCAGAGCTGGAGAGGAAACCTTAGTTTTCCGCCTCAACTCAAGATGAGGCCCTAGTCCCCTGCAACAGCTCGAGAGGAATCCCGAGAGGCCCCTCACAACTCAAACGGATTCCTGACTTCCCAGAGACAACATGAGAGGCTCCCACAGGTCCCTGTGGCAACTCGAGGGAAACCACACTTCCGGTCACAACTACAGAAACACATGGAGATTCCCCCTTCCATTTGAAATGAGGCCTGATCCCCCTCCCGTGTCTCCAGAGCAATCCCAGGTTCGCCCTAGAAACTCGAATGGAGACTTGACTTCCTGAGGCAACACGAGAGGCTCCCTGAGTTGCCCATGGTACCTGGTGAGGTATCCCAAGCTTCCCACCGCAACTCGAGACAAACCACGAGATTCCCCCGTCAACATGAGATGAGGACCATTTCTCCTGCAAAGCCTCAAGTGCATTCCCAAGTTCCCTCTCAAAACTTGAGAGAAGGCTGAACTCCCTTTATGCAAGTCAAGCGGGCCCAGAGATCCCCATCACAACTCGAGATGAATGCCAAAGTTCCCGCCACAACTTGAGAAGGGCCACGTGTGTCCCACCTCATCTGGAGATGAGGGCCCATTCCCTGCTTCAACTCAAGAGGAATCTCAACTTCCCCTCGCACCACAAGAGGAGGCATGTTTCACCAAATGAATCTCAAGTGGAACCCCCTGGATCCTGCTTCAAGGAAAAAGGACGTCAAGTTTCCCCTCAGCTGCAGACAAGTCCTGATTCCCCTGCACCGTCTCCAATGGAACACCGAGTATCCCCTCACAACAGGATGGGAGGCCTGTTGGCCCTGCCTATCCTCTTGAAAAAGCCCAAATTCCCTGCCTGAACTCGACTAGAGGCCTGACACCCGTTAGACAACTCAAGAGGAACGCAGAGTTCCATGCCTCAACACCAGAAGAGGCCTGACTCCCTTACTGAACCTTGATAGGAAGCCGAAGATCCTGGTCACCACCAGAGAGGAACACTGAGTTTCCCGACTGAACTCTAGATACGGCCCTATTCACTGGCAGTGACTCCAGAGGAATACTGACGGGCTCCTCGCAACTCGAAAAGAGAGCTGACTTCTCTGAGGCAACACAAGCCAGTCACTGAAATCCCCATTGCACCTCGAGAGGAACCCCATGGCAACCACCACACCTCCCATGATCCTCCCACCACCCTCCCATCATCCTCCCACCAATCTCCCACCACCCTAAAATCCACCCTCCCACCACCCTCCCACCATCCTCCCAGCATCCTCCATTCCACCTTTCCGTTCATCTTCCCACTACCATCCCACTTTCCTCCCATCACCCCTCCCAACCACTTTTCCATCC
Source organism: Tragelaphus eurycerus (assembly GCA_935064755.1). Taxonomy (NCBI): domain Eukaryota; kingdom Metazoa; phylum Chordata; class Mammalia; order Artiodactyla; family Bovidae; genus Tragelaphus; species Tragelaphus eurycerus. The sequence continues at coordinate 162,870 of CAKXYN010000251.1, forward strand.
ATCCTCCCATCCATCCACTCACATCCTTTCACATCCTCCCATCCACCCTCCCATCTACCCCCAATCCACCCTCCCACCATCCTCTCACCCATCCTCCCATTTCTCCTCTTATCCACCCACACCCTCATCATCACTATCATCTAATTTGCTTCCCTCCCTTCTTGTCTTTCCTTCCATATAGTATTTTATTTACTGTCTACTGTGGGATGCAGTAGACCCTGGTGATGCAATAATGAACATGGAACAGTGACCCTTTTTTCCAGAGGGGTGCAGACAGGGAAGCCTTATGGTGTCCCTCTATCTTTCTTTGGATGAAATCTCACCCAGAAACACAACACAGAAACCCAATAAATCCTAGATACTCTAGAGCTCCAAAAGGTCAAGTTTATAAACCACAGATGGAGCTAGATCCTCCCATTTTAAGTATAAGAAAACAGGTTCATCCTACTCCACAGGGGTGGGAAGATGAATGGGAGGGTGGATTGGAGGGTGGTGGGAGGATGGTGGGGGGTGATGGGAGGGTGGGGGGCAGGTGGTGAGTAGGTGGTGGGTGGGGGGGGGTGTGTGGGGGGAAGGTGGTGGGAGGATTGTGGGAGGGTGGTGGGCAGGTGGTGGCAGGGTGGTGGGAGGGTAATGGGAAGGTGGATGGAGGATGGATGTAGAGTGTATGCAGGTATATCTTCAGTGAGCTCCTCGTCTGGAACAAGGGGGACCCCAGAACTGCACAGTACACAATGAATTGGCCCAGGCAGTACAGCTCTGTAGTATTAGCATCTGGAGGACCATCACTCAGATTCCCGCCTGGTCGGGTGGAGGTGGGGTTTTTGGAAGAGGGAGGAGGGGATTTGAACCTGGGGTCCCATAAACATCCCTTCATGGCCTGTGTCTTTTTACCCATTCCTAGCAGCCCCTTCTCTGGAGCCGAGTTCATGGCTTGAAGGCTGAGGATGGCGGACCCACCAAGAGGCATGCCTCCTCCTGCTTCCACCGATTCTCCTCCTCAGCCTTGATCGCCTTCTGCCTCTTCATCTCCTGTCCCTGCTCAAACCTGCTGGTCAGGTTCCTGGGTGGTTTGATGGCATATTTCTTAGGGGTACCTTTTCCTCCTCCTTGACACTCTGTCACGAGACAAGAGGAAAAGGATTGGCAGCCACCCACACTATTGCTCCTTTAGTCTGCAGGCTCTCTGACCACAAACACAGAAAGAGTCTCAGCTCCAGACCTGTGACTGTGGGCATGTCCTCCCATTTCCCTACCCACAGCATCTTCTGCAAAATTCAGTGAGAACCCTTTCCCCAGGCTTGATCTGCCAAATTCAGACAGGCCAATGCCTGTATGAGTTGCCCATCCAGGCCGGAGCTCAGGAGGTGTGACTTCTATTCTTCATCCACCATTGCTTAGACTAGTAACGATCTGGATCTGATTTAGAAAGTGGGGCAAATTGTCAGGAATCAGATTTTCCAGATTTTACCACTGCAGGGCTTCACATGTTGAATTGAAGTGAGAGTTTCCTGGGCTCAGAAAAAGAACAAAGTGTGTGTGTGTGTGTGTGTGTGTGCGCGCGCGCGCACGCACGAGCGTGCATGTGTGCATGAGCATGTGTACACAAATGTGTGCTGGTGGTCAGAAAAATGTCCAGGAAAAGATACCACAGAAGCTGCAGAATGGGGAGAATCTCCTGGGTTTGCTTCTCCTGGGTTGCTTCCCACTGGAATGCATGAACAACCACGAGATTTTCCCCTCAACACGAGATAAGGCCCTTTTCCACAGCAGTGTCTTGAGAGAAACCCCTCATTCCCTGTGAAATGTGAAATGTGAAAGGGTGCTTGACACCCTTGATTCAATTCAGGAAGGTCCCCTAGATACACGTCCCCACTAGAGGGGAACACTGAGTTTCACACCACAACTCAAGAAAAGCCTCGTTTTCCCCCTCCTCAATTTGAGATGAGGGTCGATTCGCCTGCTTCTTTGGGAAAGGAATCCCAATGTTGCCATTACCCCTCAAGAGGAGGCTGGTCTCACCTTGAAACTCAAGCGCATCTCCAGGAGTCGTGCCTTAAATCAAAAAGATCCCGAATTCCCCAGCCACTCCAGATAAGCCTGATTCCCCTGAACTGACTCGACTCGAACCCCAAGGATAGACTCAAAACACGAAGGGAAGTGTGACAGTCCCGGGGCACCTCGAGAAAAAGCCACAGATCCCAAGGCCAACTCGACAGGAAGACTGATAACTCTTTTACACCTGAAGAGGGAAGCAGAGTTGCATGTCTCCACACGAGATGAGGCCTGACACCACGGGGAAACTCCATAGATCCCCGAGATCTATGTCAGCACAGGAGAGGAACACTGAGGATCCAGCCTCAACTTGAGATTAGGCCCTATGCCCCTGCACCAACTGAAGAGGAATTCTGAGAGGCTCCGTGCAACTCGTACGAATACGTGACATTCCTGAGGCAACATGACTGGGTCCCTGAGGTCCCCGTAGAAACTGGAGAGGAACCCCGGGTTTCCTGCCACAAGTCGAAAAAACCCAGGAGATGCTCCCCTGAAAGCGAGATGAGGCCCCTTTCTGCTGTAGCATCTCAAGAGAAATCCCACCTTCCCTCTTGAGCGTTGAAAGGGTACTTGACACTCCTTAGATAAATCCAGAAGTTCCCGGACATACCCATCTCCACCCAAGAGGAACACCGATTTTCCAGCCACAACTCAGAAAGAGCCCCGGTTTCCCCTTCTCATCTTGAGATGAGGGTCTAATCCCCTGCTTCATCTGCAAAAGAATCCCGATGTTCCTGTTGCACCTCAGGAGAAGGCCGGTCTCACCTTGAAACTCGAGACAAATTCTAGGGGTTGTGCCACCATTCATAAATGCCCTGAAATCCCCGTCCACTCAAGATAAGGCCTCATCCCCCTGAAACCAGGGTATCAACTCACAACCGAGAGCCCCATGGTGCCTCTAGAAATAGTCCCTGATTCTTACCTCATCTCGACAGGAGGCCTGACACCCCATTTCCAAATTGAGAGGAAAGCAGAGCTTCATGCCCCAACACAAGATGACATCTGACTCCCCAGTGGAATCTCCATAGGGATCCTGAGATCCCTGTCAGAGCTGGAGAGGAACCCTGAGTTTCCCACCTCAACTCGTGCTGAGGCCCTAGTCATCTGCACCAACTCAAGAGGAATCCCAAGAGGCCCCTTACAATTCGAACAGATTCCATACTTCCCAGAGACAACATGAGAGGCTCCCTCAGGCCCCCATGGCAACTCAAGGAAACCCACACTTTTGGCCACAACTTGAGAAACACATGGAAATTCCCCCTTCTATGCGAAATAAGGTCTGATCCCCTTCCCGTGACTCCAGGGAACTCCTGGGCTCACCCTCGCAACTCGAATGGAGACTTGACATTCCTGAGGCCACACAAGAGGCTCCCTGAGTTCCCCATGGTACCTAGAGAGGAATCCCAAGCCTTCTGCCACAACTCGAGACAAAACACGAGATTCCCCTGTCAACGCCAGATGAGGCCATTTTCTCCTGCAGCACATTGAGAGCAATCCTGAGTTCCCTCTCAAAACTCAAGATGAGTCTCGACTTCTTTCATGTAACTCAAGGGGGCCCAGGATCCCTGTCACAACTCGAGATGAAAGCCGAGTTTCTGGCCACAAGTTGAGAAGAGCTCCGTGTTTCTCCCCTCATCTGAGGATGAAGCCCATTCCCTGCTTCAACTCAAGATAAATCCCAATTTCCCCTTGCACCACAAGTGGAGGCCTGTCTCCCCTGTTGAATCTTGAGTAGAACCCCACGGATCCTGCTTCAGGGAAAAAGGACACCGAGTGCCCCCTCAGCTGGGGATAAGTACTTATTCCCCTGCATTGGCTACAGTGAAACACCGAGTATCCCCTCACAACTGGATGGAAGGCCTGTCTCCCCTGCTGATCCTCTTTAAAGAGCCCAAATTTCCCGCCTGAACTCACCTGAGCCCTGACACCCCTTGCACAACTCGAGAAGAATGCAGAGTTCCATGCTTTGACACCAGACGCAACCTGACTCCCTAGGTGAACCTTGATAAAAAGCCAGAGATCCCTGTCACCACCAGAGAGGAACACTGAGTTTCCCGACTGAAATCTAGACATAGCCCTATTCACTGGCAGTGACTACAGATGAATCCTGACATGCCCCTTGCAACTCAAGAAGAGACCCGACTTCTCTGACGCAACATGAGTGGGTCCCTGATGTCCCCATCGCAGCTTGAGAGGAACCACAAGCTTCCCGCCAGAACTTGTGAAAAATTACGAGATTCTCCCCTCAACGCGAGATGAGGCCCTTTTCCAGAGCAGTGTCTCCAGAAAAATCCCACGTTCCCTCCTGAAATGTGAAAGGGTACTTGACACTCTTGATGCAACTCAGGAAGGTACCCAGGATACCGTCCCCAAGTGAGAGGAACACTGAGTTTCATGCCACAACTCAAGAAGATCCCGGTTTTCACCCTCCTCACCTTGACATGAGTGTTGATTCCTCTGCTTCATCGGGAATGGAATCCCGAAGTTCCTGTGTCCCCTCAAGAGAAGGCCAGTCTCACCTTGAAACTCTAGCGCATCCCAGGAGTTGTGTCTCAATTGGAAAAGACCCCGAATTCCCAATCTACTCCAGATAAGCCTGATTCCCATGCACTGCCTTGACTAGAACCGCAATTATCCACTCAAAACACGAAGGGAGCTGAACAGCTCCAGGGCACCTTGAGAAAATGCCCCAGATTCCAAGGCCAACTCGACAGGAAGACTGATAACCCTTTTACACCTGAAGAGGGAAGCGGAATTCCATGACTCCACATGAGACGAGGCCTGACACCCCTGTTGAAACGCCATAGGATCCCCGAGATCCATGTCAGCACTGGAGAGCAACCCTGAGGTTCCGGCCTCAACTCGAGATGAGGCCCTATTCCCCTGCACCGACTGAAGAGGAATTCCGAGTGGCCCCTCAGAACTTGAACGGATACTTGACTTTCCTGAGTCAACAAGAGAGGGTCCCTGAGGTCCCCATTGCTACTCAAGAGGAACCCTGAGTTTCCTGCTGCAAGTCGAGAAAATGCAGGAGATGATCCCCTCAATGCGAGATGAGGCCCCTTTCCACTTCAGCATCTCAAGAGATATCCCACCTCCCCTCTTGAGCCTCGAAAGGGTACTTGACACCCTTTAGACAACTCAAGAAGTTCCCTGACATACTCGTCTCCACTCGAGAGGAACAATGAGTTTCTCACCATAATTCAAGAAGTCCCCCGTTTTCCATTCCTCCTCTCAAGATGAGGATCCATTCCCCTCTTCATCTGCAAAGGAATCCCGACATCCCTGCCTCACATCAGGGAGGAGGCTGTTCTCACCTTCATACTCGAGAGGAACTCCAGGGGTTGGGCCACCGTTCACAAAGACCCCGATGCCCCCATCCACTTGAGATAAGTCCTACTTCCCCTTCAACAATTCAAATGTCAAAACGAGCATCAACTCAAGTCACAAAGGGAGGCCTGAGAGCCCCGTGGCGCCTCTAGAAATAGCCCAAGATCCCTACCTCCACTCCACAGGATGCCTGACACCAATTTTCCACCTCGAGAGGGAAGCGGAGTCCCATGCCCCAACACGAGACCACGTCTGACTCCCTAGTGGAATCTCCATAGGAAGCCCGAGATCTCTGTCAGAGCTGGAGAGGACCCCTGAGTTTCCTGTCTCAACTCGAGATGAGGCTGTAGTCCCCTACACCAACTTGAGAGGAATCCCGAGAGGGCCTTCACAACTCTAACAGATTCCTGACTTACCAGAAACAACATGAGAGGCTCCCTCAGGTCACCATGGCAATTTGAGGGAACCCACACTTCTGACCACAACTCGAGACACATGGAGATTCCCCTTTCCGTGTGAAATGAGGCCTGATTCCCCTCCCGTGACTCCAGAGAACTCCTCGGCTTGCCCTCACAACTCGAATGGAGACTTGACTTTACTGAGGTAACACTAGAGGCTCCGTGAGTTGCCCATGGTACATGGAGAGGAATCCCAAGCCAACTGCCACAACTCAAGACAAACCACGGGATTCCCTCATCAATGCAAGATGAGGCTCTTTCTCCTGCAGTGCATTGAGAGCAATCACGAGTTCCATCTCAAAACTCAAGAGGAGGCTAGACTCTGTTCATGCAACTTAAAGGGGCCCAGGACCCCAGTCACAACTCGAGATGAAATCCGAGGTTCCCGCCACAAGTTTAAAAGAGCCCTGTGTTTCCCATCTCATCAGAAGATGAGGGACCATTCCCTGCTTCAACTCAAGATGAATGTCGATTTCCACTTGCACCACAAAAGGAGGCCTGTCTCACCTGTTGAATGTCGAGTGGAATCCGCCGATCCTGCTTCAAGGAAAAAGGACAGCGAGTGCCCCCTAGTTGGAGATAAGTCCTGATTCCCCTGCACTGGCTGCAATGGATCCCCAAGTATCCCCTCACAACAGGATGGGAGGCCTGTCTTCCCTGCTGATCCTATTGAAAAAGTCCAAATCCTAGTATGAACATGACCAGAGCCACTGACACCTCTTGGACAACTCGAGAGGAATGCAGAGTTCCATGCCATGACAACAGATGAGTCCTGACTCCCTAACTGAACCTTGATAAAAAGCCCGAGATCCCTATCACCGCCAGAGAGGAACACAGAGTTTCCCAACTGATCTCTAGACACGGCCCTAGTCACTGGCAGTGACTCGAGAGGAATCCTGATGTGCCCCTTGCAACTCAAAAAGATACCTGACTTCTCTGAGGCAAAACAAGCTGGTCCCTGAGATCCCCATCACATCTTGAGAGGAACACCAAGCTTCTCACCACAACTCGTGAAACACCATGAGATTCTCCCCTCAACGTGAGATGAGGCCCATATCCAGAGGAGTGTGTCCCAAAAAATTCCACGTTCCCTCCTGAAATGCGTGAAAGGGCACTTGACACCCTTGACGCAACTCAGGAAGGTCCCTGAGATACCCGTCCGCACATGAGAGGAACACTGAGTTTCACTCCACAACACAAGAAGAGCCCTGTTTTCACCCTCCTCACCTCGATATGAGTGTCGATTCCTCTGCTTCTTCATGAAAGGAATCCTGAAGTTGCTGTGTCCCCTCAAGAGAAGGCTGGTCTCACCTTGAAATTCAAGTGCATCCCCAGGAGTCGTGCCTCAATTCGAAAAGACCCTGAATTCCCCATCCACTCCAGATAGGCCCAATTCTCCTGCACTGCCTTGACTGGAACCGCGAGTATCCACTCAAAACTCGAATAGAGGTGAGACAGCCACAGGGCACCTTGAGAAAAAGGCCCAGATCCCAAGGCCAACTTGACAGTAATTATGATAAACCGTTACACCTGAAGAGGGAAGCGGAGTTCCATGTCTCCACACGAGATGAGGCCTGACACCCCTGTTGAAATTCCATAGGATCCCCGAGATCCATGTCAACACTGGAGAGGAACACTGAGGTTCCAGCCTCAACTCAAGATGAGGCCCTATGCCCCTGCACCGACTGAAGAGGAATTCCGAGTAGCCCCTTGCAACTCGAACAGATACTAGGCTTTCTTGAGGCAACACGAGTGGGTCCCTGAGATTCCCATCGCAACTCGAGAGGAATCCTGTGTTTTATGCTCCAACTCGCGAAAACGCAGGAGATGATCCCTTCAACGCGAGATTAGGCCCCTTTCCGCTGCAGCCTGTCGAGAGAAATTCCATCTACCCTCTTGAGTCTCGAAAGGGTACTTGACACCCTTTAGGCAACTCAAGAAGTTGTCCAACATACCCGTTTCCACTCAAGAGTAACACCGAGTTTCCTGCCACAACTCAAGAAGAGCCCCGTTTTCCACTCCTCCTCTCGAGATGAGGGTCTATTCCCCGGCTTCGTCTCCAAAGGAATCTGATGTTCCTGCCTCATCTCAGGAAGAGGCAGATCTCACCTTGAAAGTCGAGAAAAACTCCAGGGATCGGGCCAGCATTCGCAAAGACCCTGATGTCCCCATTCACTCGAGATACAGCCTTATTCCCCTGCAACAACTCGAATGTCAAACCGAGCATCCACTCACGACACGAAGGGGAGGCCTGAGAGCCCAGTGGCGCCTCTAGAAATAGACCAAGATCCCTACTTCTAATCAACAGGAGGACTGACAGACCTTTTCCACCTCAAGTTGGAAGTGGAGTTCCATGTGACAACACGAGACGACGTCTGACTCCCCAATGGACTCTCCATAGGAAGCCCGAAATCCCTGTCAGAGCTGGAGAGGAACCCTGAGTTTCCCACCTCAACTCGAGATGAGGCCGGAGTCCCCTGCACCAACTCGAGAGGAATCCTGAGAGGGCCCTCACAACTCGAACGGATTCCTGACTTCACAGAGACAATATGAGAGGCTCCCTCAGGTACCCCTTGCAACTCAATGGATTCCACACTTTCGGCCACAACTCAAGAAACACATGGAAATTTCCCCTTCCATATTCAACGAGGCCTGATCCCCCTCCTGTGATTCCAGAGCATTCCCAGGCTCGTCCTAGCAACTCAAATGGAACTTGACTTTCCTGAGGCAACACGAGAGGCTCCCTGAGTTCCCCATGGTACATGCAGAGGAATCCCAAGCCACTGCCACAACTCGAGACAAACCTGAGATTCCCGCGTCAATGGGAGATGAGGCCCTTTTCTCCTGCAGTGCCTCGAGAGCAATCCCAAGTTCCCTCTCAAAATTCCAGAGGAGGCTGGACTCTCTCCATGCACCTCAAGGGGGCCCAGGATCCCCATCCCAACTGGAGATGAAAGCCGAGGTTCCCGCCACAAGTTGAGAAGAGACCCGAGTTTCCCACATCATCTGGAGATGAAGGCCCATTCCCTGCTTCAACTCAAGAGGAATGCCAACTTCCCCCTGCACCACAAGACGGAGGCCTTTCTCACCTGTTGAATCTCAAGTGGAACCCTGCGGATCCTGCTTCAGAGAAAAAGGACACCGAGTGCCCCCTCAGCTCGAGATAAGTCCTGAGTCCCCTGCTTCGGCTCCAATGGAAGCCCAAGAATCCCCTCATAACAGGATGGGAGGCCTGTCTCCCATGCTGATCTTCTAGAAAAAGACAAAATTCCCCACCTGAACTCGACTGGAGCTCAGTCACCCCTTGGACAACTCAAGAGGAATGCAGAGTTCCATGCCTCGGCACCAGACAAGGCCTGACTCCCTTGTTGAACCTTGATTAAAAGCCCAAAATCTCTGTCACCGCCGGAGAGGAACACTGAGTTTCCTGACTGAACTCGAGACACGACCCTATTCATCAGCAGTGACTGAAGAGGAATCCTGACGAGCCCCTCGCAACTTGAGAAGAGACCCACCTTCTTTGAGGCAACAGGAGCGGGTCCCAGAGTTCCCCGTAGCAACTTGAGAGGAACCCCAAGCTTCCACCACAACTCGAGACAAACCACGAGATTCTCCCCTCAACGCAAAATTAGGCCATTTTCCAGAGCAGTGTCTACAGATAAATCCCATGTTCCCTCTGGAAACGTGAAAGGGTACTTGACAACCTTCATGCAACTCAGGAAAGTCACCGAGATACCCGTCCCCACGTGAGAGGAACACTGATTTTGACGCCACAACACAAGAAGAGCCCTGTTGTCCACTCCTCTTCTCAAAATGAGAGTCCATTCCCCGGCTTCATCTGCAAAGGAATCCCAATGATCCCTCCGCACCTCAGGATGATACCGTTCTCACCTTGAAACTCGAGAGGAACTCCAGGGGTCAGGCCACCGTTTGAAAAGACCCCAAAGTCCCCATCCACTTGAGATAAGACCTCGTTCCCCTGCAACAACTCAAAAGACACCCCGAGTATCAACTCATGACATGAAGGGAGGTTTGAGAGCCCCGTGGCTCCTCTAGAAATAGCCTGAGATCCCCACCTCAACTCCACAGGAGGCCTGACACCCCTTTTCCACCTCGAGAAGGAAGTGAAGTTCCATGCCCTCACAGGAAACAATATCTGACTCCCTAGTGGAATCTCCATAGGAAGCCTGAGATCCCTGTCAGAGCTGGAGAGAAACTCTGAGTTTCCCACCTCAACTGGAGGTGAGGCCCTAGTCCCCTGCATCAACTCGAGAGGAATCCCAAAAGGCCCTTCACAACTCGAAAGGATTCCTGGCATCCCAGAGACAACATGAGAGGCTCCCTCGGGTCCCTGTGGCAACTGTAGGGAACCCAAACTGCTGGCCGCAAATCAACAAACACAAGGAGATTCCCCCTTCTATGAGAAATGAGGCCCGATCCCCCTCCCGTGACTCCAGAGGACTCCCGGGCTCTCCCTCACAACTAGAATGGAGACTTGACTTTCCTGAGGCAACACGAGAGCCTCCCTGAGTTCCCCGTGGTACCTGGAGAGGAATCCCAAGCCACCCGCCGCACCTCAAGACAAACCACGAGATACCCCCGTCCACGCGAGATGATGCCATTTTCTCCTTCAGCGCCTAGAAAGCAATCCTGAGTTCCCTCTAAAAATTCAAGAGTAGGCTAGAATCCCTTCATGCAACTCAAGGGGGACCAGGATCCCCATTCCAACTCGAGATGAAAGCCGAGGTTCCCGCCACAAGTTGACAAGAGCCCCATGTTTCCCACCTGTTCTGGAGATGAGGGCCCATTCCCTGCTTCAATTCAAGAGGAATCCCAACTTCCCCTCGCACCACAAGAGGGGGCCTGTCTCACCTGTTGAATCTTGAGGGGAACCCCGAGGATCCTGCTTCAGAGAAAAAGGACACCGAATGCCCCCCAAGCTGGAGATAAGTCCGGATTCCCCCGCATCAGCTTCAGTGGAACCCCAAGTATCCCCTCACAACAGGATGGGAGGCCTGTCTCCCATGCCGATCGTCTTGAAAAAGCCCAAATTCCCCACATGAATTCGACCGGAGCCCAGACACCCCTTGGAAAACTCGAGAGGAATGCAGAGTTTCATGTCTCAACACCAGACGAGGCCTGACTCCTTCGTTGAACCTTGATAAAAAGCCCGAGATCCCTTTCACCACTGGAGAGGAACACTGAGTTTCCCAACTGAACTTGAGAAACGGCTCTATTTACCGGCAGTGGCTCAAGAGGAATCCCAACGTGCCCCTCTCAACTCGAGAAGAGACCCGACTTCTCTGAGGCAATAGGAGCGGATCCCTGAGATCCCTGTCACAACTTGAGAAGAACCCCAAGCTTCCCGCCACAAGTCGAGACAAACCACGAGATTCTCCCCTCAATGCAAGATGAGGCCCTTTTCCAGAGCAGTGTCTCCAGAGAAATCCATGTTCCCTCTTGAAACACGAAAGGGTACTTGACACCCTTGATGAAACTTAGGAAGGTCCCTGATGTACCTGTCCCCATGTGAGAGGAACACTGAGTTTCATGCCACAACTCAAGAAGAGCCCCGTTTTCACCCTCCTCACCTAGATATGAATGTCGATTCCTCTGCTTTGTTGGTAAATGAATCCCAAAGTGGCTGTGTCCCCTCAAGAGAAGGCCAGTCTCATCTTGAACTTGAGCATATCCTTGGGAGTAATGCCTTAATTGGAAAAGACCCCGAATTCCCCATCCACTCCAGATAAGGTGATTCCCCTGCACTGCCTCGACTGGAACCATGAGTATCCACTCAAAAAACGGAGGGAGGTGTGATAGCCCCAGGGCACCTCGAGGAAAAGCCCCAAATCCCAAGGCCAACTAGAAAGAAAGTCTGATAACCCTTTTACACCTGAAGAGGGAAGCAGAGTTCCATGTCTCCACACAAGACAAGGCCTGACTCCCTTGTGAAAATCCCATAGAATCCCCGAGACCCATGTAAGCACTGGAGAGGAACGCTGAGGTTCTGGCCTCAACTGGAGATGAGGCCCTATGTCCCTGCACTGACTGAAGAGGAATCCCGAGAGGCCCCTTGCAACTCGAACGGAGACTTGACTTTTCTGAGGCAACACAAGTAGGTCCCTGAGGTCCCCGTCACAACTCGAGAGGAGCCCCAAGTTTCATGCCACAACTTGAGAAAACCAAGGAGATTCTCCCCTCAAAGTGAGATGAGGCCCCTTTCTGCTGCAGCATCTCGAGAGAAATCCCACCTTCCCTCTTGAGCCTTGAAAGGGTACTTGACACACTTTAGGCAACTCAAGAAGTTCCCCGACATACCCATCTCTACTCGAGAGGAACACCAAGAAGAGCCCTGTTTTCCACTCCTCCACTACAGATGGGGGTCCATTCCCCTGCTTCATCTGCAAAGGAATCCTGACGTTCCTCCTGCACCTCAGGAGGAGGCCGTTCTCACTTCAAACCTCGAGAGGAACTCCAGGCGTCGGGTCACCATTCAAAAAGACACCGATAACCCATCCACTCGAGATAAGGCCTCATTCCCCTGAAACATTTCGAATGTCACACCGAGTATCAACTCACGACATGAAGGGAGTCCTGAGAGCCCCAGGGCACCTCTAGAAATAGCCCGAGATCCCTACCTTAACTCCAAAGGACGACTGACACCCCGTATTCCACTTCGAGAGGGAAGCGGAGTTCCACATCCCAACACAAGACGACATCTGATCCCCAGTGGAATCTCCATAGGGACCCTGATATCCCTGTCAGAGCTGGATAGGAACCTTGAGCTTCCCGCCTCAATTTGAGATGAGGCCCTAGTCCCTTGCACCAACTTGAGAGGAATCCCGACAGGCCCCTTAAAACTCGATGGATTCCAGACTTCCCATAGACAACATGAGAGGCTCCCTCAGCTCCCCGTGGTAACTCGAGGGAACCCACACTTCTGGCTGCAACTCGGGAAACATATGGAGATTCCATCTTCCATGCGAAATGAGGCCTGATCCCCCACCTGTGACTCCAGAGCACTCCCAGGCTCACCCTGGCAACTCAAATGCAGACTTGACTTTTGTGAGGCAACACGAGAGGCTTCCTGAGTTCCCCGTTGTACCTGGAGAGGAATCCCAAGCCACCCACTGCAACTGTAGATAAACCATGAGATTCTCCCATCCACGTGAGATGAGGTCCTTTTCTCCTGCAGAGCCTCGAAAGTAATCCTGTGTTCCCTTTCAAAACACGAGAGGAGGCTGAATTCCCTTCATGCAACTCAAGGGGGCTCAGGATCCCCTTCACAACTCGAGATGAAAGCCGAAGTTCCCGCCACAGTTTGAGAAGAGCCCTGTGTTTCCCACCTCATCTGGAGATGAGGGCCCATTCCCTGCTTCAATTCAAGAGGAATCTCAACTTCCCCTCTCACCACAAGAGGAGGACTGTCTCACCTTTTGAGTCTCAAGTGGAACCCCTGGACCCTGCTTCAAGGAAAAAGGATACCAAGTACCCCCTCAGCTTGAGATAAGTCCTGAGTCCCCTGCATTGGCTCCAATGGAACCCCAAGTATCCCCTCACAACAGGATGAGAGGCCTGTCTCACCTGCTGATATTCTTGAAAAAGTCCAAATACCCCGCCTGAACTCGACCTGAGAACTGAAACCCCTTGGACAACTCGAGAGGAATGCAGAGTTCCACGCCTCGACACCAGATGAGGACTGACTCCCTAGTTTAACCTTGATAGGAAGCCCGAGATCCCTGTCACCGCTGGAGAGGAACACTGAGTTTCCTGACTGAACTCGAGACACGGCCCTGTTTGCCAGCAGCGACTCGAGAGGAATCCCAATGTGCCCCTCACAACTCAAAGAGAGACCTGACTTCTCTGAGGCAACAGGAATGGGTCCCTGAGGTCCCCGTTGCAGCTTGAGAGGAACCCCAAGCTTCCCGCCACAACTCGAGACAAATGACGATATTCTCCCCTCAATGCGAGATGAGGCCCTTTTCCAGAGCAGTGTCTCCAGAGAAATCCCACGTTCCCTCTTGAAATGAGAAAGTGTATTTGACACCCTTGGTGCAACTCAGGAAGTTCCCGGAGATACTGGTCCTCACGTGAGAAGAGCACTGAGTTTCACGTCACAACTCAAGAAGAGCCCCGTTTGCACCCTCCTCAACTCGACATGAGTGTCGATTCCTCTGCTTCATCGGGAAAGGAATCCCGAAGCTGCTGTGTCCCCTCAAGAGAAAGCTCGTCTCACCGTGAAACGCAAGCGCATACCTGGGAGTCGTGCTTCAATTTCAAAAGACCCCGAATTCCCCATCCACTCCAGATAAGCCTGATTCCCCTGCACTGCCTCGACTGGAACCACTAGTTTCGACTCAAAACAGTAAAGCAGGTGTTACAGCCCTGGGGCACCTCGAGAAAAATGCCCAGATCCCAAGGCCAACTCTACAGGAAGCATGATAAACATTTCACACCTGAAGATGGAAGCGGAGTTCCATGATTCCACATGAGACGAGGCCTGATTCCCCTGTTGAAACTCCATAGAATCCCAGAGATCCATGTCCACACTTTAGAGGAATGCTGAAGTTCTGGCCTCAACCCGAGATGAGGCCCTATGCCCCTGCACTGACTGAAGAGGAATCCTGAGAGGCCCCTTGCAAGTCGAACGGAGACTTGACTTTCCTGAGGCAATACTAGTGGGTTCCTGAGGTCCACTTCGCAACTTGAGAGGAGCCCCAAGTTTCCTGCTGCAACTTGAGAAAACCCAGGAGATGCTCCCTTCAACGTGAGATGAGGCCCATTTCCACCGAAGCGTCTGGAGAGAAATCCCACCTTCCCTCTTGAGCCTTGAAAGGGTACTTGATACCCTTTAGGCAACTCAAGAAGTTCCTCAACATCCCAATCTCCACTCGAGAAGCACACCGAGTTTCCCACCACAACTCAAGAAGAGCCCCGTTTTCCACACCTTCTCTCGAGATGGGGGTTCATTCCAGTGCTACATCTTCAAAGGAATCCGGACATTCCTGCTGCATCTCAGGAGGAGGCCTTTCTCACCTTGAACCTCGAGAGGAACTCCAGTGGTCGGGCCACTGTTCAAAAAGACCCCGATATTCCTATCCACTCGAGATAATACCTCATTCCCCTGCAGAGACTCGAATGTCACACCGAGCGTCACCTCACAACACAAAGGGAGGACTGAGAGCCCTGTAGAGTCTCTAGAAATAGCCCGAGATCACAACCTCACCTCCACAGGAGGCCTGACACCACTTTTCCACCTCGAGAGGGAAGTGGCGTTCCATGCCCCAACAAGAGATGACGTCTGACTCCCCAGTGGAAACTCCATAGGGACCCCAAGATCCCTGTCAGAGCTGGAGAGGAACCTTGCGTTTTCTGCCTCAACTCGAGGTGAAGCCCTAGTCCCCTGCACCAACTTGAGAGGAATCCTGAGAGGCCCCTCACAACTCGAACAGATTCCTAACTTCCCAGAGACAACATGAGAGGCTCCCTTAGCTCCCCTTGGCAACTCAAGAGAAGCCACACTTTAGGCCGAAACTCGAGAAACAAATTGAGATTCCAACATCCATGCAAAATGAGGCCTGATCCCCATCCCGTGACTCCAGTGCACTCCCAGGCTTGCGCTCCCAAATGGAATGCAGACTTGACTTTCCTGAGGCAACACGAGAGGCTTCCTGAGTTCCCCGTGGTACCTGGTGAGGAATCCCAAGCCACCCACCTCAACTCGAGACAAACCACGAGATTTCCCCGTCCACGTGAGATGAGGCTGTTTACTCCTGCAGCCCCTCGAGAGCAATTCCGAGTTCCCTGTCAAAACTCGAGAGGAGGCTTGACTCCGTTCATGCAACTCAAGGGTTCCACGATCCTCGTCACAACTCGAGATAAAAGCCAAGGTTCCCGCCACAAGTTAAGAAGAGCCCAGAATTTCCCATCTCATCAGGAGATGAGGGCCCATTCCCTGCTTCAACTGAAGAGGAATCCCAACTTCCCCTTGCACCACAAGAGGAGGCCTGTCTAACCTGTTGAGTCTTGAGTGGAATCGCGCAGATTCTGCTTCAAGGAAAAAGGACACCAAGTACCCTCTCAGCTCGAGATAAGTCCTGAGTCCCTGGCACCGGCTCCAATGGAATCCCAAGTATCCCCTCACAACAGGATGGGAGGCCTGTCTCCCCTGCTGATCCTCTTGAAAAAGCCCAAATTCCCCACCTGAACTCGACCTGAGCCCTGACATCCCTTGGACAACTCAAGAGGAATGCCGAATTCCATGCCCCGACACCAGACGAGGTCTGCCTCCCTAGCTGAACCTTGGTAAAAAGCCTGAGATCCTTGTCACCACCAGAGAGGAACACTGAATTTCCCGACTGATCTCTAGACATGGCTCTATTCACCAGCAGCGACTCGAGAGGAATCCCGATGTGCCCCTCACAACTCGAAAAGAGACCTGACTTCTTTGAGGAACACGATCGAGTCCCTGAGGTCCTTGTAGCAACTTGAGAAGAACCCCAAGCTTCCTGCCACAACTCAGGACAAACCACGAGATTCCCCCCTCAACGCAAGATGAGGCCCTTTTTCAGAGTAGTGTCTCCAGAGAAATCCCACGTTTCCTCTTGAAACGTGAAAGAATACTTGAGACCCTTTATGCAATTCAAGAAAGTCCTGGAGGTACCCGTCCCCACGTGAGAGGAACACTGAGTTTCATGCCACAGCTCAAGAAAAGCCTCGTTTTCACCCTCCCCAACTCTAGATGAGTGTTGATTCCTCTGCTTCTTTGGGAAAAGAATCCCAAAGTGGCTGTGTCCCCTCAAGAGAATGCTGGTCTCACCTTGAAACTCGAGCACATCCCCAGGAGTCATGCCTCAATTCAAAAAGACCCCGAATTCCGCAATCCATTACAGATAAGTCTGATTGCCCTGCACTGACTCGTTTGGAACCACGAGTATTGACTCAAAACACAAAGGGATGTGTGACAGCCCTGGGGCACCTCAAGAAAAAGGCTCAGATCCCAAGGTCAACTCGACAGGAATCCTGATAAACCTTTTACACCTGAAGAGGGAAGTGGATTTCCATGTCTCCACATGAGACAAAGCCTGAGTCCACTGTTGAAACTCCATAGGATCCCTGAGATCTATGTCAGCACTGGAGAGGAACCCTGAGGTTCTGGCCTCAACTTGAGATGAGGCCCTATGCCCCTGCACCAACTGGAGAGGAATATCGAGATGCCCCTTGCAAATCGAATTGAGACTTGACTTTCCTGAGCGGGTTTGAGGTCATCATTTCAACTCGAGTGGAACCGCAAGTTTCTGGCCGCAAGTTGAGAAAACCCAGGAGATTCTCCCCTCAACGCGAGATGAGGCCCCTTTCTGCTGCAGCATCTCGAGAGAAATCCCACCTTCCCTCTTGAGCCTTGAAAGGATACAGGACACCTTTTAGGCAACTTAAGAAGTTCCCTGACATACTCGTCTCCAATCGAGTGAAAAACCGAGCTTCCCGCCACAACTCAAGATGTGCCCCGGTTTCCCCTCCCCATCTCGAGATGAGGGTCCATTCCCCTACTTCGTCTGCAAAGGAATCCTGACGTCCCCGTCACACTTGAGGAGGAGGCCAGTTTCACCTTGAAATTCAAGAGGAACTCCAAGGGTAGTCCCACCCTTCAAAAAGAACTGATGTCCCTATCCACTCGAGATAAGGCCTCATTCCCCTGCAGCGACTCGAATGTCACCCTGAATATCAACTCACGACACGAGGAGGACTGAGAGCCCTGTGGCGCTAATAGAAATAGCTCCAAATCCCTACTGCAAATCGACAGGAGGCCAGACACCACTTTTCCACTTCGAGACGGAAGTGGAGTTCCATGCCTCAACAAGAAATGACGTCTGACTCCCCAGTGGAATCTCCATAGGAAGTCCGAGATCCCTGTCAGAGCTGTAGAGGAACCCTGAGTTTCCCGCCTCAACCCTAGATGAGGCCCTAGTCGCCTGCACCAACTTGAGAGGAATCCCGAGAGCCCCCTTCCCCCCCTCACAACACAAAAGGAATCCTGGCTTCCCAGAAACAACATGAGAAGCTCCCTCAGATCCCTGTGGAAACTCGAGGGAACCCACACTTCCTGCCACAACTCGAGAAACACCTTGAGATTCCCCCTTCCATGTGAATTGAGGCCTGATTCCCCTGCAGTGACACCAGAGCACTCCCACGCTTGCCCTCACAACTCGAATGGAGACTTGACTTCCCTGAGGCAACACGAGCGGGTCCCTGAGGTCCCCGTCACACCTCAAGAGGAACCCCAAGCTTCCTGCCGCAACTGGATAAAAACCACGAGATTCTCTGCTCAACAAGAGATTAGGCCCTTTTCCAGAGCAGTGTCTCAAGAGAAACCCCACGTTCTTTCTTGAAATGCAAAAGGATACTTGATACCCTAGATGCAACTCAGGAAGATCCCCAGGATACACATCCCCACTTGAGAGGAACACCGACTTGCATGCCACAACTCAAGAAGAGCCCCGTTCTCTCTGTCTTCAACTCAAGATGAGGGTCGATTCCCCTGCTTTGTCGAGAAAGGAATCCCGACGTTGCCGTTGCCCATCAAGAGGAGGCCCGTCTCACCTCAAAACTCGAGTGCATCCCCGGGAGTCATGCCTCAATTTGAAAAGACCCCGATTTCCCCAGCCACTCCAGATAAGCCTGATTCCCCTGAACTGACTCAACCGGAACCCCGAGGATCAACTCAAAACACGAAGGGAGGGGTTTCAGCCCTATGGCACCTCGAGAATAAGCCCCAGACCCCTATGTCCACTCGACAGGAAGACTGACACCTCTTTGAAACCTCGAGATGGAAGTGCAGTTCCATGTCTCCACATGAGATGAGGTCTGCCTACCCTGTTGAAACTCCATAGGAACCCCAAGATCCATGTCAGAACTGGAGAAGAACCCTGAGGTTCCGGCCTCAATTTGAGGTGAGACTGTATGCCCCTGCACAACTGGAGACATATCTCAAATGGCCACTCGCAATTCGAATTGAGACTTGACTTTCCTGAGGCAACAAGAGCGGGTTTGAGGTCCCTGTCACAATTTGAGAGGAACCCCAAGTTTCCTGCCATGACTCGAGAAACCCCAGGAGATTGTCTCCTCAATGTGAGATGAGGCCCCTTTCTGCTGCAGCATCTCGAGAGAAATCCCACCTTCCCGCTTGAGCCTCGGAAGGGTACTGGACACCTTTTAAGGAACTCAAGAATTTCCCTGACATACCCGTCTCCATTAGAGAGGAACACTGAGCTTCCCGCCACAACTCAAGAAGATCCCCAGTTTCCCCTCCTCATCTCGAGATGAGGGTCCATTCCCCTGCTTCGTCTGCAAGAGAATCCTAACGTTCCTATAGCACCTTAGGAGGAGAACAGTCTCACCTTGAAACTCGAGAGGAACTCCCGGGGTTGTGCCACCATTCAAAAAGACCCCAATGTCCCTGTCCACTCGAGATAAGGCCTCATCCCCCTGCAACTACTTGAATGTCACACCGAGTATCAACTCACGTCACGAATGGAGGCCTGAGAGCTCCGTGGCACCTCTCGAAATAGCCCGAGATCCTTACCTCAACTCCACAGGAGGCCTGAAACCCTTTTTCCACCTCGAGAGGGAAGCGGTGTTCCATGCCCCAACATGAGATGACGTCTGACTCCCTAGTGGAATCTCCAAACGGACACTAAGATCTCTGTCAGAGCTGGAAAGGAACCCTGAGTTCCCCACCTCAACTCGAGATGAGGCCCTACTCGCCTGCATCAACTCTAGAGGAATCCTGAGAGGCCTCTCACAACTCGAAAGGAATCCTGACTTCAAACGGATAACATGAGAGGCTCCCTCAGGTCCCCATGACAACTCGAGGGAACCCACAATTCCTGCCGCAACTTGAGAAACACCTTGAGATTACCACTTCCATGCCAATTGAGGCCTGATTCCCCTGCCGTGACTCCACAGCACTCTCAAGCTTGCCCTCACAACTCAAATGGAAACTTGACTTCCCTGAAGCAACACGAGAGGCTCCCTGAGTTCCCCATGGTACCTGGAAAGGAACTCCAAGCCTCCCACCACAACTTGAGGCAAACCATGAGATTACCCCATCAACGCAGGGTGAGGCCCTTTTCTCCTGCAGTTCCTCAAGAGCAATCCAGAGTTCCCTCTCAAAACTCGAGAGGAGGCTGTACTCCCTTCATGCAACTCAAGGGGGCCCAGAGATGCCCATCACAACATGAGATGAAAGCCGAGTTTCCCACCACAACTCGAGAAGTGTAAAGTGTGTCCCACCTCATCTGGAGATGAGGGCCCATTCGCTGTTTCAACTCAAGAGGAATCCCACCTTCCCCTTGCACCACAAGGGGAGGCCTCTCTCACCTGTTGAATCTCTAGTGGAACCCTGCGGATTCCGCTTTGGGGAAAAAGGACATTGAGTGCCCCCTCAGCTCGAGATAAGTCCTGATTCCCCTGGACCGGCTCCAATGGAACACTGTGTATCCCCTCACAACCAGATGGGAGGGCTATCGGCCCTACCTATCCTCTTGAAAAAGCCCAAATTCCCTGGCTGAACTCGATCAGAGGCCTGACACCCCTTAGACAACTCGAGAGGAATGCAGAGTTCCACGCCTCAACACCAGATGAGGCCTGACTCCCTAGTTGAACCTTGATAGGAAGCCTGAGATCCCTGTCACTGCCGAAGAGGAACACTGAGTTTCCTGACTGAACTCGATACTTGGCCCTATTCACCAGCAGCAACTCAAAAGGAATCCCGACGTGCCCCTTGCAACTCGAAAAGAGACCTGACTTCTCTGAGGCAAAACGAGCTGGTCCCTGAGGTCCCTGTCACAACTCGAGAGGATCCCCAAACTTCCCACCACAAATCTAGAAAAACCACAAGATTCTCCCCCTCAACGTGAGATGAGGCCCTATTCCAGAGCAGTGTCTTCAGAGAAATCCCACATTCCCTCTTGAAACACAAAAGGATACTTGACATCCTTGATGCAACTCAAGAAGGTCCCCGAGATTCTCGTCCGCAGTCAAAGGAACATCGAGTTTCATGCCACAGTTCAAGAAGAGCCCCATTTCCCCCTCTTCAACTCTAGATGAGGGTTGATTCCCCTGCTTCGTCAAGAAAGGAATCCTGACATTGCTGTTGCCCCTCAAGAGTAGGCCGGTCTCACCTTGAAACTCGAGCGTATCCCTAGGAGTCTGCCTCAATTGGAAAATACCCGATTTCCCCATCCACTCCAGATAAGCCTGATTCCCCTGCAGTGACTCGATTGGAACCGTGAGTATTGACTCAAAACATGAAGGGAGGTGTGATAGCCCAATGGCACCTCAAGAAAAAGCCCCAGATTCCTATGCCAACTCGACAGGAAGCCTGACAACCCTTTTACACCTCGAGAGGGAAGTGAAGTTCCATGTCTCCACATGAGATGAGGCCTGACTCCCATGTTGAAACTCCATAGGAACCCAGAGATTCATGTCACAACTGAAGAGGAACCCTGAGGTTCCAGCCTCAGATCGAGATGAGGCCCTATGCTCCTGCATTGACTGGAGAGGAATCCCGAGAGGCCCCTCGCAATGGAATGAAGACTTGACTTTCCTGAGGCAACATAAGTGTGTTCCTGAGGTCCCCATCGCAAATTGAGAGGAACCTCAAGTTTCCTACCGCAACTCAAGAAAACCCCGGAGATTCTCCAATCAAGGCAAGATGAGGCCCCTTTCCACTGCAGCATCTCGAGAGAAATCCCACTTTCCCTCTTGAGCCTTGAAAGGATAATTGATACCCTTTAGGCAACTCAAGAACTTCCCCGACATACCCGTCTCCACTCGAGAGGAACAACGAGTTTCCCACCACAACTCAAGAAGAGCCCCAGTTTCCCCTCCTCATCTCGAGATGAAGGTCCATTCCCCTGCTTCATCTGCAAAGGAATCCCAACATTCTCGTCGCACCTCAGGAGGAGGCTGGTCTCACCTTGAAACTCAACAGGAACTCCAGGGTTTGGGCCACCATTCAAAAAGACCTTGATGTCCCCATCCACTCAAGATAAGGCCTCATTCCACTGCAACGACTTGAATGTCACCCTGAGTATCAACTCGCAACACGAAAGGAGGACTGAGAGCCCCGCGACACCTCCAGAAATAGCCCCAGATCCCTACCTCAACTCGACAGGAGGCTTGACACCCCTTTTCCACCTCGAGAGGGAAGCAGAGTTCCATGCTCCAACATGAGATGTTGTCTGACTTCCCAGTGGAATATCCATAGGAACCCCAAGATCCCTGTAAGAGCTGGAGAGCAACCCTGAGTTTCCCACCTCAACTCGAGATGAGGCCCTAGTCCTCTGTACCAAGTCGATAGGAATCCCAACGTGTCCCTCGCAACTCGAAGAGAGACCTGAATTCTCTGAGGCAACACGAGTGGGCCCCTGAGGTCCCCGTCACAGCTTGAGAGGAACACCAAGCTTCCCTCCCGAACTTGAGAAAAACCACGAGATTCTCCCCTCAACATGAGATGAGTCCCTTTTCTAGAGCAGTGTCTCGAGAGAAATCCCACATTCCCTCTTGAAACGCAAAAAGGTACTTGACACCCTTGATGCAACTCAGGAAGTTCCTGACATACCAGCCCCCACTTGAGAGGAACACCGAGTTTCCCAGCACACCTCAATCTTAGACCCTTTTCCCCTACTCATCTCGAGATGAGGGTCGATTCCCCTGCTTTCTCTGAAAACGAATCCTGACGTTCCTGTCGCACCTCAAGAGATGGCTGTTCTCACATTGAAACTTGAGAGGAACCCTCGTGGGTCATGCCACAATCCCAAAGACATCTATTTCCCCATCCACACAAGATAAGGCCTGATGCCTCTGCTCCGATTGGAATGTACCTCCGAGTATCAAGTCACAACACGAAAGGCCACTGACACCTCGGTTGCATCCTCCAGAAAAACAAAATGCAGGTTTCCAAGTCCAACTCAACAAGAGTCCTGATACCTCATTCACAACTCAAGAGACAAGCCGAGTTCCACGCCTCAACACAAGACGAGGACTGTCTCCCCTGTTCAAACTCCACAGAAACCTCGAGATCAATGTCAGAAATGGAGAGGGACCCTGAGGTGTCCACCTCAACTTGAGATGAGGCCCTGTTCATCTCTTTGCGATGTGAGAGGAATCCTGAGGTGCCCCTCACAACTCGAAAGCAGATCTGACTTCCCTGACAAAATATGAATGGGTCCCCCAGGTCCCCATGCAACTCGAGAGGAACCCTAAACTTCCCACTACAACTCCACAAAAACCACGAAATTCTCCCCTCCATGCGAGATGAGGCCCCTTTCCACTGTAGTGCCTCAAGAGAAATCCCACTGAGAGAGTAACAGGCAGAACAGCCAGGGGTCTCCAAACAGAGGAAATAGCCTGCAAATGTCAGACATTTTTATCTCTTAATCAGCAGGAGGAAAGAAACTAGTGATTTTTTTTTTTTTTTTCCTTCTCTATACAAATTTAAAAGATTTCTCTTCAAATACTGTTTTGCCATAATGACACGTGGTTTAACCTGAAGTTAGCTATTCTTAAACCTAGAGATAACCAATGCATTTTTCTTATGGAAATGTTTGTCTTAAGCTATGCTAATGTGCTATGCATCTACCCCAAACTCTGTCTTCAAGTCTGTTCCGCGTCTTGGCTCAGAACCTACTTGACAAATTGGTATGTTATACTCAGATATTGTTCCCTAATCTATGTAAATGAAACTATTTATATGGTGGTCTGTCCTTCTTCAAGATTCAAGTTAATCATTTTATGGCCCAGGATAAATGATTGGTGCCAAGATTATCCCAAAAAGCATCTTATGGATGAGGGGCCTGGTGCCATTCTGAATTTTAAGACATTCCTTTCTTTCATTAACAGACTGCTACTGATTATATAACAACCAGCTGAAGACTAGCAGGGGCCACTCTTTCTGGCCCTTTCTGATGCCTATGTCAGAAGCTTTCTCTATCCTCTTTATACTTTAATAAAACTTTGTTACACAATATCTCTGAGTGATCAAGCCCCGTCTCTGGCCACAGATTGAATTCTTGTCTTCCGGGAACCAAGAATCCTGGTGTCTTTGCATGATTCAACAACCTTTATCCACCTTCCCTCTTGAGCCTTGAAAGGGTACTTGACACCCTTTAGGCAACTCAAGAAGTTCCCCGACATACCTGTCTCCACTCGAGAGAAACACGGAGTTTCCATCCACGACGCAAGAAGAGCCCCGGTTTCCCCTCCTCATCTCGAGTTGAGGGTCCATTACCCTGCTTCGTCTGCAAAGGAATCCCGACGTTCCCACTACACGTCAGGTGGAGGCCTGTCTCACCTTGAAATTCGAGAGGAACTCCAGAGGTTGTGCCCCTGTTCAAAAAGACACTGAAGTCCCCGTCCACTCAAGAAAGGCGTCATTCCCCTGAAACAACTCGAATGTCACACCAAGTATCAACTTATGACACGAAGGGAGGACTGAAAGCTCCATGGCACCTCTAGAAATAGCCCCAGATCTCTACATCAACTCAACAGGAGGCCTGACACCCCTTTTCCACCTCAATAGGGAAGCGGAGTTCCATGCCCCAACATGAGACAATGTCTGACTCCCCAGTGGAATCTCTGTAGGGACCCCTAGACCCCATTCAGAGCTGGAGAGGAATCCTGAGTTTCCAGACTCAACTCGAGATGAGGCCCTAGCTGCCTGCACCAACTTGAGAGGAATCCCAAGAGGCCCCTCACAACTCGAAAGGATTCCTGACTTGCCAGAGACAACATGAGAGGCTCACTCAGGTCACCGTGGCAACTCAAGAGAACCCACACTTCCTGCCTCAACTCAAGAAAAACCAAGAGATTGCCCCATCATCGCCAAATGAGGCCCTTCTTTTCCTGCAAGATCTAGAGAGCAATCCCGAGTTCCCTCTCAAAACTCCATAGGAGGCTTGACTCATTTTTAGACACTCAAAGGCCTCCAGAAGATACCCGTCAGAACTGGAGAGCAGCATACTTTGCTTCAAATCGAGACCTGGCCTGACTCCCCAGGTGAATCTTGAATGCAACCCCGAGATCCCTGTCGTCACTGGAGAAGAACATGGAGTTTTTGGACAAAAGTCTAGATGAGGCCTATTTCCCCTGCAGTGAATTGTGAGGAATCCCAAGGTGCCCGTCACAACTTGAAATCAGACTTGAGTTCCCTGAGGCAATACAAGCGGGACCCTCAGGTCCACGTCGCAACTCGACAGGAACCCAGGACTTCCCACCAAGCCATGAGGAAAACCATGGGATTCTCTCCTCAACACGAGATGAGGCCCTTTCCCACTGCAGCATCTCAAGAGAAATCCCACATTCCCTCTTGAAACTCAGAACAGTACTCAACACCCTTTATGCAACTCCAGAAGTTCCCCAACATACCCGTCCCCACTCGAGAGGAACACCAAGTTCCCCGGCACACCTCAATCTGAGCCCCTTTGCCCCTCCTCATCTTGAGATGAGGGTCGATTCCCCTGCTTTGTCTGTAAAGGAATCCCGACGTTCCCATCATACCTCAAGAGGAGGCTGGTCTCACATTTAAACACAACAGGAAGCCTCGTGGGTCATGCCAAATGCCAAAGACACTGGTTTCCCCATCCACTCGAGATAAGGCCTGATGCCCCTGCACCGATTCGAATGGAACCCCGAGTATCGAGTCACAACATGAAGGGGCACTGACACCCCAGTTACATCCTCCAGAAAAAGCTGCAGGTCCCAAATCCAACTTGACAAGAGGCCTGACACCCCATTTACAACTCGAGAAGCAATTTGAGTTCCATGCCTCAACACAAGATGAGGCCTGCCTCCCCTGTTCAAACTCCACAGAAACCATGAGATCAATGTCAGAAATGGAGAGGAACCCTGAGGTTTCTGCCTCAACTCGAGATGAGGCCCTACTCATCTCTTCAGTGACACGAGAGGAATCTCAAGGTGCCCCTCAACTCGAAAGCAGATCTGACTTCCCTGAGGAAACACAAACGGGTTCCCCAGGTCACCACGCAACTCACGAGGAATCCCAAGCTTCCTGCCACAACTCCACAAAAACCACAAATTTTCCCCTCCATGCGAGATGAGACCCTTTTACACTGCAGCGTTTCCCAAGAAATCCCACGTTCCCTCTTGGAACTCAAAAGGGAACTTGACATCCTTTATGAAGCCCCAGAAGCTTCGCAAAATACCCGTCACCACTTGAGAGGAACACTGAGTTTCCTGCCACAACTCAAGAAGAGCCCCATTTCCCCCTCCTTCAACCAAGATGAGGGTCGATTCCCCTGCTTCGTTGGGAAAGGAATGCCAACGTCCACGTCGCCCCTCAAGAGGAGGCCGATCTCAACTTGAAAGTGGAGAGGAACCCGGGGGTCATGCCACAAATCAAGAGACTTGGAGTTCCCCATCCACTGGAAATAAGGCCTGATTCCATTGCACCGATTTGAATTGAACCTCGAGAATCAACTCACAACACGAAGGGAGGACTGATACCCCAGTTTCAAATTCGAGAAAAGCCCCAGGTTCCCAATTCAACTCGACTGGAGGCCTGAAACCTCTTTTACAGCTCGAGAGGAAAGCAGTATTCCATGCCTCAACACAAGTCAAGACCTGACTCCCTGTTGGAAACTGCAGACACACCCCAAGATCCATGTCAGAACAGGAAAGGAACGCTGAGGTTCCCACCTCAACTGCAGATGAGACCCTTTTCAATTGCACCGACCCCAGAGGAATCCCAACAGGCCCCTCATAATGAAAAAGGATCAACAAGCAGAAATCCCTTGCATTCCTGTACACTAATAATGAGAAAATAGAAAGAGAAATTAAGGAAACAATTCCATTCACCATTGCAATGAAAAGAATAAAATACTTAGGAATATATCTACCTAAACAAACTAAAGACCTATATATAGAAAACTATAAAACACTAGTGAAAGAAATCAAAGAGGACACTAATAGATGGAGAAATATACCATGTTCATGGATTGGTAGAATCAATGTAGTGAAAATGAGTATACTACCCAAAGCAATTTATAGATTCAATGCAATCCCCATCAAGCAACCAACAGTATTCTTCACAGAGCTAGAACAAATAATTTCTGAATTTGTATGGAAATACAAAAAATCTCGAATAGCCAAAGCTATCTTGAGAAAGAAGAATGGAACTGGAGGAATCAACCTGCCTGACTTCAGGCTCTACTACAAAGCCACAGTCATCAAGACAGTATGGTACTGGCACAAAGACAGAAATATAGATCAATGGAACAAAATAGAAAGCCCAGAGATAAATACACGCATATATGGACACCTTATTTTGACAAAGGAGGCAAGAATATACAATGGATTAAAGACAATCTGTTTAACCAGTGGTGCTGGGAAAACTGGTCAACCACTTGTAAAAGAATGAAACTAGAGCACTTTCTAACACCATACACAAAAATAAACTCAAAATGGATTAAAGATCTAAATGTAAGACCAGAAACCATAAAACTCCTAGAGGAACACATGGGCAAAACACTCTCTGACATACATCACAGCAGGATCCTCTATGACCCACCTCCCAGAATATTGGAAATAAAAGCAAAAATAAACAAATGGGACCTAATTAAACTTAAAAGCTTCTGCACAACAAAGGAAACTATAAGCAAGGTGAAAAGACAGCCTTCAGAATAGGAGAAAATAATAGCAAATGAAGCAACAAACAACTAATCTCAAAAATATACAAGCAACTCCTACAGCTCAATTCCAGAAAAATAAATGACCCAATCAAAAAATGGACCAAAGAGCTAAATAGACATTTCTCCAAAGAAGACATACAGATGGCTAACAAACACATGAAAAGATGCTCAACATCACTCATTATCAGAGAAATGCAAATCAAAACCACTATGAGGTACCATTTCACGCCAGTCAGAATGGCTGCGATCCCAAAGTCTACAAGCAATAAATGCTGGAGAGGGTGTGGAGTAAAGGGAACCCTCTTACACTGTTGGTGGGAATGCAAACTAGTGCAGCCACTATGGAGAACAGTATGGAGATTCCTCAAAAAACTGGGAATAGAACTGCCTTATGATCCTCCAATCCCACTGCTGGGCATACACACTGAGAAAACCAGAATTGAAAGAGACACGTGTACCCCAGTGTTCATAGCAGCACTGTTTATAATAGCCAGGACTTGGAAGCAACCTAGATGTCCATCCGTAGATGAATGGATAAGAAAGCAGTGGTACATATACACAATGGAGTATTACTCAGCCATTAAAAAGAATACATTTGAATCAGTTCTAATGAGGTGGATGGAACTGGAGCCTATTATAGAGTGAAGTAAGCCAGAAAGAAAAACACAAATACAGTATACTAATGCATATATATGGAATTTAGAAAGATGGTAACAATAACCCTGTTTACGAGACAGCAAAAGAGACACTGATGTATAGAACAGACTTTTGGACTCTGGGAATGGGAGAGGGTGGGATGATTTGGGCGAATAGCATTGAAATATGTATAATATCATATTTGACACGAGTCACCAGTCCAGGTTCGATGCCTGTTACCGGATGCCTGGGGCTGGTGCACTGGGACGACCCAGAATGATGGTATGGAGAGGGAGGAGGGAGGAGGGTTCAGGATGGGGAACACATGTATACTTGTGGCAGATTTATTTTGATGTATAGCAAAAGCAATACAATATTGTAAAGTTAAGCAAAATAAAATTAAAAAAAAAAAAAAGGATTCCTGACTTCCCATAGGCACCATGAAAAGCTACCTGAGGTCACTGTCATAACTCAAGGGAACCCAAAGTTTCCTGCCGCAATTCGGGAAAGACCTCGAGATTCCCCCTTCAACACAAATTGAGGCCGATTCCCTTGCTGTGAGTCGAGAGCAACCCTGCGCTCCCCCTCACAACTTGAATGGAGACTGGACTTCCCTGGGGCAACAGGAGAGGTTCCCTGATTTCCCCGCCGTAACTCGTAGAAACCCCAAAATTTCCGCTGCAACTTGAGAAAAACCACGAGATTCCCCCGTCATCCCCAGATGAGGCCCTTCTTTTCCTGCAAGGCCTAGAGAGCAATCCCGAGTTCCCTCTCAAAACTCCATAGGAGGCTTGACTCCCTTTTAGACACTCAAAGTGCTCCAGGAGATAACGGTCGCAACTGGAGAGGAGAGCAGAGTACTTTGATTCAACTCAAAACGAGGGCTGACTCCCCAGGTGAACCTTGAACGCAACCCTGAGATCCCTGTTGCCACTGGAGAGGAACACGGAGTTTTTAGACAAAAGTCTAGATGAGGCCTATTTCCCTGCACTGACTTGCGAGGAATCCCATGATGCCCGTTCCAACTTGAAATGAGACCTGACTTCCCTGAAGTAATACAAGCAGGACCCTCAGGTTCACGTCACAACTTGATAGGAATCCAAAACTTCCTGCCAAGCCTCGAGGAAAACCATGGGATTCTCCCCTCCACGTGAGATGAGGCCCTTTCCCACTGCATCATCTTGAAAGAAATCCCACGTTCCCTCTTGAAACTCGAAACGATACTTAATACCCTTTAGGCAACTCCAGAAGTTTCTGGACATACCCGTCCTCACTCGAAAGGATCACCAAGTTTCCCGATACACCTCAATCTGAGCCCCTTTGCCCCTCCTCATCTCGAGATGAGGGTTGATTCCCCTGCTTTGTCTAAAAAGGAATCCTGCACCGATTCAAATGGAATCCCGAGTATCATGAATAAACATGAATAAGCATTAAAACAATCTTCACTGAAAAAATCCATATACAAAAGGCCATGCAGATCCCATATTCACCAAGTCTGCTTTCAATCCATCAAATTTGTCCAAATCACTGAAAATCTCAGTAACAGTCTTAAAAAAAAAAAAAAAAAGGATGGGAAGAAAAAATATATTCATACAATTGAACAATTGCTGAAATGGAAGTGGGGCTGTGGGTTACGTTATACTGTAGAAACCATATGATTTCCTGATATTGGAGATTATATGCAGGTTTTGCAGGAGCATGCACCCATTTTGGATAAAACACATAGGGTATTTTAGATGATATGGCAAATGTGAGCACTTTTTCCCATTGCTAGGTGTTTTCTGTATATTTTAAATTCCCAGAAAGTAAATTATGTCTCAAAACAAACAAGTCAATACCATAAAAGAAAATCAGATTAGACAGGCCTGAAACTTTCCTATAGAGGTCAAGACTTACCCAGACGAAGTTCAAGGGAAGCTGTGATGCTCACTGCCCTTGAACGAGTGCACATGTAATGAAGTAGTATTGTGGGAAGTCTATTAGTAACCATCATGCCTTGGGTCCTCTGGATGACCTATTGCAGGAGAAACAGATTTTACAAATTAAAATTTCCCCATAACTTCACAAAAAGTTGTTAGACTACATTCAGTAAAGTTGAATAATTTCTGATCAATTTACAATTATATAAAATACCACAACTTACAATCCCAATCAATATACAAATATCACTTGCATTTCTATACACTAATAACAATCAGAAACAAAAATTAAGAAAATCCCACTTATAATTGCATCCAAAAGAATAAAACATCTAGCAACAAACTTAATCAAGGACAGAAAAACTGGCCACCTACTCAGAAGAACATCAGTGAAGGTCATCCTCTAGATCATCTAACAGAAATCGAGCTGAAAATCCACCATTTTGCACATGGAGCTCTTTCCCCCGAGTCCTGAGACGGACCTCCAGTCAGCGCTCAGCTGGACACATGAAACATCTACTTCGTCCTCATTTTTCCCTCTTGTAGCGCCTCCCTGTTGGCAGGCACTAAGGCAACCCCACTCATCTCAGCTGGGATGCAGCCCTGTTACCCAGGAGCCCGAGCCCTGATGGCCCTGAGGAGAAAAAGCTCCCAAGAGCTGGTCACTGAGCCCAGTTTGAAGGCAAAGTGTCCTGCGCCCGTGGGTCAGAGGGGGTTTGGGCACCCCCTGTGGGCTTCCAGAGAAGAGTGGGCAGTCCCGCGCTCACAGATCTCAGAGGGCTCACCCAGAAGCAGCTCTGCTGTGAGCACTCAAATTAGAATCCCAAACTGAAATGGAGCAGAATAGCCCCATGAGCCTCCTCAAAACATGGCTAAGGAACATTGAGAGCCTGTATGGAATGCAGCCATAAAAAAGGAACCCATTTGAGTCAGTTCTAATGAAGGAGATGAACCTAGAACGTATTAAAAAGGCAAGTCAGTCAGAAAGAGCAAAACATGGAATCGAGAAGGATGGGTCTGACGAATCTGTTCAAGTAGCAGCGCCAGAGATGCAGACATAGAGAACAGACTTACTGACAAGTGTGGGGAACAAGAGGGAGAGGGTGAGATGAATGGAGAGAGCAGCATGGATGCATGTACACCAACATTTGTAAATAGAATACCAGTTGGGATTTGCTGTATGACTCAGGGAACTCAAACTGGGGCTCTGTTATAAGCTAGAGAGGTGGGGATGGATGGGATGTGGGAGGAGATTCAAGAGTGAAGGGACACACGTACACCTATGGTTAATTCATGTGGATGCATGGCAAATCAAACCAATATTGTAAAGCAATGATCAATCAACTAAAAATAAATAACTTTTAAAAACAAGGTGAAATGAATGGAAACATAAACTTTGCAACTAACACCGTAATTCAATTAAAAAAAAAAAAAACTATACAATTTTAGAAAACAGCAAAAATCTACATGACCTTTGGTCTGGTGATGAGTTCTAACACACAACAAAAAACCCAACTTACCAATTTAGGAATATAAATTATTTAAAACATTAACTTTTACAATTTTATACATTTACTCTGTGAAGGACCTTATTTGAGAGAACCAAAAGACAAACTGTTAAATGAACCACTGACCACCCACCCTTGTCAGGCAACAGAGAAGAGAAAACACTTGCAGGAGTCATCTTACAACAGGAGGTCCTGGTAAGGAACAAGGAACTAACAAGCCACCACCAACCAGGATACTGGAGAGGTCAAAAAGAGATGGGAGACTGTAGTCCAGAGGTCCTACCAATTTCCCAGGATCCTGCTTGCTGGAATCCATCTAGGCTGAGTGATGTGTGTGCCCCCAGGAAGGATCCCAATTCAGAATGACTGGCAAGAGACAAACCAGAAACTAACCCAATGACCATAAACCCTGAGATGGTGAGCCATGTGGCAGAGCAGTTCTCTCCATTTCCCTGACCCTCCTGCCCTCCACACTGACAGCCCTTCCCAATGAAGTGTCTTGCTTGGATGACACTCCTCTCCTCAGACAATTCATTTCCAAGTATCAGACAAGAATCCACTCTCAAGTTCTGGAAGGGATCCCCCTTCCTTCATCAAAACCACAATCCAGGAGAAAATATCTTCCAAAGGCTACCTTGTAGAGAAGGCAATGTCACCACTTGCAGTATTCTGGCCTCAGAAATCCCAGGGACAGAGGAACTTGGTGGGCTACAGTCCAACAGCAGGGCATTTCTGAGGGGAGGAAACAGTCCCAGGGAAGCTGAGGCACTCGCCAAAGGCCCCAGAGTCCTGGATGGCACAGCCAGGACTGTTGCTGAGGACTCCCAGCGGCTAGGCTTCTTGATCCTGGTCTCTCTCACCAGGTACGTGTGGAAAACTAGAATCAAAAATATGCCTGAGGGCTTCCCTGGTGGTTCCGTGGTAAAGAATCCGCTTTCCAGTGCTGGAGATGCAGGTGTGATCCCTGCTATGGGAAGATCCCACGTGCTATGGAGCCCATGTGACACAACTGCCTAGCCTGTGCTCTGGATCCTAGAAGACACAATGCCGAGCTCACATACTGCAACCACTGAAGCCTGTGAGCCTGTGCCCCACAGAAATAGGAGCCACTGCAGTGAGGAGCCTACACACCACTAGTTATGGCCCACGCTCACCTGAACTAGGGAAAAGCCCACACACGAAGACCCAAAAGAGCCAAAAATAAATAAAATTTTTTTCCTTAAAAATGCATATCTGACAAAGAATCTGTACCCAAATTGTCCAAGAATACTAAAGCAAACAAGCCCATTAATAATTGCTAAAGACTGAAATAGACACCTGGCCATGGAGGATATACTGTTAGTAAACTATCCTACAGAAACATACTCAAGATACTGGCGAGATGCATGCACAGCCCCCTTTGGAAGACAGTTTGACAGTTTTTTCAGTAGCCACAGGGGACAAGCACTGAATTCTATACATGACAAGTGGTGGAAGCCAGGTATCTTACCTTTGGAATGGGAAGTTATGGAGAAACAAAAGGAAAGGTTACAAGATTAATGGAGACATAATCACAAATTACCTTTAACTGAATATGTTCAAAGGTAAGCTGGAATACAAGTATGTATTTCCAAGCATTGTCAGCTAAGGATATTTAGCTCTTACACGTATGTTTTGCATATCATTCTTTAATGAAAGGGACATTTGTCCCTGGTGGTCCTGTGGTAAAGGATCTGCCTACCAATGCAGGTAACAGGGGTTCACTCTCTGGTGCTAGAAGATTCCACATGCCCAGGGGCAACTAAGCCCCTGTATAACTACTGAAGTACTTGCATGCTCCAGTGCCCAAGTTCTTCAACCAAACTACTGCAATGAGAAGCCATGGCACGGCAACTAGAGGGCAGCCTCTGCTCACTACAACTAGACATCTAGCAACAAAGACCCAGCATAGTCAAAATAATTCAATGTTAAAAAATAAAATAAAAGGAAAAAAGTTCTTTGAATAAATGACTGAGATTAGGGGTGAGGCAGTACATATATGAGCCAGGATAATCTTAAAGTATGAGAAAGTAAAGAAAGTGAAGCCAACTATCAAGCTGTCCAAACTGATTGAAATGAAAGATTACACTGTTTTATCTGTATACACTAGCAAATAATAATCTGAAAGGAATTTAAAAAAAAAATCAATTCCCTTTCAAAAATGTCAACATTAATAAAATACTTTACCATGGATGTAATGAGGATGACAAGACTGGCACACTGGAATT
The DNA here is from genome assembly GCA_935064755.1 of Tragelaphus eurycerus. Taxonomy (NCBI): domain Eukaryota; kingdom Metazoa; phylum Chordata; class Mammalia; order Artiodactyla; family Bovidae; genus Tragelaphus; species Tragelaphus eurycerus. The sequence goes on from CAKXYN010000251.1 coordinate 196,732, forward strand.
TATACACGGTTGCTGAAAAAATATCCTGAATACATATACAGATATGCCATAGTGATGGCATAAGATGGCAATACCATGGAATGCATCTTCAATCTGAAATGAAGATCCAATATGACTTGATCACTCATAGCTTTTGTGTCATAAACTTTTATTAAAGTATAACAGAGATAGAGAAAGCTGTTGACATAGACTTCAGATGGGCACAGTAAGAGTACCCCCTACTGGTCTTTAGCCAGATATTATACAGCCACTAGCAGTCTGCTAAGGAAAGAAAGGCAATGTCTCAGAGAATGGCACCAGGCCCCTGACCACAACATACATTGAGATAATATTGGCAGCAGGTGAGTCATCCTGGGCCATAAAATGATTGACATGAATCTTGAAGAAAGGCAGATTTCCAGACAAATATATCATTTCATTAACATAAATTAGGAGAACAAGGTATGAGTAAGACATACTGGTTTGTCAAGTCGGTTCTGAGTCTTTAGGGGGAACCGACCTGAAGACAGAGTCTAGAGGAAATACATAGTATATTAACATAGCTTAAGACAAACATTTCCTTATGAAAAAATGCATTGCTTAGCTCAAGGTTTGAGAAAAGTTAAGTTCAGGTGGAGCCAGGAGTAGTCATGGCAACACAGAATTTTCAAAGAAACCTTTTAAATTTGTATGGAGAAGGGGAAAAAATGTAACACTAGTTTGTATCCTCTAGCTGCTTAAGAGAGAAAGAAATAAACGTCTGACACTTGCAGCCTATTCCCTCTGTCTGGAGACCCCCGGCGTTCCTTCCTGTTACCCTCTCGGGGCCTTTAGGAAGCAATACACAAGCTTACCCTAACATACACGTGGAATGACAAGGGACTCCAAAGAGCAAGAACCATCACGTGAGTCTGCAGTTCTAAAGTCCCCTGGTATGCTGTGCTAAGTCACTTCAGTCACATCTGACTGTCAGAGCCCGCCAGGCTCCTCTTGTCCATGGGAATTTTCCAGGCAAGAATACTGGAGTGGGTTGCTGTGTCCTCCTCCAGGGGATCTTCCCAACCCAGAGATCGGATTCCTGTATTGGCAAGGAGGTTCTTTACCACTAGCACCAGCTGGGGCAAAAGTGCCTAAACGGAGATCAGGGACACCCAGTTAGGAGAAGGGACTCAGAGGAAAGGAAGTGAGGGAAGGAGACTTTTAGTCCCACTCAGAGAAGCCCAGTAGGTAGTTCTGCACGTGGACGAGGGGAGGAAGCAGGCTGGAGCTGTGTAGAAGATGAAAGAGGGAACTAAAGCAGGGGCCCCCAACCTCTAGGGTCTAATGCCTGATGATCTGAGGTGGACCTGATGAAATCATACTAGAAATTAGTGTTCGGTCACTCAGCAGTGTCCAACCCTTTGTAGCCCACCAGACTCCTCAGTCCACTGAATTCTTCAGGCAAGAATACTGGAGTGGGCTGTCATTTCCTTCTCCAGGTGATCTTCCCGACCCAGGGACTGAATCCAGGTCTCCCGCACTGCGGGCAGACTCTTTACCAACGGAGCCATCAGGGGACAAAAATAGAAATAGAGTGCATAATAAATGGACTGCACTTGAAACATTGCAAATCCTTCCCCCACACCTGTCTGTCAAAAAATTGTCTTCCAAAAAAACTCCCAAGGTCAAGGAAGGAACTTCAAGTGTACTGGACTGTCCCAGGTTGCTGGCTTAGGGAGATGCTGAAGCAAGGGTGCCCCAAGAGGTAGAACCTCCCTTGTGTGGGGTCCTCAACAGACCTCTGATAGCCTTGGTGATGAAAGGAGAGATTTGTTTCATTTTTTTTATATCCTTGTGGGATAAACTGAAAACTTAGCAATTCTCTTACAGTCTTCCTAATAAAATGTTTTCTTTTCTTTACTGATCTGTGAAGTACCAACTGTGACAATCACTGACCTAATATACCTCATAGTGTTGCTGACACTATGGATATAATTATGTGAAATTGAACTTATTCAATAAAAATGATGAAGCATCTGCCCTGTGCCCAGCACTTTCCAAGGGTTGGGGAGTACAATGAAAATACTCCATAAGATGCACAGCTGGTAGGCACATTCTTTAAAAGAGCCTTTTATATTTCCACCAATAGTTTATTCTAAATGTCAACACTTGCCAATTCATGACCATGCTGGGTGGGAAGCTCATTAAAAACCCAGGAGCCAGGGTTCCTGGAAGGATATCCCATTCTCCCTTGGACAGTCCTCCATCCTCTCTGGCTCTCAGTTTACTCATATGCAAAATCATGGACAACTGACTATAATTCATCCCTGGAACCCAAGCCTATTGAGGAGGAGGGGAAATATTACTCCAAGGCCTGGATGAGAGACCAGATTGAGATAAAAATATGTCATTGATAGTTTTCAGTCAAACAGACAGATACAATGAAGGAAGGAGCCCCTGGCCCTGCGGGAGTTGCCTAGTGGTCTAGTCTGGGAAATTCTTACACATCAGGAGAGAGCTGCAAGCTGGATTGCCACTAACAAGAACATTCATGCAAAGGACAAGCCTGCAGAGCTCTGTGCCCATCAGCCACAGGAAGAGACTGCCTCCCAACAGCCAGCAGCATTTACAAGTGACCTCCTAAGGCCTTTGCCAAACTGCAGGGGCACCTCTGGGTTTTTTGTTTCGCTCACTTTTCTGACTCGTTTCTTAAAAAAAAAAAAAAAAAAAAAGCACATTTATTTATAGAATGCCACAGTGGAAGGAAAATAGGCCTTCAAATTTTAGGCCTCAATTTGCAAAACCTCAAAGCTTTATTATTTTTTTTTTTTTAATTTATGCACCACATAATTTAAAAATTTTACACGTTCTAATTATTCAGTTCCAAAACACCAAACTTATTGCACAGGGTCCCACTCTCAGCAAGACAGCCACAGATCCCACCATTAAAGTACAGCAAGGTGCCCTCCTGCCTTCTTTTCTGCCTGGGTGGATACAAGATGTTTGAATCCATGCACTCTACTAAATTTCTAGGGTGCAACTGGTGGACCCTTCCCTTTCCCATCACAGCAGGTGGTCAAGGGCCCGCTGGGCTGCAAAGTGGTTGAAGCAGGGCTGGGCCAGCCGGCCAGAGAAAGGATTATGAAGTGCTCACAGGTGAAAACACCAGGCAGGATAAATCCCTTGGACTTCCAGCAGGCACTAGGCTGCTTGGGAAACCCTGCACAGGTTTGAGGTTTATGTGAAGGGGTAAAGCAGTAAAGGCCTTGACCCCAAAGGTGAGGCCTTTCTGCGACCGCCAGGTTAGGGGGCTCCGAGACTGTACCAAAAGAGATTGCAGAATACATGGTTCCCTGCTCCACCAAGTCCCAGTTCCCTTACCTGTGGTCCGCACCCTTCTGCTCTGCTCACTGGATGCTGATCCCTGGGGACCCAGGAGTGCACAAAACGGGCGTTACTAGCCATAATGGCGAACCCTGAGAGCACATCTTGGACCCCCTGCCCTGGACGAGCTCCCGGTGCACCAACCCCCACCCCATCATGTGCTCCCAGTGTGCTCTGCCCCCACACCCACTTCTAGGAGAGGCCTGTGGGCCACGCTACTGCCCCAGGTGAAACATAAGGACAAGCAAATCCACCCCACAGAGACAATCCAAGATTTTTATCAGCTGATCTGTCTATGATTCATGAATAAAACTATGACTACAGAAAGGAAAGATGACCTGACATAGGACGGCCATGATATTGTGTAGAAGCAGACAAAATTGGTTACAAGGAAACTTATTTTATTCTTGGAAACCGTAAAGCTGGTTCTTTTGCAAATGCAATTAAAAACAATTAGCTTGTTACAAAGGCTTGCCTAGGGCAATTCTTGAAGTTAATCCTTGCCACAGAATTCAACAACTTCCCTGGTGGCTCAGACCATAAAGTGTCTGCCTACAATGTGGGAAATCTGGGCCCAATCCCTGGGTTGGGAAAATCTCCTGGAGAAGGGAATGGCAACCCACTCCAATATTCTTGCCACCACCTGCCTCCCCCCACCCACGCCCCCTCAAAAAATGCGGCTCAAAGAAATATTTTAAATCTCAGGTAGAAAACTAGAAGATCCCTTGTCTGTCTGTCTGGATTTATGTATGTCTCAGTGTGAGTCTTCTGTTTTTTGATAATATTACTGAAGTACTGAGTTCTTATTTAAATGGTCTCAAGAAAAGCAAGCCCTTACAAATCAGTTGGAAATACAAGAAAACATTGACCTAAATTAATTTCAGATTCATGTGAACTGAGAAATAGTCAATATTAAATATCTACTATTTTTTTTCACTACTCTACTATAGACATGTCTAAGAGTCATTAACATTAAGCACAAAATTTTCATAGTGCCTAGGTTTATTATACGGAGAAGGCAATGGCACCCCACTCCAGTACTCTTGCCTGGAAAATCCCACGGACGGAGGAGCCTGGTAGGCTGCAGTCCATGGGGTCGCTAAGAGTCGGACACGACTGAGCGACTTCACTTTCTCTTTTCACTTTCGTGCATTGGAGAAGGAAATGGCAACCCACTCCAGTGTTCTTGCCTGGAGAATCCCAGGGACGGGGAAGCCTGGTGGGCTGCTGTCTGTGGGTTCACACAGAGTCGGACACGACTGAAGTGACTTAGCATAGCATAGCATAGGTTTATTATAAGTTAAAAATTGCTATATTGTTATATCTGTCACAAGTTTGTCAACAAGAAAGTACCTCTAAACAACAACAAAAAAATCTGAAAAATATAAATACGATATGAGCTTTTAGATAAAATATTAACAATAATTATATTCTAAAATTTATATTTTTATAAATATATTATTATATTCTAAAATTTTTTCTCAACATTGAAACTCTGGTATTTAACATGGCAGCTGCCTCATGGCAGTCACTCAACAGTCACTTGTTAAAGACTGGACTCAACAATTCCACAAAATGAGGTGTGTACTGATGTAATGTCATACATGTCCACAGTCCATGTAATATCCATGGACTGGAAACAGTGTAACTACCTATCAACAGGGAACTTGATTAAATACACAGTAAGGCATTCATACAATGGAATACGACTCAGTGTATTCCATTTTAAACCAACGCACATGTCTAGATATAGCAACTTACATGTCTACTTATACGTACCCACTTCTGAACAAAACAGGGCACAATCACGTGTGCACATTGCAGTGCCACTGGTACTAAAAGTGTGTTTTAGTCACACAGTCGTGTCTGACTCTTTGTTACCCCATGGACTCAAGCCCGTCAGGCTCCTTTGTCCATGGGATTCTCCAGGCAGGAATATAGGAGTGGGCTGCCATGCCCTTAAAGAAGACAGTGAATTTTGACTTAACTGTTTGTTGGGGGAGAATACTCATTGGAAGCTTACAAGAAACTATTAACACTGGTTATTCGTTTGGAGGGTAGGTGGGAAATGGGGGGATGGGTGTCAGAGGTGGGAGAAAGAAACTCTACTGACTACCATTTTATACTATGAGATTTGGGAATCCACATGAACATGGTTTATAAGTCAGTACATGAATTTTTAAGTGCTCTGTGACCAGAACCCAGTAAATTATGTTGAATGAATTACAACACACATGAGAGCTTCTCCATCATCTGTTCCCCTCTCCCCTTTGCTCCCACTGCCACTGCCCTGGGAAGACACAGGAAGCTTTTTAAAAGTTGCATCATCTTTACGTTTTAAAGCCATAATTTCTAACTATCCATTTATAGTCATAAACCCCTCCATAACTCTTTATAACTGACAAAGTGCTTTCAAATCTAAGATCTAATTGGGTCCTTAGGAAAACCTGAGACAGTTTATATGTTTTGAAAGTGAAAGTCACTCAGTGGTGTCCGACTCTTTGTGACACCATGGACTACAGAGTTCATGGAATTCTCCAGGCCAGGATATTGGAGAGGATAGCCTTTCCCTTATCCAGGGGATTTGCCAACCCAAGGACCTAACCCAGGTCTCTTGCACTGCAGGGGGATTCTTTACTGGTTGAGACACAAGGGAAGCCCAAGAATACTGGAGTGGGTAGCCTATCCCTTCTCCAGCAGATCTTCCTGACCCAAGAATCAAACTGGGGTCCCCTGCATTGCAGGCAGGTTTTTTAGCAATTGAGTTATCAGGGAAGGAGAAAACTGAAGTTTTGGGAAATTAAGGGTTCTGCCTGAGGTCATGCCTCTGAAAATGGCACAGCCAGTCCTGATTGCCTGATGAGGATGGCACCTCCCTCACTATCCTTCCCAACTCTAAAAAGGGAAAAAAGAAAGATGACAGGAGGTCTTCCACAGATCTTATGTCAGTCCCATGACAATGTAGGTCAGATTGATGCATGTGTGAGTCAGTCTTGGTCGCAGTCCCTGGGGACATGACTTGCTGAGAAAGGAAAACAGCCAACTTTTGTTTTGATTGTTACACTCACTCAGCAGGGAAGGAAAAAGGAAAGGAAAATGTTCTTGGCTGGCGTGGAGAGAACCCTGCCAGAAAATGGGATGGATGCTCTAACTTGCCAAAGACATCCCCGGAGGCCACATTAACACCGTGATACTAAACCACAGAGATGCTGTACACTTAGGAGTGCTGCTGATTCTCTGGCAGCTTTTGCAAGCAAGCTTATGTTTCCACTGACTGAAGCAAGGGGCTGGGGGTGAGGGGAGAGGGGGAGTGGTGGGATGTCTAAGGATGGAATTAGAGAATGGGAGGATTTACCTGTTGAGGATGGAGTTGCAGGTTGTCTTTGGTATGTATCACAAAAAGTTTCCCTACATCAGATTTTTCTCTAGTTCCATTTCTTAACCTCCAGACTGACCCTAGAGTCCCAGATTAATGTGATGCTACAAGATAATGAGAAGGAGGAGATGCACCCTTCATGACCACAATCTAAACACACTGTTTGAGCTAACTGGGGACTTAGAAAAGAGCAACAGCAACAGTGGAAATGATAAGAATTCATCAGTGTGCCCCCTAAATTCATCATCATCTAAGACACGGTATGTGATATAGGGAAATTGTGTAATGTGCACCGTCCAGGACCATTCATAATGGTCTCAGAACAAATGAAGGATTCACATGTTCCCATTAGCAAGAGTCTAACTGGCATAAAAAGTGGACCCAAACAAGCTTCTCTGACCCTGTCTAAGATGGAAGACCCATCACCTTAGGAAAAACAGACTGTTTGTGTAGTAACATGATTTATTTACCCTGCATAGGAGGGAAAGCAGGATATTCATCTTCACACAGAAAAAGAAGAGAGGACTTCCCTGGTGGCACAGTGGATAGGAATCCATCTGCCAGAGCAGGGACATTGGTTCAATCCCTGGTCCAGGAAGATTCCACAAGCTGCAGATCAACTAGGCCCGTGTGCCAAAACTAGTGAGCCCACAACCCACAACTACTGATGCCCATGTGCTCAGAGCCTGTGCTCTGTGACGAGGGAAACTCCTGCAATAAGAAGCCTGTGCACTGCAACAAAGAGTAGCCCTTGCTTGCCATAACTAGAGAAAATCCCTTCAGGCAACAAAGACCAGCGCAACTGAACATAAGTTTTTTTTTTTTTTTTAAGGCAGATAATTTTTAGTTATAGTTTATTTTTTCAAGAAAGGAACAAGTAACTGTCCATAACTCTTCATCTAACTCTGACACCTTCAATTCACAACTATTTTAATCACTGCAGAGAAAGTAAAAATTTCTCAAGGAATATCATAAAATATAAATGATATATATAAAATAAAATATAAAATATAAACATAAAACATAAAATATAAAATATATAAATCACCAGATTAAACCTAATTCCAACTCAACACACTATTAATCACTGCAGAGAAAGTAAAAATCCAAGGAATACATAAAATATAAATGATATATATAAAATAAAATATAAAATATAAACATAAAACATAAAATATAAAATATATAAATCACCTTAGTTTTATTTTAAACCTAAATTCTCAAATGAACTAGATAATTTAACTCAGCTCTGATGTGGTACCTTTCAAAGTGGGCAGAAGAAGGAGCCAAGATGTGATACATACAAAGTCCATTAACACATCAATTTGGCTCTGCAGCAGCTCAGCAACTTGGAACAATTAATTCTCTTTCCCCAAAAACTTCTGACTCAGTGCAAACACACATACCCACCCTCTGTTATCTAAGAGACCAAGATAATGAAAGGGAAAAGGAATTCTCCCCAAGATCAACATCTGACCACCCAAAATAGGACTGCCTTCATATTAAAACAATTTTTCACAGTCCAATTGTTCTATTTGTTTCAAATGATGGAAAACATACTTGCAGTAAAATGTTAATAGCTTCATTGTGTGACCACAGGGCTAATCAGTTACATTTCTAAAGAGTTTGGGGCTCAGCTGTGAGGTATTTTTGGATCAATAACTTATCTCGATATCAATTTACTATTACCAAGGATTTAATACCTGAAGCAAAAATCCCACAAAATGGAGAACCACAGGACCAAGGCTAAAAAGATTTAACTTGAACATGCTATGGTCTGACCCAGGCTGGGGATACTCAGGCTTATACTTGGTAGGTCCAGTTCAATGTGGAGTGGGCGCTGGCACAGATTAAGAGTAGATAGGAAAAACAAAAAAAGTGTGGGGCAGGGTGAAAGATAGGTGCTTAGATGCACATGTGGAGTGAAATATATGACAAGCACATAGAAAATTTTGGCAAATCTTGAAGAGGGGTTAGGGAGTTGAGAACTGTAAGTAGGGCAGGCCTAAAGAAGGAACCCTGGATAATGTATGGAAAGAAATAATCAACACTTTTCCGCAGTCGGATGTACTTGATGAAGATGAGAAAAGTTTCTGTGAAAACAACATGAAGAAAGCCTCCAGGTGCCACGGGGCCCTGGGCAGGAGGTTTGGAAGAACAAGGCCACTCCCCTAGGCCAGCCCACCAGACAAGAGAAAGACAGAACCCCCACTAAGGGCACAGCAGATGGGGGAAAGAAGGAAACCACCTAATACATGTACATTGGTTCATTAACCCACATCAGAACTGTCTCCTGTGGTCTGTTAGGTGGCCCTATAAACATATTGGTGGGAGACTGGGAGCAATGGACCATGGCCTCCCTGCTCCCCTGGCTCAGTTGTGACAATGCCACTGCTCAGAGACAGTGATAGTCCTCAAAATATCCCCACAACTCAGGCATCTGTCTCAGATGGAAACATGCCTTTTCTATCTTCATGCCCAGAGTGATCTGGATCCTTCTGTTCCATGGGAACTAAATCCTGCCATTAAGGGTTTTCATGCTGCAACTGAAGATCCTGCATGCTGCAAGGAAGACTGAAGATCCCACATGCCACAACTAAGACCCAGCAGGGCCAAGTAAAATCATACGTAAGTATTTGAAATCAACAACAGAAGTAGTCATAGCAGCTCAGTGTATTGAGTGCTTACTCTCAAACACCTCACTAAAGGCTTTACCTATTGACATTCCCTACATAAATCATGTTGCATCCGCCATAAGATACAGATGTTACAATGGCTTCCAATTTACAGAAGAGGAAACTGAGGCACAACATGCCAACGTTCAACACATCCTGTCCCCTCATTTTGTGAGGAACCTCATGCCACACAGTACAGCCTAAGGACTCCAGAGTTTATGAGCCGTGCTTGCTAACTTCTGGGACAGCTTTGGAGATGGTGAAAAATACTTCTTGATCTGGACTTTGGAAGAGGACTCTTGACTCCCTTTCTCACAACATTCATATGAGTCGTAGCTATCTTATTATTTTGCTGTAGCACAGGGTATAGCCAATTCTTAACCTAGTATCTTCTTGGACCTCCCAGTCACTGGAGAAAGTTGCCAGCTGTTGCCCTTGTGAACACTTTGAAAATTGGAAAAGGCTAGAAAACATCCTTCTGTTCTCTTGTTTGTCTGGAAAGATAGCATCTTGGAAATTGAATCCATGAGGCAAGAGGTTATAGTTTTCATCCATCCTAATGGATAAAAAGGAGGCAAGAGCTGTAGACTGGACACACATGGGATGTCCCATCTTGAATTGAGAGTCAACAGAATACTGTGACAGTGTTGCCAGTTATACAACATCTTTTTTATTTTTAAGTAGAGTTTAATTACAATATTGAGCTAATTTCTGCTGAAAGTGACTCAGTTATACATATACATGTGTGAGTGAGTGATGTGAAGCCGCTCAGTCATGTCCAACTCTCTGCGACCCCATGGACTGTAGCCTGCCAGGTTCCTCCATCCAAGGCATTTTCCAGGCAAGAATACTGGAGTGGGTTGCCATTTCCTTCTCCAGGAGATCTTCCAGACCCAGGATGGAACCCGGGTCTCCTGCGCTGTAGGCAGATGCTTTACCGTCTGAGCCACCAGGGAAGACAGGGACTCAGTTTAGATGATCCCAATTTTGTTGGCAACATCCAAAGCATCATAGTCAGGAGCCAGTAGAACATATGCCTTCTTATTTTTCATTATGGTTTATCCCAGGAGATTGGATATGGTTCCCTGCCGTAAGGTAGGACCTTGTTGTTTATTCCAAATGTAACAGTTTGTACCTGCTAACCCCAAACGCCCAGTCTATCGGTCTCCCTCCGTCCATTCCCCTTGGCAACCACAAGTTTATTCTCTGTACCCATGAGTCTGTTTCTGTTTTGTAAATAGGTTCATGCGTGCCATATTTTACATTCCACATACAAGTGATATAATATGGTATTTATTCTTCTCTTTGTGACTTACTCCACTTAGTATAATTATCTCTAGTTCCATCCATGTTGCTGCAAGTGGCATTTTTTCTTTCTTGTTATTGCTGAGTAATATTCATATATATGTACCACATTTATCTTTAATCATTCAACTATTAAGGGACATTTAGGCTGTTTCCATATCTTGGCTGTTGAGAATAGTGATGCTATGAACATGGGGGTGCATGTATATCCCTGAATTACAGTTTTGCATGGGGATATGCCCATGAGGGGTACTGTTGGATCACATGGGGGTCCTATGAATTTTCTCAGGATCCCCCATACCATTTTCCATAGTGGCTACCCCAACTTACATTCCCACCAACAGTGTAGGAGGGTTCCCTTTTCTCCACACTCTCTCCAACATTTGTTATTTGTTCTGGTTTTGATGATAGCCATTCTGACTGATAGGAGATGGTACCTATCTGCAGCTTTGATTTGATTTTTCTAAGAATTAGTGTCAGACTTTATTTATTTATTATTTTTGTTTGTTTGTTTGGCTCCAAAATCACTGGAGATGGTGACTGTAGCCATGAAATTAAAAGACACTTACTCCTTGGAAAGAAAGTCATGACCAACCTAGATAACATATTCAAAAGCAGAGGCATTACTTTGCCAACAAAGGTCCGCCTAGTCAAGGCTATGGTTTTTCCTGTGGTCATGTATGGATGTGAGAGCTGGACTGTGAAGAAGGCCGAGCACCGAAGAATTGATGCTTTTGAACTCTGGTGTTGGAGAAGACTCTTGCCCCTTGAACTGCAAGGAGCTCCAACCAGTCCATTCCAAAGGAGATCAGCCCTGGGATTTCTTTGGAAGGAATGATGCTAAAGCTGAAACTCTAGTACTTTGGCCACCTCCTGCGAAGAGTTGACTCATTCGAAAAGACTCTGATGCTGGGAGGGATTGGGGGCAGGAGGAGAAGGGGGCGACTGAGGATGAGATGGCTGGATGGCATCACTGACTCGATGGACGTGAGTCTGAGTGAACTCTGGGAGTCAGTGATGGACAGGGAGGCCAGGCCTGCTATGATTCATGGGGTCGTGAAGAGTTGGACATGACTGAGCGACTGAATTGAATTGAAAAATTAGTGCTGCTGAGTATATTTTTATGTGTCTAGTAGCCATCTGCATGTTTTCTTTGGAGAAATGTCTATTAAGGTTTTCTGCCCATTTTTTGATTTTTTTTTTATTGTTTTTGTTGAATTGTATGGTCTGTATATTTGAAATTAAGCCCTGGTCTGTTGCATCATTTCGGGGAAGGCAATGGCACCCCACCCCAGTACTTCTGCCTGGAAAATCTCATGGACGGAGGAGCCTGGTAGGCTCCAGTCCGTGGGGTCGCTAAGAGTCAGACACGACTGAGCGACTTCACTTTGACTTTTCACTTTCATGCATTGGAGAAGGAAATGGCAACCCACTCCAGTGTTCTTGCCTGGAGAATCCCAGGGACAGGGGGGCCTGGTGAGCTTCCGTCTATGGGGTCGCACAGAGTTGGACACGACTGAAGCGACTTAGCAGCAGCAGCAGCAGTTGCATCATTTGCAAATATTTTCTCCCATTCTTTAGGTTTTCTTTTTTTTTTTTTTTTTTTTTTTAATGGTTTTCTTTGCTGTGCAGAAGCTTGTAAGTTTGATCAGGTCCCCTTTGTTCAAATTTGGTTTTATTTCTATTACCTTGGGAGATTGACCTAAGAAAACAAAGGTCCGATTTTTGTCTGAGAACATTTTGCCCATGCTTTCTTCTAGGCGTTTTATGCCATCATGTTTTGTGTTTAAGTCTTTAAACCATTGTAAGGTATTTTTGTGCAGTGTGAGGGCATATTCTAACTTCTCTGATTTATATGCAGCTTCCAATTACACGTCTACATGGCTCACATTAGAGGAGTCACTCTCTCTGATTGTTTCTCTACCTCACACTGCACATGTCTCTCCTTAAGTTTTTCAAAACATGTGACTTGGGGTATGTGTGCGGGTGAACATTTGTGTATCTCCCAAGCCGCCTTCTTTCTAGTGGAGTGCTCCTTGTTTTCTGGGCAAAGGAAAGCCAATTGCAGTGACCCAAGATTCAAGTCCTATCACTGCTACTTATCTCTTGTTTGACACACAATGTGTTTCTTAAATTATCTAAGCTTATATGTACAATCTATACAATGAGGATGACAACAGCATCCTTATTTGTATAATGGTAGTGTAAGGAGTCAGGGAAGGCAATGGCACCCCACCTCAGTACTTTTGCCTGGAAAATCCCATGGACAGAGGATCCTGGTAGGCTCCAGTCCATGGGGTCGCTAAGAGTCAGACAGGACTGAGCGACTTCACTTTCACTTTTCACTTTCATGCACTGGAGAAGGAAATGGCAACCCACTCCAGTGTTCTTGCCTGGAGAATCCCAGGGACAGGGGAGCCTGGTGAGCTTCTTTCTATGGGGTCGCACAGAGTCGGACATGACTGAAGCGACTTAGCAACAGCAGCAGCAGTGTAAGGAGTGCATTTAAAAAAAAAAAAGTAAGTAAAGTATTTGGCACAGAGTAAGCACAGTATAAAACTTAACATTTTTACAGAACCCTGCATAAAATACCTGTTGGCAAGATAGAGAAGTCAAGAGAAGGAAAAGGAGAGATGGAAGCGGCACTCCAGCCCAAAGTAGGCATGTGGGGCTCACCAGGGAGTGTGCCACTTTCTCTGTGACACTGACCAGAATCTGTTCTCCTCTCCAAGTGGCCCAGAATAACAGAGGAATGATTTGTATGTGGTTGTCAACACACATCAGGGCAATACAGCCCTGTGAAAGAGAAATCTTGTCAGACTACCATTTGACTTGTATCTCTGCCCTAACGTTTTATAAATATGTCAGAGAAAAAGAAGAATGAGCTGGCTGGCTGACCACCAGAGAGTGAGTGGACAAAACTGTATTTCCTTATAAAATTGGAAAAGCAAATAATGTCTTCTTAAGTACTGTCGCTCTTTTTACTTTGGAACATACAGTTTTATTATTGAATAGTTTTATAGCTGGTTTCCCTAAATAAAGACATGTAAAAATGTAAGTTTCTCCATATGAAGAATGTACTACTTCATTCCTTGCCAGTTTTATTTAGAAACTGTACTTCTCCAGTATTTCTTTTTTTAATTCAACTTAATCTGGCTAAACCAACCAAGCCAACACAAACCACGCCATGTATTCTAAACTTAGAGTTTCTGGCTTTAATATGGAAAACATGTTTTACCATATGCTTAGGTTCACCCCTCTGTGGAACCTTCCGTCTTCTTTCTCAGTGATGTGAAATCTCAAGAGCTAAAAGTTAATCTGCAGACCAAGGTCATGGCCATTACAAATATCCTTAATGCTATGCCACATACTGGGAAGATGGGACTTATTGTCCAATTACTATACGTTAGATTCAATTTTGAGGTTCCTCTCAGTTCCTCTGTATCAGCCTCCTCCTCCAACTGGAGAGAACCAATGCATTAGGTTTCCACCTGCTGTTTTGTATTGCAAACTTCAGTTGAGACCATAACCTGAACCCTTATCTACATGCATTTCATCGTGACCACATGACAAATTTTCATGGAAGTTCACAAGATTCCAGGAGTCTCCCAACAGACAAGGCCTGGTCTAATTCACCACTCTGTTCTTCAAAGCCCTTTGAGCACCTTCCCAATCCCTTAATGCCCCTGCCCCCAGGCCCTTTCCCTATGAACTTTTGCTATTTGGAAGAGCCTGGCATTGAGGTCTGCTGGCAGCTGATATGAGTGAATCCGAGTTAAACAAGAGGACCGCTGGGCTGCATTCCACACCAGTCCCATCTTGGCATTTAAGCAGGTGTGCAGGATTGACTAACTACACATTCTTCATCTAACCTGCACCAGGTGTTCTGCATCAGTTACTAGGATTTAATCTCAACCAACTTTGTTTGGCACATTATGAAGGTGAGACTCTTGAGGTTCTTGACAAGGTCATTAAAACTTGCTCAAAATGACAGGAAAAATGGAGCCAGAATTCCAACAACTATCTGATTCCAAAGGTGTTTGGATTGGTTTTGACCACTGTCCATCCCAAACAACTCCCATGGCATCCACTTTATTTATTTTTTTTTAATATAATTTTATTTAACTTTACAATATTGTATTGGTTTTGCCATATATCAAAATGAATCTGTATGCCTGTGGCAGATTCATTTTGGTATATGGCATCCACTTTAAAACATACCTTTCCTCCTCTAAAGGATTCCACCTCAATTAAGGTTCCACTTTCTTATTTCAAACTCCAGGAGATGCCATTGTCTGAAATCTTATCTACAGGCATCTCATCTGCACCACAGACCAACTTGCATGGAACTCAACCAGAGAGGGCTCCTGTCCGATTGCCCTTCATACTCCTCAGAGTGCTCTGACCAGGGCCTTCTTCCCCCATTACCCCATGCATAAACTTCTGCTATTGGGAATAGGATGTTTGTTACTGGAAACCACCTTGAGCTTTGGCCTGAAATACTCTTGCACGGTCAAGCACGGGAGCCATCCCTGTTTTTCCAACAGTGTTAGCCAGAGGAACCCAAGATCTCTGTAGACTCAACGTGAGGAGCACCAAAGAGCAGAAAATGGGAAGGAGACCAGGGGAGACCAGGGCATCACTTAACATCACTCAGACAGGATTCTGGAGGCGTTCCTGAGCCTGCTGGGGATAAAGGTTCCTCTGCTGGCCATGCCAAGTGGCCAAAGGGGTGGTATGGGCGAGAGGTGGCAGGCTCACCTGAGGAAGAAGAAATATGAGTAATCCTAGACCACGGTGTGGGAGTGACAGGAGAAATAGCCCAGGCCAGTGAGGTTGAGCCTGGAGCCCCTGGGCACCTCTAGCATGCTGCCCCACGCCTGGTCGCACAGCATCTGGATCTCAGCGGAGTAGAAGAGCCTCGCATTGTTGGCCTCATACTGCCAGGGCAAGTAGTTGTACAGGTCTTGCACCTCCTCCTGCGGTGCCAGCACCTTGGAGTGCACAGTGATCTCGGCCAGCTTCGCTTGGCAGTCCTCGCTCAGGGGTCTCCATTCGGAGGGCAGCTGGCAGCTGCGGGTGGCCTCCAGCCCACTGGTAGGCAGAGCTGCAAGCAGCAGCTGGCGCAGCATGCCGGCGGCATGGACGGGCGGCGGGAGCCGCCTGATGGGCTCTGCGCCCCAGGCGCGCTACCCGGGCCGCATGGCCAGGGGAAGGGGGAGCCCCTTTGCGGCAGCCAGAGCGTCAGGGAACGCGAAGTGCCGGGCTCCACCAGCGGTAGGCGCAGCCTGGGGCGCTGGTCTGTGCGCACCTCTGTGGAAGCTCAGCATTCTGCTCCCTCCTCCTCCGGGATCCCCCTGCGGGGTTTCGCTTGGGAGGCTTTTAAAAGGGCATGGGGAGGGCTGGCCACCGCCGCCTCCTGCCCGCCCGTGGCTGGGGCGTGGGCGGCAGTGGAGGGGCGGAGGCGGGAAGCCGTCCAGGGGTGCGGGGTGCTGGGGTGACAGAGCAGTCAGCGATGGACCGGGAACCCCCAGGCCAAACTCGGTGTTTGTGCCAGCGCAGAAGTCTGGGGCCGAAAAGTCAGTGTGGGGACAGGCGGCCCAGCCCTCTTCTGGCTCCCTGTGCACCGAGCAGGTGGAAGCTTTGCAGGCACAAAGCTGCTCCAGGCATGGCCTTCTTAGAATGATTGCCATCAATTGCCATGAGTACTCAGCATACCTTTTTGCATTTTCTGAGTAGTTCATTTACATTCAAATGGCACAGAAATCTAACTTTACCTTCCCAGAGTTTACCTTGGAAATTCTGTGTGATCTAATAAACTTTTCTGAATCTCTCTCTTTCCATCTCTTATGTTTTAACGATGCTCTTAGGAAAGAGCATCTGAAAAGCCAAAGCCACATTGCTTGGATTTTCCTACAGCTACATGGTCTCATGATTAACCTCATTCCTCTGTTCAAATTCTGAACACCCTACACCTGAGAAATAAATTCAGAAGTTCCAAAGAGCTTTTCACAAATCAATGAGTGACTCTGAAGAGACCTAAACTCCACAGTTAAATCTTTATTTCTAAATTAGGCAGTTCCTTTTATCTCCCAATTGTCTTAATTATTCTTCATGTAGTAAGAAAACAACAAAAAGGATTATTTATAAGTATAAATATTTTGTATAGTCAAAACATCATATACATAAAAGAGCATGGATATAATATACATATCATCATGCACGTCATACATATTATATTTACAATAAGTTGATAAGCAAAACTGCTGTAAAATGGAAGGCTCTTTGTTCTGCAAGCATCTTATTAACCAGGCTTTCTGCAAGTTTAAATCTTAGAACTCTGCCAAAGTCTTCTCTGACTGAAAGGAAGAGTTCTTAGGGAATTCAAAAAGGATAGGTAAGGAGAAAATTGGGGTTTGGGAGAGAGAAAATTCTAAGGCCTCACCCTGTGACAACCAAATCTTCCTGTGATCTCCAAGTTTTCAGTTAGGACAAGTAAATTAATGCATGCTTCTTGTGACAGGGCAGAAATCCAGCTGGCATGAGGCAGGGACTCAGGAGGAAGAGGCCAGGAGCAGCATGGTCTCAGGGAACCAGAATACCCTGCGAAGTCTTTGGGTGTGCCTTGAAGTGAAATAGCCAGGACTCCAGCCAGTGTGGCCCAGCTTTTGAGGGAATGAAGGCTAAAGATCCATAGGGTCATACTAATCCAGAATCCAACCAGTGACTCAATGAACAGATGTGTGCTTAATCGCTCAGTCATGTCCTACTCTTTGTGACCCCAGGGACTGTAGCCTCCTAGGTGCCTCTGTTCATGGGATTCTCCAGGCAAGAGTACTGGAGTGGGTTGCCATGCCCTCCTCCAGGGGATCTTCCCAACCCAGAGATCGAACCCAGATCTCCCACATCACAGGCAGATTTTTTACCATCTGAGCCACCAGGGAAGTGGTGACTCAATGGACCAGATTCTTATTCCTACAAGATCATCTGTGTTGGAAGAGGAAAGAAGTAAGAGTAAGAGCTCCTCACAGACAATAACTAACCTCTACATAGCTGGAAGTCAGCCTGGAGCCTCAATTAATTCTGTAGAAAACAGTTATATTGAGGGAAGCAAGTGGACAGTAGTCCTGATGGTATATGACTCCTACCAAAAACCTCACCACCACCTTGGGAGATAGTAGAGTTAAGCTTTTCCCACAAGGAGAAATGGCATTTGAGGATGGCATCAGACATCCTACGTTAGGACTGCCCATTTGTCTCTCCTTCAATATACGAGTTAAAATGTTTCATAACGTCTTAGTCTGTTCAGGGTACCATGGCAAAATACCACAGTCTGAGGTGCTTAAACAACAGACATTGATTTCCCAAAGTGCTGGAGGCTGGAAGTCCAATATCAGGGTGTGAATGGGATTTGTTCCAGGCTAGTAAACGGCCATCTTTCCTCTGTGTCCCCACATGGCCTGTCTCCTTTGTACATGTAGAGAGACAGAAATGTCTGGCCCTTCTAAGGACACCAGGCCTATCAAATTAGACTGCACTATTTTGACCTCATTTAACCTTAATCACTTCCATAAAGGTGCTATCTCTAAATACAGTCTCACTAGGGGTTAAAACTTGAACAGAAGATTCACGGCAGAGAGGAGGGGATGTGAACAAGGGACATAATTCAATCCATAACAGTCTTTTAGCAGGTGTTCTGCAGGTTTGTAGAGAAAGAGGGTTGATATTTCTGACATGCTAACTTAGAGTAAGCATTGCCAAATTATAATATTAACAATAACAACTGCTAACATTTATTCACCGCTTACTATGTGCCAAGCACTATTGTAACATAATTGCCTATTTTATTGTAATGAATGCTCCAAACACTCCAAATGGGCACTGCTATCAACCTTGGGTTAGAGACAGGGGACTTAATTATGGAGAGGTTAATTGACTTACCCAGGATCACATAGCCAGAAAGGAACTGAGCCAGGATTCAAACACCAGCATCAGATTTCAGAGTTCATGCTCTTAACTACAGCATTAAAATATAGACAAAACAAGCAATGTTTTAAAGGCACAGGTGGGCCCTTTATCAAGAAACAAGTAGAGGGGACTTCCCTGGTGGTCTGTGGTTAAGATTCCATGCTCCAAATTCAGGGAACCCAGGTTCAATCCCTAATCCAGGAACTAGATCCCACATGCTACATCTAAAACCCGGTGGCACCAAATAAATAAATGAATATGTAAAAAGAAGCTAAGTTTATAAATAGTAAAAAGCTTCCCAGAATCACCAGTGATGGCTAAATGAGGGAGTAACTGGACTAACATTAATTTTATTTTCACCAGTACCCCTGCTCTATTTTAAGTTGTTAAGTTTATTTTAAGTTAATGCTGTAACTTATGCAGACAAGAGAATAAGGAAGTGTGTTTTTTTTTTTTTAATTGTATCTAGTGCTTCAGAGGGCTGGAAAATTTTTTTCTGTTTCCACAGACCTGAAGACACTGATTATTCTTTCCATTTAGACGAACAAATAAGTAAAAATCAGTATGCACAGGTGATGCCTCTATTGTTGTATAAACTGGACAGAATCAAAACTCTTCCAGTACTCCCCAGAATGCATTTTCCAGATGCAGGGCCTGTGTTGGTTGTCCTTCTCCTGGATTCTTCACAGACACATCAGTCATGTTTTTGCTTCTCTAGAAGGTCTGGCAAAGTGCCTCCCTGATTGGGGTTGTTAACCTGGAACGCTGGACATATGTGAGCATCCCCTGGTGAGCAGCTCCCCTTTGGAGACCAAAATCGCCAAGGAAGAAGAGCTCAAGGAAGCCAGGATGGGAAGCAAGAATTCTAAAACTGTGTGGTGGGTTCAGTAGTGAAACAAGCTGCTTCCACCCATTGATTACAAGACACATATGTTCTGGCTGTGGGGGGAAGATAGCACCATTATGCTTCAAATATACACTATATCCTTCACAGCATGTACAATACCCTTTAAAACTGTCCCCCATCCTTTCATCCCATCTGACACACTTGAGTCTTCATTAGCTGTCACACTGTCTCAGTAAGCTTTCAAAATTTGCCCAGTTGTTTCTAGGTGATGGCGTCCTCGGTAAAACCAGTTAATTCCATGGCCAAGGGCACATTGCTGTATTCCCTTTGTCATCAAAGAAGAGATGCTATGAAAATCACTGATCAGAAGCAATGCTACAGGAAGTACCATGACGCTGGAAAATTGGTTCTGTGGACAGAGTTCCTGGAAGAAGCACTGTGGGGCAGGAAAGGTAGATCTACACCTAGAATGTATCTACTTCAGTGAGGACAAGTCTCTGCTCTCTCCAAGATGGAAGAGGTTCAGTGTAGTCACTTCAGTCATTTCAGTTGCTCGGTTGTGACTGACTCTTTCGAACCTCATGGACTGCAGCATGCCAGGCTTCCCTGTTCATCACCAACTCCCAGAACTTGCTCAAACTCATGTCCATTGAGTCAGTGATGCCATCCAAACATCTAATCCTCTGTCATCCAATTTTTCTCCTGCCTTCAATCCTTCCCAGCATCAGGGTCTTTTCAAATGAGTCAGTTCTTCACATCAGGGGCCAAAGTATTGGAGCTTCAGGATCATTTCTTCCAATGAATATTCAGGACTGATTTCCTTTAGGATTGACTCGTTTGATCTCCTTGCAATCCAAGGGACTCTCAAGGGTCTTCTGCATCACCACAGTTCAAAAGCATCAATTCTTTGGTTCTTAGCTTTCTTTATGGTCCAACTCTCACATCCATACATGACTGCTGGAAAAACCAAACTTTGACTAGATGGACCTTTGTCAGCCAAGTAATGTATCTGCTTTTTAATATGCTGTTTAGGTTGCTCATAACTTTTATTCCAAGGAGCAAGCATCTTTTTAATTTCATGGCTGTTGTCACCATCTGCAGTGATTTTGGAGCCCCCAAAAGTAAAGTCTCTCACTGTTTTTATTGTTTACCCATCTACTTGCCATGAAGGGATGGGACTTGATGCCATGATCTTTGTTTTTTGAATGTTGAGTTTTAAGCCTTTTCAACTTTTTCTTTTTTCACTCTCCTCTTTCATTTTCATCAAGAGGCTATTTAGTTCCTCTTCACCTTCTACCATAAGGGTGATGTCATCTGCATATTTGAGGTTATTGATATTTTCCCTGGCCACCTTGATTCCAGCTTGTGCTTCATCCAGCCCATCATTTCACATGGTGTGCTCTGTATATAAGCTCAATAAGCAGGATGACAATATATAACCTTGATGTACTCCTTTCCCGATTGGGAACCAGTCCATTGTTCCATGTCTGGTTCCAACTATTGCATCTTGTCCACATACAGATTTCTCAGGAGACAGGTTAGGCGGTGTGCATTCTCCAAGCCAGGCTTCAGCAATATGTGAACCGTGAACTTCCTGATGTTCAAGCTGGTTTTAAAAAAGGCAGAGGAACCAGAGATCAAATTGCCAACATCCGCTGGATCATGGGAAAAGCAAGAGTTCCAGAAAAATATCTATTTCTGCTTTATTGACTATGCCAAAGCCTTTGACTGTGTAGATCACAAGAAACTGTGGAAAATTCTGAAAGAGATGGGAATATCAGACCACCTGATCTGCCTCTTGAGAAATCTGTATGCAGGTCAGGAAACAACTGTCAGAAATGGTCATGGAACAACAGACTGGTTCCAAGTAGGAAAAGGAGTAGGTCAAGGCTGTATATTGTCACCATGTTTATTTAATTTATATGCAGAGTACATCATGAGAAATGCTGGACTGGAAGAAACACAAGTTGGAATCAAGATTGCCGGGAGAAATATCAATAACCTCAGATATGCAGATGATACCACCCTTATGGCAGAAAGTGAAGAGGAACTAAAAAGCCTCTTGATGAAAGTGAAAGTGGAGAGTGAAAAGCTTGGCTTAAAGCTCAACATTCAGAAAACGAAGATCATGGCATCTGGTCCCATCACTACATGGGAAATAGATGGGGAAACAGTGGAAACAGTGTCAGACTTTATTTTTCTGGGCCCCAAAATGACTGCAGATGGTGACTTCAGCCATGAAATTAAAAGACGCTTACTCCTTGGAAGGAAAGTTATGACCAACCTAGATAGCATATTCAAAAGCAGAGACATCAATTTGCCAACAAAGTTTCGCCTAGTCAAGGCTATGGTCTTTTCTGTGGTCATGTATGGATGTGAGAGCTGGACTGTAAAGAAGGCTGAGCGCCGAAGAATTGATGCTTTTGAACTATGGTGTTGGAGAAGACTCTTGAGAGTCCCTTGGACTGCAAGGAGATCCAACCAGTCCATTCTGAAGGAGATCAGCCCTGGGATTTCTTTGGAAGGAATGATGCTAAGGCTGAAACTCCAGTATTTTGGCCACCTCATGCGAAGAGTTGACTCATTGGAGAAGACTCTGATGCTGGGAGGGATTGGGGGCAAGAGGAGAAGGGGACGACAGAGGATGAGATGGCTGGATGGCATCACTGACTCGATGAATGTGAGTCTGAGTGACCCCCGGGAGTTGGTGATGGACAGGTAGGCCTGGTGTGCTGCAGTTCATGGGGTCGCAAAGAGTCGGACATGACTGAACGACTGATCTGATCTGATCTGAAGAATTTTCCATAGTTTGTTTTGATCCACAAAGTCAAAAGCATTAGTGGAGTCAATGAAGCAGAAGTAGATTTTTTTTTTCTGGAATTCTCTTGCTCTTTCTATGATCCAACAGATGTTGGCAATTTGATCTCTGGTTCCTCTGCCTTTTCTAAATCCAGCTTGAAGATGTGGAAGTTCATGGTTCACACACTGTTGAAGTGTGGCTTGGATAATTTTGAGCATTACTTTGTTAACAAGTGAAATGAGTGCAATTGTGTGGTAGTTTGGGCATTCTTTGGCATTGCCTTTCTTTGGTATTGGAATGAAAACAGACTTTTTCCAGTCCTGTGGCCACTGCTGCGTTTTCCCAATTTGCTAGCATATTGAATGCAACACTTTCATAGTATTATCTTTTAGGATTTAAAGTAGCCCAACAAGAATTCCATCACCTCCACTAGCATTGTTCGTAGTGATGCTTTCTAAGGCCCACTTGACTTCACATTGCAGGATGTCTGGCTCTAGCTGAGTGATTACACCATCATGGTTATCTGGATCATGAAGATCATTTTTGTATAGTTCTTCTGTGTAGTCTTGCCCTGTCTTCTTAATATCTTCTGCTTCTGTTAGATTCATGTCATTTCTGCCCTTTGTTATGCCCATCTTTGCATGAAATGTTCTCTTGATATCTCTAATTTTCTTGAAGAGATCTCTAGGCTTTCATTTTCTATTGTTTTCCTCTATTTCTTTTCATTGATCACTTAGGAAGCCTTTCTTATTTCTTTTTTTTAATTTAATTTAATTTTTTTTTTTACTTTACAATATTGTATTGGTTTTGGCTTTCTTATTTCTACTTGCTATTCTTTGGAACTCTGCATTCACATGGATATATCTTTCCTTTTCTCTTTTTCCTTTTGCTTCTTTTCTTTTCTTGAATATTTGTAAGGCCTCCTCAGACAACCATTTTATCTTTTTGCGTTTCTTTTTCTTGGGGATGGTTTTGATTGCTGCCTCCTGTACAGTGTTTTGAATCTCTATTCATAGTTATTCAGGCACTCTATCAGATCTAATCCTTTGAATCTGTTTGTTACTTCCACTGTATAATCGTAAGGGATTTGAGTTAGGTCATACTTGAATGGTCTAGTGGTTTCCCTACTTTCTTCAATTTAAATCACTTTTGCAATAAAGAGTTCATGATCTGAGCCACAGGCAGCTCCTGGGACCATAATAAGGCATTGGTATAGGTTTCAACTACTGACAGAGTAAGCACTAAGCCTTGGAGTTAGTGAGGCTGACCTTAGTAAGATAAGTTCAGAAACACAAAGTGAGTCAATACTGGTGGGAAAATGGTACCAACCATCTTGCTCAACACCAGGCAAACACCAGGTTTAACCACAAAACTTCAGTTTGTAAATAACATATCTGTAAAGTGCAATGAAGTGAAGCATGATGAAAAAATATATGCCTATATCCTAAGCATATATAAATATAGGTATGTCCTGATATATATTATATATACATTTATACATATCATTTTGGTGATATTATATATATATATTTTTCATATGTTTTTCTGAAAATGCGTGAATAGAACACTATCCAATAAAACCCCTTCATCTGGCGTTTTAATATTGTACATGTGGAACAGGTCTGACCAGAGACATGTGGAAAGGCTGAGCAGAGACCAACAACTTAAAAGACATTCTTCCCATTATATCATATTTCCCAGTTGTATGGTGCCTTTCTTGGAGGTTTTCAATGTGCAATTAAATCAATCTTCCTTCTGTCCCCTTGGGAGGCAGGAAGCCAGTATTATTTCACAGACAAAGAAGTGGAGTCCCAAGGATTAAATGCCTTGCCCCAGTCACATAACTACAGGCAGTTAGGCGTGCTGGGAATGGGGCTTGGGGTTAGGAATCCCTGCCTGGGGTTCCTTGGCTCCCAAACAGCACCTTCTTTAAAGATAATTCTGTGTTCAAACTTTGGGGGAAATTTGCTCTATAACAGAGAAGATATGGAACTGCTGACATGCCACATACATTGTCCTTCCCTTGCCTGTTCATACAGAGTACATTTTCAGAAGTCAGGTTTAGGACATGTAGGTATTGTCTATAATAGCTTCAATCCATCTAATCTGGGGGCCAATATGTAGCCTAAACAACTATTCTGGTGCTGAATCCATGACCATTCTATCAGGAGAAGATAGAAACAAGAGGGATGGACTCCTGATAGACATCTCACTCTATAGGTTTCCATGTCTGCATTTCAGAAAAAGAAAGAGCTAAGAGTGGGGTTGACAAGCCCCTCACAGGAACGCATCACTCTGTTAAGTGTTAAACACTGCGCTCACATTTTTTCCTCACTCTGTCACAGTGAAGACTTGGCCAGACTCCTTTTCACAGTTGGCAAAACAGAAACAGGGGGACTAATTGACTTTTCCAGAAACTGAGCTGAGGGTCTAAGAATTCCTGTTGCACTTGTAAGTCTATCAAATTAAATCCTCACCATCCTCTCGTGTAAGTATCTAGATGCCAAATGGAACTGGTTAGGCATAGATTGAGCATCTTGATACTGTTGTCAATCACATGTATGTTTCAATAAATAACTTTCAACATTTCCCTTTGAACTGCCATCTGTCATGCACTATTCTAGGCTCTGGGGATACAGAAGTGAATAAAACAGAGCACCCTCCTTTTGGGGGGAATATACACCAAATATCAAATTGGTGCTATCAACAGGTTGGGGAGAGAAAGCCTTGCCTTGGAAGACACAGACTTTACCTGAGGAAGAATGGCTTGAGAACATCATTCAACATCCTCTGAAACACCTTCACTTAAATAAAGTCCATGGAACTGACCACAGTTAAGATTTAGCATGGTGGGCCTCAGATGAGTCTCTAAGGAACCAAGTTCCCCTTTGTATTTCAGAGCATAGCCAACCCTCAGACTGACAGAAAGGTGGGTTTCATTGATATCAATATCACACTGTTCCCTTTCACATCAGTGTCCTTGGAAGCAAATGGAAATAATCCACAGTTAAGAAGTGGAGAGAGGGTATCTGTGTGTTTATTCTAATGCTGCTCTGACTTTCCCTGAGATATTATCAATGAATGGTTCTTTCCCACAGGAAAGGAAGTCTCCCAGGGAGGTAATAGAAGCCATGGTAGGCTGAATGGGACACAGTTCTTAAAACGGAAGAGCCCTCCTGCTAAAGAGAAGACCCTCAGCTGGGTCCACTCTCTAGACTGTGCATTCACACACTGTTTATCCTGGACCAATTCTCACTTCCGAGCACTTGCCTGAGTCCTCAGCTCTTCAGTACCTGTCCTGAGAATGTATGAAGCTGACTGAATAGCACACATGGGAAATTTCATTAAAACCCAAGCAAACATATCAATGTGTGTTTTCAATTTGCTGGTTTGGTGTTTTGGCCAGCTACATATAAGAGTTAAAATCCTACTGAAAAGCTTCCTTAGAAACAGGTTTTATTATGGAGGAAGGATCTCAAAGGATTTTTGGCTTGATGGGACACTGTGATGACTGTTGAGAAATGAATAGAAAAGTTGGAAGCAGTTCGGGGATTTTTATGTTTACTGTGAAAGCATTGGAATAACAGGGCTAATAAATATAACTGAAACATAAATAATACTGGATTGCAGCCCCTTTTCTGGCATCAGAAAAAAGTCCAACACGTTCATTTATAGCAAAACCCCACAGGCATCACAGTTAGAATGTTTTTTTCCACCTGATTATTTTTCCTGTTGCCTTCAGCACATATTAACCTTTCTATCTGGGCTCTCATTGCAAAGTCATAATGTGGTCAGTATTTCAGCAACTTCTACTTCTAAGATAAAGTACACTGCAGAAGAATATATGTTTTTTCCCAAATTTTCCATTACTGACTTTTTTCCATTTAAAAATTCTATGACTTACTGCCAGTGGCACTTCTTTACCCATTACAGCCTTTAAAAATAAGCTTTCTAAATTTGCATTAATAATATGAACAGTACATGTAATGACAAGCGGTGAGGAGGCACTGAATAAATGTTAAATGGATGGACAAATATATATGTTCTGTACCTATAAGTGTACAACATCAGCTGAAATTTTATCCAACACTGAAACAATTTACTCAGTCTAAATGTCATCTTTTCATGTGTTAAATTTGTGTGTTTAAACTAAAAAAAAAATCTGGGCTTTGGGAGTAGATTATAACTATAATACAATATAATATAGCTATACATGTTCTACTTTTTATTTACAATACAGAATGCTTTGTGGAAATACCTAAGCTTAACACTCAGCAATAGAAGCAGATAACTCTTCCGGGATAACTCTTTTAAAGAAATCCACTTGACATACAATACGTTCCTCTGGACCTCTCTCCTCTTCTCAATCTCAACTTACTCTGACACGAATCTCTAGATCTTCAACCCAGAGCTTCTCATTCCACTTCAATTCTTTCCTGGAATCAATCCTCTCCTATTTCTAGTAACAGACTTAGGGGAAATGGGCTTTTAAAAACTCTTACAGCTTTTTTTTTAGCAATAACTTCTGAACTTCAACTTTGAAGAGAGCTCATTCCTGTAACCAGCTTTTATCACAATTGCTAAAACAATGCTGCCCAGAAGTGTGGCTTCCTTTGCTCAGTTCTCTTATCTCCTCTCCAAAGGGGAAACATGAGAGGGAAATATAGAGGACTCTGTCCTCTGAATATAAAACCTACCTCCTTTCACTACTTTCTGACCAACCAGCCTCCCATCATCTAATGGATGGATTCTCTCCAGTATGACGGACACTGTACAGACAGGAGATGCTTTACTCCTTTTTTTCCTGATTTACTACTTCTTTACCCACTGCTACTGCTGCTAAGTCGCTTCAGTCGTGTCCAACTCTGTGAGACCCCATAGACAGAAGCTCACCAGGCTCCCCTGTCCCTGGGATTCTCCAGGCAAGAACACTGGAGTGGGTTGCCATTTCCTTCTCCAATGCATGAAAGTGAAAAGTGAAAGTGAAGTCGCTCAGTCATGTCCGACTCTTAGCGACCCCATGGACTGGAGCCTACCAGGCTCCTCCATCCATGGGATTTTCCAGGCAAAAGTACTGGGGTGGGGTGCCATTGCCTTCCCTGTCTTTACCCACTCCTTCCTCTATATTCCCACAAGAGATGAAGATGCACTGATTTTATTTCCCAGCACCCAGGACATGCCTCAGGTCACACTTGCCAGGAGCAGGCTCATGGTGCCTTGGAGGATTCCAAGGATGGGGAGAGCTTTCTTGTCAACGTCCTTCTGCACAGTGTGCAGAAGCGCTCTTCACAGAGCATTCATTTCTTTTCTGTACCTCTTCCACACTTTACAGTGGCATGCTAAGTGGGCCAGACTTCTCTCTAGTTCTCTCCCACCCCAAAGTTACATCTGAGTGGGTTGCACCAATATTTAGATTCAGGGTGAAAAACATATGCTCCTCTTAGACAGTGAGCCTGAATAATATACTTCAACTCAGCTTCTACCAGAACGTTAAGCCCTGTCTGGTGCTAGGGCCTGTTCAGTTATAAATTGAATGGTACCAGAGTGCTTCTCATTATATGAGAATGCAATATCTGGGTTGTTTAAAACAAGCAAAACTTCTTAAAGAAAAATTATTCATTAATGAACTATTTATAAAATTAATGTCTAACTGAAGACCCATTCTTTCAAGACATTAGTCCATCCTACCAACATTATAGCAGATAATAAATTCAAGGACAGTAAAAGTGAAAAAAAAATTGTAAATATTGCAAAAGGTGCAGAATTTCATGAATTTGATGAAAGCAATATCATAGAACTGCTTGAAATATGCCAAGCCAATAATAAATGAGAATATACACAGCTTGTGAAGGTAGTGGTTTAATCAATAATTCATGTCTGACTTTTGCAACCCCATGGACTGTAGTCTGCCAGACGCCTCTGTCCATGAGATTCTCCAAGCAAGAATAATGGAGTGGGTTGCCATTTCCTTCTCCAGGATATCTTCCCGACCCAAGGATCAAACCTGGATCTCCTGCATTGTAGGCAGATTGTTTACCAACTGAGCTTACAAGGGAAGCCTTTATATACAAATTGACCAGTTAACAATTTAAGAAGAGAAAATAAAGATGTTGACAAAAATATAGAGTACATGGGTAAAAATTAAAATTTTGCATATTTTTGCAAATGTAGCCCTTTTCTGACTATATGGCAAAAGTCAAATGTGAAGTCAAAAATATTTTATCCTACCATTATACAAGTGCATCTAAAAACCATTAGTGACCTGTTTGGCTGATCTATTGCTTCATAAGAAACCACTCATATATTTGAAGACTTAATAACAATGTAACATTTTTCCCATTTCCTCTGGATGATCTGGTAGTTCTGCTTTACATGGTACCTTTAAGATTCTTAGAAGTTTTCTTGCTTAGCTGAGACGATCACTGAGATACTCATATCTTGCTCATGGTTTAACAGAGATGTTGACCCTGAGGTCATGTTTTTCTAACAGCACTCTGGATTTCAATTTGAAACCAAGGCCATTTTTCACCTTGAGAATTTTTCCTTGGAGAGATTAAAGCAGTTTTATTATCAAACCCACTAGGTCTAGTGCCTTTTCAGTTCTAAATTTGCTTGAAATCGAAACATTTTCTTCTTTAGCTCATGTAGCTCCTCCTGGACTTTACCACAAGTGTCTAAAAGAAGACAGATGACACTTTCAACATCCTGTCCAAGAAAATCCTTAGTCAGATCCCAAGTTCATGAGACGCCTCTTCTAGTTCCTATATTTCCACCAGAATAGTTCTGGTAACTGTTCTGTGGCTATAGAACTCAAGTTGCCTTTCCTACAGCTTCCAATAGGATAGCCTCCACTGTGTTTCAGCCTGCACTGAACAGTCTTTTTGTCATTCATCCAAACTTCTCCAAACTTTTCCACTCTTCAACCAGATACAAAATCAATGCCACCTGTGGTGGCAGGACTCCACATGGCTCTGTTTTAGCTATCGACTGCTGCAGAACACATCACCCCAAATTTAATGGCTTTTCACAACTTCTTATTCCTTCTTACAGCTCTGGGGGTTGACCACAGGAGGCTTCAAGGTTACTAGGCTTCAAGAATGGTGCTGGCTTTGAGTTTTATGTCTAGAAGATATAAAATGGACTCATACAGATGGATGGAAATCAGTACTGGCTTCAGGCTGTTAGCCCAGTTGGGAGTTGGCTTAAGTCCTCCATTCTCCTCCAAGTGGGCTTCTCCACATGGCTGCTTATGCTTCTTCACAGCATGGCAGATGGATTCCAAGAAAACAGAGCCCAACGTGCAAGGACTTACCAGGCTTTCACTTGCATCACTCTTGCTAATGCTCCACTACTGCTAAGTCGCTTCAGTCGTGTCCGACTCTGTGCAACCCCATAGACGGAAGCTCACCAGGCTCCCCTGTCCCTGGGATTCTCCAGGCAAGAACACTGGAGTGGGTTGCCATTTCCTTCTCCAATGCATGAAAGTGAAAAGTGAAAGTGAAGTCGCTCAGTCGTGTGTGACTCTTAGCGACGCCATGGACTGGAGCCTACCAGGATCTTCCGTCCATGGGATTTTCCAGGCAAAAGTACTGGAGTGGGGTGCCATTGCCTTCCCCGAATGCTCCACTAGTCAAGGCTAATTACATGGCCCAGTCCAGAATGAGTGAGGGGACGCCCAGTTTACAAGTTTAAAGCAAGCCAGAATACTGAAGTGGGTACCCTTTGCCTTCTCCAGGGGATCTTCCCAACCCAGGGATTGAACCCAAGCATCCCACATTGCAGGCTGAATATTTACCAGCTAAGCCACAAGGGAAGCCCACAGTGTATATGAACCCTCTACCAGGGACTTTATCATTTAACCATTGCAGTACTACAAGGAAAATATTATTAGCCTCATTTATTGATAATGAAATAAAGCAATAGTTTAGAGAGGTTATATTAATTTGATTAAGTTCTCAGGGTTGTACTGCTAGTAAATGCTGGAGCCAGCATTTAAACCTTCTATTCTATCTTCTCAATGAGTGATGGCTGCTACTGCTGCTAAGTCACTTCAGTCATGTCCGACTCTGTGTGACCCAATAGATGGGAGCCCACCAGGCTCCCCTGTCCCTGGGATTCTCCAGGCAAGAACATTAGAGTGGATTGCCATTGCCTTCTCCAATGCATTAAAGTGAAAAGTGAAAGTGAAATCACTGAGTCGTATCCGACCCTCAGTGACCCCATGGACTGCAGCCCACCAGGCTCCTCCATCCATGGGATTTTCCAGGCAGGAGTACTGGAGTGGGGTGCCAATGCCTTCTTCGATGAGTGATGGAAACCAAGGTTAATATTCCTCTTAGGGAGATACCATGATTCTGCAGTGGAATGCTGACCACATTTTTGACCAGGAACCCCTGCTTCACTAGGGGACTTCCCTGGTGGCTCAGACGATAAAGCATCTGTCAACAATGCGGGAGACCCGGGTTCAATCCCTGGGTTGGGAAGATTCCCTGGAGAAGGAAATGGCAATCCACTCCAGCACTATTGCCTCGAACATCCTATGGACAGAGGAGCTTGGTAGGCTACAGTCCATGGGGTGGCAAAGAATCAGACATGACTGAGCGACATCACTTTCACTTTCCCCTGCTTTACAAAGGTCAGGTCAACATAAGACATGGTATCTCAGCGTTGATAGTCAATGGAATATCTCAGATCAGAATTGGGAACACAAGTGACCCAGACATCTGAACAACCTCACTGGGATTTCTAATTTATTTGTTAACTTTTTTCTAATTCACAGTTCCTAGAGCACTCCCAGATGACAGAGCAATTCCAAAACTTGAAGGATTTAGTGGATTATGCTACCTCACCCACCAAAAAAAAAAATTTTTTGGAGCCAACTTGTGGACTTCTGCTGGTTTCTTAGAGTACTACATAACTGGTCTGAGTTGGAGTCCTAGGAGGACAAATTGATGCAAAAACACAAATATACAATATAA
This sequence comes from Tragelaphus eurycerus, assembly GCA_935064755.1. NCBI lineage: Eukaryota > Metazoa > Chordata > Mammalia > Artiodactyla > Bovidae > Tragelaphus > Tragelaphus eurycerus. The sequence continues at coordinate 228,023 of CAKXYN010000251.1, forward strand.
AAGGACAGTAAAGTGTAAAGGGTACTATCTCTTTTTCTGATGATAAAATCTACCAAAACCAGGTTTCTGCCTCTTTATAAATGATGTTACTTCAGATGTTGCTTGACTATAAATGCCACAATGATAGGAAGCATGGTGTCTCAGTCCCTGCTACATCACTGCTCCCTGAGAAGTAGTGGCCACACTGTCAGTGCTCAACAGACAGTGAATGGGTCATTGTGTGATCTAACGATGCATGGAATTTCCTGCTGATTTAGAGTAGCCTGTTCAGAAATTGTGTGTGTTGTGTGAGCAAGGATGAGAGTGGAGGCTTGTAAGCCTCTCCCCCAGGCTCTTGCTTTGGGCTCTGACACCACTGCCCCCACTGAGCATCCACTTTTAAGTCTCAAACTTCTGGACATTGTTGTGACATGAGGAAAGCTGCTTTGATACTGCCTGAGGAACTAGTTTCATTCTGTACATTTGAGTTACAAACAGAAGAGACTGAATGAAATCTCTGTAACATGCAGCTCTGGGATTATTTCAGGATGTCCAAGTAGAGCGCACCATGGCTCTCTATATTTCTGGGTGGCAATCTTACATGTGGGGACTTTACTAGGTGGAAGTGGCCTCTGTAAGCTTCAGTGCTTTTTGTTCCTCTTTTGCTCCAGCATGTCTTACATTAATTTTCTACTAGATTCCTGAAAGTCAGATAAAGAAACTTGCACCTTTTGGCATGACACTATGATGGGTTTTATAACACAACAGATAAACAATAGATTTTAGGAAGCAAAAAAAAAAAAAAAAAAAGGAGAGAGAGAGAAAGAAAATGAATACCACCAAAACTTAATGGATGGAGCAAAAGAAGTTCTCAGAGAAAGTTTATAACAATAAATGTGTACATTAAGAAAAAAGAATGGTCTCAGATAAGCAACCTAATAAGGAATCAGAAAAATAAGAACATACCTAGCCCAAAATTAATATAAGGAAAAGAACAGAATGGAAATAAATGAAATAGAAACTAAAACAATAACATAAAATCAATTAAACTAATAAGCTCTGTTTTTTAAAAAAAGCATAAACAAATCTGTAGCTAGACTCTTCAAGAAAAAGAAAGAACTGAAATAAAATTCTAATTGAAGGAGAAGACATTACACATGATAAGATACAAGAACAAAGGATTGTTAGAGATTTCGATGAAAAATTATATACCAAAAAATCAGATAACCTAACAGATACAGACAAATTCCTCTTTGCTCTCATATATCCAAATGTTCCTCAAATATCTAAAACATTCTTTCTTACTGTAGGCTTCTTTGAGACACTATGTAAGGTTATTATTATGTGACTTAGGTCTCTTTTAAATTTCTTTCAAATTAGAACATTCCCCTTCCTTTCCCATGTCATTGAGTAGCTTGAAAAAACTGGGCTCAGGATCCTGAAGGACCTGCCACACTCTGAATAAGTTATGAATCCATTTCTTAAGCTGTGAACCACTCCCTGGCCAGCTAGGATTTCCAGAGGCATATCGTTTGATATTGTGGACAATCTGCATTGTCTCACTTAATCAAACTGGTGCATGTACCACCTATGCCCACACCACCCTACTCCTCCCCTGAATCCACTTAGAACCCCAAGCAATAGCTTTCCTCTCTAGGAGGTCCCTAACAGTTTTCCAAGGAGAGCTGAAAAGGAGAGTGGTGTTTCCACAATCCAGAGAAGCAGAAGCCTAGGGCTGCGTAAGTGCTCTGCTGGGAAAGAACAAAAATTGATTATCACAGGAAAACAGCCAACAGTATCTGTGTTCTGGAAGAGGAAGCTCCTATCACAAACACATGTAGAGGATTTGCCGAGGTTCAGCAGCAGACCTGCCTCATCTCTTCCTGGAAAGCAGGCAGCAAGCATCAGCCTGGGGTGCTCAGGTGGATTTCATGTGAACCCAAGTTGCTCCCTTCCTTGTACTTACATGCAGCCTGCATCAGCAGGCTAGAAACAATAATATGGATGAAGCTCCTGCAGCTCCAGCTCAGAGCACATGGCAGCCAGCACCTTGCTCTGGATGCTAAGGCTCCTGGGCAGGGGGATTGATGAGCTGGCCAGGGGGCCTCTTCTACACACCAGCCCAGCAGCACTGGCAGCTCATCCTGGCCACATCTTGCATGGCTGCTTCAAGATTCTGAACTTCAAGGCAAGAATTCATGCCTTCTCATTTCCCACTCACCTGGGCTACTTTCAGGGTCCAGTTTCCTCCTAATAATCCAGGAGAGCCTAATAGGAAACCCTGGAGGAATCACAAGTGAAAAACTCTAAGATACTCCTTTTGATGAGCTAAGAGAGCAGCTCAAATGCAAACATGCACGTGCTTTAGTCTGGATGAACACAGGCTGGGTGGTTGTCAGCTTTGAGCCAGGCTTGGTGCTCGGCACTGGGGTGTATGGAGAATATTTCAGACTACTCCAGACTAGAATATCACACTCCTCCCAAAGCTGTAAGTCTGGGCACTGTTGTGTTCTATCCATCCCTGAATAGAACAGGGATGGATAGATCCATCCCCATCTATCCTTTTTTTTTTTTTTTTCAAATATTTTCAGGATGGATTCCAACTTAAATGTTTCTTCTATAGCTTATACTCTACTTGCTACTGTCTTATACTATAAACAGATATCAAATTATACTAATTAAATACCCTTAGCATCTTTGAAGACTTTTCAGGTGGCAGAGTGGTAAAGAATCTGCCTGCCAATGCAGGAGATGCAGGAGAGCTTGGGATGATGCCCTAGATGAGGTAAACAGATCAGATCAGATCAGTCGCTCAGTCGTGTCCCACTCTTTGCGACCCCATGAATCGCAGCACGCCAAGCCTCCCTGTCCATCACCAACTCCCGGAGATCACTGAGACTCACATACATCGAGTCAGTGATGCCATCCAGCCATCTAATCCTCTGTCATCCCCTTCTCCTCTTGCCCTCAATCCCTCCCAGCATTAGAGTCTTCTCCAATGAGTCAACTCTTCGCATGAGGTGGCCAAAGTACTGGAGTTTCAGCTTTAGCATCATTCTTTCCAAAGAAATCCCAGGGCTGGTCTCCTTCAGAATGGACTGGTTGGATCTCCTTGCAGTCCAAGGGACTCTCAAGAGTCTTCTCCAACACCACAGTTCAAAAACATCAATTCTTCGGCGCTCAGCCTTCTTCACAGTCCAGCTCTCACATCCATACATGACCACAGAAAAAACCATAACCTTGATTAGACGAACCTTTGTTGGCAAAGTAATGTCTCTGCATTTGAATATGCTATCTAGGTTGTTCATAACTTTCCTTCCAAGGAGTAAGCGTCTTTTAATTTCATGGCTGCAGTCACCATCTGCAGTGATTTTGGGGCCCAGAAAAATAAAGTCTGACACTGTTTCCACTGTTTCCCCATCTATTTCCCATGAAGTGATGGGACAGGATGCCATGATCTTCGTTTTCTGAATGTTGAGCTTTAAGCCAACTTTTTCTCTCTCCACTTTCACTTTCTTCAAGAAGCTTTTTAGTTCCTCTTCACTTTCTGCCATAAGGGTGGTGTCATCTGTGTATCTGAGATTATTGATATTTCTCCCAGCAATCTTGATTCCAACTTGTGTTCCTTGCATTCCAGCATTTCTTATGATGTACTCTGCATAGAAGTTAAATAAACTGGGTGACAATATACAGCCTTCATACTCCTTTTCCTATTTGGAACCAGTCTGTTGTTCCATGTCCAGTTCTAACTGTTGCTTCCTGACCTGCATACAAATTTCTCAAGAGGCAGATCAGGTGGTCTGGTATTCCCATCTCTTTCAGAATTTTCCACAGTTGGTTGTGATCCACACAGTCAAAGGCTTTGGCATAATGGCAACCCACTATTCCTGTATTCTTGCCTGGAAATTCGCATGGGCAGTGGAACCTGGTGGTCTACAATGCATGGGGTCGCAGAGAGTTGGACAAAGCTTAGCAACCAGTATCTTTTGCATAGGACATTACAACACTTCACAAACACTGGCTATGAGTAGTAAATTCATCTGTAAATTGATTCCAAATTCACAGATGGATAGTAGTAGGCGGGTGTGTAGAGTTGAGAGGTATCAGAAAAAAATTTCTGAGTCATCATTAATAACTTGCATTATCTCAGGCAAACCCTTGCACCTCCCTGGAGCCCTGCATCCTCTCTGTATGCAGCACTGGCAGCTGAAAATAAGATGATCCTCAGTATTTGAAACTCTGGGAGAGGTGACTTTTATTCATCATAAGGGTAGCAGAAGCATTGATATGTAGACCCCAGGGGTATGGATGCTCTTTCTCCTGTACAGCAAAGTTTCACAGAAATACATCTTCCTGCCCCAAATGCCAGGGAAGGTCATTTACACTGGTATCTTTCACCCATCCCTGCTGTACAATCTATGCACGTTGGTCACTGACAGTGAGCCTGACTACTCAGCAAGTTGAGCTATGCTCAGAAGGAAACTGGAGAAGGCAATGGAACCCCACCCCAGTACTCTTGCCTGGAAAATCCCATGGATGGAGAAGCCTGGTAGGCTGCTGTCCGTGGGGTCACTAGGTGTTGGACATGACTGAGCAACTTCACTTTCACTTTTCACTTTCATGCATTGGAGAGGAAAATGGCAACCCACTCCAGTATTTGTGCCTGGAGAATCATAGGGATGTGGGAGCCTGGTCGGCTGCCATCTATGGGGTCGCACAGAGTCAGACATGACTGAAGCGACTTAGCAGCAGCAGCCACAGCAGTAGGAAACAGCTGGAGCCAATCCAGGAGGACAGGTAGAATAATTCCAGGTTACTGAACTCCTGGCCATGTGCTCACTTGAAATTCCAGGTAGTCTTGGAGAGCAACCTTCAGCTGTTTATAATGCCACAGTCCATTCTTTAGTAAATTATGTCCTGTGTGTGCTAAGTAAACTAAAATTATTCACTGTGTATCTTACTTAAAGATCGACTCATTTAAGCCCTAAGGATCAATCACTCTGTTGTTCAATTGTTGTTTAATCCCTAAGTTGTGTTTGAATTTTTGTGCCCCTAAATTCCAAATAACTTTCCAAGATTCTTAAGGGCTGTCTCAAATGAAATACCTCACACTGAAGAATAAAATATAAAGCTCCAAAGTAGGAGTAATTATTTAAAAAACAAAACAAAACTGTATGTCCGAATGTACTTAAAAAAAAAAAAAGTATCCTCCAAAGTTTTCCAAAAAATGAGACAAAAGCATAGGTGAAGTCAACTTAGCCAGAAATAAGTATAAATTTGGGCACTTTGAGTTAAGTTGAAACAGGTTTAGTATTTTCTTGGTTTCTAAAAGTCAGTGTCTTTAATTAAAAATAAAACTAAAGTGAGATAACTGGTGTTTTGACATCCAAACAAGTTTTATTTCTGGTACAACTATCCAGACTAAAATACCACTCACGCAAACGTGCCCATTTTTATGTGAATGTTTGTTTATACTTAGCTCTCTAAGGTCCACACCATCATGTTCTGTTCTGAGTTAAGTAATCTTGTCCAAAGGTACGTGGAATACACTTACGTGTTCATTTTGCCTCGCTGTAAGTCCTTTCCAAATGTCTGACAGAGAACCTGGATTAAGTGTGAAGGCCCCAGACAGTAGCCAACAGACAAGGACCATGTACTATCACCCACCACACTCTCCAGGGTTTTATAACTTATGTAAGGTTTCTGAGTGGGCCACCCCAGACTCAAAAGATTCCAAATGGTTTTCTTTGACCTTGGACTTGCCCATGATGTTGTTAAAAGGGCAAAAAGTCTGAAGACAGGTGACCTGCTTGCAAATACTAACTCCACAATTTCTTGCTGTGTTATCGCAGGCAAACCATTTAAATCCTTTGAGCCTCAGTTTCTTCTTTCTACCTACCTACCTAACTATCCATCCATCCATCCATCCATCTTCCACCTTCATCTACCACAGCAGGTTGTGGTAAAGAGAACAAAAGGAAGTGTAAAGAGGGAGGCACTTTGAAAACTGCAAATTCACAAATGAATAGCAATCGTTCAGATAATGATAGATGGACAAGGGCTTAGGCCCTAGGCCTAAACCTGGGCTTTCTATTGTCTGAGGGTTTCTGGGATTTGAGGCAAGAGTAAGGGCAGGGAGTGTGGGTCAGGGGATGATGACTCCCAGGATAGTTCTATGAGGTGTTCCTGGGGCCAAGTCAACATGATTGTCATTAAGTATGAAAGAAATGAGTGCCACACGTTGGAGGAGGTGAGTAATGGTAACATGGAATATTAAATTGGGAGCTGAGGACCTGGTAGACCTGGATCCTGCATTACAAGGAGGATAGTGTGAGGAAGTTTGGAAAGAGTCTGAACCAGACCAAATGGAGCCATTTCTGGACCCCTGTTTTTTTCAATCTCCTTATGTGCTATTGGATATAGAAAACTTCAATTTCCTGCTTGGTTATCCTTTAAAGTAATTCTTTAAACTGTATGTATTTTTAAATGATGCATTTGTGCATCTTTCAAAATGCATAGTAACACTATCATTTGACAAAAAATAAAACCACTATATGTCTCTTCACATGTGTTTAAGTTAACATCTAAACCATTTCTTCTTCAACTTAAATAGTTGGAAAGGATATAATCTCTTGTGAATCAGAAATAGGAAGTTTTAAAAATAAAATCCTAATATGACTTCTTCACTGTTTCCGGGACAATCTAATACCACAGCTATTTGATATCTACTATAATTCATTTTAATATACACCTACATGCTCATCTTTAGTAGGCAAAAATTATTTTATTTAATCCTTAAAGTGGTATTTCCACTCTACTTTCTTCACATAATTTTATGTTAATATGATACATTTTATGCCTAAAATCCTTGCATTGATCATCCATAGTTATCTGCAGAAAAAATATATATATAACATGAATTCAATTTTATACATTTTAATTTAAAGGTAATGTTTAAATCCTTTAGCCAAATAGCTCTAGATATTAAAGAAATAATTCTAAACTGAATTATCCCTATAGATACTATTAGTATGTGATTTATCCCACAGGATTTTATTAATATTAAATATAAAAATAAAATTTTATTATAAAAAACACTTTTCCACACACTTACTAAATTAAGATGCATCTATTTCCTAAAACAGATGACAATGATCACCAACATTAATTTCATTTTACAATCATTGTTACAGTTGTTCTACACACTAAGGAACATTTTTCATGAAAACTAAAGGAATTTTATCATAGTAATGTCCGTTACAGAGCTCCCTCTGATAGGGTGATCTATCATCAAAATGATTTTTAATGATCTAACTTTTGATAGAGCTCAACTCGGTCTCCCCTCAAATTTCATGAAAGCAAAGTACTAGAAATCATCTGAGTTGCAAAAAGATTTAATACTAAATCAACAGACTTTCACTTTCTCAAAAAAGACTATTTGGTCTGGCACTCAAAATATTTGTGGGCCCTGGAGAAATTCATCATAGTAAGCAGAGGGAGAGAGGTAGATCTCACCTTTATGGAGAGGTCATTTTAGAAAGCAATATCCTCCGCCCATTTGGGACTGCTTACTGCTGCTCAGCATTTGGCAGAGCAACCTTTGGAAAGGGTGCACAGGCAGGCTATGGTTCTTCGATTTTTTTTTAAATACATGTATTGATGTAACCGTAGCAAGCATTCACATACCAGCAAGCATGGGGGTCCACTTGTGAAGGCTACCCCTTTGGACTGTCTGGGAGCTGACTCCCACTGACCTGGGTGCTGAGTCTCAGCAGAGCTGGCAACCCTGGGCAGTGGGAGGTTCCCTGACTTCTCCAGCTGGCATTCTCCAAACTGGGTTGGGGTCGGGGCACAGGGGGGCATTGGTGCATGTTGAAAATATGAGTGATACCCAGTGAAGTCAGAATCCCAGTTGAAAACCATTTGGGAAAAGGTCCCTTTTATTTCCCCCTCTTAGATATTTGCAATCAAACCAGAATATTAAAGGCTAAAGAAAGCTGTTTAACTTTCTTTGTGTAGATTTTTGGAAATCAGTTTGCTGCCCTACCCCAATCTTTTCTCCCAAAGAACACACAGTTTTATAGAAAGAGACTTTAAATCACCTGCTCTGATCCTCAGAGCGCCGGACTGAGTCTCCTATGAGATCTATGTGGTCTGACCTGTTTGTGACAGCTACAGGCCTCTCTAGTTTCCAGGGGACCTGAGATTGGTTGGTTTTCAAGGGTTATTAACCGGCTAGGGCAGTGTTACCTTCTGCCCCAGTCTTCCTGCTGATGTTACCCGTTTTTAAATGGACATTCTAGTACAATAGGAAGGTTTCTGGGCTACTGATGTAGGGGCAGCACCCACTGCAGCCATGAACTTGAAGCCTTATGATCAGCTTTCAAATAAGCACCAGTGGAGGATCAGTTTGGTGCCTCCCTAGCTGTCTTTCTGTGCCCCATGGTCCATAATGGTTTGGGCCAAGTCAAGACAGGAGTATAATTAGATGAAGTGTACAATTAAACTCAAACATATATGAGTGGAATGTGTGTGTGTGAGAGAGAAAGAGACTGTGTCTCATCATGTGACAGTCTTTATTACATCCAGAGCCATGTGGATTATAATCATCTAGTTTTAATTGTCCATCTTTTCATTACCAAGCATGAAGAGTTCACTACATTACCATGATGAAGATGAGAATACACATTTCAATACCCACTGGGGAGAGACATCCCTGATGCTGTTCACTGCATGGGAAAGAGGGCTGGGTCACCTGACTTGGGTCACATTTTGGAACTTTGCAGTCATTTGATCTAAGACACCACCACTTACAATACACAAGAACAAGTCCCTACTATCCTTTCCTCCAGGAAAACCCCAGGAAGTCAAGTTAGAAATCAGTCAATATCTGATGCACCAGTGCTGAACATTTTGGTTAGTATGGAGATCCAATCAGACTCTCCACTCTGACAGCAGCTCAGAACACAAACAAATCCATTGTACCTGCTGGAAACAAGGTTGAAGATTGAGCCGTTGGAACATCTCTGTTCTTGGAACACAGGAAACATGAAGCGTTCTGCCTTTACCTTCACTCTGCACACAATCTTCACTCTGCATAGAACAAGACAGCTGATGAGAACCAGAGGCCAAACAAATTGATGACTGGTTCTGCCTCAAATGGAACTGGATTGGCCCTTGGGAAGACTCTGCTCTCACCTGTGAAGCTGCAAAATAACCAATGCCTTTTTATAAGCCTCTGCAAACCAAGAACAGAACTCAAAACTGCTGGAAGAAATGAGATAAGGCATCAAAACTAGCTTTTGGTCTTAAAACCACTAGAAATTTCTTGGGAAATCATCCTCCCAAACTCCCTTTTTTGGGAAGACAAAGGAACCGGAAATCAAACCGTTTGTCTACTGGTGAAGGGGGAGTGCTCTCAGCACTTCAGGTCATGGGTTCTAGATGTTAAGGTTCAGAGAAACTTGCAGGGATGTGCCAGGAAATAAACACCACACAGCGAGTCTGTGAGCAGGATATTCTACATGCTCAGTGAAACCTCCTGGACAAATTTGGCTTAAATATTCTTTTTTAATGCTTTGTAGGAGGGCTGGTAAGAAGAGCTGTGTGAGGAAAACAAAGTAACGAGATTAAAATTTCTTCCGTGTAATGAGATAGGCAAAATACAACCTCAAATAATAATATGTCTAAGCCTAAGTCTTAAAGAATACAGCTTTCTTTATTAAACAAGAATTATGAGGTCACACAGAGTCGGACACAACTGAAGTGACTTAGCAGCAGCAGCAACAACTTTTAATTACACTAATATTCCTCCTTTGGTTTTGAATCGTCCTCATCCTCTTCTTAATATGCTCATTGTCTATGCCCTTCACGTGTCTTATGATTATAATTTTATCTCTTTAAAGCAGCTGGATGACATAAATATGGATCTGTGAAAAGCATACAATAAATATGGCATGTCAAGCATCCTACCATTTACCAACTTATTATTTTTTTTAATATTGTAAAATTGATATGAGAACACTGAAAAACCAAGGAGATGATGTTGCTAATTTAGAAAATTCTGGCTTCTCATCCTTTATAACTGAAGGTTGTTAACAAGATTATTCTTTTAATCCCTTTGCCACTCTGCCATTTTACTGTAGGTTTATGGATGTTCATAAAATCCTTGCTTAACAACTATTCTGGAAGCGAATTCTGTTCATTCATCTCAAATATCCTATTCATTGCCATCAATCAGGGCCAAGGCCATGTCCCAACCCTCCTGACCTAGTCTTCTCTCCCGACCACACTAGCTCACTTCCATGCAACTTCCTCCTTAATTCCTGCCACACTCTCTTTGATATCACTGAAAATTCAAAACTTACCTCCTGACATTTTCATTCATATATAAATATATGTATAATATGTATAATACAGTATGTAAGATATAAGTAACATATAATATAGAGAAATTATAAAGAGTCCTTGAATAAAGAATTCCAATGAATTGGTTCCAGATGACTTGGTTTGTTTTTACTTGTCCTCTACTTGTATGACAGTCATTTGATATTCAACTATTATTAGAACTACAAGAAAGAGAGTACTAGGATCTTGACTCGTGGAGCTCCCTTGTCAGTACTGTTATCCACCTTCCCTGGTTTCATGCCCCCTTGAGCTCTCTTTTCTCTTTCTCTTTTTCACTACCCACTTTTTTATTCTTTTTATATGTTTTTCTACAATATTTTCTCTTTTCTTTTTGTGGTGTATGTTTCATCACTTCCATTCTTTACTGTTTAATCTTTCTCAGAAGCACAAGTAAACACACACACACACACACACACACACACACACACACACACACACACAAGTTCCCATACAAACTCTGTGTTTAAGTGCTGTTTGACTGGGCTGTCTTTGTGTTTGACTCACATTTTCATATTCCACAATATTACCACATGCCAGGAAAGGCAACCATTTTCTTGTCTACTTCTCCTTTTGACCCACATTAAACTAAAATGAAGCAAAAGGAAGGGTCGCAGACAGACCACTGAAAGCTTTAAGATGCTGGCCTTTTAGAATTACATCTTCTGTTTCCCAAAGCATCAGAGTGTTGGACTCTCATTTGGCGCCTTCTTCAGGACACAAAGAGCCACAGGTTGGGAAAAGCAGATCTGATTTAATGAATCTGATTGAATCTAATGTAATTCAAGGTGGCCACTACATCCCTAGAACCACTCTGAATAAACCGCTTCCTGCTGTCAAAATAACTGTACTAACCAAAGCAATCTACAGATTCAATGCTATTTATATCAAATAACAAGTGGTGTTTCTCATAGAACTAGGACAAAAATTTTACAGTGTGTATGGAAACACAAAACACCACAAAGAGCCAAAACAGTCTTGATAAAGCAGAGCAGGAGCTGACAAGATCAGGCTCCCTGACTTCAGAGTACACGACAAGCTACAGTAAGCAAAACACTGATACTGGCACAAAAACCGAAATCTATTGCATAGATCATGGGAAAGGATAGGAAGTCCAGAGAGAAACCCACGCACCTTCTCCAACACCCCAGTTCAAAAGCATTCAATTCTTCAGCGCTCAGCCTTCTTCACAGTCCAGCTCTCACAAACATACATGACCACAGGAAAAACCGGAGACTTGACTAGACAAATCTTTGTTGGCAAAGTAATGTCTCTGCTTTTGAACATGCTATCTAGTTTGGTCATAACTTTCCTTCCAAGGAGTAAGCATCTTTTAATTTCATGGCTGCAGTCACGATCTGTAGTGATTTTGGACCTCAAGCATCACTATGAACAAAGCTAGTGGAGGTGATGGAAATCCAGTTGAGCTATTCCAAATCCTGAAAATGATGCTGCAAAAGTGCTGCACTCAATATGCCAGCAAATTTGGAAAACTCAACAGTGGCCATAGGACTGTAAAAGGTCAGTTTTCATTCCAATCCCAAAGAAAGGCAATGCCAAAGAATGCTCAAACTACTGCACAATTGCACTCATCTCACATGCTAGTAAAGTAATGCTCAAAGATCTGCAAGCCAGGCTTCAGCAATATGTGAACCATGAATTTCCTGATGTGCAAGCTCGTTTTAGAAAAGGCAGAGTAACCAGAGATCAAATTGCCAAATCTGCTGGATCATGGAAAAAGCAAGAGAGTTCCGGAAAAACATCTATTTCTGCTTTATTGACTATGCCAAAGCCTTTGACGCTGTGGATCAAAATAAACTGTGGAAAATTCTGAAAGAGATGGGAATACCAGAACACCTGAACTGCCTCTTGAGAAATCTGTATGCAGGTCAGGAAGCAACAGTTAAAACTGGACATGGAACAACAGATTTGTTCCAAATAGGAAAAGGAGTTCCTCAAGGCTGTATATTGTCACCCTGTTTATTTAACTTATATGCAGAGTACATCATGAGAAACGCTGGACTGGAAGAAACACAAATTGGAATCAAGATTGCCGAGAGAAATATCAATAACCTCAGATATTCAGGTGACACCACCCTTATGGCAGAAAGTGAAGAGGAACGCAAAAGCCTCTTGATGAAAGTGAAAGTGGAGAGTGAAAATGTTGGCTTAAAGCTCAACATTCAGAAAATGAAGATCATCGAATCCAGTCCCATTACTTCATTGGAAATAGATGGGGAAACAGTGGAAATAGTGTCAGACTTTCTCCTATCAGATCAGATCAGTTCCTCAGTCATGTCCGACTCTTTGCAACCCCATGAACTGCAGCACGCCAGGCCTCCCTATCCATCACCAGCTCTCGGAGGTCACTCAGACTCACATCCATCGAGTCAGTGATGCCATCCAGCCATCTCACCCTCTGTCATCCCTTTCTCCTCCTGCCCCCAATCCCTCGCAGCATCAGAGTCTTCTTCAATGAGTCAACACTTTGCATGAGGTGGCCAAAATACTGGAGTTTCAGCTTTAGTATCATTCCTTCCAAAGAAATCCCAGGGCTGATCTCCTCCAGAATGGACCGGATGGATCTCCTTGCAGTCCAAGGGAATCTCAAGAGTCTTCTCCAACACCACAGTTCAAAAGCATCAATTCTTCGGCGCTCAGCCTTCTTCACAGTCCAGCTCTCACATCCATACATGACCACAGGAAAGACCATAGCCTTGACTAGGTGAACCTTTGTTGGCAAAGTGATGTCTCTGCTTTTGAATATGCTATCTATGTTGGTCATAACTTTCCTTCCAAGGAGTAAGCGTCTTTTAATTTCATGGCTGCAGTCACCATCTACAGTGATTTTGGAGCCCAGAAAAATAAAGTCTGACACTGTTTCCACTGTTTCTCCATCTATTTCCCATGTAGTGATGGGACCAGATGCCATGATCTTCGTTTTCTGAATGTTGAGCTTTAAGCCAACCTTTTCACTCTTCACTTTCACTTTCATCAAGTGGCTTTTTAGTTCCTCTTCATTTTGTGCCATGAGGGTGGTATCATCTGCATATCTGAGGTTATTGATATTTCTCCCAGCAATTTTGATTCCAACATGTGTTTCTTCCAGTCCAGCATTTCTCATGATGTACTCTGCATATAAGTTAAATATACATGGTGACAATATACAGCCTTGACATACTCCTTTTCCTATTTGGAACCAGTCTGTTGTTCCATGACCAGTTCTAACTGTTGCTTCCTGACCTGCATACAGATTTCTCAAGAGGCAGATCAGGTGGTCTGGTATTCCCATCTCTCTCAGAATTTTCCACAGTTTATTGTGATCTACACAGTCAAAGGCTTTGGCATAGTCAAGAAAGCAGAAATAGATGTTTTTCTGGAACTCTCTTGCTTTTTCGATGATCCAGCGGATGTTGGCAATTTGATCTCTGGTTCCTCTGCCTTTTCTAAAACCAGCTTGAACATCAGGAAGTTCACGGTTCACATATTGCTGAAGCCTGGCTTGGAGAATTTTGAGCATTATTTTACTAGTGTGTGAGATGAGTGCAATTGTGTGGTAGTTTGAGCACTCTTTGGCATTGCCTTTCTTTGGGATTGGGATGAAAACTGACCTTTTCCAATCTTGTGGCCACTGCTGAGTTTTCCAAATTTGCTGGCATATTGAGTGCAGCACTTTCACAGCATCATCTTTCAGGATTTGGAATAGCTCCACTGAAATTCCATCACCTCCACTAGCTTTGTTCGTAGTGATGCTTTCTAAGGCCCACTTGACTTCACATTCCAGGATGTCTGGCTCTAGGTCAGTGATCACACCATCATGATTATCTGGGTCGTGAAGCTCTTTTTTGTACAGTTCTTCTGTGTATTCTTGCCACCTCTTCTTAATATCTTCTGCTTCCGTTAGGTCCATACCATTTCTGTCCTTTATCAAGCCCATCTTTGCATGAAATGTTCCTTTGGTATCTCTGATTTTCTTGAAGAGATCCCTAGTCTTTCCCATTCTGTTGTTTTCCTCTCTTTCTTTGCATTGATCGCTGAAGAAGGCTTTCTTATCTCTTCTTGCTATTCTTTGGAACTCTGCCTTCAGATGTTTATATCTTTCCTTTTCTCATTTGCTTTTCGCTTCTCTTCTTTTCACAGCTATTTGCAAGGCCTCCCCAGACAGCCATTTTGCTTTTTTGCATTTCTTTTCCATGGGGATGGTCTTGATCCCTGTCTCCTGTACAATGTCATAAACCTCATTCCATAGTTCATCAGGCACTCTATCTATCAGATCTAGGCCCTTAAATCTATTTCTCACTTCCACTATATAATCATAAGGGATTTGATTTAGGTCATACTTGAATGGTCTAGTGGATTTCCCTACTTTCTTCAATTTCAGTCTGAATTTGGCAATAACGACTTCATGGTCTGAGCCACAGTTCAGCTCCTGGTCTTTTTTTTGCTGATTTTATCGAGCTTCTCCATCTTTGGCTGCAAAGAGTATAATCAATCTGATTTCGGTGTTGACCATCTGGTGATGTCCATGTATAGAGTCTTCTCTTGTGTTGTTGGAAGACAGTATTTGCTATGACCAGTGCATTTTCTTGGCAAAACTCTGTTAGTCTTTGCCCTGCTTCATTCCGTATTCCAAGGCCAAATTTGCCTGTTACTCCAGGTGTTTCTTGACTTCCTACTTTTGCATTCCAGTCCCCTATAATGAAAAGGACATCTTTTTTGGGTGTTAGTTCTAAAAGGTCTTGTAGGTCTTCATAGAACCGTTCAACTTTAGCTTCTTCAGCGTTACTGGTTGGGGCATAGACTTGGATTACTGTGACATTGAATGGTTTGCCTTGGAAACGAACATAGATCATTCTTTCGTTTTTGAGATTGCATCCAAGTACTGCATTTCATATTCTTTTGTTGACCATGATGGCCACTCCATTTCTTCTGAGGGAGTCCTGCCCACAGTAGTAGATATAATGGTCCTCTGAGTTAAATTCACCCATTCCAGTCCATTTTAGTTCGCTAATTCCTAGAATGTCAACATTCACTCTTGCCATCTCTTGTTTGACCACTTCCAATGTGCCTTGATTCATGGACCTGACATTCCAGGTTCCTATGCAATATTGCTCTTTACAGCATCGGATTTTGCTTCTATCACCAGACACATCCACAGCTGGGTATTCTTTCTGCTTTGGCTCCATCCCTTCATTCTTTGAGAGCTGGACTGTGAAGAAGGCTGAGCACCGAAGAATTGATGCTTTTGAACTGTGGTGTTGAAGAAGACTCTTGAGAGTCCCTTGGACTGCAAGGAGATCCAAACAGTCCATTCTGAAGGAGATCAGCCCTGGGATATCTTTGGAAGGAATGATGCTAAAGCTGAAACTCCAGTATTTTGGCCACCTAATGTGAAGATTTGACTCATTGGAGAAGACTCTGATGCTGGGAGGGATTGGGGGCAGGAGGAGAAGGGGACGACAGAGGATGAGATGGCTGGTTGGCATCACTGACTCGATGGATGTGAGTCTGAGTGATCTCTGGTAGTTGGTGATGGACATGGAGGCCTGGCATGCTGCAGTTCATGGGGTCACAAAGAGTTGGACACGACTGAGCGGCTGATCTGATCTCTTATTTTCTATTGTTTTTGCTATTTGAGTTAATAGCTAAAGGAAAGCCACCTATAGCATAATGCCCCATCTCCAGGAACCCTGCCCCCCCATGCCTGAGTGTTAGTCACTCCTTCTAATCCTATTGACTGTGGCCCTCTAGACTCTTCTGTCCAAGGAATTCTCCAGGCAAGAATACTGGAGCCATTTCCTTCTCTAGGGCATCTTCCTGACCAAGGGATCAAACCAAAGCCTCCTGTATTGCAGGCACCTTCTTTACAGTCTGAAACAACAGGGAAGCCCCCATGCATAAAAGTTAAACTAAAATACCTTTGTTCAACTCACAGGAAACATACTGACTCAGCCCACTTGTGAATGGCTACAGGCTATAAATTAACATATCACTTCCTCAGCCTGAAACCAAGAGATATTTGCAGCAACAGCTTATGAGGCTTCTGTGATGGCTCAGCCAGTTAAGAATCTGCCAACAATGCAGCAGATATGGGTTCAACTCCTGGGTGGTTAGACAACAGATAGCTCAGTTGTGTCTGACTCTTTGCAACCTCATGGACTGCAGCATGCCAGGCCTCCCTATTCATCACTAACTCCAAGAGTTTACTCAGACTCATGTCCATTAAGTCGGTGATGCCATCCAACCATCTCATCCTCTGTCGTCCCCTTCTCCTCCCGCCTTCAATCTTTCCCAGCATCAGGCTCTTTTCCAATGAGTCGGTTCTTTGCATCAGGTGGCCAAAGTATTGAAGTTTCAGCTTCAGCACCAATCCTTCCAATAAATATTCAGGACTGATACCCTTCAGGATGGACTGGTTGGATCTCCTAGCTGTCCAAGAGACTCTCGAGTCTTCTCCAACACCACAGTTCAAAAGCATCCATTCTTCGGCACTCAGATTTCTTTATATTCCAATGCTCACATCCATACATTACTACTGGAAAAATAATAGCTTTGACTAGATGGACCTTTGTTGGAAAAGCAATGTCTCTGTTTTTTTAATATGCTGTCTAGATTGGTCATACTTTTCTTCCAAGGAGCAAGTATCTTTTAAGTTCATGGCTGCAGTCACCATCTGCAGTGACTTTGGAGCCCCCCAAAAATAAAGACTGTAACTGTTTCCACTGTTTCCCCATCTATTTGCCATGAAGTGATGGGACCAGATACCATGATCTTAGTTTTCTGAATGTTGAGTCTTAAGCCAACTTTTTCACTCTCCTCTTTCAGTTTCATCAAGAAGTTCTTTAGTTCTTTGCTTTCTGCTTTAGGTGTGGTGTCATCTACAGTAATTGATATTTCCTCCCAGCAAACTTGATTCCAGCTTGTACTTCATCCAGCCCAAATGAAGTACATCGGTACATTTCACATGATGTACTCTGCATATAAGTTAAATAACCAGGGTAGTAATATACAGCCTTGATGTACTCCTTTTCCTATTTGGAACCAGTCTGTTTTTCCATGTCCAGCTCTAACTGTTGCTTCCTGACCTGTATACAGATTTCTCAAGAGGCAGGTCAGGTGGTCTGGTATTTCCATCTCTTGCAGAATTTTCCAGTTTGTTGTGATGCACACAGTCAAAGGCTTTGGCATAGTCAATAAAGCAGAAGTAGATGTTTCTCTGGAACTCTACTGATTTTTCGATAATCCAACGGATGTTGGTAATTTGATCTCTGGTTCCTCTGCCTTTTCTAAAACCAGCTTGAACATCTGGAAGTTAGTTCACTGTTGACATACTATTGAAGCCTGGCTTGGAGAATTTTAAGCATTATTTTGCTAGAGTGTGAGATGAGTACAATTGTGCGATAGTTTGAGCATTCTTGGGAATTGCCTTTCTTTGGGGTTGGAATGAAAATGGACCTTTTCCAGTCCTGTGGCCACTGCTGAGTTTTCCAAATTTGCTGGCATATTGAGTGCAGCATTTTCACAGCATCATCTTTTTGGATTTGAAGTAGCTCAACTGGAATTCCATCACCTCCACTAGCTTGGTTTGTAGTGATGCTTCCTAAGGCCCACTTGACTTCACATTCCAGGATTCCTGGCTCTTAGTGTGTGATCATACCATCATGATTATCTGAGGCATGAAGATGTTTTTTGTATAGTTCCTCTGTGTATTTTTGCCACTTCTTAATATCTTCTGCTTCTGTTAGGTCCATAGCATTTCTGTCCTTTATTTTGAACCTCTAAACCATTCAGGTATAATCTAAATCAAATCCCTTATGATTATACTGTGGAAGTGACAAATAGATTCAAGTGATTAGATCTGATAGAGTGCCTGAAGATCTATGGACAGAGGTTTCTGACATTGTACAGGAGTGAGTGATCAAGACCATTCACAAGAAAAAAAAATGCAAAAAGGCAAAATGGTTGTCTGAGGAAGCCTTACAAATAGCTGAGAAAAGTAGAAAAGTGAAAGGCAAAGAAGAAAAGGAAATATATACCCATTTGAATGCAGAGGTCCAAAGAATAGCAAGGAGAGGTAAGAAAATCTTCCTCAGGGATCAATGCAAAGAAATAGAGGAAAACTATAGAATGGGTAAGACTAGACATCTCTTCAAGAAGACAACAGATTAGGAAGAAATATTTATAGTATATCCAGAATACACAGAGCATTCTTATAACTCAAAAAAGGGGAAGATAAACACCTCCATAAAAATTAGAAACATGTTTTCACTGTTCTTTCACAAACATAAATAAATTGCCAACAATCACAAGAAAAGATGTTCAAAATCATCAATTATCACAGAAATGCATTTTATAACCATAATTCCCAGGTGGTCAGTGGTAAAGAATCCATCTGCCAAACAGGAAACTAGGGTTCAATCCCCAGGTTGGGAAGATTCCCTGGAGAAGGAAACAGCAACTCACTCTAGTATTCTTTTAAAACTTTTTTTTAAATATTTATTTATTTTATTGTAAGTGAGGGATAATTGCTTTACAGATTTTGTTGTTCTCAGTCAAACCTCAACATGAATCAGCCATAGGTATATATATTATTCTTGCCTGGAGAATCCCATGGCTAAAAGATCCTGGGAGGTTACAGTCCATGGGGTCACAAAGAGTGGGACATGACTGAATATACTTAGCACGCAGAACCTTTTTACTTTACCTCTTCGGCTCCCCCTTTGTTCCATTACTACAAAAGAAACTGGCAGAAACAATCATAATATTGTAAAGTAAGTATCTTTCAATTTAAAATTAAATTAAAAAAAAAAAGAAAAAGAAAAAGAAACAAGCAGCCAGACCTCAGTAAGACGGTTCTCTAGGGGAGCAGAAGAAGCTTGGACTTAGTAGGATGTATACACTGTGAGAGAATTACCATTGTCAAATTCATTAACACATACATCACCTCACATGGTTAACTTTTTGTCATAATAAGGTTTAAGATCTACCTCTTAGCAATTTTCAAGTATATTATATAGTATAATTAGAGTTACCATTTTATACAGTAGATCCTTGGAACTTATAATATCTAATAAATTCATGTCTGTCCTCATGGGTGATTTCTGAACATCCAGAAAACACCGGGAAAATGGAATGGCAGCATCCGTCCTTTTCAGCACTTTAACAATGGAATGGGACTAACCTCTTCCACAGACACCAAGCTTCTTATGGGTTTGGTCTAAAGCATATGACACTAACTCAGGGTTAATTCAAGGTCTTGTCGTCTTAGGAAGCAGAAGGACAAGACCCAGAAACCAGGCCAAGGCCTTCAAATCTTCTCTTGGCCACAAGATGAGCCATGAATGGTTACCAAAATAAACTGGCTCCTGTATACTCCCTTGGGGCCTGGCTACTACTTGATAAGCCATGACCTGCCTGAGTATGAATTCCAGCTTTGACTTGGGTTCCCATCTTTTAGCTTGGGCACACAAACAGCCCCACTATCACCTCAGTCTGACACTGTCCTGTGAAAATGCTGGTCTTGGCTGCTCTGTAAAACCCCATCACCAGGGCTATCCTACCACTCGTAAGCGGACATGATCAGCCAGCTTCTTTCCCGCTGGCCTCCACCGTCTGCCTTTCATCTGCTACACTCAATTGTCAATATCAACTCTGCTGGCCTCAGCTGAGTCATGGAAGAGAACCCCTCTGAACCGCAGCATCTGAGGATATTACACAAAATATTGTTTGCTTTTCTTTATTTTACTGGCAGAGGAAAAAAAAAAATCTATCTTGCCTGTGACACTGATCCAGAATCAGAGGGATTCCTTAAATGTTACTTTCTATAAGTATCCACCCATGAGCCAACTCACTTTTTCCCTTTATCCTGTAGGATAGAGTATATGTTCAGATACTGTCATATATAAAATTTCCAAAAGTGTGCATATAATTTGAAACAATAACTGACCCCCAAATTGGTACCAGAAAGAAGCATATTGCAAAACCTGTACCTTTCCCAAAGAAAGAATGTCCCCTCCACATTCACAATAAAGTCCAGTTCCAAAGACCACGAGGGAAATTCCTATAGTCAAAGTTCGGTTTTCTAACATCCAACAAGGAAGCCTACACACCACGAGCAATCACTGGCTGCCACAGAAAGGAGTCATGTTTGTTACAGCCACCATAACAAGTACTGCAGACAGGACAGATTCACAGAAATATATTTCTCATAGTTCTGGAGGCTTGAAGTATGAGATTAAGGTGTCAGCAGGTTTGGTTTCTTCCAGCACCTCTCACCCTATCTTACTCATGGCTGTGCTCTCATGTTGCTGTCTGAGTCTTAATCTCCTCTTTCCAAAGGATACTGGTCACACCAGATTTAGGGCCCACTCTAAAAATCTCATTTCATGGAGTGGCAACCCACTCCAGTATTCTTGCGTAGGAAATCTTAGCTCGGATCTCAGTTGAAATGAGATCTTTAGAGTAGGCCCTAATCTAATCTGACTAGTATCAATCACCTCTTCAAATACAGGACCTCCAATTATGGTTACATTTTGAGATGTGGGAGGTTATGATTGCAAATTTGAGGGGTGGAGGGACAATTCAGTATTTAGCAGATGGAAATGATTGGGCTTGTGCTGAACAATTTTAGGGAGAATTTAAATAAATGGGGGGTCTGTTCTGGATTGAGTGCTATCAGGTAATAAGGACAATTCTGTAATTTAGGATCATATGCTTTATCCAGGAAGTAGAAGGAATGATTTGGGGCTAGATTTGCCATTGGTAAAGCAGTTATATTACCCGGAATGAGAAGAGTTTGATTATTTTTTGTGGTTATGTAATGTTCTGGATTTTTGTCTGTGTTTGGTCCTGATAACTGAGTGGTCTTGTTTTTTCCTCTTATTTCATCAAGGTACCAGAGTGACCTCTTTTCAAATATTGTTGATATTGCATGGAATTGTTTATTTCAGCAGGGAACACCATGGCCTAGCTATTTAGCAGTAAACACCATGGCCTAAATTTAGTTACTAGACCTGCTACCAGCTGTCAGCTGTCAGGGCTGTTCATTTCTTTCTCACTCACTTCAGATGTGGCAATGAAGAAGAATGAGCAATAAAGAACACTGCAGAATGTATGGATAACCAGGGGCCACTGAGAGTAACAGAAAGAAGGAATTCCTCTGAGAAAGCAGAAGTAAGGGCTTTTCACAGAAGTTTCTTCACTACCATGGCAGGGAAATGATACAGTATTTGCCCAGGAGAATCCTGTTACTGCTCTAGATCAGGGATTCTGGCATGTTTCCCAATTTTCCCTGTCTGAACGGGATTTCTTATTGGACTGCCCTATCCCACCATTCTATATTGGGTACCATGAGGTAGAGATACTGATAATTCATCTTGTCTTTTTAAGTCACAGGTAGAACATAGAGGCTTCCCAGGTGGCACAGTGGTAAAAAAATCTGCCTGTCAATGCAGGAGACACAGGAGACATGGGTTTGATTCCTGGGTTAGGAAGATCCCCTGGAGAAGGGAATAGCAGCCCACTCCAGTATTCTTGCCTGGGAAATCTGAGAGAGGAGCCTGGCAGGCTACATTCCATGCGGTCACTGAGTTGGACACAGTTGAAATGCACACACACACACACACACACACACACAAAAAAAACATAAGTAACTATGTCAGGATCTGATTAAGCAAGATTTAGTGACTGTGAGATTTCAGGCTGTCTCACTTAAAGAGGTCTCAGTGTGTGCTATGTGTGATAAGGATGCAAAGGAATATTTCAACCAGGATGGCAAACATCACAAAAACTGTTAACAGTTCACACAATGATAGATTATATTTCCTAATCTCATTGTATCAACTGTGGTTATATGAATGAGATCTAGCCAACAAACTGTGAGAGGAAATAAGGGTGCTATATTAATTCCTGCTGCATCAGAATCTCTCAAGTGTATTCCTGCTCCCTCCCCCTTTCAGCTGATTTGAATGAAAATTACCATGGAGACAAAGGTGGCCAAGTATAATGACAGCAAAGTCTTTGCCAGCCTGGAAGGATTGTAGAACAATCAACATCCTGCAACCAGAAACATTCTTTTACATTTTTAAATGAGCAAGAAACAAATCTATATTTTAATCAGGCCATTATATATTTGGCTATATATTCATTCAGCAGCAGGAGATAGCCTAACATCAGCCCTATTTAGCATAATTATTGATTAATGAAATGATTATTTATTGGTTGACTGCTATACTAGAAAATATATAAACTCTTAGAAGTGCATATTTTCTTGGAAACATGCATTTTTTTTTGCTGGCATATTTAACAATACCTAGGTCACATCCCTCTGGCACCAAAAAAGTCAACATTATTGAACTACAAAATGTCTTCGACCTTGGCCGTCCTAGGCAGCATGCAAGTCCCTGTACAGGGGAATACCCAATTGCATAGCTACTAAAAATCCCTCAAAGCCCTCTTGACAAAATCATCCTGGAGTTTGTGGAAAGCAAAACGTTCATTTTACCTAATTCACTCATATACTTCTTATACGAAAATAAGGATAACTACATGATGCATGTTTTCCAATTTGTTAGAGATCTTAAGAAGTTTAGATCCAAGTTTCATGAGAGCTATCCTCAGACACAGTTTTTTAAACGTACTCCATTCCTTCTACCACTTGGTTTATGTGTTTTAGCCAAAGATCAGATCTCTCCTCTTAGAAAATGTATACTTCTCTGTATAGTGCCTTGCATCTTTCTCAGAAGCAGACATTGGATACGCATATAATTGCATATTTCCCTTTCTCCTTCAATTCTTCTCAACATTCTCCATGATCTCTAAAATTTCCCCCCAATAATTTCAAACCTGCCTGTTCCATATTATTTTTACTTATTTGAAGCCATCCATAGTTACCAGAAGAAGGTGTTGAGTTTAGCAATCAGGTTAACAACCCAGAAGTAGTAGAGTTTGGGAAGAACATATGCAATTACTTTTATCAATTTGTTTCACTTTTTCTATTTTATTCAGTGCTCCCATTTCATTTAGTCTACATTTTCCAATTTATCCATCTTTGTTGTTCTTTCTCAACTCTTTATCAAGCATGAAAGCTTTTGTATACATATATATAAACAGTATATATAATATTTTAGAAAATTAAAAACAAAAATGAAATGGTACAAAAAGCAAAGAGTATCCAGTTACTTCTCATTGACCATGGAAGTAAAAGGCAGAATAAGACTTTCATTCAGGCATGGAACTCCATCAAGATTTTCTAGCCCAACTTGTTTTTTCTTCCACCAGCCTGAATTCTTGGCATGGACACAGGGGAACTACACTAATTTTCACAGTGCGGTAAGAAACATCCCCAGGTAAAGCAAGTCATGCTGGGTACTTTCTTTCTGGTTAGAATGCTCTTTAAAGCTGAGGGAAACACTGGAGCAGTGACTCGAGGCATCTGTAGCTGGCCCTTCCTTCTCCAAAAGGAAGGCCTGAAGCTACCTTTCAACTTCCAAATGGAGATTTAAAAATGCCGCCAGCAACATAGCTGAGCCTTCCCCTGGACATCGATTTGTCCCCATCCCTGAATGAAAGTGCCTCTGTGGGAGCTGTGGGATCCACCACTGAAGGCCAAGGGCCCTGGGAGGAGTCTTGCCAATCCACGCGTAGGGTAACAGGTATACAGACCTGGTCTTGGTTGTGGACTCTTTGGGCCCTTCTGGTCGTGGTCCCAGAGCTGCTGGAGAGCATGGTCTCAGGCACTTGCGTACAGATGAGGAAGCCTTTGTGGAAGTCAAGGTTCCCAGAGGAAAAGCTCCAGCACCTCATTGGAACAACAACAACAACAACAACAACAACAACAACAACAACAAAAACTATCTGAGTTGGGATGCGGGGAAGACGGTAAGAGGAACAGCTTGACCTGATTCACACCACCCTTCTATCAAAGCAGCATAGCTCAATGCCCAGAAATGCTTTTGGCTGTGATGAAGGGGAATGTGGGGGCTTGTGAGTTGGTGCCTGGCTTCCCAGCTGCACGGGATGCTGCCATAGGCCCTTTTCCCTCTGGCCCCATCCATCGGATGAGTCCGGAGCTGCAAGACCAGGGTTGCAAAGAAGCTACGAGACAGGCAGATAGGACTCTCTCAGAAGGAACTAAAAGGAAGTGGATTCTACTAAGTACATCACCAATCCCATCAAGAATGAAACGAGCACCAGGCGATGCCCAAACAGATGCCGGGACGGAGCACGGGAGACCTGGAGGGAGGGGGAAGGGGGGAGGGAGGAGGGAGGAGGGGACACGTGGGGGGGACCAGATAAAAAAAAAATAAAATAAAAAAAAAAAAAAGAAGAAGAAGAAGCCCACCCACAAACCGCTGGGAACCTCTTGTCCTGTTCTGTGTACTTAGTTGCTCAGTCGTGTTCGACTCTTTGCAACATTATGGACTGTAGCCCTCCAGGCTCCTCTGTCCATGGGATTATCCAGGCCAGAATACTGAAGTGGGTTGCCATGCCTTCCTCTAAGGGATCTTCCCAAGCCAGGGATCAAACCCAAGTCCCCCACATTGCAGGCGGATTCTTTACCCTCTGAGCCACCAGGAAAGTCTGACCTCAATTATATGTGGAGCCTAAAAAAACCAAACCCACAGAAACAGTAAATTAGTGGTTGCCCTGGGATGGGAGTGGGGGAAATGGGAAAATGCTGATCAAAGAATACAGACTTCCACTTACAAATGGATAAATACTGGAGATCTAATGTACAGCATGCTGGCTATAATTAACAATATGTATTCTATAACTGAAAGTCAGTATGAGAGTGGCAAATTGATGGTGAAAAAGTGGCTGTTTTTATTTTTGGGGGCTCCAAAATCACTGCAGATGGTGACTGTAGCCATGAAATTAAAAGACACTCACTCCTTGGAAGGAAAGTTATGACCAACCTAGACAGCATATTAAAAAGCAGAGCCATTACATTGCCAACAAAGGTTCATCTAGTCAAAGCTATGATTTTTCCAGTAGTCATGTATGGATGTGGACTATATATAGTCCCCAGAGTTGGACTATAAAGAAAGCTGAGCACCAAAGAACTGATGCTTTTGAACTGTGGTGTTGGATAAGACTCTTGAGAGTCCCTTGAACTGCAAGGAGATCCAACCAGTCCATCCTGAAGGAGATCAATCCTGAGTGTTCATTGGAAGGACTGATGTTGAAGCTGAAACTCCAATACTTTGGCCACCTGATGTGAAGAGCTGACTCATTTGAAAAGACCCTGATGCTGGGAAAGAATGAAGGCAGGAGGAGAAGGGGACGACAGGATGAGATGGTTGGATGGCATCACCAACTCAATTGACATGAGTTTGGGTAGACTCCGGGAGCTGGTCATAGACAGGGAGGCCTGGTGTGCTGCAGTTCACGGGGTCACAAAGAGTCGGACATGACTGAGTGACTGAAATGAACTGATGAGAACAGATATTAAATGCTCTCACCAAACATACACACACATACACACAAAGGATAACTTGTGAATTGCTGGGTGTGTTAACTAATCTTACTGTGGTCATCACTTTGTAATATATAAGTATCAAGCATCAAGTTGTACACCTTAAAGCTACACAATTTTATATGTCAATTAGAGGTCAATAAACCTGGAAAAAATAATGAGATTCTAAATTGTAATACATTCTAAACAGTACAACTTCCAATGCTCCCACTCCCATTTCTGTTGTTTTCTCAGAAATATATAAAAATACTCACCAAAATATCTTTTTCACAGCATTCCAGAGATAGCTTTTAAAGAACAGAAAAAAATGAGTGTATTTGTCAGAAATGTGGCAGCCTATGAATCTCTGATGCTATTGGCTAGTTCTTTCCCCAGCCCTAGGTAATTCCACACAAGTGTCTATCAGTACTATACTGATTAATCATGGTAAACTCTCCACAGAACTTCACAATTCCTTCTCTGCATAGCTCTCAGAATAATTCAGTCTTACTGTGTTTTATTTACACATATTTACATGTGGTATATGACTTAAAGACACTTACTGCTGAAGGAAGTTTTGACTATTACCTCAAAGAAATTCATTTCCTTTTTAAAAAATACCATAATCTAAGAGATATATTTAGTAAACAAAGTAAGTGCTTACTTAACTGCTCAGATTCTGTGCATTTTAATGGTCATTGCTATGCTGTAGATATTAACTAATAAATGAACAATTATCCCCCACCTTTTTTTTCTAGTATTTCTCTAATGTGCTTCACTCATTTCTCTTCTGTCCATCATTTTCTACACTATCGATCTGAAGAAGGGCTTGCACCTTCTGTCATAGTTGAGAGTCTTATAAGGGGAAGAGGAAAGTTTCAAGCCCTATGGAGAGTGTGTATTTGTGTGTTTGTGGGGAAAACTGGGCTAGATTGCCACATGGGGGGCCTGAGTACGACAGTACAGGGGAGTGTTTGTGCATCAGAATGTAGCTCAGTCACGTGACAAAGAGCCTGTTGCCTCAATATATATCTGAAGGAATGAGATTTAGTATGTCTGTGTGATCTCCTGTGAGGTTGTGTGTCTTGTGTAAGGGAACTAGACTTCTGTAGAATTATGCAAGACAGGGAACTAGGCTGGCATGAGCTAACTGTGTGGAAATGGCAGGAGGGGCCGGATACAACTGGACTGTGTGGTAAAAATGAGCAGGCAGAGCTTCAGCTACTAAACTTCCAGAGAACTCAGATTTCATTCTACCTAATTTGAATTTAGTGACCATGTCCTCAAAGCCCTTTGTTCTAGGACAAATTCTGAAAAATAAATGAAGATTACAAAGCATACCACCAAAACATCATATTTGAAAATGCTTGGCATGTTGCAATTCATTGGATCACAAAGGAGTCGGTCACGACTGAGTGACTGAACTGAATGCTTCAAAATTTAATTTTGAAGTAATTTTTATGCTGCTCCCGGCGCGGGGGGGGGGCCTTCCCTATGCTGCTGTAGCACTTAAATAAAATTTGGATGACCTCTAAAAACACCCAGAAAAACAAATGAAGTATTATGGGCAAAGAGCTAAAAAGTCAGGATCTATTTATTTAAATACAATTTGGCTCTGGGAGATCCTTTGCTTGCCAAATTGAAGAGAGCTTATCTTGGTCACTATTTTGCTGTAGGATGCAGGACTTCCATGCATAAGTAGAAAAGTAAAATTAATAGGCAGAGAAGGGTCATTTTAAAGAGAGCCCATCACTCCCATTATTATCCCATGTCTAATGGAAGGAAGTCCAGATCAAATTCATGACCAGTTGGAGAATCAAGTACTGATATTCTTTTAGAGGAAAGACACTGAAAGACATTAGAAGAGAACCCAGCAAATGCCCAAGTGCTAATTATTTGTGATCCTGTTCACTGAACAGTTCATGAACACATCTGTTCAGTGTGCCTAGCAAAGTGCTAACAGAAGAGTAGGTAGAAGTTGGCCAGACATACAAGCTTTATCCTTATGCTCAAGTGGAGACAGATCCAGCAAATATAAATAAGGCAGCATTTTACCCTGGGCTTCCCTTGTGGCTCAGTTAGTAAAGAATCTGCCTGCAGTGCAGGAGACTTGGGTTTGATCCCTGGGTTGGGAAGATCCCCTGGAGAAGGGAAAGGCTACCCACTCCAGTATTCTGGCCTAGAGAATCCTATACAGTCCATGTGACTATACACTTGCAAAGAATCAGGCATGACTAAGAGACTTTCACCGATTTACTCTGAAGAATTTACCATGTTTCCTGTTACCCACTCAAGCCCCAGAACTATGCTATGCTTAGCATAGGTGCTATAGCATCAAAGGAACAGTGGTAATACAGAATGACCTTTGCTTGCTCTCTTTATTGAATTTCTACAGGAAGGGATTGCTTTTGAATATATAAGCCATATCTGATTAAACATAAATTTGTTCAAAGTTCATTCAACAGTTACTAGAAGACTATTATGTTCTAGGACCTTAAGATACAATGTTAAATAAAACATAACAAGATCCTACCCTTTCTTTTGTTGTTCAGTCGCTCAGTCATGTCCAACTCTTTGTGACCCCATGGACTGCAAGAGGCCAGGCTTCCCTGTCCTTCACCATTTCCTGGAGCTTGCTCAAACTCATATCCACTGAGTCAGTGATGCCATCCAACCATCTCGGAAAGATCCTGATGCTGAGAAAGATTAAGGGCAGGAGGAGAAGGGGGCAACAGAGGATGATCCCTCCCTGGAAAGTTGGTATTTAGGTGAGGACATGAAGGAGGCAAGGAGGTTGGCCAGGGTCCTGTATAGGAATAGAACACTGGAGAAAGGGCATTGCAGGCAAGGAAGACAGATAAACACACCAGAGGTGGGAGCATGCATGGCCTACTCAAAGAACAACAAGGCAGCCAGTGGGTTTGCACAGAGTGAGGGAAGAGTAGGAGACAAAGTGAGAGCTGGGGGTTGACGGTGGTAGTGGTATAGATCACGTAGGGCCTTAGGGGTCAGGGAAAGGACATAAAGAAGGCTGTAGTGTGGGGGAAAGAATACTGCATCTGGAGTCAGCAGCACCAGGTTCAGACTGTGATGTCTACATTTGTAGTGGTGTAACTTTAGGCAAGTTACTTGACTGCTCACGGCCTAAGTGTCCTCAAGTCACTTCGACAAGTATTTCTGAAGTGTTCTGCTGCACCAGTAGATTCAAAGATGGGAAACTTCGCAAATGGGAATCACCCACGTGGCCCAGAAGTCTACAGGCTCTTAAGGAGAGAAGGCAAGAAAACTGACAGGTGGAGTCAAGAATAGTGAAGAAAACACGTGAAAGAAAGTGAGACAGAGGCAGAGGGGAATCACACACCAACAATACAGGGGGTAATGCCAATTCTTTCATAAAGCAGTTATGAGAATTCAACAAGATCATGCATCCCAGTGATATGGAATGGCTCCCCATAGTTACCAATGGAGCCATGCAGAGAATATTGGTTACAGATGGATATACCTTTGTGGTGCCAAAAGACCTCTTTGATGGAGCTGTTTTTCAATTGACTAGATACCTGTGCCATTTAATGCAGCTGTTATATCAGCAAGAAAAAATTATGAACAGGTTGTTGCTGCCTTTTAACTTTCCAAATGGCTGTCTGAACCCTGATTCTCCTTTGTAGTCTCCCTCCACCTCAGCACTACTGGGATAAAACCCTAATAAATAATCAATATAGCTCTTCTCAAGAGAAATGCCATTCCTGCACTCCATGAAAGATAAATGTTGCTTTACCCTTGAAAGAAGTCACCTTTTTGAAAGATCTATGAAATCTCTATGGAGGATCTTCAGGGGGGTAAAAAGAAGGCCAACAAGGGATCTTGGTAGATTCACCCACACCAATCCAGAAATGTTATAAAACAGCATACACATCACCCCACTAGAAGTCAGGAATCAGCATTAGTAAGGCAGCTGGGATCTAGCCTTGTGACGTGCTCATATGATTCCAACAATACTGTTTTTCATTTAAATCCAAACTGACAGTTAAAAAGATTTTCAGAAATCTATGCCCATAATAATCTTTTTAGCGTTTCATTGCATCTAGTGTGATAGTAACATGATAAGAAAAGAGAAAGGACAAAATATACATGGGAAGATTGTTTTGGGGGCCTTTGAGTCTATTGAGGCTGAAGACTAAGAAATAGTACAGGATTTGGAATGACAGAATATTTGTTTTCATATCCTGCTCAGATACTTAATTAAAGCTGTATGATTATCAGAAAGTCACTTTGTCTCTAGGCCTCATCTATAAACTGGAAATAATGAAGACATCTGAGGTCATGGGGTTGACGGAAGGAACAAGTGAGATAAAAAATGTGAAATATATTTTTTAAAATGTAATATTCCATACAAAGGTTATTATTCCAGTTGTTTTACTTTTTTAAACATTAACTGGGGATAGCACCAGGTTTTCTAGCAGTTTCTACTAGTGAAAACACATTTCTAGTAGCTTTGTAAAATACTTTTTTTCCTGAAAAGTTATGATCATGTTGCTGCCATACTACTTTTGATAGTCCCCTTGCCTGCCAGCTATCAAAATTCTATATTTAGCATCCAAAGAGTTTTGCAATCTCATTACATGAGATTAAAGACTACCTTATCCACTCTTCCATCACCATTGTCCAGACCAGTCCCTGGCACATAGGTGGTTCTCAACAAATAATTGTTGATGAAGGAATTAACTAACAAAGCTATTTTTACCTCATTTCCCATTACTCTTCTTGATACACATTTCAGCTTCACTGAATTACATTCTCCTTATATGCATTCTGTACTTCCTCAGCGCCAAGACTTTGTTTAAACTTACTCCTTCTACCTGGCATGCATTCCCACCATTCATTTTCATGTGTTCCAATCTTAATTTAGAAGCCTATACTTTTGTCCCAGTTAGTAGTATCTTCGTCCTTTGGGGTCACAGAATATGGTATTTGTACTTCTCACATGATACTTTAAACATTTCATCTTGTGATATGCAAATTGAAGAATGTATTTTTTTTCCCCAACCAAGCTACATTCTTAATGGATACATTGATGTATTTAACACAGTGTCTGCCACGTTACTGTGCACAAAATAGATGCTCAATAAATATTTGTGGAATATGTGACTGAAAGTCAAAGAGAAGGCAGAAATAATTATGCTTCCTTCTCATTGAATCAAAATTACAGGAAGTACTTCAGTATTTAAACCAGAATATGATTTCTTGAGAAAATAAGCCCACAGTTTGCTATTGAAAAATTAAGTCACCAGCACATTTTGAATTCAACACTTATATTAAAATGTCTTGGGAGCTTATATTTTCTAATTTAATGATTCAGTAGAGATGAAGGAAATATATATGATGTAAATTTGTTAAAAATTCAGCAAGCCTATATTCACTAAATCTCAATCTGCAAGCTGAAAGCCTCCCTATGATAATATTCTATTCAGTGACCTTCTATATTTTTCCTTTGGAAACTATGCTTAGACTTAATAACCCAACTTTCTCATTATCATTTATTTTGACCTCAAGACTAATTTGGCAGCCTGCAGAGGAAAACTTTTCCTGCTAATTAGTTCTTCTTGGTAGTATTTCAAAAGAAATGACAAATTTCACCTTGTTTAAGAAGCCTTCTGATACTGGTTTAAGCCAACTGAAGAAACCATGTATAAATTTTAAACTCACATATTTTTTCTCATGACAAAGAACCCAACATTTTATCCAAACACTTCTCATTCTTTAATACCACTTAGCAACACGCAACTTGGAATTCTGGTATTTAATTGTTAGCATAATGAAATATAGAAGTCGTAAAATAATTTGGAGATCACATACTATTTTCAATAAAAAAAAATAAATAACTAGAGTCTGAATTTCATCCTTGATGTATTTCAAATAATTACTTTGTTACTAAAGTCTGCCTCTATTTCCACTGTCAGGTTGATTATACACTATTGTCTTGTGCAATTAAGGCATATTTTAGTGAAGTTAAATAGTTTATTAATGGGACTATGAGTGGCAATCCTCAGACATTTGTTTATCCTTCTAGAGGGACACAGAGGTACAATTAGTAACTCCGTTTTAATTCCAACTTCTCCACTGTTTTAAAATTCTTGGAGACGATTCAGCTTTCGAGAGTCACCCATTTTCAATAGTGACATTTTTATTGGACTAACGACAAGAGGCATACTTTTGTGTTGTCAGCACCACTCTCCCACATGTCCTTTTACTGTTGTTCTATTAAACATCTCAGATCAAGAAAGAAAAATCAATATTTTCCGTATTTTCCACTTAGTGAAGCTTTATCGAAAGGAATATTTGGCAAAGCTGGCCTCAGATTTCAGTTTTGTCACTGACTCATGGGTTTTGGTTTTGCCAATATTCTCTTCAAAACCCATTGCTATAAGATATTTAATATATCTGAATGCAGAGTTCCAAAGAATAGCAAGAAGAGATAAGAAAGCCTTCTTCAACGATCAATGCAAAGAAATAGAGGAAAACAACAGAATGGGAAAGACTAAGGATCTATTCAAGAAAATCAGAGATACCAAAGGAACATTTCATGCAAAAATGGGCTCGATAAAGGACAGAAATGGTGGGGACCTAACAGAAGCAGAAGATATTAAGAAGAGGTGGCAAGAATACACAGAAGAACTGTACAAAAAAGAGCTTCACGACCCAGATAATCATGATGGTGTGATCACTGACCTAGAGCCAGACATCCTGGAATGTGAAGTCAAGTGGGCCTTAGAAAGCATCACTACAAACAAAGCTAGTGGAGGTGATGTAATTCCAGTGGAGCTATTCCAAATCCTGAAAGATGATGCTGTGAAAGTGCTGCACTCAATATGCCAGCAAATTTGGAAAACTCAGCAGTGGCCACAAGATTGGAAAAGGTCAGTTTTCATCCCAATCCCAAAGAAAGGCAATGCCAAAGAGTGCTCAAACTACCGCACAATTGCACTCATCTCACACGCTAGTAAAGTAATGCTCAAAATTCTCCAAGCCAGGCTTCAGCAATATGTGAACTGTGAACTTCCTGATGTTCAAGCTGGTTTTAGAAAAGGCAGAGGAACCAGAGATCAAATTGCCAACATCCGCTGGATCATCGAAAAAGCAAGAGAGTTCCAGAAAAACATCTATTTCTGCTTGATTGACTATGCCAAAGCCTTTGACGGTGTAGATCACAATAAACTGTGGAAAATTCTGAGAGAGATGGGAATACCAGACCACCTGATCTGCCTCTTGAGAAATCTGTATGCAGGTCAGGAAGCAACAGTTAGAACTGGTCATGGAACAACAGACTGGTTCCAAATAGGAAAAGGAGTACGTCAAGGCTATATACTGTCACCATGTTTATTTAACTTATATGCAGAGTTCATCATGAGAAATGCTAGACTGGAAGAAACACAAGTTGGAATCAAGATTGCTGGGAGAACTATCAATAACCTCAGATATGCAGATGACACGACTCTTATGGCAGAAAGTGAAGAGGAACTCAAAAGCCTCTTGATGAAAGTATAAGTGGAGAGTGAAAAGGTTGGCTTAAAGCTCAACATTCAGAAAACGAAGATCATGGCATCTGGTCCCATCACTACATGGGAAATAAATGGAGAAACAGTGGAAACAGTGTCAGACTTTATTTTTCTGGGCTCCAAAATCACTGCAGATGGTGACTGCAGCCATGAAATTAAAAGACGCTTACTCCTTGGAAGGAAAGTTATGACCAAGCTAGATAGCATATTCAAAAGCAGAGACATTACTTTGCCAACAAAGGTTCGCCTAGTCAAGGCTATGGTCTTTCCTGTGGTCATGTATGGATGTGAGAGCTGGACTGTGAAGAAGGCTGAGTGCCGAAGAATTGATGCTTTTGAACTGTGGTGTTGGAGAAGACTCTTGAGAGTCCCTTGGACTGCAAGGAGATCCAACCAGTCCATTCTGAAGGAGATCAACCCTGGGATTTCTTTGGAAGGAATGATGCTAAAGCTGAAACTCCAGTATTTTGGCCACCTCATGCAAAGTGTTGACTCATTGGAGAAGACTCTGATGCTGGGAGGGATTGGGGGCAGGAGGAGAAGGGGACGAAAGAGGATGAGATGGCTGGATGGCATCACTGACTCGATGAATATGAGTCTGAGTGACCTCCGGGAGTTGGTAATGGACAGGGAGGCCTGGCGTGCTGCAGTTCATGGGATCACAAAGAGTCGGACACGACTGAGCGACTGATCTCATCTGATCTGATCTGATACATATTTCTCATTTATAAGATGAGTATAACACATGTACTACCCTTAATGTATATCCCAAGACTTTCCAAAGCACAAATTTAGCCATGCTATCTGTGCTTAAGATTCACCAATGGCTTCCTGGGCCATTCCTGGGCTTTCTATAGGATGAAGTCTCTACCCCTTATCTTGGGAAGCTAGGTCCTATCTCATCTGACCATACTGATCTCCACAGTTTTTACATCTGCAAATTGAGGTGCTCCAACTGGCCCAGACCACTCCATGCCAATTGTTACCATGTCTTCTCAACTCTACATTTAGTGATGTGAAAACAGCCATGAGAGGGGTATTTACGTAAAAAAAAATAAAATAAAAAAGTAAGCAACCAGATTGTGGTTTGTTAAACACTGAGCAGCACACCATTGAAGTTAAACACTTTAACCACAGCAGCTCTGATTATAAACCTCCAATAATATCCCATCCAACTCAAAATGCAATGGCTAGGAATGCTGCCCTTCATCACTTCTCTAACTTCATCATTGCTTCTTCCAGCCACATTAGTCCATTTACTGTTTCTCAATGGACCAGGCAAATGCCCACTCAACAGCAACCTGACAACTCTTGCTGTTCCTTCTACCTCAAGTACAGGTCTTCATGTGGACTTCTTATCTTTCTAAGTCAAATCTCAAATGTTACCTCTTCAGAGAGATCTTTCCTGATCAGTGCTGTAGCTCCCTTATGTAGCCTGTTTCTGTAAATCAGAGCAAAGTCGCCTCTTGGATGGGTTCATCCCTGCAGGCCCAGGCCTTGGATAACAGGCCACACCTTTGGAGGTAGCAAAAGGTGACTCTAATTCAAAGCAAAGGCCACCTGACACAAGGCACTAAGCTGGCAAGCAGAGTTTAAACTCAGTGTCAGCTCTCACTTTCCCCTTCAGCTGAGCACCTGTGTATAGTGCCAATCCACACAAGTGTACATGGGGTACTGTCCCTCACCAGCCTTTATCCATAGCCACAGTCTCAGGTATCCTCTATCATGGCACCTTCTTTGTTTCCTTTGTATCATATATCACAATTGTAATTACAGATTTAAGCTAAATGAAAAAGCTATGTACACTTTTTAAAACTAGCTTGCTAAGCTGCTAAGTCGCTTCAGTCGTGTCCGACTCTGTGTGACCCCAGAGGGCAGCCCACCAGGCTTCCCCATCCTTGAGATTCTCCACGCAAGAACATTGGAGTGGGTTGCTATTTCCTTCTCCAGTGCATGAAAGTGAAAAGTGAAAGTGAAGTCGCTCAGTCGTGTCTGACTCTTCACGACCCCAGGGACTGCAGTCTAACAGGCTCCTCCGTCCATGGGATTTTCCAGGCAAGAGTGCTGGAGTTGGGTGCCATTGCCTTCTCCAAAACTAGCTTATTTTTCCTCATAAGAAAGAAACCAGTGCTTTACCCAAACATTCCTCTTTATCACCATTTGCATGGTATGACACTTCAATCTCCGACTCTTGGCAACCCTATGGACTGTAGCCCACTAGGTTCCTCTGTCCTTGGGATTCTCCAGGCAAGAATACTGGAGTGGGTTGCCATGCCCATCTCAGGTGATCTTCCCAACCCAGGGATTGAACACAGGTCTCCTGCATTGCAGGCAGATTCTTTAAGGTCTGATCCACCAGGGAAGCTCTTATCAGCATTTAGCAGCATACAATTTGGATCTCTGATATTTCATTGTTGCTGCTGCTACTGCTAAGTCGCTTCAGTCATGTCCGACTCTGTGTAAACCTAGAGATGGCAACCCACGAGGCTCCCCCGTCCCTGGGATTCTCCAGACAAGAACACGGGAGTGGGTTGCCATTGCCTTCTCCAATGCAGGAAAGTGAAAATTGAAAGTGAATTTGCTGAGTCTTGTCCGACTCTTAGCGACCCCATGGACTGCAGCCCACCAGGCTCCTCCATCCATGGGTTTTTTCCAGGCAAGAGCACTGGAGTGGGGTGCCATTGCCTTCTCTGATTTCATTGTTAACATGATGAAATATAGAAGCAGTAAAATAATTTGGAAACCACATAATACTTTCACAGTATCTGACTTGGATTCTTGATTTATTTCCAATGATTGGTTTATTACTAAAGTCTATCTCTATTTCCTCTGTCAGATTACACTTTTTGTTTATTAGTTTAGTTGTTTAATAGCTTTCTCCTCTACTCCCAGAATGTGACCTTCATGAAAGTAAAGACCATGTCTTGTTAATACTATATCTGCAGACCTTAGAACAGGGTTCAACAAATGTTTATTGAATATCAAAAGAATGTTAAAACAATGTAATATTTCATGTGAATGAAGACTTTTTTTCGACCTAAAAGTACAAAAAACTTTTTTTTTTAATTTATCAATTTCTATTCCAGTATAGTTGCTTTACAATGTTGTTTTAGTTTCTACTGTACAGGGCAAATCAGTTACACCTATACATACATCTCCTCTCCTGGATTTCCTTCCCATTTAGGTCACCACATAACACCAAGTAGACATTCCTGTGCCATGCAACAGGTTCTCATTAGTTACCTATTTTTTGAAAGTGAAAGTGGTAGTCACTCAGTCATGCCAGACTCTGTGACCATAGACTATTGCCCTCCAGGATCCTCTGTCCATGGAATTCTCCAGGCAAGAATACTGGAGTGGGTTGCCATTCCCTTCTCCAGGGGATCTTCCCAACCCAGGGATCAAACCCAGGTCTTCTTCACTGGAGGCAGATTCTTTATCACTGAGCCACCAGGGAAGCCTATTTTATACATAGTGGTATATTAGTAGTGTATATATGTCAATAGCAATCTCCCAATTCATCCTACCCCCTCTTAACCTTTTGGTACCCATACATTGGTTCTCTATATCTGTATCTCTGTTTCTGCTTTGCAAATAAGTTCATCTGTATCATTTTTCTAGATTTCACATATAAGTAATATTATACAATGTTTGTTCTTCTCTTTCTGACTTACTTCAGTCTGTATGACTGTCTCTAGATCCATCCATGTTTCTACAAATGGCACAATTTTTCCTTTTTATGGTTGAGTAAAATTCCAATGTATATATGTACCACATCTTTTTATCTATTTGTATGTTGATGAACATTTAGGGTGCTTCCATGTCCTGGCTATTGTAAAGAGTGCTGCAATGAACATTGGGGTGCATGTATCTTTTCTGATTATGCTTTTCTCTGGATATTTGCCCAGGAGTGGAATTGTTGGGTCATATGAGAGTTCTATTTTTAGTTTTTAAAGGGATCTCCATACTGTTCTCCATAGTGGTGCTTCAATTTATATCACCACCAACTGTGTAAGAGGTTTCCCTTTTCTCCACACCCTATCAAGAATGTATTGTTGTAGATTTTTTTTTTTTTTTTTGATGATAGCCATTCTGAATGGTGTGAGGTGATCAGATCAGATCAGATCAGATCAGTCGCTCAGTCGTGTCCGACTCTTTGCAACCCCATGAATCGCAGCACGCCAGGCCTCCCTGTCCATCACCAGCTCCCGGACGTCACCAGACTCGCATCCATCGAGTCAGTGATGCCATCCAGCCATCTCATCTTTTGTCGTCCCCTTCTCCTACTGCCCTCAATCCCTCCCAGCATCAGAGTCTTCTCCAATGAGTCAACTCTTCGCATGAGGTGGCCAAAATACTGAGTTTCAGCTAGCATCATTCCTCAAAGAAATCCAGGATGATCTCCTCATGACTGTTGATCTTCGCGTCAAGGACCCAAGTCTCTCCACCCACAGTCAAAAGCATCAATTCTCGGGCTCAGCCTTCTTCACAGTCCAGCCTCACACCATACAGACCACAGGAAAGACCATGCTGAAGGCGACCTTTTGGTAAATATTCCTTTTTGAATTGATATCTAGGTTGTCATATTTTCCTCCGGAGTGCGTTTTATTTAATGGCTGCAGTCACCACTGAGTATGGAGCCAGAAAAGCAATCTGACACTTTCCACTGTTTCCCCATCTATTTCCCAGAGTGATGGGACAGATGCCCTCTATTGAGAGCCACCTTCCTCTCCACTTCACTTTCATCAAGAGGCTTTAGCCCCTCTTCACTTTCTCATAGTTGTCATCTCATACTATATTATATTTCCCCGCAATCTGATTCAACTTTGTTTCTCCAGTCCAGCTTCATGATTCTGCATATAAGTTAATAACAGTGACATATCGCCCCCTTTGAACATCTTTCATGACCATTCTCTGTGCTTCCTGACCTGCATACAGATAGAGGCAGATAGGTGTTATCCCCAGATCCATAGTTTATTGTGATCCCACAGTCAAAGGAAAAAAGCAGAATAGATGTTTTCTGAACTCTCTTCTTTTCCATGATCCAGCGGATTGGCAATTTGATCTCTGGTTCCTCTGCCTTTTCTAAAACCAGCTTGAACATCAGGAAGTTCACGGTCCTGCTGAAGCCTGGCTTGAAATTTTGAGCATTACTTCTAGCAGTGAGATGAGTGCAATGTTTGGTAGTTTGAGCACCCTTGGCATTGCCTTTCTTTGGGATTGGGATGAAAACTGACCTTTTCCAATCTTGTGGCCACTGCTGAGTTGTGTGAGGTGATACCTCATTGTAATTTTGATTTGCATTTCTCTAACAATTAGTGATATTAAGCATATTTTCATCTGTTTGCTGGTGATCTGTGTGTCTTCATTGGAGAAATATCTATTTAGGTCTTCCATCTATTTTTTGATTGGGTTGTTTGCTTTTTTGATATTGAGCTGCATAAGCTATCTGTTTATTTTAGACATTAATCCCTTGTCAGTTTCTTCATTTGCAAATAATTTTTCCCATCCTGAGGATTGTCTTTTCTCCTTGTTTATGGTTTCCTTTGCTAGGAAAAAGCTTTTAAGTTTAATTAGGTTCCATTTCTTTATTTTTGTTTTATTTTCATTACTCTTAGGGGTGGGGAAAACTATACAAATTTTGAATTAGATTACTTCATCTCTTACAATTCAGCCATTCTAGGATTTGATATTATTATCACTCTGAAACTTTCAGCAAAGGTAGTGTAAGGAAATGTATGCAACAAATTTCCAAGATCCTGGAAACTTCCTCCTCTGTTTTCTGAAGGTGGAAGGTTAGAACTGAACTCCAGTTTATGTACTTTGAAAAAATATGTTCCTCCATTTAGGCCTCAGTTTCCTCATCTGCCAAATGATGGGCTTGGACCAAACTGATCTGTAAAGAAAAAGCCCCACTTTTAGTTTTTTTAATGCCAAAAATACCCCCCCCCAAAAAAAAAAAAAAAAATCTTGTGAGGAACCCTAGTAGATAAAACAAATTGAGGAATTTCTGCTCTGGTTGAAGAGAGAGCAAGAGAATATCATTAAGTCCATAGCACACAGTATAAAAGCTCTTGCACTAGATACTCCTGAAAGTCTATGCCACCCCTCACACTCTATTCCTTTCTGATTTTGTCTTTCACTAGATTCCAGGGCCAGTGGGGTAAATATGGTCAATGATGAGTTGAGAATTATTTCATTCAACAAATATTTGAGTGTCTTCTATATTCCAGGTACTATGAAAGAGTGGGTAAACAACATGTAAAAAAGCATAGAGATTCTCAGAGCAAATTATGGATTTCCTAAGCTATTCTCTCAAGCCTTCTTCCATTCTCACTATACCCATCCTCATCTCCCCCAATAAAAGCAGACTGCATCTGCTGCTGCTGCTGCTAAGTCGCTTCAGTCGTGTCCGACACTGTGCGACCCCATAAACAGCAGCCCATTAGGCTCCTCTGTCCCTTGGATTCTCCAGGCAAGAATACTGGAGTGGGTTGCCATTTCCTTCTCCAATGTATGAAAGTAAAAAGTGAAAGTGAACTCGCTTAATCAAGTCCGACTCTTCGCAACCTCATGGACTGCAACCTACCAGGCTCCTCCATCCATGGGTTTTCCAGGCAAGAGTACTGGAGTGGGGTGCCATTGCCATAAAATGGAAAATTTTTAGGTACCTTAAGACCTAATGCTTTAGGACCATAATTTTTTTCATTACAGGAGTAATCTCTTCTACTTAAACAAGTTCATTTGCCCAAAGCTTTTCGACTGTGAAATAAGTGACTTAAATATTACTCTGAGATAATAAATGGTAGCTTCCTCTGTAGCTCAGTCATTGGAGTGAAGCCAATTGCTCATAAACTAAAAAAACAGCAGAAAATCAACCAGGAAGTTCATTGGCTTACAAAGTCCATGCAGTGTACTTTCCATGAGTTCAGATCAGATCAGATCAGATCAGTCGCTCAGTCGTGTCCAACTCTTCGCGACCCCATGAACTGCAGCACGCCAGGCCTCCTTGTCCATCACCAGCTCCCGGAGGTCACCCAGACTCACACCCATCAAGTCAGTGATGCCATCCAGCCATCTCATCCTCTGTCGTCCCCTTCTCCTACTGCCCTCAATCCCTCCCAGCATCAGAGTCTTCTCCAATGAGTCAACTCTTCGCATGAGGTGGCCAAAATACTGGAGTTTCAGCTTTAGCATCATTCCTTCTAAAGAAATTCCAGGATTGATCTCCTTCAGAATGGACTGGTTGGATCTTCTTGCAGTCCAAGGGACTCTCAAGAGTCTTCTCCAACACCACAGTTCAAAAGCATCAATTCTTCGGCGCTCAGCCTTCTTCACAGTCCAGCTCTCACATCCATACATGACCACAGGAAAGACCATAGCCTTGACTAGGTGAACCTTTGTTGGTAAAGTAATGTCTCTGCTTTTGAATATGCTATCTAGGTTGGTCATAACTTTCCTTCCAAGGAGTAAGCGTCTTTTAATTTCATGGCTGCAGTCACCATCTGCAGTGATTTTGGAGCCCAGAAAAACAAAGTCTGACACTGTTTCCACTGTTTCCCCATCTATTTCCCATGTAGTGATGGGACCAGATGCCATGATCTTCGTTTTCTGAATGTTGAGCTTTAAGCCAACCTTTTCACTCTCCACTTTCACTTTCATCAAGAGGCTTTTTAGGCCCTCTTCACTTTCTGCCATAAGAGTCGTGTCATCTGCATATCTGAGGTTATTGATATTTCTCCCAGCAATCTTGATTCCAACTTGTGTTTCTTCCAGTCCAGCATTTCTCATGATGTACTCTGCATATAAGTTAAATAAACATGGTGACAATATGCAGCCTTGACGTACTCCTTTTCCTATTTGGAACCAGTCTGTTGTTCCATGACCAGTTCTAACTGTTGCTTCCTGACCTGCATACAGATTTCTTAAGAGGCAGATTGCCCAAACACCCAGCCTACCAATTTTGAGTAAGACTTAGTTAAAGATTCAATTTACCATCTAGGTTTTTACAAACAAGGAAACCAGACAGAATATAGGGTGAGCTATTTTGATGCCATGAAATAGAGCAACAGTTGTCAGGCAAATTCTAGAGATGTTTTGAAGGTATGCTCAGCAAAACATGTATTTTATTCTCTGTAGATGGCAGAGAGAAGGATGGGGTCAAGGATGAATCTATTTTCTCACTTCTATGACTAGATAAATCAGGCGGTACCTACTGCTAAGATACTTATGAGATATGCTTACGTAGGGTAAGGACATGATTGAAGTAGAAGAAAATGATGAGTTTATTTTAGACTTTAACTTTCCCATGAAACTTGAAAGAGAAGTACTCAATATCATGGTGGGGATCCATATACATATTCTCAAGGATCTTTTATTTATTATTTTTTTATTCTGTTTTCACTGAGATGGTTAAAATTTTCTGTAAAAAGATATAAATATAAATAAGCATTTGTAATCAACTAGTGGAATGGAATTAACAATAAATGTTGCATTCAAGCCAAGTGAAGGTCAACTGATATCATGGAAGTCTATTATA
This sequence comes from Tragelaphus eurycerus, assembly GCA_935064755.1. Classification (NCBI taxonomy): domain Eukaryota; kingdom Metazoa; phylum Chordata; class Mammalia; order Artiodactyla; family Bovidae; genus Tragelaphus; species Tragelaphus eurycerus. The sequence continues at coordinate 269,952 of CAKXYN010000251.1, forward strand.
TACAATTTTTAATGTTTCACTATGGTTGAAAAAAAGAAGTATTGTGACATAATTGAGTCATCCCAGAGCACATAGTGTAGGCATAGGCATGCTGAATTAAAAACAAAAAATATGTCCTTTAGCAGTCAACACCATATCCACAATGAAGGAAGTGACTTATTTAAAAAAAAACAAGATTATCTGTCACATTCAGCTGTGATTTTATAGTTTTTATTATATTTAATTTGAAATGTCATTTTATATTTAATTATAAGGAAAACACATAGGATTTATATTTTTGAAGAATTCTTATAAGAATAATATAAAAATAATTAAACTCAACAAAGAAGAATAATCAAACTCAGTGCTTGGGCATCTGAATAAATTATCTTTATTTTAAAAGAATAAACATATTCAAGTTTTCAAAGCAACTGTGAGAAACACTGGGTTAAATCTCAAGACATATTTGAATTGAAGATATAGCTTATATATATATTGATAGATAGATAGATATATATGCTGCTGCTGCTGCTAAGTCACTTCAGTCATGTCTGACTCTGGGCGACCCCATAGACAGCAGCCCATCATGCTCCTCCATCCCTGGGATTCTCCAAGCAAGAACACTGGGGTGGGTTGGCATTTCCTTCTCCAATGCATGAAAGTGAAAATGAAGTCGCTCAGTCGTGTCCCATCCTCAGCGACCCCATGGACCACAGCCCACCAGGCTCCTCCATCCATGGGATTTTCCAGGCAAGAGTACTGGAGTGGGTTGCCATTGCCTTCTCCAACATATATATATATATATATATATATATATATATATATATATATGGGAATCAACTATCTATAGATTGAATTGAAAGCATGAGACTAGCACAGAGAATAAGTAGAGAACAAGAAAGAGCTTATGACAGAGCTTTGAGAGCCATTAATACCTACAAGTGAAGCAAGAGTCAAGATTAGCCAATAAAGGAGACAGAGAAGGAGAAGCTGGAGAGGTAAGGGGAAACACACACACACACACACACACACACACACACACACACAAGAAAAAATGGTGCAATAAAAGGGACATATCAAGGAAGAGGTAATGAGAGGTCATATTAGAAGAGACTTAGAATTGAACATTCGATCTAGTTGAATTCTTCCCATCCACAGATATGGGATTACTCTTCCTTTCCAACAACCCACTCCTACTTTCGGCACATATCCAATAGCTAACCAGCTAAACATGAAGTCTTAATTATTCCGCTCCCCCCATCCCTACCCCAAGCCCCTGCAAGCTTGAATGCTGGCTCTTTTAATGGGTTTTTGTCTTTTTGTGACCAAACCCAGTTCCACCTGTCCACCATGGCACCAGCCTGATGCTGACTCTTATCTCCCTGAGTTCTCATATCTGACTTCTCTGACATTCAACCTACTTTCCAATACTTATACTATGGCCTAGTTTATAGGTCTCCCCTATTCTGCATCAGTGGACCTGTCTGGTTTGCAGGATTTAGCATGGGTCTTCATCCATTCGTCTAGTGCCAACCAGATATCAATTCCAACATCAATGTAACTTCATTTGATTATCATAGATCCCCTTATGATCTCTTTTTCAATCAAGATATTTCCATTCTACCTGAACTACTTTTCCTGCTTAACACACTGTCCACCGTTACCAACACTCTGTCACAGCAATGAAAGAAGTCAATAATAAAACACCTTCATCAATATTCACAGTCAAATCTTCAGTTTCCTGTGGGCTCCTTACATTTTCTATTTTATTCCTTTCTGCATAGACCCACTTTTCACAGTTCACTCTTTTTTTTACTCCATGCCTTTAAACCTACTTTATTCCAATGCAGCAGCAAAGAGATGACTGTCAGCTAAATTGCACTTTCCATTAAAAAATAATTAAGCACCTTTTAAAAGAGCACAAGATGACATATTTCAGCCCAGCCACTGCATTTACTACAGAGTTTGTTTATAAAATTCACCATAGAATTTTAAGACTATATGTGTGGCTTGTTCATGGGTCATTAGAGCACACTCTGCAGGATTCAGCAAGGTGATTTTGTAAAAATCTGCACAAGTTAATGAATTCAAGTTTAATTAAACCGTTAATTGCCTTCAGTGAGAAACTGTGTGGTGTTATTTTCTAATACAATTACCAGAAATCACAGTAGGGATTGGGAAGTAAGCTCTGGGAAATTGGAATGGCAAGTATATATAAGATAGAAATGCTCATTCCTTTAGGATTCACCTCTTGTTAACCTTGAGCATTGTCCCCACAGGTTTCTGAGTTGGCTTTGGGAATATCACTTGCTTGGAAATTGCACTGGAGTGAATTGAATTCCAAAGTATAAAAAAACACTCACAAGGCCATTCCCATCTCTATCAGACCCACTTCAGAAGGCTCCAAACTTGGGCAGAGCCTTAAATTCCCAATGGTGAGTCATGCTTATCATGTTAAGTACCAAGAAAAGTTTATACAGAAGTCAGAAGACCTGGGTTTCAGTCCTGGCTTTTTCATATGTTGGAGAAGGAAAAGCCAGGTTTCTTTTCTAAGGAGCTATTTTCTCCTTTGTATATGGGGCATAGATCCATATTCTGCCTACCTGCTTGTGTCCATGAGGGTCAGTCAAATGAAATCACATCCATCCCTTCGGGGAGAGGCAGCTCACGACCAGGCAAACTGCAAGGCTATGGGTCTCCCGATACTAAGTTGTTTCTGTGGCTAGTCACATGTGCAACTATGTAGGTCAAGGCGACCACAGCATGACTACTGTGTAAGTGCTCACTCCCTGAGAAAATGTTACTAGCTTGGCTTGTTTACTGCTTGCTACAATGTTTGCTTCTTGTTCAAAATGTGATGAGTCCTTGGCCATGGTTTCCTCAGCTATGGTGCAGTGGAACCTACCATGTACCTAGCATCTCTCTGGGCCTCTCACCTTACACTGAGGGACTCAGAAGCATGGGAAACTGGACAACTATGCTGATGTTTACCTTGTTTGTTAAGCTGTAAGAACAAACTGTTTTGCTTTCATTCATTAAGTCCCATTATCTACTTTCAACTCTTCTGGGGTTGTAATAGGTTTAGTCCTTGACCATCATCTATGAGTTGGGGTTCTTCCCTTTAATTTTCAACCCTCAGATCTTCTTTCTCATATGGTACCATAGCTTCAGTTATCATGTATGTGCTAAAGATCCCAAATGTAAGACTTCAGCTCTATCAACAATGTTTCTAGACCTCATATCCATCTCCCTACAGAACAGCTCCCATGAGTAACCTCAAGTTATAACAGATAACTTCAAATCTACCTGTCTACCCTAGGCTCAGTACCTCCTTCACCACCTATTCAGATCTGTTCTTCCCCTTTGCCTATCTTGGTTAATAGAACCACTCACTGCCTCATGTTCCAGTTAAAAACCATGCATCATTCTCAAGAAATCCTTTCTCCTTATCAATCTCCCAAAACATATACATTCAATTAATCAACATATTCTTTGATTTCTACTTGCTTACCATGTCTTGATTCAATTACCTCTCCTCCATCCCCACTGCCACTGCTCTAATGTCATCACTGCCTAAATGTATCTTCTTTCTTTCCTTAACATGATAATTTTATTCTTGTTTCAGGAATTTACATTTGCTTGTGGTTTTGGAGAAGACTCTTGAGAGTCCCTTGGACTGCAAGGAGATCCAACCAGTCCATTCTGAAGGAGATCAGCCCTGGGATTTCTTTGGAAGGAATGATGCTAAAGCTGAAACTCCAGTATTTTGGCCACCTCATGTGAAGAGTTGAATCACTGGAGAAGACTCTGATGCTGGGAGGGATTGAGGGCAGGAGGAGAAGGGGACGACAGAGGATGAGATGGCTGGATGGCATCGCTGACTCGATGAATGTGAGTCTGAGTGACCTCCGAGAGCTGGTGATGGATAGGGAGGCCTGGCGTGCTGCAGTTCATGGGGTCGCAAAGAGTCGGACACGACTGAGCAACTGATCTGATCTGATCTGATCTGTCTCTCTGCTTGGTGAAACTGCATAACTTATCATCAGTATCTGGCTTCTACTCATCTCAGCAACATCATCTTTTGCCATCAGTCTAACATTACCACCTTATACTCCCATAATAAGAAAAAAAAATGCAATTACTTTCTGTCTTCTAAACTTGCAATGCTCTTTTACTCTTCCTTAGATGAGTACATCTAAAGAAGATGTGATGTTGAAGAAGACTTTTGAGAGTCACATGGACTTCAAGTAGATCCAGCCAGTCCATCCTAAAGGAAATCAGTCCTGAATATTCATTGGAAGGACTGATGTTGAAGCTGAAACTCCAATACTTTGGCCACATGATGCGAAGAGCTGATTGGAAAAAACCCTGATGCTGGGAAAGATCGAAGGCAGTAGGAGAAGGGAATGACAGAGGATGAGATGGTTGGATGGCATCACCAACTTGATGGACATGAGTTTGAGTAAGCTCCAGGAGTTGGTGATGGACAGGGAAGCCTGGTATACTGCAGTCCATGGGGTCTCAAAAGCTGGACACGACTGAGTGACTGAACTGAACTGAAGATGGTACATAGATGGTATATAAGATCTTTTTTTTGGTACATAAGACGTACAATAAATGATACACACAGATCCCTCTTCAAGGAAGTACTTCTTGCCTCAACTGATGGGAATTCTTCAGTGGACAGCCCTCAAGGGGAAGATCTTTGAAGGACTGCCTCAGCTGCAGAGAACTAGGTCACACCCTTGTTTGCCCAAGGTCACACCCTTTCCCAGGGACAATTCACACCTAATGACCAATGCAGGAGCTAAAAGACATAGACTTTTTGGCCCAAAAGGGGACAAGTCACAAAGCTGTAAAACCATCTCAGATTCTGAGGTCCTTGTGGTATCCTCCATGGACTTCTGTCTTTGATCAGTCCTGCTTCTTCTCCTTCCTTTCATAAGTACTGAACCCAAGGGTACTCCTTAATAAATAGCCTGCACACTAAACTCCAACTCAGAGTTTGATTCCCAGGAAAACCAAGCTATGACACCATCCCACAAACTATTTCTTCTTTGGGAGAACATGCTCCTCTACTTATCCACATGCTGTTGCTGCTGGTGCTAAGTTGCTTCAGTTGTGTCCAACTCTATGCGACCCCAGAGACAGCAGCCCAACAGGCTCCCCCATCCCTGGGATTCTCAAGGCAAGAATAATGGAGTGGGTTGCCATTTCCTTCTCCAATGTATGAAAGCGAAAAGTGAAAGGGAAGTCACTCAGTCGTGCCCGATTCTTAGCGACCCCATGGACTGCAGCCTACCAGACTCCTCTGTCCATGGGATTTTTCAGGCAAGAGTACTGGAGTGGGGTGCCATTGCCTTCTCCAACTTATCCACATAGTGAACACCTAATGAGCCCTTAAGAATCAAATCAAGCATCACCATTTTAGGGACACCTTCCTTGAACTTCCTTCTTCACTGCCACCCCACCACTGGTATTCATAATTATATAATTTTTCTTTTGTGCTACTACTATGTTTTATAGTAAATTCTATTAGTGTGCTCATCACAGATGATTATATAATTCATTCAGCTGTATGTGTCTCTTAATTACACCTGTACTCCTTCATGTGGGGCTCTATATACCTGTTTTTATATCCCCATCATCTAGCAGAGTTACTGACTGGCATGTGATTAAGGCAGAATAAATACTCATAATATTTCAGTGGAAAATTAGGGAATATTTCAGGTAGATTTGATATAGATTTTATGTGGATATTGTATTTAAAAAGTCACCACACCCACATGTAAATCAATGAAGTTAGAACACACCCTCACACCATACACAAATATAAACTCAAAATGGCTTAAAAACTTAAACATATGACATGACACCATGAAACTCCTAGAAGAGAACATAAGCAAAACATTCTCTGACACAAATAATACAAATGTGTCCTTAGGTCAGTCTCCTAGGCAATAGAAATAAAAACAAAAATAAACAATAGAAATAAAAGCAAAAATAAACAAATGGTACCTAATCAAACTTACAAGCTTTTGCACAGCAAAGGAAACCATAGAGAAAATGAAAAGACAACCTACAGACTGGGACAAAATATTTGCAAGTGATGAAACAAGGGCTTAATCTCCAAAATATATGAACAGTTCATACAACTTGAAAACAACAAAAATACAACCCAATTGAAAAATGGGCAAAAAAACGAAACACACATTTCTTCAAAGAAGACATACAGATGGCCAACAGGCACATGAAAAGATGTTCAATATTGCTAATAATTAGGGAAATGCAAATCAACACTACAATGAGGGATCACCTCACACCAGTCAGAATGGCCATCATCAAAAAATCTACAAATATCAAATGCTGGAGAAAAGGGAACCCCCCTACACTGTGGGAATGTAAATTGGTGCAGTCACTATGCAGAACAGTATGGAAGTTCTTTAACAAACTAAACATAGAGTTGCCATATGATCCAGCAACCCCACTCCTGAGCATATATCTGGACAAAACTATAATTCAAAATTTAAAAACATACATGCACCCCAATGTTCACAGCAGCACTATTCACAATAGCCAAGATATGGAAGCAACCTAAATGTCTAAGGACAGATGAATGGATAAAGAAGATATGGTACATACATACAATGAAATACTACTGCTGCTGCTAAGTAGTGTCTGACTCTGTGCAACCCCATAGATGGCAGCCCACCAGGCTCCCTTGTCCCTGGGTTCTCCAGGCCAGAACACTGGAGTGTGTTGCCATTTCTTTCTCCAATGCATGAAAGGGAAAAGTGAAAGGGAAGTCACTCAGTTGTGCCCGACTCTTAGCGACCACATGGACTGCAGCCTACCAGGCTCCTCTGTCCATGGGATTTTCCAGGCAAGAGTACTGGAATGGGGTGCTGCTGCCTTCTCCACAATGAAATACTACAATATTGTAAAGTTAAGCAAAATAAAATTAAAAAAAAAAAGGATGAAATAATACCATTTGCAGCATCATCAGTGGAACTAGAGATTATCATACTAAGTGTAGTAAGTCAGAAAACCACACAAATATGAGATGATATCACTTATATGTAGAATCTAAAATATGACACAAATGAGCTTATCTATGAAACAGAAACAGACTCACAGACACAGATAATGAACTTGTGGTTGCCAAGGGGGTTGGAGGGATGGAGTGGAGTTTGGGATTTGTGGATGCAAACTATTATATATAGAAAGGATAGGCAACAAGGTCCTACTATATAGCACATGGGACTATATTTAATATTCAGTGATAAACCATAATGGCAAAGAATATTTTAAAAATGTAAATATATATGGCTAACTGAATCACTTTGCTATACAGTGGAAATAAACATAACATTGAAAATCACAACTATACTTCAACAACTCACCAAGTCATGGCAGTGAATTATGTGGTCATATGTTAGCTAACATTCATTCATTCAACCAATATATTTTGAGTACCCACTATATACCAATACCATATTTCTTACAAGGAACATAGGGATAAACAAGACAAATATGGTCCCTTTACAATTTAGCAAGGAAGACAGATACTGAATAAGTTAGTAAAAACATTTTGAATTGAATGGTTACATGTTATATAGTCTTACCTGGTACAATTCTGCATCTATTTAAAAATAATTTAGTCAAATATCAACATGATTATTTGCTGCATTGATGGTAGTTTAGAAGGAAGAGAGACTGGAGGACAAAAGTCTGGTTAAAATATTGTTTATTAATTTATGTATATTTTTAAACATATATTTAGGTGAGAAATGACTGCCTGACATAAGGCAATGGCAGATGGGAGAGAGACAAGGTTTTACATAGTAGAGATTTCTTAAGTGGAACTGGAGGACTTAGTGACATTAAATATAGGAGGTGAAGAGGAATGAATTGAAAAATGCCTTAGATTGTCTTGCAGAATATCTGAGGAGGAGAAATTAATCAGAGTTCTTCTCTGCCAAGACACTGGAGTCAAGAACTGAGCATCCAGAGGAAAAAAAAAAATAGATTTATATGGCTATACCTAATCAGGTGTTTATGGATGATAAATGTGATTTTTCTCTTTATAGAGAAATCAAAATACCACAACAGTAGGAGCTGACATTTTCCTCCACCAAGCTTAAGTTATTTATTCATTCAGCTAATATATATTTATTGAAACCTGCCTACCATGTGCCAGGCACTGGGCCAGGCAACAAGGATAGAGTATTGAAAAAGACAGATACATTTCCTGCCATCATAGAGCTGAATTTTACCTAATAAATAATTTGATCAATTTATATTCCAGTGGTTCTCTGTTCTATGCATTTTAATTCTGAGAAATTCCTATCAGTGTGGACTGTAAATATTTGTCATCCTTTTAAATGATAAAGTTATTAGGAGAGATATATGCATTGCCAGTACTTATTTTCAATATTCACTTAATATCTAGTCTTCTTTATAGTAACAAAACATCTATTTAAAGGAGCTTTTCAAACTGCAAGCAACCAACCAAATTATCCAGATTAAATATGGATTAGGCACTGTCAGCATGCAGGTTACTTTTTCAGTTAAGATCAATGATGGCCATTAGCTCAGTTGGTAAAGAACCTGCCTGCAAAGCAGGAGACCACAGGTCAATTCCTGGGTCAGGAAGATCCACTGGAGAAGGGATAGGATACCCATTCCAGTATTCTGGCCTGGAGAATTCCATGAGCTCTGTAGTCCATGGGTTCGCAAAGAGTCAGACACAACTAAGCGACTTTCACTTCTCTTTAGGGAAGAGTTTCCAGAATCTCCACAATTACTGTCTCTGGCTATTGGTTTAACACAACTCTGAGCATGTAGGAAAGTTAAAATGGCCAATACAGGTGAAACAAAGCACAGTGTGTCTATTTCATAGCTCCATATTCTGTGATTTCTGGGAACTTGTTATTGTGGCCTCAAGAAAGGACTGTGGTGGTGGTTTGCCAGCTCTGTCTCTGGGCGTGCAGTTGCAAACCTGAGGCCTCTGCAGGACTTTTTGAAAGTAGTGAGCTCACCACACTACTGTTACTGTCCAGCGTGGAAGGGTGGCCATCAGAAAATGAAGGCACCTGACTTCTCTCATCATCGGAATCAAAAAGCAAACAAGAAATTGTTCATTTAATCTCTGCTCCACACATTGTGATACATGAATGCCCTCATTGGCATGTTGGTTTCCTTTGTGAAATTTAAATCTCTATAAAATTATGGATGGATCTTTAACAAATCAGTAAACTAATTGTCCCTGAGGAGTCAGGAAATACCTTTCTGTGGCATACATCTTGGCCTTGGAGTCTGGTCAACGTAGCTCTATGCTGTTTTAAAAGCAGAATGGAAGGCTGTCAGGATACAGTGCCTAAGAAGCAGAATAATGAATGTTTACCTTTCTTACATGAGCCAGAGTGGCCATTTAAAACCACAAGTTTGTAAAATAGGAAAATCCATGGTGATAGGTAATGCCCTACTCCCTGTCAGATGTCCTTTTTGGAGCTTCAGATGCATTACCTCACTTGATACCCAGAACAATCTTCTGAGACAACTATGATTATCTCTACTTTTTAAAATTAGGAAATCAGTGTTACAAGTGCTGTGTCTCTTGTCCAACGTTTGCCAGCTAGTTACTGCGAGGCAGGATTCACGCTTATGTCCTACTCTAAGGTCCACATCCTAAGCCACAGTGCTTCTTTCATTTGTAGATGCTTACTGTGTTCCTCCTAAGCCCCATATGCCCTCCACCCATCACCTTGAATTGCAAACTGTGCAAGCATCCTATATTTCCTGACATTCAAGAACTTATTCCCTCCTGAACCATTCCCATGTTCATTTGCTAGGGAGAGCAGAGCACATAAACCAGGAACAACATGGCTTCTGGAGCAGTTGTACCAGGCCTCCGGCCTGGACTACTTCCATATTCTTTATTATGTGAGGAAGTAAAGTCCTTAAGTGGCATGACCTTTGTGAGGGTTTTGACTTTGGTTTTGTTTTTCCTTACATTCAGCCAAATGCAGTCAATGCAGTAACATGAAAGCATCCAATAAACTGTCCAGGGCCACCAGGGATTTTCCTAGAAAACACACACACACACTCATATGTATACTTACACAAATATGCATATATTCACATACTCTTGCATGCAACCATATACACACATTCCACAACCACATGCACACTTTCAAAAAGATGCACACATGTGTACAGTGAACACTCATGTACTCATGCACACTTACACATTCATGCACCTGAACACACACATTCAAATCTATAATATGTACACACATGGTTACATGCATATAGGTTTACATACTCAGACATGCACAGATATTCACACATACACTCATACATATTTTCCTCTAAAAGCATATAGTGAAAAGTATAAGGGTCTTGATCAGATGTTGGCCCAGGTCCTGGCTGTGCCAGTAACTAATCATATGACCTTTTTGACTCTCAAAATGCTCATATTAATACAAGCCCTGACTCACCACACCACAGTGACATACAAAGATAGAAAGGCATCTGGAGAAAGGCTCTCTAAAGCCTGAAGAGCTCTACTCAATCATGTAATTGTATATAATAATGTCAGCTTTTCAAGAGACTGGTTTTTCTTTACAAAACCATTCAGTGTGATTGGGACATCTGGTAATACGTTTTATAGATAAAAAAAAAAAAAATCAAGGCACAGAGACTTTTAACTTAACCCAACCTGTGAAGCACACATTATGGAACTTGTGTTCTAACCCTGTTCTCTCACCCGTGGGAATCTTGCTATAAGCATCATTGCAGTGTTATACTATGCCTTCTGAAACTACCATGCTGATGCCATAAAGGACACTGCACTCAGATGGCAACTTAAGCTTAGCCAGTTTTAGTTTTAAAAAATTACCCAGAGGGATGGTATGGGGAGGGAGGAGGGAAGAGGGTTCAGGATGGGGAACACATGAAGACTTGTGGCGGATTCATTTTGATGAATGGCAAAAGCAATAAAATATTGTAAAGTTAAGCAAAATAAAATTTAAAAAATAAATAAATAAAAATTGGCTTAAGACTCTAAGTGGAAATATGTAACTGTGGATGTGGCTCAGAGGACTACAGAGCCCTATACTATAACTCTGCTTCTTTTGAAAGCCAAAAAAATAATGAAATAAAGAACTAAGTATGAAAAAGGCATTGTTGGAGAATATAAACTTATACTGTCCATATATTTGAATTTGAAGGTACACTACCTTGAGAAGGCTCAGAGTTGCAAAGCACAAGAAATGTATTGCTTGGTTCTCTTGCCCAGAATAGTGTTCATTCTATTTTAAATGTCACCAAAGTGCATTTATATCAAAAGAAATATACCTAAGCAAACTGACAATGACTCAGTCATCAGCACTGGGCAGAAATTATTCTAGGAAGTATCTGCCACACAAATTCATGGGGAACTTAACAAAGATGATATCTCATGTCTCATCAGACATCACGGCACTTTCTCAAAGACAAAAATGTACCTATAAAAAAAATCCTGCAAGTTCTTTGGAGGTTATATGAATGAAACTGCTATCTAGAACCGATTTTGCTTGCAATTTGTAGCAGGAGGTTCTAAATATTATTTTATTTCCCACTGTGATGATCAATTTTATGTATCATCTTGACTAAGCATAGGGTGCCCACATATTTAAACATTTTTTTGGTTGTGTCTTTGATCGTGTTTCTGGATGATATTAACATTTGATTTGGCACACGGACTAAAGCAGATTCAGTTCAGTTCAGTTCAGTCGCTCAGTCGTGTCCAACTCTTTGTGTTCCCATGAATCGTAGCACACTAGGCCTCCCTGTCCATCACCAAATCCTGGAGTTCACTCAGACTCACATCCATCGAATCAGTGATGCCATCCAGCCATCTCATCTTCTGTCGTCCCCTTCTCCTCCTGCCCTCAATCCCTCCCAGCATAGAGTCTTTTCCAATGAGTCAACTCTTTGCATGAGGTGGCCAAAGTACTGGCATTTAAGCTTTAGCATCATTCCTTCCAAAGAAATCCCAGGGCTGATCTCCTTCAGAATGGACTGGTTGGATCTCCTTGCAGTCCAAGGGACTCTCAAGAATCTTCTCCAACACCACAGCTTAAAAGCCTCAATTCTTCAGCACTCAGCTTTTTTTATGGTTCAACTCCCACATTTGTACATGACTACTGGAAAAACCATAGTTTTGACTAGACAGACTTTTGTTGGCAAAGTAATGTCTCTGCTTTTTAATATGCTGTCTAGTTTGGTCATAGCGTTTCTCTTCCATCGAGCAAGCGTCTTTTAATTCATGGGTGCAGTCACCATCTGCAGTGACGTTGGAGCCCAAGAAAATGAAGTCTGTCACTGTTTACATTGTTTCATGTTTATTTGCCATGAAGTGATGGGACCGGATGCCATGATCTTCATTTTTTGAATGCTGAGTTTTAAGCCAGCTTTGTTCTCTCCTCTATCATTTTCATCAGGAGGCTCTTCAGTTCCTCTTCACTTTCTGTCATAAGGTTGGTGTCATCTGCATAGCTGAGGTTATAGATATTTCTCCCAGCAATCTTGATTCCAGCTTGTGCTTCATCCAGCATGGCATTTTGCATGATGTACTCTGCATATAAGTTCAGTAAGCAAGGAGACAATATACAGCCTTGGCATACTGCTTTCCCAATTTTGAACCAGTCTGTTGTTCCATGTCCAGTTCTAACTATTGCTTTTTGACTTGGATATGGATTTCTCAGGAGTCAAGTAAGGTGGTCTGGTATTCCCACCTCTTGAAGAATCTTCCATAATTTGTTGTGATCCACACAGTCAAAGGCTTTGGTGTAGTCAGTAAAGCAGAAGTTGATGTTTTTCTGGAACTCTCTAGCTTTTTCTATGATCCAACGGATGTTGGCAATTTGATCTTTGGTTCCTCTGCCTTTTCTAAATCCAGCTTGAACATCTGGAAATTCACAGTTCACATACTGTTGAAGACTGGCTTGGAGACTTTTGAGCATTACTTTTATAGTGTATGAGATGCAGTTTGAAAATTCTTTGGCATTGCCTTTCTTTGGGATTGGAATGAAAATTGACCTTTTCCAGTCCTGTGGCCACTGCTGAGTTTTCCCAATTTGCTGGTATATTGGGTGCAGCACTTTAACAGCATCATCTTCTAGGACTTGAAATTGCTCAGCTGGAATTCTATCACCTCCACTAGCTTTGTTCATAGTGATGCTTCCTAAGGCCAGGGTCTGACCTCTCCTATTGGTTTTCTTTCTCTGGAGAACTCTTGACTAATACATGGATCATTGCAAAGTTGTCTTATCACAATTCAAGTGCAAATCATTACCATTTAAGAAAACAGAAAAACAAAGCTGCAGATGTCCAAGATGAAGAATAGCAAAACAAAGTTGATTGAAAAAGCAGGACAGTTTTAAGTAATTCTGGAAATAAATCCCATACTCTTTGGAAGCCAATTCATTCATAAGAAAGAAAGAAAGAAAGAAAGAAAATAGGTACAGAAACAAAATATGGGTCAGCTAAGAGCAAGAGCAAGTATTTTTACAGTACTTTAAAGGAGTTGGTGATGGACAGGGAAGCCTGGCTTGCTGCAGTCCATGGGGTTGTAAAGAGTCGGACAAGTCTGAGCACCTGAACTGAACTGACTGAAAGTTCACAGAGTACTCTTATCTATACCATTTTACCTAATTCTCAGAATGCTATAAAACAAGAAAAACAAGCATTATGTCCACTTTTTAGATAGCAACTAGACTCAGAGTTGCTGGCTAGTCCAGGACTCCAAAGAGTCTTAAAAACAAATAAAAGGAGCAGGAAAGTATATAGAAGCTACAGGAAACAAAGCATGTTCTCTATAATGTTTTTCTACCTTCAACATCCAATTCCATAGTATTTGGAACATTGATTTTCTAACCTGGCTACACACTGGAATCATGTATGGAGTTCTTAAAAAAAAAAAAAAAAAGACTGATGCCTGAATTCTACTCCCAGTGATTCATACTTGGTCTGGGTCATAGCTGGGACATCATAAGTTTTGGAATTAATTTGGGACCTACATAATTTTTGGAATTAATTTGGGACCTACATCTTGCAGTAGCTTAGGAACTGTTGGCCTATAACACCACGCCAGGCCTTAGAAGTAAGGTCTTTATCATCTCTGATACTGAGTTAAAGATTCAGCCATATTTTAATGTTCAGAGAAAATCCAAAGAACTGAAACTTTCCTTCAAGGAAGGAAATGATATGTGTTTGGTGTTATGGGAAATCAGATATGAATCTTATCTCAGAGGATTTACAGACTAGTGAGAGAAAAGCAAGTATTCCAGTAGCCATGTGACAATTTGACGCACTGTTACTTATGGTATAAAACAAATGCTATCATTTTTAAAGCAAATGGTTTTGTAAATGCTGAGAGAGGTTGGGAAATTTCAAAAAGAAAGTAGTTTGTTGATCTGGACTCTGAAAGATAAATCAAAGCACCAGGCCAAGGGTAGGACATTTGAGATGTGTGGTGTGCTCTGGGGGACCTGACCCCCGAGACGGGGGGGGTGCCATTGCCTTCCCTGAGATGTGTGGTGTAGGGATCACAAAAGCATTGGAAAGAAAACAAGATGAGGCAGAGGAAAGGGGGAGTAATCTGATCAGGTTCAAGCCACAGGGTGGCGCCATGGAGTAAGAAAAGATTAGGCTAGAGAGTTAGGTTCATCTGTTCATTTATTCGGAGAAGGCAATGGCACTCCAGTACTCTTGCCTGGAAAATCCCATGGGCAGAGGAGCCTGGTAGGCTGCAGTCCATGGAGTGGCTAAGATTTTAAGAGGTTCATATGATAAAAAGCTCACACTCTTCAAGTGTCTACTTAATATAGAGAGCTCAATGCTTGGTTCCAATTCCTCCAAATCCTTGTTTATAAGTTTTGGAATATCAGTGTAAAAGAAAAAATAAGTGATCTGTGTTTAAAATCTTATACAAGAAAAATTAGATTTAAAGAAGTTCAACACAAGTTCTATACTTTAAAATATTGACTAAAAATAAGATAAAATACAACTGATGAAGAAAATAAAATATCTGAGGGAGTACACTGAACTAGAATCAAATAGGCTTACACAATTTTTTAAAAACACTTATAAATTTTCCCATCTTACAACTGTGTCTACAAAACAAAGACAATAAAGGAAACAATCACTTGATTAAGCACAATAAAAATGCATTCACATTAGACACCCACAATCACAAAGCAAGCATGGGTATTTGTTCTCTTCCTCCCACCATCCCCCCTTCAAAGGAGAAGAAATAGCTACATTTTTAAAAATAAAATCTTGGTACAAGAAAGATATTTCTAAGCAAAACACTAAACAAAAAATTAAAGGAAAAGATTAATAGATTTGGCTAACTGAAAATATAAAGCTCATGCATGACAAAAATCATTCAAAAAAAGAAGGCAAATGATGATATGGCATCATGATAAGGCAAAATATGATAAATGATAAAATGTCAATATTTATAAAATATTGTATGTAGAGAGTTAGTATATTTAGTAGACAGAAACTTTTACAAATCAAGAAAAGAAAAATGACAACTCCCACCCCACTCCCCCAAATACAGGCAAAGTGATCAAATAGACAAGTCACAAGAAAACATGTACTTACCCAATAAACAACATAGAAAATATTCTACCTCTTCAGTACTTTGGGAATATAATTAAATTAAAATAATTAAATAGGTTCATCTATCAAAACTTCAAGGTTTTTATCCTTTTAAACATAAGGATAAACTCCATGCAGGCAGTATATTGAGATGGTCCTCTCATGGGCTCCTGGTGGCAGCATAAACTGCACAGTTTCCTATAGAGTAATTTGGCCACAGATATCAGATAACAGGCAAAATGTTCAGATGCTATCAATTTATCATAAGAAAACAGGCTAAGATTTGTAAAGATGTATGTTAAAAGAAGTGCATCACATTATAACAGGGAATTGGTGAAATAAATTACGATGCCTATTAATGAAATGTAATTCAACCACTAAAATTCACTCCTCTAGTAATATATAATGGCATAAAAAATGTTCAAAATGTAATGCTAAGTGACTAAAGCATACCAAGCATAAACGCAAATCTGTCTTCATTCTCTTTTGTCTCCTCCTCGCTCCTCCCCTCCCTTTCCTCCTCTTCCTCTTCTTTCTGCCCCTGCCCCCAACACAGTAAAAACTACAAGGAAATACCCCCAAATGCCCACTGTGGTTATCCATGGGTGGTAGGATTATTTTTGTTTTCTTTGTTTTCTACAATTCTCTCTTCTCTGGAATGAACTTGAATGGCTCACTAATCAGAAAAACACTGTCATATGACTCAAAGAACAGGGAGACTCAACATCTTGCTGCATTTTCCACATTGCTTTACTTTTTGGATTCTGATTGTTAAATAGGAAGAGAACACAGGAGTTATGAACTAAATGGGTTCATTTTGAAGACAAGGATAAGAGAGGCTCATGGAGAAGGTCCTCACCCAGAATCATATAGTAAATGGTCAATGGAGTTAGAACAAGAACCCAGGTGTTCTTGCCTACTACAATAGTTTTATTTTTATTATACCACGTATTCATCTATATTCCTTCTTTCTGCGGATATGATTGTAAATACTTGACTCTTTTCAGACAAGAAAAGAACCATCTTTGAAATAAAAGTACTATCATAGATATTTCCATTTTCCAGCTTACCTTAATTTTAAATCCATTAAGCTACTTAGCTTCTACTATGTTCAGAATGCTGCTATATGCTATAAAAACAGGAAATGAAATAAGACCTCATCCCTATCTTTGAGAAACTTTTCCTCTAGTAAAGGAAGCAGACATGTTAAGAACCAATGTAAAGCAGAACCTAACAAGCGCTGTAGAAGCACAGGCAAGCAGTATTCCATGCCTTGGAGTCCATCACTTCACTGATTTTTGAGCACATGGAATCTTTGGCTGTGGATTTTAGACACTTGTAATCATCTCAATGTTTTCCATCTCCAGGTTTTTGGAAAAAACACTGACTGCACATCTCTACTCATAAGAGCACACTGGGCTTATCCTCATGGCCTGATTCTCTCTTCTGTAGACACTTTAGTTCACCTTATCTTATGAGAATTTAGATGAGTGTACATTTGATCTTCTCTAATTTGTCCAAATAATTTCTATATATGTAATAAATATATAACAATGATCTAATATATACAATGAATAAGTGAATATAGAAAACAAAGGCATTGTTATGCCATCTATCTTAGTAGCAAGGTGCTAAGCTAAGGGAAACTCCTAGAAAATCTAAACAGATAAATATATCAGATTTTACTGATACAAGCAATTGCTGCAAGAATTTTTAAGTGTATACCAAGCTTCCCAGGTCTCCCAGCATCCCACTGGTTGTCCTCTCTTTCTGTGGCACAGCCTACTTTTCTTCTCTTTCACTTCCAATCTTCTACCTCACCACTGAGCCTGCTGTCCTAATGCTGGAACTATACCTGCAGCTTAATGTGTAAAATACCAGTAAAGCCTCTCTGCTTTTCCTTAGGCCTTCCCATAGCATATAGAAGAAAGAACAGAAGAAACCAAAAATGTGTGCTTGGCCTATCTTATGGGCTGTTTTCTGATGGCAACTCTGGCATGTTTGGGTTTCCACACAATGGGAAGAATGGTGGTGGTTTAGGCGCTAAGTCATGTCCTACTCTTCGCAACCCCATGGACTGGAGCCTGCCAGGCTCCTCTGTCCATGGAATTCTCCAGGCAAGAACACTGGTAGGCTGCCATTTCCTTCTCCAATGGGAAGAATGGTGGTTGTTAATTCCTGCCTCACATTCCTGCTATTTGCTTTCCACAATCCCTTTCAAGCAGAGTCACAATTGAACCTTACCTACAGATTTAATTCTACATTAATTCCTGGTCCAATATAAGCCAAGCCCATGTGTGGTGACAGCCTCAAGCCTGATCACTGGTGGAATCTGGAAAGTGATCTCCTCGTCAATTCAGGACTCAGTGTGCCAGGGATGAGCCTTCGCATCTGCATGCCTCAATCATTACGAGCAGAACTTTGTCTCATTTTCTCTGCCAAGCAATAAACTATGATGCTGGTCCTCTGAATCTGCCTGCTCTACTGAATGCTGAGCATCCCCCCCACCACTAACCCTCTTCCCAGTACTTCTCTAAGGCCCACTGCTGATAAGTCAGGACCATCTTCCTTACTACTGGATTCTTATTAACACTTAAAATCCCCCACTCCAATGGTTTATTCAGATAGGACTCCCATAAAAAGCATCAGTGTTAGGCTCAGTTCAGTTCAGTTGCTCAGTCATGTCTGACGCTTTGCGACCCCATGGATGGCAGCACATCAGGATTCCCTGTCCATCACCAACTCCTGGAACTTGCTAGGCTCAGATGTTGACAAAAGCCCAAGGAAGCCATGCCCTGTGGGCAACTCTGCAAATGAATTGGTCATACCCTCCCCAGACTATATCTCGACTCATACCACCTTCCTCTACTTCCTTACCACCCAATGATGCTAATGTTCCAATATGTCTCATTTTTAAGCACCCAAATAATGGCATCCACTCTGCCAGCCTCACATAGCTGTTAAAGGCATTAACTGAACAGTAAAAATGAAAATGATGCAAAACCTGTAAAGATTTATTCAAATGGGAATGTTTCATCTTATTGTTTACAAGTAGTTGTTAAAGGCACTTTCAAGAGTCTTCAGAGACCAGCTGTATGCTCAGATGACTGTGAACTTCATCACTTTTTTTAGCACCTATCTGATCTGTAATATCGTTCTGGAAAATACTGAATTTTCTGTATGTTTTCTCCTTAGGACTGGCACAGAGTTTTATGAAAGACTGTGCAAACATGTTTTCTCAGACTTCACTTAATGATGTCAGGCTGCTCTGCCTCTCTATAAAGGAGAAATAAAGGTGAAAAATCAAAAGGCCAAAGGTCAAAAGATCACAACTGCAATGTTCGCTTGGCTAGTTTTATATATGCTTATCCAATTGATGAAGCCTGAATGGCAAATGGAAAAGCAGAGGAAAATCAGTGCCGCCTAAGTCAGAGAGCATTGTGGCAACATGGGGACAGATGTCTCATTGTCTGTCTCTCAGCTAGAACCTTGTAAATCTTCCTCAGGTGCTATAGTCAGTGAGAAACCTGAACAATTTCCATATTTCAAATAGCTCTTGTCTGTATTGCTAAGGTCTGCCAGCCCAAAGAAAGAATGTTCACCATTCTACTGAAGAATATCTCTCAAAGCTAGAAAAGAGACTTATTTCCAGAGGAATAAGAGGCATTATGAAGCAAATACATATTTTAAAAAAAAAAAAAAAAAAAACAGCTCCCTTATAGTGCCCTGAAAACAGGAGTAGAACTCCCCAAAATCACAAGGGAAAATGATTTTCAATTAACACATATTTCTACCCGGCCATATTCCACACAGAAATTAAAGTGACACGTTCAATCATTGTCGAATGGCCTCACAAGTGACCATGTATTATGGGTCCTACTGGAAGGCCACACCATTGATTACACATACTAGTTTGATCATGTCCTTCCCCTTCACTCTCACCCTCACTCTATAAGCCAAAAACAAGACTTCTGGTCCCTAAATCTCCTACTCACTTTAGAGTATAAAGTCTATATGAAATATTCCTGCTAGGGAAACAGGGAGCAGCGACAGTAAGGAGTAGATTCTAGAAACACCTGTGCACATATATATAGCCCCCTTTCTGTGTCATTTCCTCATGCAAGGGATTCATTTTTTTTTTTTTACCACTCACCCCCACCAACTTCCAGGAGCCCAGTTTCCTTCTGTTGTTAAGCTGCAAAATCATGTCCAACTCTTTGTGACCCCATGGACTGCATCATGTCAGGCTTCCCTGTACTTCACCATCTCCCAGAGTTTACTCAAACTCATGTCCATTGAGTCAGTGATGACATCCAACCAACCAACCATCTCATCCTGCACTCAATCTTTCCTCCCCCTCTCCCCTTAAGCTACTGGACATTTAAATCAGTGTAATCTCTCCCCCAATCCTATTTCATAAGATTCCCAATTCAATAATACATGAACTGTGAACTTCCAGCTGTTCAAGCTGATTTTAGAAAAGGCAGAGGAACCAGAGATCAAATTGCCAACATTCTCTGGATCACAGAAAAAGCAAGAGAGTTCCAGAAAAACATCTATTTCTGCTTTATTGACTATGCCAAAGCCTTTGACTGTGTGGATCACAACAAACTGTGGAAAATTCTTCAAGAGGTGGGAATACTAGACTACCTGACCTGCCTCTTGAGAAATCTGTATGTAGGTCAGGAAGCAACAGTTAAAATTGGACATGAAACAACAGACTAGTTCCAAATAGAAAAAGGAGTACATCAAGGCTGTTATTGTCACCCTGCTTATTTAACTTATATGCAGAGTACATCATGAGAAATGTTGGGCTGGAAGGAACACAAGCTGGAATCATGATTGCTGGGAGAAATATCAACAACCTCAGATATGCATATGACACTACCCTTATGGCAGAAAGTGAAGAAGAACTATAAAGCCTCCTGATGAAAGTGAAAGAAGAGAGTGAAAAAGTTGGCTTAAAACTCAACATTCAGAAAACTAAGATCATGTCGTCTAGTTCCATCACTTGGTGACAAATAGATGGGGAAACAGTTGGCTCCAAAATCACTGCAGATGGTTACTGCAGCCATGAAATTGAAAGACACTTATTCCTTGGAAGGAAAGATATTACCAAACTAGACAACATATTAAAAATCAGAGACATTACTTTGCCAACAAAGGTCTGTCTAGTCAAGGCTGTGTTTTTTTCAGTAGTCATGTATGGATGTGAGAGTTGGACTATAAAGAAAGCTGAGTGCCAAAGAATTGATGCTTTTGAAGTGTTGGAGAAGACTCTTGAGAGTCCCTTGGACTGCAAGGAGGTCCAACCAGTCCATTCTAAAGCAGATCAGTCCTGGGTGTGCATTGGAAGGACTGATGTTGAAGCTGAAACTCTAATATTCTGGCCACCTGATGCGAAGAGTTGACTCATTAGAGAAGACCCTGATGCTGGGAAAGACTGAAGGCAGGAGAAGGGAATGACTGAGGATGAGATGGATGGCATCACTGACTCAGTGGTCATGAGTTTGGGTAAACCCCGGGAGTTGGTGATGGACAGGGAGGCCTGGAATGCTGTAGTCCATGGGGTTGCAAAGAGTCGGACATGACTGAGCAACTGAACTGAACTGAATTAGGGAAAGATTGGGGAGTCTAAATTCTTTCTCAAGCCCCAGCATTGCACCATCTCAGAGCAGCCTCTGTGTGTGATAGGAGCAGCAGAGCACAGTGACTAAAGCTCAAAGCTCTGAGTTCATCCTCAGGTGCCCCAACTTAGTAGCTATATGTTTTTGGGTGAGTCACCTCACTGAGCCATAGGTCCCTCAACTGTAAAATCAGCCTGAGATAGAACCTATTTATAAGTATGCTTCTTTATTTAAATGGGGTGATCCTTATCAGCAGCATCATTCCCAAGAATTCAGGATGATCCCGTGACCGACCCGCAGTCAAGGGACCCAGAGTCTCTCCAACACCACACAAGCACATCTCGCCCAGCCTCTCCGTCCAGCTCCACCCACATGAAAAGGAAAGACCAGCCTACAGGGCCGTGTAAGGTCCGCCACCCAGGAAGAGTGACAGGAGAAGACCGAGGGGAGGGAGAGGGGGGGGAGGGGGAGGGGGCCGACCGAGGAGAGTTAGTGACCGGGGGAGGAGGGAGGGGGCCGCTGGGGCAAGAGGGCGGGTGACGGTGATCTGATCCTTATCAACTATTTTATTGTACATATTTTTAAAATAATAATTGTTATGGTTTCAATTGTCCCACCAGTTCATATACTGAAATCTTAATCCCCACTACTTCAGAATGTGACATTACTTGGAGACATAAAGACTTTATTCGATCTTTACAAAGGTAAAAAAGTTAAAATAAGGTCACCAATATGACTGGTGACCATAAAATAAGGGTAAAAGTGGAGACAAGGAGAATGTATACAGAGAGTACACCATGTACACACACAGGAAGAAGAGCATGTGAACACACCTGCAAGCCAAGGAGAGAGGCCTGGAGCAGATCCTTCACTCACGGCCCTCAGCAGGAACCAACCCTGCTGACACACCTTGATTTCACACTTCTGTCCTCCAGAAATGTGACACAATAAATTTTGGTTAAGCCATCCAGACTGTGGTCCTCTGTTAGAGAAGTCCAGCAAACTATTTCAATAATCATTTATAATAAAGCTGACTGCACGTATACATCTCTTTGTGGTCAGCACCTCTGCTTGAGATCTCAGAAAATAAAGTATATATAAATAATTATAGCCTACCTGGAAGGTCAGGGTACCCATGTCTATTTCAAGTTATAGGCAGTAAAAGAAAAATAATAAATAGGATAACTATATAATTTATCACCCATGCTGGGGTAATTTTGAGGATGAAAACACACATAAATAGACTCAATCATCAGTAAGCATGAAAACAGGACAAACCAGAACTTGTGGTGTCTTTAAATATGAAGAACAAGGATGTTACCCACCCCTGAACTGCATCAACCAAGTCCGCTATCAGAAGGTTCATTAGTTCCACTAAAGAAATCTAGTTAAACTACAGCTATCAATTAGCTTGCAAAAATAACGAGTT
The DNA here is from genome assembly GCA_935064755.1 of Tragelaphus eurycerus. Classification (NCBI taxonomy): domain Eukaryota; kingdom Metazoa; phylum Chordata; class Mammalia; order Artiodactyla; family Bovidae; genus Tragelaphus; species Tragelaphus eurycerus. The sequence goes on from CAKXYN010000251.1 coordinate 292,641, forward strand.
AAGGTCAGAAGAAAATAAGCCCAATTATCCCCATGTAATTGACTTTGACATCTGGTTCATTTCCAAAATATCCTGAGGCTGACAGACCTTAGGTTCAGAGTTTTGGGCAAGTTTCTATACAGAGATTAGTGTATACCCAGTGAGGATCCTTTACTTTCTGATTCTCTAACTTACAATGGGATAACAAGACAGGGAGGTACTCAGTATAATACATATTCCTTCACAGAATCTGATCATTGGCCAACTGAGCCAACAAGTCAAGGGCGGTCATTCCTCAGTGGGCAAGGGAAGAGAAAGTTGTTAGCTCTGAGAAAGTCCCTTTCCAACTGCCCCCTGCCCCCACCAAGAAAAAGAACAGTTAGTGTGCCCTAGGGGTTGTTCCCTTGGCATGGGTTCCTCCCTGTTCACCTCAATTGCCACACAACCACCTCTGTACAAAGGGGGCTACTCTAAACTAGAGGTTGTTGTGAGTACAATATTCGCCATCCATACTAATTGATTTTTTAAATTAATTGCTTCATTTAGAATCCATTCAACCTAGTAGAGATGAGCATTCATCATACTAGAAAGACCATAGCTCAGAGAGAACATCCATGACTGGTAATTAGTCTATGAATGGCTTAGGAATCGTTAAATGAGATTGAAGCCATTTTTATGAAGCTAAAATGCCATGCAACATTAAAGAGTTAAATAACCTTGTGAACATTTTTAAAGAGAAAGCTAAATGCAAAGTTAACCTATTTAGAAAAGTCTTGAGTCAGTTGATTTTATTACCAAGAAGAAAGAGGTTAATGAATGGAGAGCCCTAAAACTCACCACTGCCCTTTGCCCATGTGGGGGCAATGTGGTATGAACGGTGTGTCTTGCATTAAGCAAGCTGAGACTGCCATTTTCTACCAGTGCAGTCTTGGTTCTGAGACTTATTGTCTACAGCTGTAATACAAAGCAAGCAATTTGTAGGGCTCTTATGAAGATTCAGTGAGCTAATATATTTGTAATTTAATGAGATAACATATTTGAATTCTATTTGTATTAAAATTATGAAATAGAGTTAATTGGTATTATGAGTACAGTTTTTTTTTTAAAAGCACAATGGATCTTTATAAACCTTAGCATATAATTGTTGAGGTACCAAAATAAATGAAATGTTCACATCCTAATCAAACTGATAACGAAGCCATGGTACAGCCTGTAAAATACCACCAATTCTCTTTAACTCCCCCACCCTCACCAAACTCACCCTAATGGTAATGGTATTAATGAATGATACATTCCATGAAAAGCACTTCAGTACAGGTCACATGTGGTTGAGCAGGCTTGCCAAGAGCTGCCAGAGCAGCCATATTCAACAGTGAAGGGACAAATATGATGTGCCAGAATTTTAACATTTGTCTTTAACAAAAGTATTTTAATAAAAGAACATCACACTTCAAACTCAGTACTTAGACTGCAAATGATAAATCAGTGATGAATAAAAACCACAACAAAATGTAAACAAGTTATAGAAGTAATCAATTATAATTCAGCTGATTTAACCAAGGAACTGATTACAAAAGCTCAGATTCTAGTTCATTGAGCAAGTTAAGATTGCTTATTAAAAGTTCCTGATTACAGGACATAGCAAAATTGTTTTTCCTCAGTTTTGTGAAAAAACACACAAGCACATTTTCCTCCATTCTAAAAAGACATCTTTTCTTACAATGTTATTCTTAATCATTGCATTCTTATCACATTGAAAATGGCCCTTATATTCAAAGTAAGAGCTTAAATTTTAGTACTGGATTAATCTTGTGCTGCAATGAATATCATTAATACTGAGAACTAATAACAGCTTATTATCAGAATAATAATTCCATTAACAGCTTTTAATAGAATTGTACAAACTCTAAGTGCATATCTAACATAAATTATTCCAAAACAAGTGCCACCTTGATATAATCACTCTCTTGGAAAATGGCAAAGTAATAGCTCCCTTTTCTGACTTTCTTGATATGACTAACCAAAGAGCATTAGAGTCAGAAAGTTCCTTAGGATGATTTAGTTTATCTTCCTCATTTCTGATAAGGAAAAAGAAGCTCCAAAGAAACCACACAAGTGGTCAGTTCCAACATATCCCCAACACCCTGCAAAAGTGATCTGTATTTCACAATCATGTATTTTCAATCATGAGCAAAATTCATAATACTAGTTTATTTTTCTAGAATAACCTTGAAACTGAGGAGGACACTTGGGGCCCTCCTGGGTACACATCCTATCTGTATTCCCAATTACTTTTTGTAGAAAATAGGCTTCCTTCAGCTTCCTAGACATTCCTTGGGTCCTGAGGGCAGATTCAAAGAGTTGCTAATCAGGGAGTATAGAATGAAGCTGGGCAAAAGCTAATAGAGTTTTGCCAAGAGAATGCACTGGTCATAGCAAACACCCTCTTCCAACAACACAAGAGAAGACTCTACACATGGACATTAACAGATGGTCAATAATGAAATCAGATTGATCATATTCTCGCAGCCAAAGATGGAGAAGCTTGATACAGTCAGCAAAAACAAGACCAGGAGCTGACTGTGGCTCAGACCATGAACTCCTTATTGCCAAATTCAGACTGAAATTGAAGGAAGTAGGGAAAACCACTAGACCATTCAGCGATGACCTAAATTAAATCCCTTATGATTATACAGTGGAAGTGAGAAATAGATTTAAGGGCCTAGATCTGATAGATAGAGTGCCTGATGAACTATGGAATGAGGTTTATGACATTGTACAGGAGACAGGGATCAAGACCATCCCCATGGAAAAGAAATGCAAAAAAGCAAAATGGCTGTCTGGGGAGGCCTTACAAATAGCTATGAAAAGAAGAGAAGTGAAAAGCAAAGGAGAAAAGGAAAGATATAAGCATCTGAATGCAGAGTTCCAAAGAATACCAAGAAGAGATAAGAAAGCCTTCTTCAGTGATCAATATAAAGAAATCGAGGAAAACAACAGAATGGGAAAGACTAGGGATATCTTCAAGAAAATCAGAGATACCAAAGGAACATTTCATGCAAAGACGGGCTCCATAAAGGACAGAAATGGTATGGATCTAAGAGAAGCAGAAGATATTAAGAAGAGATGGCAAGAATACACAGAAGAACTGTACAAAAAATATTTTCACGACCCAGATAATCATGATGGTGTGATCACTGACCTAGAGCCAGACATCCTGGAATGTGAAATCAAGTGGGCCATAGAAAGCATCACAATGATCAAAGCTAGTGGAGGTGATGGAATTCCAGTTGAGCTATTCCAAATCCTGAAAGATGATGCTGTGAAAGTGCTGCACTCAATATGCCAGCAAATTTGGAAAACGCAGCAGAGGCCACAGGACTGGAAAAGGTCAGTTTTCATTCCAATCCCAAAGAAAGGAAATGCCAAATAATTCTCAAACTACCGCACAATTGCACTCATCTCTCACGCTAGTAAAGTAATGCTCAAAATTCTCCAAGCCAGGCTTCAGCAATATGTGAACCGTGAAATTCCTGATGTTCAAGCTGGTTTTAGAAAAGGCAGAGGAACCAGAGATCAAATTGCCAACATGCGCTGGATCATGGAAAAAGCAAGAGAGTTTCAGAAAAGCATCTATTTCTGCTTTATTGACTATGCCAAAGTCTTTGACTGTGTGGATCACAATAAACTGTGGAAAATTCTGAAAGAGATGGGGAATACCAGACCACCTGATCTGCCTCTTGAGAAATTTGTATGCAGGTCCAGAAGCAACAGTTAGAACTGGACATGGAACAACAGACTGGTTCCAAATAGGAAAAGGAGGATGTCAAGGCTGTACATTGTCACCCTGCTTATTTAACCTATATGCAGAGTATATCATGAGAAATGCTGGACTGGAAGAATCACAAGTTGGAATCAAGATTGCTGGGAGAAATATCAATAACCTCAGATATGCAGATGACACCATCCTTATGGCAGAAAGTGAAGAGGAACAAAAAAGCCTCTTGATGAAAGTGAAAGAGGAGAGTGAAAAAGTTGGCTTAAAGCTGAACATTCAGAAAATGAAGATCATGGCATCTGGTCCCATCACTTCATGGGAAATAGATGGGGAAACAGTGGAAACAATGTCAGACTTTATTTTTCTGGGCTCCAAAATCACTACAGATGGTGAGTGCAGCCATGAAATTAAAAGACTCTTACTCCTTGGAAGGAAAGTTATGACCAACCCAGATAGCATATTTGAAAGCAGAGACATTACATTGCCAGCAAAGGTCTGTCTAGTCAAGGCTATGGTTTTTCCAGTGGTCATGTACGGATGTGAGAGTTGGACTGTGAAGAAGGCTGAGTGCCGAAGAATTGATGCTTTTGAACTGTGGTGTTGGAGAAGACTCTTGAGAGTCCCTTGGACTGCAAGGAGATCCGACCAGTCCATTCTAAAGGAGATCAGCCCTGGTATTACTTTGGAAGGAATGATGCTAAACCTGAAACTCCAGTACTTTGGCCACCTCATGTAAAGTGTTGACTCATTGGAAAAGTCTTTGATGCTGGGAGGGATTGGGGGCAAGAGGAGAAGGGGACGACAGAGGATGAGATGGCTGGATGGCATCACTGACTCGATGGACATGAGTGTGAGTGAACTCCAGGAGTTGGTGATAGACAGGGATGCTTGGGGTGCTGCGATTCATGGGGTCGTAAAGAGTCGGACACGACTCAGCAAGTGATCTGATCTGATCTGATGGTGTTAGGAAATGCTCTAATTTCATTCTTTTACATGTAACTATCCAGTTTTCCCAGCACCACTTATTAAAGTGGCTATCTTTGCTCCATTGTATATTCTTGCCTCCTTTGTCAAATAGAAAGTACCTGTAAGTGCGGAGGTTATTTCTGGGCTCTCAGTTTTGTTCCATTTGTCTGTATCTATGTTTTTGTGCCAGTACCATACTCTTTTGATGACTGTAGCTTTGTTATATAATCTGAAGTCAGGAAGGCTGATTCCTCCAGCTCCATGCTTCTTTCTCTAGACTACTTTGGCTATTTGGGGTCTTTTGTGTATTCATAAGAATTGTGAGAAAATTCTAGTTCTGTGGAAACAAGCCATTGGTATTTTGATTGGTATTGCATTGAATCTGTAGATTGCATTTGGTAGAATAATAATTTTCACAATATTAATTCTTCCAACCCAGGAACATGGAATATCTCTCCATCTGCTCATGTCATCTTTGCTTTCATTCATCAGTATCTTTTAATTTTCTTTTATGCAGTTCTTTTGTCTCCTTATGTAGGTTTATTCCTAGATATTTTATTATTTTGTTGTAATTGTGAATGAATTGATTCCTTAATTTCTCTGATTTTTCATTCTTAGTATATAGGAAGGTAAGGGATTTCTTTGTATTGATTTTGTATCCTGTGATATTGCTAATTTCACTGATTAGCTCTAGTAATTTTCTGATACTATCGTTAGGGTTCTCTGTGGGTAGTATCATGTCATCTGCAATCAGTGAGGCTTTATTTCTTCTTTTCCCATCTGGATTCCTTTTATTTCTTTTTATTCTCTGATTGGCATAACTAGGACTTCAAAACTATGTTGAATAATAGTGGTGAGAGTGGGCAACCTTGACTTATTCCTGATCTTAGAGGGAATGCTCTCAGTTTTGCCCCATTGAGAACGCTTGCTGTGGGCTTGATATATATGGACTTTTCTATGTTGAGGTAGCTTCCTTCTATGCCCATTTTTTGGAATGTTAATCACAAATGGGTGCTGAATTTTGTCAAATGCTTTTTCTGCATCTATTATATGGTTTTTATCTTTCAATTTGTTAATATGCTGTATCACATTGGTTTGCATATACTGAATAATTTTTACATCCCTGGAATAAACTCAACTTGATCATGGTGTGTGACCTTGTTACTGTGTTATTGAATTCTGTTTGGTAGAATTTTGTTGAGAATTTTTGCATCTATGCTCATCAGTGATACTGGCCTGGAATGCCAAAAATGCCTCATTCTAATAGCCCATCTTGCTATAGTCCTTAGATCTAGTCCCTAGTCCAGATTGGAGTAGAAATACAAACCATCTTGCCCCCTCTACTGCACTACCCTCCCAATGCTCACTTTCTTTGCTTCCTAGGTGTTTATATGCAAAACTTCAATACCACCTCTTCCCCATACAAATACCCACCTAGAAGCCATCTGCTTACTCAGGCACACCTATGTTGGGACCCTTTATGCCCTGCACAACCTCTTAAGAACATTTCAGTTGTCTGAAAACCTTCAGGTCTAAATTGTCAATATCCTATTTGATTGCCCTCCCCATGACAGATTACAGAACAGGTTCTGTTGTGTTTGTTTTCATATGCAAAGATCAAACAAGTTACAAACAAGCTGAATGCTTGGAAGAATGTGTCTCTGGGCATGAAAAAATAACCTGTGTTTAAAAACAGAGTTCTTGGGAGGGGAGGAGCTAAGATGGTGGAGGAATAGGACGTGGAGAACACTTTCTCTCCCCCCAAATTCATCAAAAGATCATTTAAACACTGAGTAAATTCCACAAAACAACTTCTGAATGCCAACAGAGGACATCAGGCACCCAGAAAAGCAACCCACTGTCTTCGAAAGGAGGTAGGAAAACATATAAAAGACAAAAAAAGAAACAAAAGAGGGAGGGACGGAGCTCTGTCCCGGGAAGGGAGTCTTAAAAAGAGAGAAGTTTCCAAACACCAGGAAACATTCTCACTGCCAAGTCTGTGCCGAGCCTTGGAAGCACAGAGGGCAACATAAGAGGGAAGAAAAATAAACAAACGATTAAAACCCACAGATTACGAGCCCAACAGTAACTCCCCCAGCAGAGAAGCAGTGCAGACACCTGCATCCACCATTAGCAAGCAGAGGCTGGGCAGGGAGGCACAGCGCAGGCTGCATTGCTTAGAGTAAGGATGTGGCCTAAATATCCCGAGTGCTACCTGAGCGAAATAATTTGGGCTAGCAAACCAGACTGTGGGATATCTACCACACAAAATGCCAGCCCTGACATAAGACACCGCCAGGCCCGTGCACAGAACAAAGGACTGTACAGAGATAGCTGGGTGCAGACTGTCCCCCTCCAGTGACAGGCAGCCAGAGCCAGAAGGGGGCAATCGCAGCCCCAGAGAGAAATTATCTACAAAACTGTAAGCAGGCTTCTTTGCTAACTAAATCTTCTTGGGGTTCTGGATGGTCAATATCCGCCTGAGAAGGTGTGCTGTTTGTACACCCAGATAACCAAGTGGTAGGGAGGCGATAAGTCGCAGCAACTGTGTTCACCAAACAACTCAACACCTGCTCTGCTCAGACCTGGGAAGGGCACAAAACGCAGGCCCAACCAAGTCTGTGCCTCTGAGGAATACCCGACTGCCTGAACCTGTGCGGCTTAGACCTGGGAGGTGCAAGCAGCCCAGGGCTGGCGCGGATGATTCCCGGTGGAGCAATCTAGAGCCTGAGCAGTGTGGGCAGGGAGGCTACACGCGCCGTGAGTGGTGGCAGGCCCAGTGTGGCTGACACACTGCGAGCACATGCCAATGTTATTTATTTGCAGTGTCCCTCCCTCCCCACAGCACGACTGAACAAGTGAGCCTTAAAAAAAAAAAAAAAAAAAAAAGGTGTCTACCACCGCCCTCTTTGTATCAGGGCGGAAATCAGACACTGAAGAGACCAGCAAACAGAAGAAGCTATAACAGAGGGAACCGCCTTGGAAGCAACAGGCAATAAACTAAAACTCTGTGGTTAGTACCGACTAAATAGGAAGGGGCCTATAGATCTTGAGAAATATAAGCAGGAACAAGGAACTAGCCAAAAATGAACTGAACCCACAATACCCACAAGAATATCAGAAAAAGTCCTATATATATTTTTACGACCATTCTTTCTTTTTTAAAAATTTTTTTCTAAAAATTTTTAAGTCCTCTATTACTCCTTTAATTTTCACTTTTATAACCTACTATTACTTTGCAAAGAAAAAAAAAAGACCCTTTTTTAGAGCAAACTTCATATATATATATATATTTTTTTTTTTCATAACTTTTGTGACCTTGTTTTTTTTTTTCTTTTTCTCTTTCTTTTTTTATTTTCTTATTTTCTTTAACATCGTAGTTCTGAAATTCAAAATTCTGCTCTAGATTTTTAATTTTAGATTTTTGGTATTTGTTATCAATTTTGTACCTATTTTTTTAATATAACTTTTGTGACTTATTTTTCTATTTCTCTTCATCTTTTTCTTTAACATTGTATTCCTGAAATTCCAAACTCTACTCTAGATCTTTAATTTATGCTTTCTGGTATTTGTTATCAATTTCTACCCATATCTGCTTTGTAATTTTTGTGACTTTGTTTTTTTTTTTTTCTCTTTTTCTTCTTTTCTTTAACATTGTATTTTTGAAATTCCAAACTCTGCTCTAGATTTTGATTTTTAGTTTTTGGTATTTGTTTTCAATTTTGTAACTTTTTTTTTTTTTTATATAAATTTTGTGACTTTTTTTCTCTCTTTCTCTTCATCTTTAACATTGTATTCCTAAAATTCCAAAGTCTACTCTAGATTCTTAATTTATGCTTTTTGGTATTTGTTATCAATTTTGTATCAATATCTTCTTTATAATTTTTGTGACTTTGTTTTTGATTTCTGTGTTTTTTTTTCTTTCTTTTTCTTCTTCTTTTCTTTAACATTGTATTTTTGAAATTTCAAACTGTACTCTACATTCTTAATTTTTTGCTTTTAGGTATTTGTTATCAATTTTGTACCTTTAAGAACCCAATCTTCAGTACCCATTATTATAAGTGTTGTGTTTCTTCGCCGGACTGCCCCCCGTTGGGGGATTATTACTAGGGAGCGAGATTACTGGCTTGACTGCTCTCTCCACCAGGTCGCCTGTGTCTCCTCCCTAACCCCTCTCTACTCTACCCAACTCTGTGAATTTCTGTGTGTTCCAGACGGTGGAAAACACTTAGGGAACTGATTACTGGCTGGATCTGTCTCTCTCCTTTCCATTTCCTCCTTTTATCCTCCTGGCCACCTCTGTCTCCTTCCTCCCTCTTCTCTTCTCTGTATAACTCCATGAACATCTCTGGGCATTCCAGTTGTGGAGTGCACATAAGGAAGTGATTACTGGTTATCCCGCTCTCTCCTCTATTGATTCCACCCCATCTCACTCAGGTCACCTCTAACTCCCTCCTCCCTCTTTTCTTCTCCATGTAACACTGTGAACCTCTCTGGGTGACCCTCACGGTAGAGAAACTTTTCATCTTTAACCTAGATGTTTTATCAATGGTGCTGTATAGAAGGAGAAATTTTGAGAACACTGTAAAAATAAGACTGATAACTGGAACCAAGAGGCTGAAGTCCAAACCCTCACTCCAGGGAACATTAATTGACAGAAGCTCATCAAATGCCTCCATACCTACACTGAAACCAAGCACCACACAAGGGCCAACAAGTTCCAGGGCAAGACATACCAAGCAAATTCTCCAACAACACAGGAACACAGCCCTGACCTTCAATATACAGGCTGTCCAAAGTCACCCCAAAACCACAAACATTTCATAACTCATTGTGGGACACTTCATTGTACTCCAGAGAGAAGAAATCAAACTGAACCCACCAGAGCACCGACACAAGCTTCCCTAACCAAAAAACCTTGACAAGCCACCTGTACAAACCCACACACAGTGACGAAACGCCACAATAAAGAGAACTCCACAAACTGCCAGAATACAGAAAGGACACCCCAAACTCAGCAATTTAAACAAGATGAAGAGACAGAGGAATACACAGCAGGTAAAGGAACAGGATAAATGCCCACCAAACCAAGCAAAATGGGAAGAGACAGGGAATCTACCTGATAAATAATTACGAATGATGATAGTGAAATTGATCCAAAATCTTGAAATCAAAATGGAATCACAGATAAATAGCCTGGAGACAAGGATTGAGAAAATGCAAAAAAGGTTTAACAAGGATCTAGAAAAAAAATTAAAAAAGTCTATATTGAATGACTCACTAATGCAATAAATGAGATAAAAAACACTCTGGAGGCAACAAATTGTAGAACAGAGGCAGAAGATAAGATTAGTGAATTAGAAGACAGAATGGTAGAAATAAATGAATCAGAGAGGAAAAAGAAAAATGAATTAAAAGAAATGAGGACAATCTCAGATACCTCCAGGACAGTATTAAATGCTACAACAATCGAATCATAGGAGTCCCAGAAGATGACGACAGAAAGAAAGACCATGAGAAAATATGTGAGGAGATAATAGTTGAAAACTTCCCTAAAATGGGGAAGGAAATAATCACTCAAGTCCAAGAAACCCAGAGAGTCCCAAACAGGATAAATCCAAGGCAAAACACCCCAAGACACATATTAATCAAATTAACAAAGATCAAACACAAAGAACAAATATTAAAAGCAGCAAAGGAAAAACAACAAATAACACACAAGGGAATTCCCATAAGGATAACAGCTGATCTTTCAATAGAAACTCTCCAAGCCAGGAGGGAATGGCAAGACATACTTAAAGTGATGAAAGAAAATAACCTACAGCCCAGATTATTGTACCCAGCAAGGATCTCATTCAAATGAAGGAGAAATCAAAAGCTTTACAGACAAGCAAGAGCTGAAAGAATTCAGCACCACAAAACCAGCTCTCCAACAAATACTAAAGGACATTCTCTAGACAGGAAACACAAAAAAGGGTGTATAAATTAGAACCTAAAACAATAAAGTAAAGGACAATGGGATCATACTTATCAATAATTACCTTAAACGTAAATGGGTTGAATGTGCCAACCAAAAGACAAAGACTGGCTGAATGGATACAAAAACAAGATCCCTACATATGTTGCCTACAAGAGATCCACCTCAAAACAGGGGACACATACAGACTGAAAGTGAAGGGCTGGAAAAAGATTTTCCATGCAAATAGGGACCAAAAGAAAGCAGGAGTAGCAATACTCATATCAGATAAAATAGACTTTAAAGCAAAGGCTGTGAAAAGAGACAAAGAAGGTCACTCCATAATGATCAAAGGATCAATCCAAGAAGAAGATATAACAATTATAAATATATATGGACCCACATAGGAGCACCACAATATGTAAGACAAATACTAACAAGTATGAAAGGAGAAATTAACAATAACACAATAATAGTGGGAGACTTTTCACCCCACTCACAACTATGGATAGATCAACTAAACAGAAAATTAACAAGGAAACACAAACCTTAAATGATACAATAGACCAGACCAGGTAGACCTAATTGATATCTATAGGACATTTCATCCCAATACAATGAATTTGACCTTTTTCTCAAGCGCACACGGAACCTTCTCCAGGATAGATCACATCCTGGGCCATAAATCGAGCCTTGGTAAATTCAAAAAAAAAGTGAAATCATTCCAAACATCTCTTCTGACCACAATGCAGTAATATTAGATCTCAATTACAGGAGAAATACTATTAAAAATTCCAACATATGGAGGCTGAACAACACACTGCTGAATAACCAAAAAATCACAGAAGAAATCAAAAAAGAAATAAAAATTTGCATAGAAACGAATGAAAATGAAAACACAACAACTCAAAACCTGTGGGACACTGTAAAAGCAGTCCTAAGGGGAAAGTTCATAGCAATACAGGCATACCTCAAGAAACATGAAAAAAGTCAAATAAGTAACCTAAACCTACACCTAAAGCAGCTAGAAAAGGAAGAAATGAAGAACCTTAGGGTTAGCAGAAGGAAAGAAATCTTAAAATTTAGGGCAGAAATAAATGCAAAAGAAACAAAAGAGACCATAGCAAAAATCAACAAAGCCAAAAGCTGGTTCTTTGAAATGGTAAATAAAATTGACAAACCATTAGCCAGACTCATCAAGGAACAAAGGGAGAAAAATCAAATCCATAAAATTAGAAATGAAAATGGAGAGACCACTAGAGACAACACAGAATTACAAAGAATCATAAGAGACTACTACAAGAAATTATTTGCCAATAAAATGAACAATGTGGAAGAAATGGACAAATTCTTATAAAAATACAACTTTGCAAAACTGAACCAGGAAGAAATAGAAAATCTTAACAGACCCATCACAAGCACGGAAATTGAAACTGTCATCAGAAATCCTCCAGCAAACAAAAGACCAGGTCCAGGCGGCTTCACAGCTGAATTCTACCAAAAATTTAGACAAGAGCTAACACCTATTCAACTCAAACTCTTCCAGAAAATTGCAGAGGAAGGTAACCTTCCCAGTTCATTCTATGAGGCCACCATCACCCTAATACCAAAACCTGACAAAGATGACAAAAAAAAAAAAAAAAAAAAAAAGAAATCTACAGGCCAATATCACTGATGAACATAGATGCAAATATGCTTTAAAAAATATTCTAGCAATCAGAATCCAACAACACATTAAAAAGATCATACACCATGACCAAGTGGGCTTTATCCCAGGAATGCAAGGATTCTTCAATGTCCACAAATCAATCAATGCAATACACCACTTTAACAAATTGAAAACTAAAAACATATGATTATCTCAATAGATACAGAGAAAGCCTTTGACAAAATTCAACATCCATTTATGATAAAACGTCTCCAGAAAAAAAGGAATAGAAGGAACATACCTCAACATCATAAAAGCTATATATGACAAACCCACAGCAAACATTATCCTCAATGGTGAAAAGTTGAAAGCATTTCCTCTAAAGTCAGGAACAAGACAAGGGTGCCCACTCTCACCATTACTATTCAACATAGTTTTGGAAGTTTTGGCCACAGCAATCAGAGCAGAAAAAGAAATAAAAGGAATCCCAATTGGAAAAGAAGGAGTAAAACTCTCACTGTTTGCAGATGACATGATCCTCTACATATAAAACCCTAAAGACTGCACCAGAAAATTACTAGAACTAATCAATGAATATAGTAAAGTTGCAGGATATAAAATCAACACACAGAAATCCCTTGCATTCCTGTACACTAATAATGAGAAAATAGAAATTAAGGAAACCATTCCATTCACCATTGCAACAAAAAGAATAAAATACTTAGGAATATATCTACCTAAAGAAACTAAAGACCTATATATAAAAAACTATAAAACACTGGTGAAAGAAATCAAAGAGGACACTAATAGATGGAGAAATATACCATGTTCATGGATTGGAAGAATCAATATAGTGAAAATGAGTATACTACCCAATGCAATTTATAGATTCAATGCAATCCCTATCAAGCTACCAATGGTATTCTTCACAGAGCTAGAACAAATAATTTGACAGTTTGTATGGAAATACAAAAAAATTTGAATAGCCAAAGAAATCTTGAGAAAGAAAAATGGAACTGGAGGAATCAACCTGCCTGACTTCAGGCTCTACTACAAAGCCACAGTCATCAAGACAGTATGGTACTGGCACAAAGACAGAAATATAGATCAATGGAACAAAATAGAAAGCCCAGAGATAAATCCACACACATGTGGACACCTTATCTTTGACAAAGTAGGCAAGAACATACAATGGATTAAAGACAATCTCTTTAACAAGTGGTGCTGGGAAAACTGGTCAACCACTTGCAAAAGAATGAAACTAGAACACTTTCTAACACCATACACAAAAATAAACTCAAAATGGATTAAAGATCTAAACGTAAGACCAAAAACTATAAAACTCCTAGAGGAGAATATAGGCAAAACACTCTCCGACATACATCACAGCAGGATTTTCTATGACCCACCTCCCAGAATATGGGGAAAAAAAAGCAAAAATAGACAAATGGGACCTAACTAAACTTCAAAGCTTCTGAACAACAAAGGAAACTATAAGCAAGGTGAAAAGACAGACTTCAGAATGGGAAATATAATACCAAATGAAGCAAATGACAAACAACTAATCTCAAAAATATACAAGCCACTCCTACAGCACAATTCCAGAAAAATAAATGACCCAATCAAAAAATGGGCCAAAGAACTAAATAGACATTTCTCCAAAGAAGACATACAGATGGCTAACAAACACATGAAAAGATGCTCAACATCACTCATTATCAGAGAAATGCAAATCAAAACCACTATGAGGTACCATTTCACACCAGTCAGAATGGCTGCAATCCAAAAGTCTACAAGCAATAAATGCTGGAGAGGGTGTGGAGGAAAGGGAACCCTCTTACACTGTTGGTGGGAATGCAAACTAGTACAGCCACAATGGAGAACAGTGTGGAGATTTCTTTAAAAACTGGGAATAGAACTGCCTTATGATCCAGCAATCCCACTGCTGGGCATACACACTGAGAAACTAGAATTGAAAGAGACACGTGAACCCCAATGTTCATCACAGCACTGTTTATAATAGCCAGGACATGGAAGCAGCCTAGATGTCCATCAGCAGATGAATGCATAAGAAAGCAGTGGTACATATACACAAGGGAGCATTACTCACCCATTAAAAAGAATGCGTTTCAGTCAGTTCTAATGAGGCGGATGAAACTGGAGCCTATTATACAGAGTGAAGTAAGCCAGAAAGAAAAACACGAATACAGTATACTAACACATATATATGGAATTTAGAAAGATGGTAACAATAACCCTTTATACGAGACAGCAAAGAGGCACTGATGTATAGAACAGTCTTTTGGATTCTGTGGGAGAGGGAGAGGAGTGGGATGATTTGGGAGAATGGCATTGAAGCATGTATAATATCATATATGAAATGAGTCACCAGTCCAGGTTCAATGCACAATACTGGATGCTTGGGGCTGGTGCACTGGGATGACCCAGAGGGATGGTAGGGGGAGGGAGGTGGGAGGAGGGTTCATGAAGGGGATCACATGTATACCTGTGGCAGATTCATTTTGATATATGGCAAAACCAATACAATATTGTAAAGTGAAAAAATAAAATAACTTTTAAAAACAAGACTTATTGCCAATCCTTCTCAAGTACCAAAAATTCAAAGAGGTGGGAACACTCCCAGACTTATTTTATGAAACCAGCATTACTCTGATACCAAAACCAGATAAGGATATTACAATATGAACCAATTATATTACAATTATGAACCAATATTCCTAGCAAATGTAGATGCAAAATTTCCCCAAAAAACACTATCAAATTGAATTTCATAGCTCATCATCAGGAGGGATTTACCCCTGGGATGCAAGGAAGGTTCAAAATATATAAATCAGTAAATGTCATATTAATAGAATGAAAGATAAAATCATATGATAATGTCAACAGGTGGGGGAAAAAGAATTTGACAAAATTCAACATCCTTTCATGATAAAAAAAAAAAAAATCTCAGCAAATTAGGTTGGAAGGCACTTACTTCAACATAATAAAGGCCACCTGCATAAGCCCACAGCTAACATCATCCTCAGTGCAGAAAAACTGAAAGCTTTTCCTCTAAGAACACAGACAAGGCAAGGGTGCCCACTTTCACCACTCCTATTCAGGATTGTACTCAAGTCTCTGAGAAAGTAGGCAAGAAAAATAAAGGACATCAAAATCAGAAAGGACGAAGTTAAACTGTCTGTTTGCACATGACTTGATCTTATATACAGAAAAACTATAGACTGCATTAAAAAATTTTAGAACTCATCAGTGAATTTGGTAAATTTGCAAGACCTAAGTTCAACATACAAAAATCAGTTGCATTTCTATACACTAAGGACAAAGTATCTCAAAAAGAAATAACAAAATAATCTCATTTACAATACAGCAAACACAGTAAAATACTTAGAAATACATTTAACCAAGGAGGTAAAAATATCTATACACCAAAACTATAAGACACTGAGGACGGAAATTGAAGAAGACATAAAGGGAAAGATATCCCCATTTCCTGTATAAAAAGAATATTGTTAAAACATACAGACTACCCAAAGCCAATTACACATTCAATGCAATTCCTTTCAAAATTCCAATGACATCTTTTCACAGAATAGAAAAAGCAATCTAAAATTAGTATGGAACCACAAAAGACTCCAAATACCCAAACAATCCTGAGAATAAACAAAGCTGGAGAGATCAAACTGTGTGATCTCAAACTATATTACAAAATATAGTGTTTGAAACAGCATGGAACAATGGAACAAAATCAAGAGCTCAGAAATAAGCCTATGCATAATCAGTCAACTAATATTTCACAAGGGAGCCAAGAATATTTAGCGGCAAAAGACTCTTCAATAAATGGCACTGGGTAAAACGAGTTATCCCCATGAGAAGAATAAAACTGGGCTCCTATCTTATACAACTCACAAAAATTCACTTGAAATGGGTTAAAGACTTAAATTTAAGACCTTAAACCATAAAAATCCTGGAAGAAAATGCAGCTTTCTATGACAAGCTCCTTGACCTAGGTATGGCAAAAAAAAGTTGGGGTATGACACTAAAAGTACAGGCAGCAAATGCAAAAATACACAAGTGAGACTATATCAAATAAAAAAGCTCATGCACAGCCAAGGAAACAACTAAATGAAAAAGCAATCTATGGAGTGGGAGAAAATTTTTTCAAATCATCTGAGAAAAGGTTAATATATAAACATATTCAATACTGTTCAAATGACTATTATCAAAGAGACAAAATTAGTGTTGGCAAGGAGACTAAAGGAAAGAGAACCCTTGTCCACTGTTGGTGGGAATGTAACTTAGAACAGGCCCTATGTAAAATTGCATAAAGTTTCCTCAAAAAATTAAAAATAAAACTACTATATGATCCAGAATTCCCACTTCTGGATATATAGCCAAAGAAAATTTAATAACTACCTGAAAGAAATATATGCAGCCCCTTTTTCATTGCAACATTATTCACAGTAGCCAAGAAATGGAAACAATCAAAGTGCCTGTGCATGAATGGAAAAAGAAAATGTGTGTGTAAATGTATATACATATATACACAATGAAATATTATTTGGTGATAAAAAAGAGGAAATCCTGAATGTCATGACAACATGGATAAACCACGAAGGCATTATGCTAAGTGAAATAAGTCAGAGAAAGACAGATACTGTATGATCTCACTTAAATGTGGGATCTAAAAATGAGCCAAACTCAGAGAAACAGAGTAGAAATGTGGTTGCCAGGGGCTGCAGGGACGGGAAACGAGGAGATGTTGTTCAAAGATACAAACTTCCAACTATAAGATGAACAAGTTCCGGGGATCTAATATTCAGTATGGTGACTATAGTTAACAATACTATGTTGTATCCTTCAAATATGCTAAGAGAGTGGATCTTAAATATTCTCACAACCACCACCAACACAGAAAAGGTAACTGAATGTGTGTGTGCCCAGTCGTGTCCAACTCTTTCTCACCTCATGGACTGTAGCCCACCAGGCCCCTGCGTCCATGGGATTCTCCAGGAAAGAAGGCTGGAGTGGGTTGCCATTTTCACTTCCAGGGGATTTTCCCAACCCAGGAATTGAACCTGAATCTCCTACACAGTGCCCACATCTCCTGCACTGCAGGCAGATTCTTTACCACTGAACCACCAGGGCAGTTTGAACACAGGTGTGCAGTAAATATTGACTGGTTTCTCTGGGATGGCTGAGGAAGGCTGGTCTCTGCCTTTCAAAGAACCTAGGTCATGCTCACTGGAGAAGGAAATGGCAACCCACTCCAGTGTTCTTGCCTGGAGAATCCCAGGGATGGTGGAGCCTGGTGGGCTGCCGTCTATGGGGTCACACAGAGTTGGACACGACTGAAGTGACTTAGCATAGCATAGCATAGGTCATGCTCATTTACTTTGTGCCCAGTTAGTTAACCTGCTCCTGTCAAATGTCCCTGGAGCTAGACAGACAAGCAGACCTATATATCTCAAACTCCAATTAGAAGTCAGAGAGATCTGGACTTTACTGGTGGCTCAGTGGTTAAGAATCCTCCTGCCAGTGCAGGGTCCATGGGTTCCATTCCAACTGCGAAAAGATTCCATATGGCAAGGAGCAAAGAAGCTCATGGGCAACAACTATTGAACCTGCACTCCAGAACCCATGCTCTGCAACAAGAAAAACCACTGCTCACCCCAACTAGAGAAAGCCCGAGCACAGCAATGAAGCCTCAGCACGGCCAAAAATAAACACACAAAAGAAGTCAGAGTTTCTTCATTCACTAATATGACTTTAGGAAAACCAGTTAGCTGCTCTGGGCCTCAACTTCCCCATCAGAAAGAAAATGGGCTTGGACAAAAATCTCACTCCCACCTATTCTATATTCTTACAGTGCTAAGAATGCACAGCCAGATATCAAAGAGAGGAAAGGGATTACTCAATAAATGATGCCAGAGTTTAGACATTTACAAAAAAAGGAAAGTCAATCAAGATCCAAATTTTATAACACATGTCAAAAGAACTCCAGAGGGATAAGCGTATACAAGATAAAAAATCACAAGGAAAATAAGAAAATATACCTTTGAATAGCCTTATAATGAGATGGTAAAGAATTTTTAAATTAAAAGGATATGAAGAAAACAGAAAAGGTAAATATTGGGAAACTTTCTACATCAGAAAAGAAAACCAATATTCTTAGAAATGTAAGCAAACATAAGAGGCAACTGCAAAATGAGAAAACCACAACAAAAATAATAAAGATTTATGTCCTACCCTCCACCTGATAGCATCTTCATGTCTCAGTGCTCCACACAGGAAAGGCAGGGCCTAAACCCGACCCAGGGACCAGAGGGAAGCTGTGTAAGCTCACGGACCTGATAGCCACGTGACAGCACCACCACAAACCAGAGGGCTGTTTCTAAAAGCCTGAGTAACTACCCTATAGCAGTCACCTGCAAACTGAACCCAGGGTAGGAATGACTGAGGCTCTTACCTAATTTTGTAGACGAGAAAACGCAGGCCCAGAACGGCTAAATGAGATTGCAAAGTCATAAGACGTGGTAAGCATTAACACCAATTCTGGAACCCAGCTGGGGTTCTGCCTCAGCTGATGCATCTATGAAATGAAGATGTTGGATTAGACCCGTGGTTCTCCAAGTGCAGTGGCCAGACCAGCAGCATGAACCTCACACGAGATGTCATTGGCAATGCAAACTCTCAGGTCTCCCCAGATCCAGAATCCTCACCACTGGGATGGGTCCCAGCAATCTGTGGTCCCACAAGCCCTCTAGGTGCTTCCTAAGTGCACCAAAGTTTGGAAAACTGCTGGATTCCAGGATGCCTAAGGGCTGTTCTAGACATTTTCCTGAGTGTCTGAGCATTGACCTCCAGGCCATTTGGCACAAAATCACACTACTCTTAACCTAGGAACAAAGAGTGCTATACAAAGGAAAAGTCTGATTGCAGTTTGTAATAGTGGGAATAAATGTTGCCCCCTTGGTGGAACTTACACCTATTGTATGTTAAAAGCTCCCTGTCTGGATTCACTTGCATATGGCATATTGGTACTCCTAAACCAGGTCTTCTTCCTGGGGTCTGCTTAGAGAGAGGACCAATGAGCCTCTCTTCAAAAAAAAAGCCAAGTGGACGGGGGGCAGGGGAGGGGCAAGGAAGAGAAGGTCTGTCAATCACCTATCTGCAGCAAATACTCTTAGGCTTCGAGGACCCCAGGACCAAACATGCTGGAGGGAACAGCAGGGCCCAACCTTCCCTGAGCCTGGCTGCCCCTGTTCAATGTGCCCTGACCTTGGTCAGATTTCATAGCCAGCTCAAGGCCAGCTGACATGGAGGGAATCTCCTAGCCTGACAGTGAGGTCCTGGCCTGGGTTGAGGCCACCAGACTTTCCATCCAGGGAAGGGGCTCTGCTCCTCGACCATCCTTACCTAACGCTGGTCACCCAGCAGGGGCAGCTCTTGCCTAGGCCAAAGCCCCGCACCCTACCTGGCAGCCCCTAGCTGCGTAGTGCCCTCACCCCAGCAGCTCCTGGCCCCGCAGCCCCCTCACCCCAGCATCCCCCTGGACCCACAACCCCTCTGGCCCCACATCCCCCTCACCCCAGCAGCCCCCAGCCCAGCAGTGCCCTCACTCCAGCAGCACCCTGGTCCTACACGCTCCTGGCCCTGCAGCCCCCTCACCCCAGCAGCCCCTCACCCCAGCAGCACCACTGAGGCCACCTTTGCTATTGGCTCTCACCTCAGACCCCACTTCCCAGCCAGAGCTATTGAGGAGGTTTTATGTTGGATGAAAGGGACATAAAGCCAGCTCCACTGGCCCAACCAAAGCCTGTGTTCTGAAGGATGGAAGGGGAGGAGGGGAAGATGGCAGTCGTGTCCAAGGGAGGGTTGAAGACTTTAAACATTTACTTTGATTTGGGGGAGGCAGCTCTTGAAAGTCAGTGGAGGGACCCCACCTCAAGGGGACAGAAAGACCGACTATGGTGCCTTGGGATGCCCAGCATCTTTCCCCACCCACATTCTCCTGGCCTGCCTGTCTTAATGAGATGATGGAGGACACTTGATCCACTTGGCCTCATCATTAACCAGAGGAATATAAAGTCCCTGAGGTGGGAAAGCAAAAGACCCTCAAGCTGTGCACAGGAGACTCTGTTTTCTGTCACAGTGTCTGTGGCATGGAGACTGCAATGTGCCATGATTGAGGGGCACCATGCTGTTGAGAACAGGAAGGAAGAAAAAACTGTTGAGGGGAGGAAGATTCCTCAGGCTTCCCAAGAAAGATGAGGTGCTTCACTTGTAGCATGTGTAACCTGCTTTCAGGACTTGATTAATATCGTTAAGCAACTGAATGCCTTCAGAAACTTCCAGTTAGAACAGGCACAAACAAAATCTAAACATCATAAAGTAATTCATGATACTGTGAGAAAGTATGTCTCTATCAACCTGTATGATAAGAGATACAAAATCATGAGCTTACAGATGACAAAAATCAATGGAAACCAGGTATTGTGGAGGCAGTTGTTGAGGAAATTAAAAAAAAAAAAAAAAAAAAGAAAACTTGAGGAAAAAGTCTGAAGGTAAAAGCCACCCTGAAATAATTCTTTGTCTTGGCATGAAAGTTTTGAAGAATGCAGAATTGCTCAGAAATATGATTCAGAAAGTCGATGAGCCTATTTTAGAGCACCTGAAAGACTTGTTCACAACTTCTCAGATGCTGGAGAGCCTATGAATTTCACAGTTGAACTTCTCTGAATCCAGTGACTATTTCTCAAATGAGGTGTTGACTGAAACATATCTAATAAAGTCATACCTGGATGAATTTGATCCTTCTGTTCTCACGGACCACAAGTTATAGGCTGCAATGGGTGCTAAATACATTCGAAGAAGGATGTCACTCAGAATGCATTAAGGAACAGGATAGCAAAGGAGATGGAACTTCTAGAATAGAGTACAAAACAACTTTCAGGGACTCATACTTCAGCTACTTTTGTACTCTGGAAATTCCTAAATTTAGAATACTAAGTGGGGTTGGTACAGGTAACATTCTTGAAGATCAATTGCAGTTCTCTTTCATGAGTGTACAAGATCAGTATTTTACTCAACAGGACAAGAAGCACAGAATGAAGACTAATACACAGGCGAAGAATCAAGAGAGAAGAAGCAAAGCCAGAGGAAGAAAATGATTAACCAGAAGTGGAAAAAGAACCCTAAAATAAACACGACTCTGTTGAATGCAAGCTGCAGTGAGCCAAGGGTGTTACATATCATTAGAGAATAGCTTAAACATATTCTGCAGTGCTTATACCTTCTTTAAAAAAGTGTTTCTATGTAGGTAAATAAGCAGCCTTTAAAAGGTTTTAAAACCAGTGCTTTCTTCTTAGAATTGTAATGGTCTCAACTTTTCTGCCAGATACATAATTTACTGTATCCTTGAGCATTCATAGCTTGGTTCTCATGAAGTACTTTTGTCATAGGTATACACCTACAGCTGTAAAATATCAGAATCCTTAATGCAAACAAAGAGTGGTTTAGAAAGCCTTCCTGAGAAACCAATTAGCTTTCAAATTAGCTTACTTGACTTGTGCCTTCATCATTGTACAGTAGAAAGGTAGTCTCTTGTGCGCACTAGTACACAATGCACTTTTAACTGAACCATGTGCATGGTAAGGGTTAGAGTAAAGCCACCTTCAAAAACTGTCAGCTTATTTGAGGACCTTTGTACTGATGGTTGAATGAAAAGAAATTTAGAGACAAGTGATTCATCCCTGGGGTGTTAATAAAGTCTTGTCTTCATTTTATACTTAGCAGAGTGGTTTTTGAGGACTCTACCTTCTAGGAATGCTACCTGTTCAACTTTTGTTAAACTTGTATCAGATTATTTCAAGATTATTTTCTTGAAAGAAGGCTAAAATATCAAGGGGCAAAAGATGCTCTAGAGCTGTGGTCTCCCACGTTTTGCCACCAGCGATAAGTTTCAAGGAAGACAATTTTTCCACGGACCTGGGAGGAGGGGGATGGTTTGGGGATGATTCATGGCCATTACATTCATTGTGCACTTTATTTCTGATATTATTACATCAGCTCCACCTCAGATCATGAGGCACTCATGTCCTGGAGACTGGGGATGCCTGCTCTAGAGTCATTCAGTCAGTTCAGTCCCTCAGTTGTGTCTGACTCTGCAACCCCATGAACTGCAGCACGCCAGGCCTCCCTGTCCATCACCAACTCCCAAAGCTTGCTTAAACTTATGTCCATCGAGTCAGTGATGCCACCTAACCATCTCATTCTCTGTCTCCTGCTCTACAGTACTGGTTTTCAAAGTGTGGCTCCCAGTGTAATTGTCTAGGAGGTCACACAGTGCAAATGAGTCCAGCCCTGCACTTTGGCTAAGACAACAGAGGAAGAGGCTCACCTCCATCTATGACCAACCTTCATTCACTGGCTCCAAAGTGTTGCGGGTAAAGTGACTAGGACACCAAGGGCTCCTCTGGAGAGGAGATTGGAACACATTGTTGCTTCAGTCACACACTCCTCTGAGGATAATGATTTCCTGAAGGTAGTAGAGAAAAGTGTAAGGCAAAACTAATGACAGAAGTCATAGATATGGTCATGCCATTTATATAAACTTTTAAAACATGCCAAAAATGCTATGTACTTTGGGATATTAGTGTACATTTAACAATCTCTTTCATTTCCCATCAATGTAGGAAACGTACATGGGAATGAAACACTAAACTCATAACACGAGGTACCATTTGAGGAAAAGATGTGCAGACCTCCACCTCCGTTTCTATTGTTTTATTTCTTAAACTCAGCAGGGATTATCTGGGCCCCAAGGAAGTTTCTATTAGTGCTCATACTAATATTGCTATATTCTTATGTGTGACTTTAAGTAGTAGATGGGCCTAATCTCTAGAATTGGGGTTAGAAAGTGGGTGAAAAATAGTTAATCAGAGAAAGGGAGTTTGGTGGGAAGGCCTCTTTCTACAATTAGTTAAGGTCACTTAGATACCCATTCAGGATGGCACTAGCAGACTGCTTCTCCAGTATGCTACAAAGCATATTTCACAAGCAGCCTGCCTACATCCCATATCAAGACTCTCACTGTACAGAACCTCAAAGAATTATCTTCACCTTTTTGTCTAAAAGTACCAAATACCTCCAGAGACAAGTTGACCTCAGGCAAAGCTATGAAAGTGGAACAAGATTTGCATTCATAGATCCTTTACCTCTTTTTTCAGTGACATCCTGTTAACTCTCAAGCAGTGGCCCCTGCTGTCCCCCTCAATTCCACCATCATCCCCAAGCACCTAGAATCAGGGTCACCATCAGTCCCCATATAGGCCTCCTTTCCCTCGAAACACCCCATGCCCCCAGATCTTTTCTTCATTCCTCTACTCATCTTCTCTCAATTTTCTTGTACCAATTCCTCAAAACCCTACCTAATGTAGTACCTGGCTAATGATATAAAAATAATAGTATTTTCAGGCAGGGTGTGATTCCATGTTAACATACAATGTAGTTGTCTCTGAATGGTCCCATGAAATGATGCTAAGATAGGCAATTTCAGACCCTGTTGCAAAGTAGGGGATGAAAAGTTTAGAGGATTTTTAACTTTCATTATGTAAAGACAGCAATTTAATGTGTAACCTCTCTGACCTCCAAATTTGAAATTTAGAATGAGCTATGCCAAGGAATGCTCAAACTACCGCACATATTGCACTCATCTCACACACTAGTAAAGTCACGCTCAAAATTCTCCAAGCCAGGCTTCAGCAATATGTGAACCGTGAACTTCCTGGTGTTCAAGCTGGTTTTATAAAGGGCAGAGGGACCAGAGATCAAATTGCCAACATCCGCTCGATCATGGAAAAAGCAAGAGAGTTCCAGAAAAACATCTATTTCTGCTTTATTGACTATGCCAAAGCCTTTGACTGTGTAGATCACAATAAACTGTGGAAAATTCTGAGAGAGATGGGAATACCAGACCACCTGATCTACCTCTTGAGAAATCTGTATGCAGGTCAGGAAGCAACAGTTAGAACTGGTAATGGAACAAAAGACTGGTTCTAAATAGGAAAAGGAGTACGTCAAGGCTGTATATTGTCACCATGTTTATTTACCCTATATGCAGAGTACATCATGAGAAATGCTGGACTGGAAGAAACACAAGTTGGAATCAAGATTGCTGGGAGAAATATCAATAACCTCAGATATGCAGATGACACCACACTTATGGCAGAAAGTGAAGAGGAACTGAAAAGCCTCTTGATGAAAGTGAAAGTGGAGAGTGAAAATGCTGGATTAAAGCTCAACATTCAGAAAACGAAGATCATGGCATCTGGTCCCATCACTACATGGGAAATAGATGGAGAAACAGTGGAAACAGTATCAGACTTTATTTTTCTGGGCTCCAAAATCACTACAGATGGTGACTGCAGCCATGAAATTAAAAGACGCTTACTCCTTGGAAGGAAAGTTATGACCAAGCTAGATAGCATATTCAAAAGCAGAGACATTACTTTGCCAACAAAGGTTCGCCTAGTCAAGGCTATGGTCTTTCCTGTGGTCATGTATGGATGTGAGAGCTGGACTGTGAAGGAGGCTGAGCACCGAAGAATTGATGCTTTTGAACTGTGGTGTTGGAGAAGACTCTTGAGAGTCCCTTGGACTACATGGAGATCCAACCAGTCCATTCTGAAGGAGATCAGCCCTGGGATTTCTTTGGAAGGAATGATGCTAAAGCTGAAACTCCAGTATTTTGGCCACCTCATGCGAAGAGTTGACTCATTGGAGAAGACTCTGATGCTGCGAGAGATTGGGGGCAGGAGGAGAAGGGGACGACAGAGGATGAGATGGCTGGATGGCTTCACTGACTCGATGGATGTGAGTCTGAGTGACCCTCCGGGAGTTGGTGATGGACAGGGAGGCCTGGCATGCTGCAGTTCATGGGGTCGCAAAGAGTCGGACATGACTGAGCGACTGATCTGGTCTGAACCACAAAGCAAACAAACATTAACACTGATGCAATTCTCTGCCATCTTATATATACTTTTAATGACCAAAGTGAAAGTTTTTTTTTTTTTTTCTATGAACTTGTTCCCTTCAATCTAAAGATACTGATGTGTGTGTTTGTTAGTCACTCAGTCATGTCCGACTATTTGCAACCTCATGGACTGTAGCCCACCAGGCTCCTCGGTCAATGGCATTCTCCCATGTAGACGACTGGAGTGGGTTGCTGCTTCTTCCTCCAAGGGATCTTCCCAAGCCAGCAATTGAACTTGGCTCTCTGGCACTGCAGGCTGATTTTTTACCATCCCTCTGGCAATATGAGATGTACTGGTATATAGAGAAATTACGCAAACTTTACTGACATTCAAGGCTCAACTTTAATCTCACTCACTGGGGGCTCTCCAAATGCATAAATGTGATCCTACACATAGTAGCATTTTACTTTGTAACTTGTACAATTAACCAATATAGAGGAAGCAGGTTGTTTATAGTCATTTAACAAATGTTTAAGGGGCCGCCTGGCGGCTCAGGGGTAAAGAATCTGGTTGCCAATGCAGGGGATGTGGGTTCAATTACTGGTCCAGGAAACCTGTGTTCTAGAGTCCAGGAGCCACTACTGAGGCCACATGCCTAGAGCCATGCTCCACAACAAGAGAAGCCTCCACAATGAGAAGCCTGCACCCTGCAACTAGAGACTAGACCCTGCTTGCTGAAACTACAGAAAAACCTGTGCAGCAATGAAGACCCAGTGCAGGCATAAATAAACAAATCTTTCAAATAAACAAATAAATGTCTGAGTATTGACTCTGTTTCAGATATCATTCTAGGTGTTTG
This sequence comes from Tragelaphus eurycerus, assembly GCA_935064755.1. Classification (NCBI taxonomy): domain Eukaryota; kingdom Metazoa; phylum Chordata; class Mammalia; order Artiodactyla; family Bovidae; genus Tragelaphus; species Tragelaphus eurycerus. The sequence continues at coordinate 318,822 of CAKXYN010000251.1, forward strand.
TGGGACATAGTGAAGGAACAGACAATAAGCTCTGCTTTTGAGGCACTTAACTCTTGGTGGTGCTCGGGGAGGCTGGGGAGTTAGGACAGGAGAAATAAAAACAAGGTAAAATTTATTAACTGGGAAAAGTGCAAAGCTATGAAGGAAATAGAAAGGGTGGTAATATAAGAGTGTTTGAGGGTGGCACTGGGTGACAAGTTGTAGTCAACAATGATCCCCTGTGAGTGTTCTTTGACTCAAACCTGCATTCCACACCCATGGTGGATTCATGACAATGTCTGGCAAAACCAATACAATACTGTAAAGTAATTAGCCTCCAAGTAATATTAATAAATTAAAAAAAAAAAAAAAACTGACCTGAATTCCATGGAGGAGGCAGGCATAGGACAATTTGGGAGGAAGATTCCCATGAAAATTACTAAGAATGTAAAAGAACATAAAAGTGGGGGAGGGGGCATTTCTTCTGTACAGAAGGCAAGCATTTACTGATTGAGTGTGGACAAGAGGACCAAATTAAAACTCTGCTTCCTCTCAATAAAAAGGGCATGCTTAGAATATGAGACGACCCTGACAAACCTCACTAAGGTAAGTCACTTCAGTCGTGTCAGACTCTGTGCGACCCCATAGACAGCAGCCCACCAGGCTCCCCATCCCTAGGATTCTCCAGGCAAGAACACTGGAGTGGGTTGCCATTTCCTTCTCCAATACATGGAAGTGAGAAGGGAAAGTGAAGTTGTTCAGTCGTGCCCAACTCTTCACGACCCCATGGACTGCAGCCCACTAGACTCCTTTGTCCATTGTGTTTTCCAGGCAAGATTACTGGAGTGGGGTTCCATTGCCTTCTCTGGGACAAACCTCACTAATAACCCTTCATTCTTATAATGCTCATTGTATATGATCATGTTAAATATTCACAAAAACCCTGTGGGGTGGTAATTATTCTCTTTGTTAAGATGAAACTATGGACCATAGGAAAGTTTACCCCATGCCACACAGCTTTTAACAACAAAGGGACAGAAAATGTAACATGATCAAGAATATCTGTTTGCAATCAACAGCCAACTTCCTATTATTTAAGGATTGGAGACTGCTCCTGCTGCTAAGTTGCTTCAGTCATGTCCGATCTGTGCGTCCCCATAGAGGGCAACCCAAAAGACTCCTCTGTCTTTGGGATTCTCCAGGCAAGAATATTGGAGCAGGTTGCCATTTCCTTCTCCAATCATGAAAGTGAGAAGTGAAAGTGAAGTCGTTCAGTCATGTCTGACTCTTAACGACCCAATGGACTGGAGCCTACTAGGCTCCTCCATCTATGGGATTTTCCAGGCAAGATTACTAGAGTGGAGTGCCATTGCCTTCTCCGAGACAAACCTCACTAATAACCCTTAATTCTGATAATGCTTACTGTATATGATCATGTTAAATATTCACCAAAACCCTATGGGGTGGTAATTATTCTCTTTGTTAAGATGAAACTAAGGACCATAGGAAAGTGTACCCCAAGCCACACAGCTTTTAACAACAAAGGGACAGAAAATGTGACATTATCAAGAATATCTGTTTGAAATCGACAGCCAACTTCCTATTACTTAAGGGTTGGAGACTGGCATTCTCTAATCAAAGAGAAGAATTAACAATCAGAATTTCTTGCCAAATCAGAAAAAAGAAACTGAACGATTTGCTAAATAGCAGAGTGATCATTTCTAGATAGTGAGATTAAGCGTGATTTTTATCTTCTTAATCCAGGCTCTGTTCCTTACGAGCTGTGTATCCTTGAGAATGTTGCTAAACACCTCTGTGTTTTGGTTTCCTTATTTGCAAAACATGGATAATAACAGTACTCACATCATAAGGCTGTTGAAAGGTGTAAATAAAAATCTATATGTTTAAAATAGTGCCCAAACTGTAAGTACTTAATAATTGCTAATCATTATCATTACCTCAATATAATTTTAATTTGAATTGTTTGAGCATAATAAGTTCATGTGTTCAAAAGCCATTTGTCCATATGCTTAAAAATCATTTGTATTTATCTATGATTTATCTACCCATGTCTTTTGCTTATTTTTCTATTATTAATTGTTCATTTGTATGGGCAAGACATGTGTGAATTTTTGATTCCCTCTTTAGTCTTATGTGTTTTATTAATCTGTTGTACAAATAATATGTATTATTTTTATAAAGAAGAAAAGCGTGGGATCCTAAAACTTGCCAGAAATACCTTGGAGGGCCTTAGCAGAACTTTTCTTGACTCAACTCATTCCTAAATGCACAAAAACTCTTCTGCTAATTCCACCAGCATCTCAATGGTTTTTTGCTTTGGAGGACAACCTCCTTTTCAGGGCAAAGGGCAAACTCTTTACTGGAGCTTTCATAGCCCTATCTACTTTAAAGACCCATCTGCCACTCTGCTCTACACTCCTGCCATTTTGCTCCCTGGCTAGGTGCACACCAACACACCTCTGCCATTCTTCATGCTGCTTCCTTTACCTAGAAGAACCTCCTTGCCCTTGCCTTTTTACTGCCACTTGAACTCCTAGCTTCAGGACCCCCTGAAATGCCCCCTCCTGAGCACTTTCCCAGGCACTAGCCCACCCCCTTCATCTACTGGGCATAGCTAATCATCCACTCTCCCATGCTTCCTTAACACTTGTGCTCATTCTTCTTATAGCACTTGACAGAGTGAGTCCTCATTGCCCAAGTCTCTGTCTAACCCTTTAGATCATAAACTAGAACAAGCCATGGGTCTTAGATACCTGAGTCCCCAAGTCCGAACATAATTCCAGGTATATAGTAGGTGCTTACATGTGCTTGGTGAAAGCTTAAATGACTAGGGTCTGGAGTGTTTGTCCTATAGCTTCAAGTGGACAGACTAGTTGTTCCTGACCAGAAAAGATATTTGTATGATTTATCTTGATTTGTTTGCTTTGTTTGGTAACATACTATCTCCTCTAAAGTGAATAGTGATGGTCTTGTTAAAAGTTCTGAAAAAAGAATGTACAGAGATAGGAGGAAACAAAGCCTCTGGTTAGTACTCTGGTACTCTGGATTCATGGGTGGGGTGACTTTCCTGGTGGCTCAGATGGTAAAAAATTGGAGACGCGGATTTGATCCCTGGGTTGGGAAGATCCCCTGAAGAAAGGGAATGGCAACCCACTCCAGTAGTCTTGTCTCGAAAATCCCATAGACAGAGGAGTCTGGTGGGCTACATTCAATGAGGTTGCAACTTCATGCGGGGGGGGGGGGGGAAACCCGTACCTGGGAGTATGTGCTTCTCTGCTAATGAAGAATGGAGGCAGTCCTGTCACAGCATGGGATAGGAAACAGTGCACTAATTAAGCACCTTCCTCATCCCAGGACCTCCATCACATCACCCAGGTCTGCCCTCTGCCCAGAAACAACATCTCCCTCCTTTTCCTGCCCCTCAGTTCAGTTCAGTTGTTCATGTAGGTCCAACTTTTTACGACCCCATGGACTGTAGCACACCAGGCTTAGTTGTCCATCACCAACTCCTGGAGTTTACTCAAACCCATGACTATTGAGTCGGTGATGCCTTCCAACCATCTAATCATCTGACATCCCCGTCTCCTCCTGCCTTCAATCTTTCCCAGCATCTTCCCCAGTCTTTTAAAATGAGTCAGTTCTTCACATCAAGTGGCCAAAGTATTGGAGTTTCAGCTTCAATGTCAGTCTTTCCAATGAATGTTCAGGACTCATTTCCTTTAGGATTGACTGGTTTAATCTCCTTGCAGTCCAAGGCACTCTCAAGAGTCTTCTCCAATCCCAAGGTTCAAAAACCATCAATTCTTTGGTGCTCAGCTTTCCTTATGGTCCAACTCTCACATCTATACATGACTACTGGAAAAACCATAGCTTTGACTAGATGGACCATCTTATTCCTAAAGTGAAAGTGAAAATGAAGTCACATCTGACTCTTTGCAACCCCATGGGCTGTAGCCTACAAGGCTCCTCTGTCCATGGGATTTTCTAGGCAAGAGTACTGGAGTGGGTTGCCATTCCCTTCTCCAGGGAATCTTCCCAACCCAGGGATCGAATCTGGGTCTCCCACACTGCAGACAGACCCTTTACCGTCTGAGCCTCCAGGGAAGCCTCCAGGGAAGGCCACAGGCTTTTTTTACAGCCAGAGACCCACTGGGGTTTACAAGCCCATTTTAACAAGGGCCACACAGAGACAATATTCTGTCTTCATTGTCCTTAGTTCGGGCCTGTTGCCCATCTTTTGGGTCCAACACCTCCCTCCTCTGAGAAGCCTTTTCTGAGAAAACACTTTCAATGCCTTTTGACTCACTTATTTGAGTTCATGCATTACAGTGTAAAGATGGAAATGTTTTACCCAGTCAGTGTCCTCCAGCCAAAGATCACAAAAACATGCCTGTAGTTGAGTGAGTTCAGTTTGCTATTCATTGCAGTAAGGGAGAACACACATCACAGGGGAAACATGTGATGTCTTCCCAAGTATCAGAAAGAAACTGTTACAGAGGCTGGGGTTTGGTTGAGTTATTTGGGGAAGTTTTTCCTTCAAGGAAACAAGGGTTTGCTCTAGACTAGATGTCTTTAGGTAGCTGAGGCAATTCTCTGATTAGTATTTGAGTAAATCTTCCCTGTAGGGAGAGGAGACTAGAACCAGAATAAAGATGTAATTGGTCAAGAAGTTGTAGACATTCATTTTAGCCAGGAAAGGGGGACGTTTAGTAATGTATGACGTTCTTTTTGGTCCTGCTTTGTCTCCTTTCAATATGGTCTCAGAGTGACCATGTCTGATGTTCATGTTCTATGACACTGTTCTATGACAAGTCCAATAGGAAGGAAAATGGCCAAAGCTGATGTGTGAGGTATGTTTCAATTCCAGATTAAAGACCAGGAGAATGGTCCTAGTCCTGGCTCTTCTACTAACTGGCATGACTTTGGGGCTGCCAGTTAGCAGCTCTAAACCTTAGTTTCCCCATTTTTAAAAATTTTTAATAATTATATTTTTCTCTTGGTTGTACAATTTTTAATAAATTTATTTTAATTGGAGGTTAATTACTTTAAAAAGAATGGTCTTAGATTCCATATCTAAAGGCCTTTTCAGCCCTGAAACTCTAAGAGAATGTATGTTTCTCTTGCATCTCTTCTGTCTTTATAGAAAATCCTAAAGGGGACTTGGCCACACATCCTTATGTGTGTGCATGCTAAGTTGCTTCAGTTGTTTCCGACTCTGTGTGTGACCTTATGGACTATAGCACCCCCCCCCCCCCATTCCACTGTCCTTAGAAATCTCCAGGCAAAAATACTGGAATGGATTGCCATGCCCTCCTCCACGAAATCTTCCCAACCCAGGGATCAAATCCGAGTCTCTTACATCTCCTGCACTGGCAGGCAGGTTCTTTACCACTAGCGCCACCTCCAGAAGCCCACACATCCTTACAGAGGGGAATTAATGCATAACAAATGGTGTTATAGGTGACCTGTTTAAAAATCAACTGAGATTTTAATCTTAACACTGTGAGTCATTATTGATCCAAATTAAGGAGTTAAATGTAAACATTCTGAAGATTTGCAAAAAGAAGTAAGTATAAAATTCATTTCTGGATGAGAAAAGATGTACAAATTTATGATGTTAAAACCAAGAAAAAAGGAAATATTATTAGATTTTAAAACATAAAAAAGAAAAACTACATACTTAGAAACATTCACCAACTTAGAAGGCAAAATCAAACTAAAAACACATTTTCAACAAATGCTCAGTATCCTAAACATAATTTCATCTTGTTCCACCTACCTCACTCATAATTTCATTGAACACCACTTATACAGATGATAAAACTGAGGCCTAGAAATGAGAAGTAACTGTTTCAAGAAGACATAGGGAAGGAAATGTTAAACCAACTCAGACCTCAGATTGCGATTCTGCCTTTTTTTTGCTGTCTTTATAATGAGAATTTTGGATTAGAGATTATTGACTTTGCCTTCCAAATTTAAACCAATGATTTACAGCAACACCATGCTCCATTCCCGAGGGGAGACAGAGGAAAAATAAAAACACTGAAATTCGGTTGGAACTGAAATGAATGAAAGGGGAAAAAAAATCCCTCTTTACAATTATGAGACTTATTAGTATTTTTCTTAAATGTAACATCCAGAAGTAATTGGCTATGTCTTTTTCAAAAGTATTTTTAGTGCTACAAAACATTTTTTTTTTTTTTTTACAGAATGACTGTAAAAGCAGTTAATTTCTGGGTAATTTTAAAAATTACACTTGAGGTCTGGACTACGTGGATCTTGAGATCAACAAAAAGTCTGGGACTGTTGCCTCTGAAACATAGGAAGGTGGCCCTTTTAAAGTCTGCCATGCTTAGCACTTAGGAGATGACCTGATCCTTTAAAGAAACCTCTTTTTTAATTTAGTCTTCAAAGCTTTAAGTGAATTTGTCTGGGTTTATTATACACCTTCTAGCTCCTAACTTCTCCAACACTTCTCAACATTCAGTTCTGACTGCATTCATTTCAATTTGTCTACTCTTTGCCAACTATTTTTGACTAAGTTAAATTGTCCAAATTCTCTTTCTCTTCTTCAGAGTTATTTAGTACTGCTAACATATGAGATATACAACATTTTTATGACCCTGTCTCTATTCACATGAGCCATTACCAGGTGGAAATTCCCAGGTGGGAAATTCCTCACAGTTCACATTGCCCAGGATGCCTTCATAAATAACTTCCTGCACAATTACATAAAGGACATGAACCTAGAAGACCTCCACACATGTCAGAACTCTAATGCGCCACAAAGAAGTAGGCAATTGTGAGCAATTTGACAACCAAGGGCCTTGGCCGTTCACTGGACACAGAGCACGTCAATACTTGTTTGTCAGCCAATGAGCCCAAAGCTCGTGACAAGGGGTCATATGTCCCTGTCAACTGTTCTGGTCCCGCCCCTCGACTGTGGCCTGGCTCCAGTGCCTGAGGCCCGGCTTCTGTCGCACGCTCCTGCCGTTGTCTGCCTCCCCTCCCGGTCGTGGGGCCTCCTCTGTGGTCCCCTCAGTGACTGCCTCGGTCCATCTCACTTCCCTCAGCCTCGTCTCAGGGCAGCCACTTCAGGTGCCACCACCTGCGCTACTGCCATCGTCCCCTGCCTGGCTGAGGTAACTGCTGTCTACCATGTCTACCACAGGGGATGGAGATCTGGCCCCTGAAGGGCAGGAAGACTCAGCAGGTGCTGTAGGGGCGCAGGCCAGAGCCGGCGATGGTGTGGGCCACAACTCCGAGCCTCGCAGGGGTGACTCCATGCCTGAGGCTGAGGCGGGTGGAGTCGTGGGGGCCTCAGGAGGCCCGAGGGAGGCGGCCCTGGAGAGCAGGAATGCTGAAAAAGACTCGGACATCGAGCCAGCCGTGGAGGGGGAGGAAGAGGAGCAGGCGGAGGGCATGAACCACATGGTGGACTTGCGACACTTCTCCATGACCAGCTTCCACTTAATGGTCCTGAATCAGATGTACCCAATGCTCAACTGTTTGTACCAAAACCACCTCCTAGTCCTTCCAGATGACGACCACGTATCAGTGAGGCACCAGACCCCGCTCCGCTTGTCCTACCTCAGCTCAGCTGCCCTGGCTCGGTTCTCCGTGATCCAGGTGCACTCAGATAGATCGGGGAAGGGGTCAGCGGGGCGACCTGCAGAGGAAACCCCGGCCCAGGAGGCGGAACAGGAGGAGGAAGCCCAGGAGGCGGCGAAGGCCAGGGAGGCAGAGGAGGCCGAGGAGGCCTCTTTATGGGAGACAGCCACCAAGGAGTCTGAGGAGCCCAGATTGCGGGAGTTGCCATAGGAGCCGGCCACCCATGACAGTAAGCATTCGAGTGGCAGGTGGGACTTGGGGGGACGGAGACACTGGCAGCTGCAGGCTTGGTCTAGGGAACAGGGATCCCGAGGAGGGGCAGGCTCAGAGGCGGGGGGGGGGTGGGGTGGGGGGGGGCGGTTTCCCAGGAGGGGAGACCGGGAGTCAGGGCCTCCTTGAATGGAAGGCCAGAGGGGCCCAGTAGAAGCCCAACTCCATAACAACTTCTTTGGTTTGGGGGGAAAATAAACTGCCCTCTACCATCCCTGGTAAGACGTCTGAGATGATTGGTGCCAGTTATGAGCCCACAGGTGAAGGTCAGTGGAGGCAGGTGTTTGAGAGGGAGCTTGAGAGGACATGGAAGAGAACAAACAAATGGCAGATCTCATATTTGGTTCATAGCGTTTCAAAATGTCAAGATTCTTGGAAAGTTGATCCCAAAACATTATGAACTCATACAGGAGCACTTGGTCAAAATAAAAAATAAATATTCAGGGGATTGAGGAATTCAGGAGCTTCCCCAGAGAATTTGTTATTGAGGTGAAATATATTTTGGCGAGAAAGTTCTGACCAAAACAACCAGAATACATCCGACCCAGATGATTCTGATCCTAGAAAAGAAGAAATAATGTCATTGTGAAAATGATCAAGCAGCAGCAAAGTGAGGGCCATGGAAATGTTGCATCCACCAGACGGAAGGCCCCCAGTTACTTTTTTCTTAGTTGCTTCTGTCCTCCTGCTTCTCCTAAGGGTAGAGTACTGGATATCTTGCCATTCCTTATGTGTTGGGATTTTTTTTTCTGTGAATGTCTGGTAACAAAGTCTATTATTCTTCTCTAAAGAAACAGCTGAATACCATGATGAGAGCTCCAAAGAGGCACAGAGCAACAAAAGTGAGGGGAAAGAAAAGAAGAAAAACAAGAAGAACCAGAAAAGGAACTGGACCCAGCAGTGGACAGGCCCAGAAAGCCCAGGTATCTGTGTATAGCTTTGAAAATAACCCAGCTATTCCCAGGCATTTACCAATTTTGTTTTTGCTTTTTAATTCTCGGAGTAAATAAAGAACAGGTTTTTAAAAATTAGTTTAACAACTCAAATTTACCTAATGTTCATAGAACATTCCTGCCCCCAGTAATATAAAGACCATGAAGTGAAATATACTTCATGGCTTCTCATGTGTTCTTATGAGGTCTTTTGTCCTCTTATCTATAAGACTACCAACAAGTTGTAAATGTATCAGTACCTAAGACCAGTATTTCTTTAGAAAACTGTGACTAAAAGCAGGAGCAACTGGGCTGTGCACTAGTTTGGCCTTCATTTCTTGAACACAGAAGTGCAGTCTCCTGCACTAAGAGAAGATACCTTTTAGAATGTATCTACTTACTAATAGCAAAACGTTCAGAATTTCAAGTAGGACCACATTTAGTGAATAATACTTAAACATTTGTTCAGATGCAGATTTGTGAATTTTATGTGTCAAAAGAAACAGTCATAGGATGACTGTTGTTTATCACTGAGTTGGTACTGAAGGTATATATCTTGTCTTTAATGATTAACATTTTCTCCCTCGTTTGCATAGTGGTGAGTTTCATAATAACAGCCTCTTTCTCATATGGTAGATACGGAAAACGAGGATCTGGGAGGGTAAGGGAGTATCCTCTGTGGAGTGAGCACAGGCTTTTAAGGCAGAAAGAGTGATTTTAGTCTCAGACTAGCCTCTCAAAGGAAGGGGGGAAAAGCATTTATGGCGTTGGGCAAGAGGGAGACAAGGTTGGTAGGATCACATGATTGAAGCCATCGGGTTGTACATGCATCCAGTATCCAGGGTGAAGGTTACAAGAGGAAAATGTATTTTTCTTCTCTCCTTGTTGACATACAACCCTCAGATGAAGCCGATATACATAAGGCTGACTGTCTTCTTAGATTTAGAAAATTTCTGGTGCTGACAAATGCTGTTTAATTCATTTTCTCTCATTTCTTCCTGCAGTTTGGAAGACTAGAAAGAAGACAGAGAAAGAAGAAAGGACCCATTGTTTGCTATTTTTAGATTTTTCAGAAGCCCATGGGAATATTATTAACATTGATTTCCTTCCAAAATCCACCCCCAAAAAAGCAACTGTCTAATAATAATATCTAATACAAAATTCAATATCTAGTTGGATTTTATCTTTCACAGATATATTTGACAGCATTTGTTCTAGTTAAAACTAAGTTTTAAAGTGGTAAACTGAGGCTTCCGGTTAAGATGGCAGAGGATTAAGATGGGGAATACACTTTCTCCTCCACAAATTCATCAAAGGGACATCTAAACGCTGAGTAAATTCCACAAACAACTTCGGAATGCTGGCAGAGGACATCAGACACCCAGAAAAGCAACTCATTGCCTTCTAAAGGAGGTAGGGAAAGAATATAAAAGGCAAAGAGAGACAAAGAGGGAGGGGCAGACCTCTGTCCAGGGAAGGGAGTCTTAAAAGAAACAGAGAAGTTTCCAAACACCAGAAAACACTCTCCCTGCAGAGTCTGTGCCGAACCTAGGAAGCACGGAGAATATCATAACAGGGAGGTAAACAATTAAACAATTAAAACCCACAGACTACGAGCCCTGTGGTAACTTCCACAGCGGAGAAGCATCATCGCAAACGCCCGCATCCGCCATTAGCAAGCCGGGGCTGGGCAGGGAGACGCAGTGGGCCACTCCCACGCAGGAGGCTCCCCCGCCGGCTGCTCCCCCACGGGACGCTCCCCCGCAGGACGCTCCCCCGCCGGCCGCTCCCGCGTGGGCGCACCCCGACCCCCTGCGCGGGCGGCTCCCGCGAGGGCCGCCCCCCCCCCCCACACTGGCCGCTCTGGGCCACCCCCCACTCCGCCGGCTGCTCCCGCACGGGCCGCCCCCTCCCTGCCGGCCATTCCCGCGTGAGCCACCCTCTCGCCGGCCACTCCCCAGCCACTCGCTTCCCCGCGGGCCACCGTGGCGCAGGCTGCATTGGCGTGATTGTCCCGAGCACAGCCTGATCGGAGTAGTTTGGGCCGTCAGACCAGACTGTGCAGCGCCGACCACACGAGAGGCCAGCCCTAGCCCAGGACACCGCTGGACCCGCGCACAGAACAAAGGACTATACAGACCAACTACAGAGAAAGGGGCCTATAGATCTTGAGAAATTTAAACCGGAACAAGGAACTAGCCGAAAATGAACTGAACCCACAACAATAATAGAGAAACTTTTATATATATTGTTACTATTTTTACCATCATTATTTCCTTTTTTTTTCTTTTTTTATATATTTTTTAATTTTTATTATTTTTTATTAAAAAAAGGAAAACAAAATTTTTTTTTGCTTCTTTTATTTTTTTTATCCTCTAGTACTTCTTTAATCTCCACTTTTAGATATAACTTTTGCGACACTGTTTTTTTCTTTTCTCTTTTTGTCCTTTGCTTTCTTCTTTCCTTTTTTCTTTTCTTTACTGATCACTGACTAGATCTGTCTCTCTCCTTTACATTCCCTCCTTTTATCCTCCTGACCAACTCTGTCTCCTTCCTCCCTTTTTCCTTCTCTGTATAACTCCGTGAACATCTCTGAGTGGCCCAGTTGTGGAATGTAGTATAGAAGAAGAAGTTTTTGAGACTACTGTAAAAATAAGACCGATAACTGGAAGCAGGAGGCTTAAGTCCAAACCCTGATCCCACGAAACATTAATTGACAGGAGCTCATCAAATGCCTCCATCAGATCAGATCAGATCAGTCGTTCAGTCATGTCCGACTCTTCGTGACCCCATGAACTGCAGCACGCCAGGCCTCCCTATCCATCACCAGCTCCCGGAGGTCACTCAGACTCACATTCATCGAGTCAGTGATGCCATCCAGCCATCTCATCCTCTGTCGTCCCCTTCTCCTCTTGCCCTCAATCCCTCCCAGCATCAGAGTCTTCTCCAATGAGTCAACTCTTCGCATGAGGTGGCCAAAATACTGGAGTTTCAGCTTTAGCATCATTCCTTCCAAAGAAATCCCAGGGCTGATCTCCTTCAGAATGGACCGGTTGGATCTCCTTGCAGTCCAAGGGACTCTCAAGAGTCTTCTCCAACACCACAGTTCAAAAGCATCAATTCTTCGGCACTCAGCCTTCTTCACAGTCCAGCTCTCACATCCATACATGACCACAGGAAAGACCATAGCCTTGACTAGGCGAACCTTTGTTGGCAAAGTGATGTCTCTGCTTTTGAATATGCTATCTAGGTTGGTCATAACTTTCCTTCCAAGGAGTAAGCGTCTTTTAATTTCATGGCTGCAGTCACCATCTGCAGTGATTTTGGAGCCCAGAAAAATAAAGTCTGACACTGTTTCCACAGTTTCTCCATCTATTTCCCATGTAGTGATGGGACCAGTTGCCATGATCTTCGTTTTCTGAATGTTGAGCTTTAAGCCAACCTTTTCACTCTCCACTTTCACTTTCATCAAGAGGCTTTTCAGTTCCTCTTCACTTTCTGCCATAAGGGTGGTATCATCTGCATATCTGAGGTTATTGATATTTCTCCCAGCAATCTTGATTCCAGCTTGTGTTTCTTCCAGTCCAGCATTTCTCATGATGTACTCTGCATATAAGTTAAATAAACATGGTGACAATATACAGCCTTGACGTACTCCTTTTCCTATTTGGAACCAGTCTGTTGTTCCATGACCAGTTCTAACTGTTGCTTCCTGACCTGCATACAGATTTCTCAAGAGGCAGATCAGGTGGTCTGGTATTCCCATCTCTCTCAGAATTTTCCACAGTTTACTGTGATCCACACAGTCAAAGTCTTTGGCATAGTCAATAAAGCAGAAATAGATGTTTTTCTGGAACTCTCTTGCTTTTTGATGATCCAGTGGATGTTGGCAATTTGATCTCTGGTCCCTCTGCCTTTTCTAAATCCAGCTTGAACATCAGGAAGTTCACGGTTCACATATTGCTGAAGCCTGGCTTGGAGAATTTTGAGCATTACTTTACTAGCATGTGAGATGAGTGCAATTGTGCGGTAGTTTGAGCACTCTTTGGCATTGCCTTTCTTTGGGATTGGGATGAAAACTGACCTTTTCCAATCTTGTGGCCACTGCTGAGTTTTCCAAATTTGCTGGCATATTGAGTGCAGCACTTTCACAGCATCATCTTTCAGGATTTGGAATAGCTCCACTGGAATTCCATCACCTCCACTAGCTTTGTTCCTAGTGATGCTTTCTAAGGCCCACTTGACTTCACATTCCAGGATGTATGGCTCTAGGTCAGTGATCACACCATCATGATTATCTGGGTCGTGAAGCTCTTTTTTGTACAGTTCTTCTGTGTATTCTTGCCATCTCTTCTTAATATCTTCTGCTTCCATTAGGTCCATACCATTTCTGTCCTTTATCGAGCCCATTTTTGCATGAAATGTTCCTTTGGTATCTCTGATTTTCTTGAATAGATCCTTAGTCTTTCCCATTCTGTTGTTTCCCTCTATTTATTTGCATTGATCGCTGAAGAAGGCTTTCTTATCTCTTCTTGCTATTCTTTGGAACTCTGCATTCAGATGTTTATATCTTTCCTTTTCTCCTTTGGTTTTCACTTCTTTTCACAGCTATTTGTAAGGCCTTCCCAGACATCCATTTTGCTTTTTTGCATTTCTTTTCCATGGGGATGGTCTTGATCCCTGTCTCCTGTACAATATCATGAACCTCATTCCATAGCTCATCGGGCAGTCTATCAGATCTATGCCCTTAAATCTACTTGTGACTTCTACTGTATAATCATAAGGAATTTGATTTAGGTCATACCTGAATGGTCTAGTGGTTTTCCCTACTATCTTCAATTTAATCTGAATTTGGCAATAAGGAGTTCATGGTCTGAGCCTCAGTCAGCTCCTGGTCTTGTTTTTGCTGATTGTATAGAGCTTCTCCATCTTTGGCTGCAAAGAATATAATCGATCTGATTTCGGTGTTGACCATCTGGTGATGTCCATGTATAGAGTCTTCTCTTGTGTTGTTGGAAGAGGGTATTTGCTATGACCAGTGCATTTTCTTGGCAAAACTCTATTAGTCTTTGCCGTGCTTCATTCCGTATTCCAAGGCCAAATTTGCCTGTTACTCCAGGTGTTTCTTGACTTCCTATTTTTGCATTCCAGTCCCCAGTACACTGAGAGCCCGCCCGAGAGTAGCTACCCAACGACCGAGGAAGGACGGCAGTGAGGACTGGCGCACTAAGCATGCCTGAGAGGAGCTACCCAACGACCAAGGAAGGGCGGCGGTGAGGAGATACCCCTCCTCCAAGGTCAGGAAGGGCTGCGGTGAGGAGAGACCCCTCATCCAAGGAAAGGTGCAATGGCTGTGCTTTGTTGGAGCAGCCGGGAAGAGATACCCCACGCCCAAGGTAAGAGAAACCCAAGTAAGAAGGTATGTCTTGCATGAGGGCATCAGAGGGCAAATACACTGAAACCATACTCACAGAAAACTAGTCAATCTAATCACACCAGGACCACAGCCTTGTCGAACTCAATGAAATTAAGCCATGCCCGTGGGGCAACCCAGGATGGGCGGGTCATGGTGGAGAGATCTGACAGGGTGTGGTCCGCTGGAGAAGGGAATGGCAAACCACTTCAGTATTCTTGCCTTGAGAACCCCATGAACAGTATGAAAAGGCAAAATGATAGGATACTGAAAGAGAAACTCCCCAGGTCAGTAGGGGCCCAATATGCTACTGGAGATCAGTGGAGAAATAACTCCAGAAAGAATGAAGGGATGGAACCAAAGCAGAAAGAATACCCAGCTGTAGATGTGTCTGGTGATAGAAGCAAAGTCCGATGCTGTAAAGAACAATATTGCATAGGAACCTGGAATGTCAGGTCCATGAATCAAGGCAAATTGGAAGTGGTCAAACAAGAGATGGCAAGAGTGAATGTCAACATTCTAGGAATTGGTGAACTAAAATGGACTGGAATGGGTGAATTTAACTCAGAGGACCATTATATCTACTACTGTGGGCAGGAATCCCTCAGAAGAAACGGAGTGGCCATCATGGTCAACAAAAGAGTCCAAAATGCAGTACTTGGATGCAATCTCAAAAACGACAGAATGATCTCTGTTCGTTTCCAAGGCAAACCATTCAATGTCACAGTAATCCATGTCTATGCCCCAACCAGTAACGCTAAAGAAGCTGAAGTTGAACGGTTCTATGAAGATCTACAAGACTTTTAGAACTAACACCCAAATGCCTCCATACCTACACTGAAACCAAGCATCACACAAAGACCAGCAAGTTCCACGGCAAGACATACCAAGCAAATTCTCCAGAAAAACAAGAACACAGCCCTGAGCTCCAATACACAGGCTACACAAAGCGACCCCAAAATCATAGACATCTCATAACTCACTACTAGACACTCCACTGCACCCCAGAGAAAAGAAATTCAGCTCCACCCACCAGAACACCGACACAAGCTTCCATAAACAAGAAACCTCGACAAGCCACCGGTACAAACCCACATATAGTGAAGAAACACCACAATAAAGAGAACTCCACAGACTGCCAGAATACAGTAAGGACACCCCAAACACAGCAATTTAAACAAGATGAAGAGACAGAAGAATTCCCAGCAGGTAAAGGAACAGGATAAATGCCCACCAAACCAAACAAAAGAGGAAGAAATAGCGAACCTACCTGATAAAGAATTCCGAATAATGATAGTGAAATTAATCCAAAATCTGGAAAGCAAAATGGAATCACGGATAAATAGTCTGGAGAAAAGCATTGAGAAGATGCAAGAAAGATTTAACAAGGACCTAGAAGAAATAAAAAAGAGTCAATATATAATGAATAATGCAATAAATGAGATCCAAAACTCTCTGGAGGCAACAAAGAGTAGAATAACAGAGGCAGAAGATAGAATTAGGAAATTAGAAGATAGAATGGCAGAATTAAATGAATCAGAGGAGAAAAAAGAAAAACTAATTAAAAGAAATGAGGACAATCTCAGAGACCTCCAGGAAAATTTTAAACGTTACAATATTCGAATCATAGGAGTCCCAGAAGAAAAAGACAAAAAGAAAGACCATGAGAAGATACTAGAGGAGATAATAGTTGAAAACTTCCCTAAAATGGGGAAGGAAATAATCACTCAAGTCCAAGAAACCCAGAGAGTCCCAAATAGGATAAACCCAAGGCGAAACACCCCAAGACACATATTAATCAAATTAACAAAGATCAAACACAAAGAACAAATATTAAAAGCAGCAAGGGAAAAACAACAAATAACACACAAGGGAATTCCCATAAGGATAACAGCTGATCTTTCAATAGAAACTCTCCAAGCCAGGAGGGAATGGCAAGACATACTTAAAGTGATGAAAGAAAATAACCTACAGCCCAGATTATTGTACCCAGCAAGGATCTCATTCAAATATGAAGGAGAAATCAAAAGCTTTACAGACAAGCAAAAGCTGAGAGAATTCAGCAACAACAAACCACCTCTCCAACAAATACTAAAGGACATTCTCTAGACAGGAAACACAAAAAGGATATATAAATTCAAACCCAAAACAAGAAAGTAAATGGCAACGGGATCATATTTATCAATAATTACCTTAAATGTAAATGGGTTGAATGCCCCAACCAAAAGACAGAGACTGGCTGAATGGATACAAAAACAAGACCCCTACATATGTTGTCTACAAGAGACACACCTCAAAACAGGGGACACATACAGACTGAAAGTAAAGGGCTGGAAAAAGATTTTCCATGCAAATAGGGACCAAAAGAAAGCAGGAGTAGCAATACTCATATCAGATAAAATAGACTTTAAAACAAAGGCTGTGAAAAGAGACAAAGAAGGTAACTAAATAATGATCAAAGGATCAATCCAAGAAGAAGATATAAAAATTATAAATATATATGCACCCAACATAGGAGCACCGCAATATGTAAGATAAATACTAACAAGAATGAAAGGAGAAATCAACAATAACACAATAATAGTGGGAGACTTTAATACCCCACTCACACCAATGGATAGATCAACTAAACAGAAAATTAACAAGGAAACACAAACTTTAAACGATACAATAGACCAGTTAGAACTAATTGATATCTATAGGACATTTCATCCCAAAACAATGAATTTCACCTTTTTCTCAAGCGCACACAGAACCTTCTCCAGGATAGACCACATACCTGGGCCATAAATCTAGCCTTGGTAAGTTCAGAAAAATTGAAATCATTCCAAGCATTTTTTCTGACCACAATGCAGTAAGAGTAAATCTCAATAACAGGAGAAAAACTATTAAAAATTCCAACATATGGAGCCTGAACAAAACACTCCTGAATAACCAACAAATCACAGAAGAAATCAAAAAAGAAATCAAATTCTGCATAGAAATGAATGAAAATGAAAACACAACAACACAAAACCTGTGGGACACTGAAAAAGCAGTCCTAAGGGGAAAGTTCATAGCAATACAGGCATACCTCAAGAAACAAGAAAAAAGCCAAATAAATAACCTAACTCTACACCTAAAGCAACTTGAAAAGGAAGAAATGAAGCACCCCAAGGTTAGTAGAAGGAAAGAAATCTTAAAAATTAGGGCAGAAATAAATGCAAAAGAAACAAAAGAGACCATAGCAAAAATCAACAAAGCCAAAAGCTGGTTCTTTGAAAGGGTAAATAAAATTGACAAACCACTAGCCAGACTCATCAAGAAACAAAGGGAGAAAAATCAAATCAATAAAATTAGAAATGAAAATGGAGAGATCACAACAGAGAGCACAGAAATACAAAGGATCATAAGAGACTACTATCAGCAATTATATGGCACTAAAATGGACAATATGGAAGAAATGGACAAATTCTTAGAAAAGTACAACTTTCCAAAACTGGATCAGGAAGAAATAGAAAATCTTAACAGACCCATCACAAGCACGGAAATTGAAACTGTAATCAGAAATCTTCCAGCAAACAAAAGCCCAGGTCCAGACGGCTTCACAGCTGAATTCTACCAAAAATTTAGAGAAGAGCTAACACCTATCCTACTCAAACTGTTCCAGAAAATTGCAGAAGAAGGCAAACTTCCAAACTCATTCTATGAGGCCACCATCACCCTAATACCAAAACCTGACAAAGATCCCACAAAAAAAGAAAACTACAGGCCAATATCACTGATGAACATAGATGCAAAAATCCTTAACAAAATTCTAGCAATCAGAATCCAACAACACATTAAAAAGATCATACACCATGACCAAGTGGGCTTTATCCCAGGAATGCAAGGATTCTTCAATATCCGCAAATCAATCAACGTAATACACCACATTAACAAACTGAAGAATAAAAACCATATGATTATCTCAATAGATGCAGAGAAAGCCTTTGACAAAGTTCAACATCCATTTATGATAAAAACGCTCCAGAAAGCAGGAATAGAAGGAACATACCTCAACATAATAAAAGCTATATATGACAAACCCACAGCAAACATTATCCTCAATGGTGAAAAATTGAAAGCATTTCCTATAAAGTCAGGAACAAGACAAGGATGCCCACTTTCACCATTACTATTCAACATAGTTTTGGTAGTTTTGGCCACAGCAATCAGAGCAGAAAAAGAAATAAAAGGAATCCAAATTGGAAAAGAAGAAGTAAAACTCTCACTGTTTGCAGATGACATGATCCTTTACGTAGAAAACCCTAAAGATTCCACCAGAAAATTACTAGAACTAATCAATGAATATAGTAAAGTTGCAGGATATAAAATTAACACACAGAAATCCCTTGCATTCCTGTACACTAATAACAAGAATTTAGGAAGAGAAATTAAGGAAACAATTCCATTCACCATTGCAATGAAAACAATAAAATACTTAGGAATATATCTTCCTAAAGAATCTAAAGACCTATATATAGAAAACTATAAAACACTGGTGAAAGAAATCAAAGAGGACACTAATAGATGGAGAAATATATCATGTTCATGGATTGGTAGAATCAATATAGTGAAAATGAGTATACTACCCAAAGCAATTTATAGATTCAATGCAATCCCCATCAAGCTACCAACGGTATTCTTCACAGAGCTAGAACAAATAATTTCTCAATTTGTATGGAAATACAAAAAACCTCGAATAGCCAAAGCTATCTTGAGAAAGAAGAATGGAACTGAAGGAATCAACCTGCCTGACTTTTCAGGCTCTACTACAAAGCCACAGTCATCAAGACAGTATGGTACTGGCACAAAGACAGAAATATAGATCAATGGAACAAAATAGAAAGCCCAGATATAAATCCACGCACATATGGTCACCTTATCTTTGACAAAGGAGGCAAGAATATACAATGGATTAAAGACAATCTCTTTAACAAGTGGTGCTGGGAAAACTGGTTGAACACTTGTAAAAGAATGAAACTAGAACACTTTCTAACACCATACACAAAAATAAACTCAAAATGGATTAAAGAGCTAAATGTAAGACCAGAAACCATAAGACTCCTAGAGGAAAACATAGGAAAACACTCTCTGACTTACATCACAGCAGGATCCTCTATGACCCACCTCCCAGAATATCGGAAATAAAATCAAAAATGAACAAATGGGACCAAATCAAACTTAAAAAGCTTCTGCACAACAAAGGAAACTATAAGCAAGGTGAAAAGACAGCCTTCAGAATGGGAGAAAATAATAGCAAATGAAGCAACAGACAAACAACAATTATCAAAAATATACAAGCAACTTCTACAGCTCAATTCCAGAAAAATAAACGACCCAATCAAAAAATGGGCCAAAGAACTAAAGAGACATTTCTCCAAAGAAGACATACAGATGGCTAACAAACACATGAAAAGATGCTCAACATCACTCATTATCAGAGAAATGCAAATCAAAACCACTATGAGGTACCATTTCACGCCAGTCAGAATGGCTGTGATCCAAAAGTCCACAAGCAATAAATGCTGGAGAGGGTGCAGAGACAAGGGAACCCTCTTACACTGTTGGTGGGAATGCAAACTAGTACAGCCACTATGGAGAACAGTATGGAGATTCCTCAAAAAACTGGCGAATAGAACTGCCTTATGATCCAGCAATCCCACTGCTGGGCATACACACTGAGAAAACCAGAATTGAAAGAGACACGTGTACCCCAATGTTCATAGCAGCACTGTTTACAATAGCCAGAACGTGGAAGCAACCTAGATGTCCATCCACAGATGAATGGATAAGCAAGCTGTGGTACATATACACAATGGAGTATTACTCAGCCATTAAAAAGAACACATTTGAATCAGTTCTAAGGAGGTGGATGGAACTGGAGCCTATTATACGGAGTGAAGTAAGCCAGAAACAAAAACACAAATTCAGTATACTAATACATATATATGGCATTTAGAAAGATGGTAAAAATAACCCTATTTACGAGACAGCAAAAGAGACACTGATGTATAGAACAGACTTTTGGACTCTGGGACCGGGAGAGGGTGGGATGATTGGGGAGAATAGCATTGAAATATGTATAATATCATACCTGAAACCAGTCGTCAGTCCAGGTACAATGCCCAATAACAGATGCCTGGGGCTGGAGCACTGGGACGACCTGGAGGGATGGTGTGGGGAGGGGGGAGGGAGGAGGGTTCAGGATGGGGAACACGTGTATACTGGTGGCGGATCCATCTCGATGTATAGTAAAAGCAATACAATATTGTAAAGTTAAGCAAAATAAAAAAAAAAAAAAAGAAACTAGATGCAAAGATAACCTAGAAATAAAAAAAAATAAATAAAGTAGTAAACTGAAATGTAGATAGATTTATGTATATAAATAATCCTGATTTAAATCTCTTTAAAAATGAGAAGAGGTTTGACATCATTGGAAGTCATCACATTCCACCATTTGATAAGCCTGTTTTAAATTCTTTTATTGCAGCCCAAAATAAAATTTGTATTTAAAACAATTTTGTAAAGACAGAAATAGAGGTCAAGACTTTCGATCTGAACTTGTTTACTGTCCTCCTCACTAGCCATGTGTGGCTGCTGAGCATTGAAAATGTGGCTAATCTGAGTTGAAATGTGCTACAAATGTAAAAAATTCTGTAAAGTCTCATTAATAACTATTTACACATTGAAATGATGATCTAGCATTAAATACAGCATTACAATGATTTTCTCCAGTTCCTTTTTACTTTTTCAAAAATTTATTTATTGCTACACATGGGCTTTCTCCAGTTACGGTACACAGGTTCTCACTGAGGTGGCTTCTCTTGTGGAGCATGAGCTCTAGGGCAAATGGGCTTCAGAGTTGTGGCACATGGGCTTAGTTGCCCCTCAAATGTGGGATCTTCCTGTACTGGGGATTGAACCTGTGTCTCCTGCACTGAAAGGTGGATTCTTAACCACTAGACCACCAGGGATGCCCTCTTTTTACTTTTTAGATGTGGCTACTAGAACATTGAAAATTACACATGACTTGTGTTATATGTGTATTTCATAGTACTGCTGGGTGCTTTTGAAGAAAACCTGATGGATGGCCCAGCTTGCCTGGAGGCCAGATGGGTGCTTAGCCTGAGCCCAGATCTTGATTTGGAGCACTGGTTCTCAAAGTTTGGTCCTTAAAATAGGATTATTAGCATCACCCACGAATTCTTAGGCTCCACTCAAGACCAGTGAATCAGAAACTGGGAGTGGGGCCCAGTAGTCTGTGTTTAACAAGCCCTCCAGGGAATTTTGATGCAGCCAAGTTTTGAGAAGCACTGGTTGAGAGCCACATGGGGAGAAGTTGAGACCCACCTATGTTGGGACTAGCCTTCATTCACTGCCTTGGGCCGACTGGAGATAAATTGAACAGGGTGGTAGAGGCTGGACTGGCGAGGAAATCAGGATTCAAAGCAGCTGAGACAGAGAGAGGGTGGATAGGGGATGGCACCAGAAAAATATCCAAGGGACAGAGCTGGTTCCAGAAAGTCACAGACATGATACTGGGTATATGAAGTCTAAGAGAACCTTTACTCAGCAGGAATGGATAGTAGATACGTACAGAGTGGCCTGTGAAGATGTATGCATATGCAAGCATACAGAAAGGCATGGAATGGAAAGATAAACCACATTTAGCATGGTGGTTACCACTTGGGGAAAGAAAAGGACAGCAATCCTATTGGGGAGGGATACGTAGTGGGCTACAACTGTATCCCTAATTTACATTTCTTAAACTGAGTGGTGGGTAAATCGTGTTTATAGTAGTATTCTTTATTATTTTGTGCAGATCAGAATTATGTCATAATAAATAAATATAAAAAGAGAAAAGAGAGAAAGTGGACTTAATCTTTGAACTCTGTTTAAGGTAATAAAAAGATAAAGTTGTAGATGACCAGTGTGGAGGATCAGAGAAGGGGAAGGGCCTGGGGGTTTGAGACTAGACCAGCTCATTTCTGCATTTACTTAAGGTTTCCTAGGTATCAGAAACATGGTCTAGTTGAGCATACTTTGTTCCCACATGCTCGGCTCCTGACGTTCTTGTAGATAACTGATATCATACTGTCATGTTCTGTGGTGGCATGTCTTATATTATAACTGTGTGGACATGCAAATACACACACTACATCCACCTATTCCATCAAAACGAACCCCTGCACTGAACCTTTAAATGGCTGGGACCTTTAAGGGTTTTATTTATCTTTCTTTCCCAAAGCCCTAGGCAATGAATTTTCCCCTTAGTAGGTATTTAATGTCAATTCAAGTGAAGGAAACTTAAGATACCCAAAACTTTTTTTTTCTTTTTTTGGTCACCAGTTTTGACATTTTAAAATGTGTTATACTATTCCTTATGGCCAGAACCACATGGGGAGACAGAAGGCAAACATTCCCTGTCACCATTATTTCAACTGAAAGGGCAGGTCAACTAGTACAATTTGAGGACCTTCAACCTGGTTCTGATTTGTTAGTATTTCTGCGGTGCTAATTGTTAAAACAGTATTGCTTCCATGCCCAGGCAAGAGGTATCTCTGTCTTGAGCTCTATGCTTTAGAGGGCCACTTTGGTCCTCTTCCAACCACACCCCTCCTGCCAGGGCCAGGAGCCCAGCCCATGGGAACAAGGGGTGTGTCCCTGCTAGCCCATGCTCCAGGTACCTGGCAGCCCTGAACTGTTCCTAGCCTGCTTCCAGGGCCCGTGTGCTCCTCTGTAGACCTGTCCTGGGGAGGGCTTACTGCACTCCCTCCTGGGGTGGGTGGTTCAAGGCCTAAGGAGGGGTTGTAGGCCTAGAAGGGGGATGAGGCCTGGCCTAGGAGCCAGGGCAGGGGCTTGGGAAGGGAAGGAAGGCAGCTCTTCCCACACCATCCGGGCAGAACTTAAAGGAGTCTGAGAATACTAAATCCCAAACTGGCCTTACAGCTCATTAGGAATGTACATTTGTTGTGGAAGGAGATATAATTTATTTAATGGTTTATCATTTGATTTGAACATTTCAAATATTTTTAGACATGTGGATGCCCAACTGAACTCTTTTTCTGAACCTTGCAAATAGGACAAATGTTTCAGGCAGGCCAGATTAAATATCTGCTCTATCACACCTTTCCCTTTTCACTCCATGTTACACCTATTCCTGAGCATACTGAACGTCATGCTTCTGAAAATTTTTTTTAAAATGTACTTATTTTTTAATTGAAGTACAATTGCTTTACAGAATTTTTTTGTTTTCTGTCAAACATCAACATGAACCAGCCATAGGTATACATTTGTCCCCTGCCTCTTGAACCTCCCTCCCATTCCCCTCCCCATCCCACCCCTCTAGGTTGATACAGAGCCCCTGTTTGAGTTCCCCGAGGTCTATAGCAAATTGTCAGTGGCTAATTTATATATGGTAATTAAGTTTCCATGTTACTCTCTCCATATATCTCACCCTCTCCTCCCACCCTCCCATGTCCATAAGTCTATTCTCTATGTCTCTCTCTCCATTGCTGCCCTCAAATAAATTCATTGGTACCATCTTTCTAGTTTCTGTATATATGTGTTAGTATAAAATATTTATCTTTCTCCTCTGACTTACTACACTCTGTATAATATGTTCTAGGTTCATCTACTTCTTTAGAACTCACTTACATGCATTCCTTTTTATGGCTGAGTAATATTCCATTGTATATATGTAACACAGCTTCTTTATTTCTTCATCTTTTGATCAACATCTAGATTGCTTACTTGTTCTAGCTATTGTAAAGAGTACTGCAATGAGCATTGGGGTACGTGTGTCTTTTTCAATTTTTATTTCCTCAGGGTATATGCCTAGGAGTGGGAATGCTGGGTCATATGATGGGTTTTTTGCTAGTTTTTTTTTTTTTTTTTTAAGGAATCTCCATACCGTCTTCCATAGTGGCTGTATCAATTTACATTCCCACCTACAGTGCAAGAGGGTTCCCTTTTCTCCACATCCTCTCCAGCATTTGTGGTTTGTAGACTTTTTAATGATGGGCATTCTGACTGTTATGAGGCAAGATCTCATTATAGTTTTGATTTTCATTTCTCTAATAAAGAGCCTCTTGATGAAAATGAAACAGCAGAGTAGAAAAGCTGGCCTAAAACTCAACATTGAAAAAACTAAGATCATGGCACCAAGTCCCATCACTTCATGGCAAATAGATAGGGAAATAATGGAAACAGTGAGAGACTTTATTTTGGGGGCTCCAAAATCACTGCAGATGATGAATGCAGCCAAGATATTAAAAGACGCTTGCTCTTTGGAAGAAAAGCTATGACAAACCTAGACAGCATATTAAAAAGCAGAGACATTACTTGCCGACAAAGGTCCCTATAGTCCAAGCCATGGTTTTTCCAGTAGTCATGTATGGATATGAGAGTTGGCCCATAAAGAAGCTGAGCATTGAAGAATTGATGGTTTTGAACTGTGGTGTTGGAGAACTCTCATTGAGAGCCCTTGCACTGCAAGGAGATCCAATCAATCAATCCCAAAGGAAGTACATCCTGAACACTCATTGGAAGGCCTGAGGCTGAAGCTGAAGCTCCAGTACTTTGGCTAGCTGATGCAAAGAACTGACTCCTTAGAATAGACCCTGAGGAGAAGGGGACAACACAGGATGAGATGGTTGGATGGCATCACCAATACGATGAGCGTGAGATTGAGCAAGTTCTAGGAATTGGTGCTGGACAGAGAAGCCTGGCATGCTACATTCCACGGGGTGACAAAGAATTGAACACGACTGAGTGAGTGAGCCTGATAATGAGTGATGTTGAACATCATCACATGTGTTTCTTAACCATCTACATGTCTTTTTTGGAGAAATGTCTGTTTAGGTCTTTTTCCCACTTTTTAATTGGATTATTTGCTTTTCTGGTATGGAATTGTAGGAGCTATTTGTATATTTGGAAATTAATCCTTTGTCAGTTGTTTCATGTGGTATTATTGTCTCCCATTCTGAGGGCTGACTTCTCACCTTGGTTATAGATTCCTTTGCTGTGCAAAAACTTTTCACTTTAACTAGGTTCCAGTTGTTTACCTTTGTCTTTATTTCCATTACTGTAGGATCTTGCTTTGATTTGTCATTGAGTGTTCTACCTATGTTTTCCTCTAAGAGTTTTATAGTTGCAGGTCTAACATTTAGGTCTATAATCCATTTTGAGTTTACCTTTCTGTATGGTTTTAGCACTAAAGTGCAGTTGGCTGTGACGGTTGCGCTAAAGCACAGGCGGCTGTGACAGGAGCGATAAAGCGCAGGCGGCTGTGACTGGTGCGCTAAAGAGCAGGTGGCTCTGACAGGTGCGCTAAAGCGCAGGCGGCTCTGCTGGGCATGCTAAAGCACAGTCCGCTGCGACCGGTGCGCTATAGCACAGGCAGCTGCATCCGGTGTGCTAAAGCGGTTGGCAGGCACTGCGACCGGAACACCAAAGAACAGGTGGCTGTGATAGGGCAGGTGGCTGCGACGGGCTCACTAAAGCACAGGTAGCTGGGACTGTCATGCTAAAGCGCAGGTGGCAGCGATGGCAGCAACAAAGGAACAAAGCAAGGTGAAAAGACAGCCCAGAAGGGAGAAAAAAAGCAAAGAAGCAACTGACAAACAACTAATCCAAAAAAACAAACAACTCACAGCCAACCAGAAAAAAAATGACCCAACAAAAAATGGGCCAAAGAACCAAAGACATCCCAAAGAAGACAACAGAGGCAACAAACACATGACAAGATGCTCAACATCACTCATATCAGAGAAAGCAAATCAAAACCACTCGAGAACCATTCACGCCAATCAGAATGGCGCATCCAAAAGCCACAAGCAAAAATGCTGGAGAGGGGCGGAGAGGGGAACCCCACTGTGGTGGGAAGCAAACAGACAGCCACATGGAGAACAGATGGAGACCCAAAAAACCGAAGAACTGCCGATCCAGCAATCCCACTGCTGGGCAACACGAAAACAAAGAAGAGACACGTGTACCCCAATGTCATAGCAGCACTGACAAAGCCAGAACGGGAAGCAACCAGATGTCATCAAGAGAATGGAAAAAGGTGAAAAAAATGGAGGAAGGAGTGGAGGAAGGAGAGAGGAATGGGAGAGGAAAGAGAAGATGAAGACAGAGGAGGAGGAGAGGGGGGAGAGGGGAGAAAGAATGAAGAACACGACTAAGATGTGTACAAAAAGAGATGAAAAAAATAAAAAATAAAAAAAAAAAGAACAAAAAAAAAAAAAAAAGCACAGGCGGTGGCGACGCGGTGCGCTAAAGCGCAGGCAGCTGGGATAGGCGCGCGGCCGAGAGGAGCTACCCCACATCCGAGGTCAGGGGCAGAAGCTGGGAGGACCCCATGCCCGAAGGGCGGCAGCCAAGAGGTGTTACCACACATCTGAGGTCAGGGGCAGTGGCCAAGAATGCCAGACTGCGACGGCACAGGAATGGCCAAGAGGACCTACCCAACGTCCGAGGTCTGGGGGGCGGCCGAGAGGAGATACCCAGCATCCGAGGTCAGGGGTGTCGGCCAGGAGGAGATACCCCATGCCCTTAAGCCTGAGGCCAGGAGCGGCAGGCAGAAAGAGCTACCCCACGACCCCACAGCCCGAGGCCAGTGGCTGCGGCCAAGAGGAGCAATCCCATGCCCGAGGCCAGTGCTGGTGGCCGGGAGGAGCTATCACACATTGACGGTCAGGAAGGGCAGCAGTGAGGAGATACTCCTCGTCCAAGGTAAGGAGCAATGGCTGCACTTTGCTGGAGCAGTCATGAAGAGATACCCCACACCCAAGGTAAGAGAAACCCAAGTAAGATGGTAGGTTTGGCAAGAGGGCATCAGAGGCCAGACACACTGAAACCATACTCAAATAAAACTAGTCAAGCTAATCACACTAGGACCACAGCCTTGTCTAACTCAATGAAATTAAGCCATGCCCATGGGGCAACCCAAGATGGGTGGGTCATGGTGGAGAAATCTGACAGAATATGGCCCACTGGAGAAGGGAATGGCAAACCATTTCAGTATTCTTGCCTTGAGAACCCCATGAACAGTATGAAAAGGCAAAATGATAGGATACTGAAAGAGAAACTCCCCAGGTGAGTAGGGGCCCAATATGCTACTGAAGATCAGTGGAGAAATAACTCCAGAAAGAATGAAGGGATGGAGCCAAAGCAAAAACAATACCCAGCTGTGGATGTGCCTGGTGATAGAAACAAGGTCTGATGCAGTAAAGAGCAATGTTGCATAGGACCCTGGAATGTCAGGTCCATGTGTCAAGTCAAATTCAAAGTGGTTAAACAAGAGATGGCAAGAGTGAATGTCGACATTCTAGGAATCAGCGAACTCAAATGGACTGGAATGGGTGAATTTAACTCAGATGACCATTATATCTACTACTGCGGGCAGGAATCCCTCAGAAGAAATGGAGTAGCCATCATGGTCAACAAAAGAGTCTGAAATTCAGTACATGGATGTAATCTCAAAATTGAAAGAATGAACTCTGTTCATTTCCAAGGCAAACCATTCAATATCACAGTAATCCAGGTCTATGCCCTAACCAAGAATGCTGAAGAAGCTTAAGTTGAACGGTTCTATGAAGACATACAAGACCTTTTAGAACTAACACCCAAAAAAGATGTCCTTTTCATTATAGGGGAGTGGAATGCAAAAGTAGGAAGTCAAGAAACATCTGGAGTAACAGGGAAATTTGGCCTTGGAATACAGAATGAAGCAGGGCAAAGACCAATAGAGTTTTGTCAAGAAAATGCACTGGTCATAACAGACACCCTCTTCCAACAACACAAGAGAAGACTCTATACATGGACATCAGCAGATGGTCAACACCAAAATCAGATTGATTATATTCTTTGCAGCCAAAAATGGAGAAGCTCGATACAGTCAGCAAAAAGAAGACCAGGAGCTGACTGTGGCTCAGACCATGAACTCCTTATTGCCAAATTCAGTCTTAAATTGAAGAAAGTAGGGAAAACCACCCGACCATTCAGCTATGACCTAAATCAAATTCCTTATGATTATACAGTGGAAGTCACAAGTAGATTTAAGGACATAGATCTGATAGATAGACTGCCTGATGAGCTATGGAATGAGGTTCGTGACATTGTACAGGAGACAGGGATCAAGACCATCCCCATGGAAAAGAAATGTAAAAAAGCAAAATGGCTGTCTGGGGAGGCCTTACAAATAGCTGTGAAAAGAAGAGAAGCCAAAAGCAAAGGAGAAAAGGAAAGATATAAAAACCTGAATGCAGAGTTCCAAGGAATAGCAAGAACAGATAAGAAAGCTTTCTTCATTGATCAATGCAAACAAATTGAGGAAAAGAACAGAATGGCAAAGACTAGAGATCTCTTCAAGAAAATCAGAGATACCAAAGGAACATTTCATGAAAAGATGGGCTCTATAAAGGACAGAAATGGTATGGATCTAAGGGAAGCAGAAGATATTAAGAAGAGATGGCAAGAATACACAGAAGAACTGTACAAAAAAGATTTTTACAGACCAGATAATCACAATGGTGTGATAAATGACCTACAGCCAGACATCCTGGAATGTGAAGTCACGTGGGCCTTAGAAAGCATCACTACGAAGAAAGCTAGTGGAGGTGATGGAATTCTAGTTGAGCTATTCCAAATCCTGAAAGATGATGCTCTCAAAGTGCTGCACTCAATATGCCTGCAAATTTGGAAAACTCAGCAGTGGCCACAGGACTGGAAAAGGTCAGTTTTCATCCCAATCCCAAAGAAAGGCAATGCCAAAGAATGCTCAAACTACCGCACAATTGCACTCATCTCACACGCTAGTAAAGTAATGCTCAAAATTCTCCAAGCCTGGCTTCAGCAATATGTGAACCGTGAAATTCCTCATGTTCAAGCTGGTTTTAGAAAAGGCAGAGGAACCAGAGATCAAATTGCCAACATCCGCTGGATCATGGAAAAAGCAAGAGAGTTCCAGAAAAGCATCTACTTCTGCTTTATTGACTATGCCAAAGCCTTTGACTGTGTGGATCACAATAAACTGTGGAAAACTCTGAAAGAGATGGGAATACCAGAATACTTGATCTGCCTCTTGAGAAATTTGTATGCAGGTCAGGAAGCAACAGTTAGAACAGGACATGGGACAACAGACTGGTTCCAAATAGGAAAAGGAGGATGTCAAGGCTGTACATTGTCACCCTGTTTATTTAACTTATATGCAGAGTACATCATGAGAAATGCCGGACTCGAAGAAACACGAGTTGGAATCAAAAGTGCCGGGAGAAATATCCATAACCTCAGATATGCAGATGATACCACCCTTGTGGCAGAAAGTGAAGAGGAACTAAAAAGCCTCTTGATGAAAGTGAAAGAGGAGTGTGAAAAAGTTGGCTTAAAGCCGAACATTCAGAAAACGAAGATCATGGCATCTGGTCCCATCACTCATGGGAAATAGATGGGGAAACATTGGAAACAATGTCAGACTTTATTTTTCTGGGCTCCAAAATCACTACAAATGGTGACTGCAGCCATGAAATTAAAAGACGCTTACTCCTTGGAAGGAAAGTTATGGCCAACCTAGATAGCATATTGAAAAGCAGAGACATTACTTTGCCAGCAAATGTCCGTCTAGTCAAGTCTATGGTTTTTCCAGTGGCCATGTATGGATGTGAGAGTTGGACTGTGAAGAAGGCTGAGTGCCGAAGAATTGATGCTTTTGAACTGTGCTGTTGGAGAAGACTCTTGAAAGTCCTTTGGACTGCAAGGTGATCCAAACAGTCTATTTTAAAGGAGATCTGCCCTGGGATTTCTTTCGAAGGAATGATGCTAAAGCTGAAACTCCAATACTTTGGCCACCTCGTGCAAAGTGTTGACTCACTGGAAAAGACTCTGATGCTGGGAGGGACTGGGGGCAAGAGGAGAAGGGGACGAAAGAGGATGAGATGGCTGGATGGAATCACTGACTCGATGGACATGCGTCTGAGTGAACTCTGGGTGTTGCTGATGGACAGGGAGGCCTGGGGTGCTGCGATTCATGGGGTCGCAAAGAGCTGCACACAACTGAGCAACTGATCTGATCTGATGGTATTAGGAAATGCTCTAATTTCATTCTTTTACATGTAACTATCCAGTTTTCCCAGCACCACTTATTGAAGAGGCTATCTTTGCTCCATTGTATATTCTTGCCTCCTTTGTCAAAAAGAAGATACCCATAAGTGTGGGGGTTATTTCTGGGCTCTCTATTTTGTTCTGTTTGTCTGTATCTAGGTTTCTCTGCCAGTACCATACTCTTTTGATGAATGTAGCTTTGTTGTATAATCTGAAGTCAGGAAGGCTGATTCCTCCAGCTCCATGCTTCTTTTTCAAGACTGCTTTGGCTATTTGGGGTCTTTTGTGTATTCATATGAATTGTGAAAAAATTCTAGTTCTGTGTTAACAAGCCATTGGTATTTTGATAGGGATTGCATTCAATCTGTGGATTGCATTTGGTAGCATAGTTATTTTCACAATATTGATTCTTCCAACCCAGAAACATGGAATCTCTCTTCATCTGTTCATGTCATCTTTGCTTTCGTTCATCAGTGTCTGGTAATTTTCTTTTATACAGTTCTTTTGTCTCCTTATGTAGGTTTATTCCTAGATATTATATTAATTTTGTTGCAATGGTGAATGAATTGATTCCTAAATTTCTCTGATTTTTCATTGTTAGTATATAGGAATGTAAGTGATTTCTGTGTATTGATTTTGTATCCCATGACTTTGCTAAATTCACTGGTTAGCTCCAGTAATTTTCTGATATTATCTTTAGGGTTCTCTATATATAGTATCATGTCATCTGCAGTCAGTGAGGCTTTAGTTCTTCTTTTCCCATCTGGATTCCTTTTATTTCTTTTTATTCTCTGATTGGCATAACTAGGACTAAAAAGTATGTTGAATAATAGAAGTGAGAGTGGGCACCCGTGTCTTGTTCCTGATCTTAGAGGGAATGCTCTCAGTTTTTCCCCATTGAGAACATTTGCTGTGGGCTTGTCATATATGGACTTTTCTATGTTGAGGTAGCTTCCTTCTATGCCCATTTTTTGGAGTGTTAATCACAAATGGGTGGTGAATTTTGTCAAACGCTTTTTCTGCATCTATTATATGGTTTTTATCTTTCAATTTGTTAATATGCTGTAGCACATTGATTTGCATATAATGAAGAATTCTTGCATCCCTGGAATAAACTCAACTGATCATGGTGTATGACCTTGTTAATGTGTTATTGAATTCTGTTTGGTAGAATTTAGTTGAGAATTGTTGCATGTATGTTCATCAATGATACTGGCTGGTAATTCCAAAATGCCTAATTCTAATAGCCCATCTTGCTACAGTACTTGGACCTAGTCCCTAGTCCAGACTGGAGTAGAAATACGAACCATCTTTCCCCCTCTACTGCACTACCCTCCCAATGCTCACTTTCTTTGCTTCCTAGGTGTTTATATACAAAACTTCAATACCACCTCTTCTCCATACAAATACCCACTTGGAAGCCATCAGCTTGCTCAGGCACACCTAAGTGGAGGCCCTTTATGCCCTGTACAACCTCTTAAGAACATTTCAGTTTTCCAAAAACCTTCAGGTCTGAATTGTCAATATCCTATTTGATTGCCCTCCCCATGACAGACTACAGAACAGGTTCTGTTGTATTTCTTTTCATATGCAAAGATCAAACAAGTTACAAACAAGCTGAATGCTTTGAAGAATGTGTCTCTGGGCATGAAAAAATAACCTGTGTTTCAAAACAGAGTTGTTAACTGTGGGCAAAATTAAAAATGGTGAGTTCTCAGAATAAGAATGACCTAATAGAAGAAGTTCACTCTGAAAAGAGAGAAGATATAACAGCTAATCTACCAGAATTACCTGGGTAAAGGGCATCCACCTAAATGAAATTTCATGAAGAAAATACAAAGGAAATAAAATCCAGTTAATCAAGAACCTAGCATTTTCAAAAAGGTAAAGATACAGATGTTTTATAGAAAAAGTACAAAAATCCAGCATGTGATTGTGTGGTATTGAGAGGGTAACAGGCAGGAAGGCCAGGGGTCTCCAAACACAGGAAACAGGCTGCAAGTGTCAGACATATTTCTCTCTCTTAAACAGCAGGAGGAAACAAACTAGTGATATTTTTTTTTGCTTTCTTATACAAATTTAAAAGGAGCTTTCTCTCAAAATACTGTGTGGCCATACTGACACCTGCTTTCACCTGAAGTTAAGTATTCTCAAACCTCGAGTTAACCAATGTATTTTTCTTATGATAATGTTTGTCTTAAGCTATATTAATGTCCTACGCATTTACCCCAGACTCTGTCTTCAAGTCAGTTCCGCCTAATGGCTCAGAACCTACTTGACAAACCAGTATGTTACACGCAGATATTGTTCACCTAATCTATGTAAATGAAATTATTTGTAGGGCAATCTCCCCTTCTGCAAGATTCAAGTCAATCGTTTCATGGCCAGGGATGAATCATCTGGTGCCAAGATTATCCCAAAATGCATCTTATGGATGAGCGGCCTGGTGCCATTCTGAGTTTTAAGATATTCCTTTCTTTGATTAAGAGACTGCTAATGGCCAGCCACTCCAGTACTCTTGCCTGGAAAATCCCATGGACGCAGGAGCCTGGTAGGCTGCAGTCCATGTGCTCGCAAGGAGTCGGACACCACTGAAGTGACTTAAGAGCAGTGAGTATATAACATCCAGCTCAAGACTAACAGGGGGATACTCTTTCTGCCCCCTTCTGATGCCTATGTCACAAGCTTTCTCTATCTCCTTTATACTTTAATAAAACTTTATCACACAAAAGCTCTGAGCGATCAAGCCTCATCTCTGGCCCTGGATTGAATTCTTCTCCACTGGAGGGACGAATCCCAGTGTCTTTTCATTCAGTAACAACCTTTCAGTATCATATTTTACCATCATCAGGAAAACCAAGGACCCATTGGTTTTCCTTTAACCATTACACTCAGAACTGAAAAAGCACATTTATCTCTAGTCCTGCATTTCTGTTTAAGCAAAGTAGCCCCAAGGTATCAAAGGCAGACAGAGTGAAAGTTATAGTAAGACGCTTCTGGGCTTCCCAAGAAAATGAGGTAGGCACTGCACAGGAATTCAAAGGGAGCTCACAGTATTTGATGTGTTTGGGGGATGGAATTAAATGGGAAGGACTTAGAGAGGAAATTTTAACCAACTTCCAGTGAACCTAGGTGAAAATCTAGGGTGGTGGGTGCCTTGGAGAGCCAGCCTATTAACCAAATGACTCTTATGGCAAATGATTCTACATTTTATTCCTTTGCTGGAAGTTCTTAATGGAGGCAATGCTACTAAAGACTGTGAGGCAAGATAGGGAGGAAGGAGTCAAAACTTGCTGGGCTACTTGTCCCCATCCCTCATAGCTAACCATCCCTCTCATCCCAACTCCTCTCCTTTTCCACTCCCCATTTTGAACTTCCCTCTTCTCTGTGGTTGAGGGTGACTGGTTCACTGGGGATGTGGGGGCTGTCCAGCCTAGTAACTTTTGAGGTATGTGTGTCTCTAGAAATGGGGGCAGGAAAGTGGGTGTGTGTGTGCTCAGTCATGTCAGACTCTTTGCAAACCCATGGGCTGTAGCCTGCAAGCCTCCTCTGTCCACGGGAGTTCCCAGGAAAGAATTCTAGAGTGGGTTGTCATTTCCTTCTCCAGAGGACCTTAAGGACCCAGGAATTGAACCTTATCTCTTGCAAATCCTGCACTGGCAGGCAGTCTTTACCACTATGCCACAGGGTGGGGGTGAGGGCATATAGCCTTGCTTTGAGCTAAAACCTTTGAAGCAGAAGCTCCTGCATCGAAGGCACTAATACTTTGGTACATGGAGTTGTCCACCTCAATGCTGGAGTGAGGGGGTAAGAGAGGTCTCCACTGGCCCCAGACGTTCTTCACTGTGGTAAGCTTGTTTTCTGCCTGATTGGAAGTATGGCTTTTGGCATCTGTAGAATTTTTAATTTCAGCAAGGTCTTAAGAGATTCAAAAATAGGATATGTAGGACGTGCAATACATTTCTGGGCAATCGAAGACAGGGTCACAGTGAAATTGGGGCAAGATGCCAAACACTAATGGACTAACCAGAGGAGTACACTAATCCCCAAGAAATGTTCTGTCTCATAGGGAGGTGCTTACTGTTGCCAGGCCTGGAACAGATTGACATGGGGCCGTGTAAAGAGTGTTCCATATAAGTGTTCTATTACTTATAATTAGTACAATAAGTGTACTATTACCCATTTCACAGGTATTAGGGTCCCCCAGGGACACAGGGAAGGTGATTTAAGGGGTAGTGGACTGATTGGGAAACTAGTCTTTACAAAGCATGAAGTAGCAATGAAAAAGTGAGACATTTAACTAAGCACAGAGTCCACAATCTTTGGACTAAATCATCGGAACTTTTACATTAGAAACACTTTTTTTTTCCTTTGTCAAGGAACATAACCTCTTAATAACTCCAAGAAAACATTTTTGCATCCTCTCCTCTAAAGCACATTGTCCCAGGATAACCGCTTTATAAGTAAATCAGCAACAACGTATCCAGCATCACAGCCCTTTCCTGAAAGCAGAAGTCTCACAGGCAATGGTGAGGGTTCAAAACAAGATGGGAATGTCATAAGTAGACAGTCAGGACCTATGCAAGTTAGAACAACAACTGTTAATGGTAATAGTTATCCCAAATAGACAAAACGAGTCTCATCAAATGGTAGAAAATTGAAATTTTATCAAGAATCTTTTTGGATTGAAATGTTATAAAACTAGGAATCAAAAACAGGAAGAAGATTGGAAAATTCACAAATACATGGAAACTAAGGAGTGCACTCCTCAATACCTAATGGGTCAAAGAAATCAAGGGGAAAAAAACAATGTATTGAAACAAATTAAAATAGAAACAACATACCATAACTTATGCAGCAAAAGCATTTTTAAGAAGAAAGTTTATAGTAATAAGTGCCTGCATTAATTTTAGAAAAATATCTCAAACAACCACACGTTATATCTCAAGGATCTAGAAAAAAATAAATCCAAAGTTAAGAGAAACATGGAAATAAAGATCTGTAAATAAATGAAATAGAGAACATGAAAACAGAAAAAAGATCAATGAAACTAAAAGTTGGATTTTTGAAAAGATCATCAAAATTGAATAACTGATAGAACTAGTCATGAAAAATAAGAGATGATGCAAAATTTTAAATGAAAAGGAACCATTATAAATAATACCACACAAATAGAAAGGATTTTAAGGGATAACTATGAACAATTACACAACAACAAATTGGATAACCTAGAAGAAATGGATAAATTACTGGAATCATACAACTTACCAAGACTGAATCATGAAGGTAGATACTGAAAATCTGAACAGAACAGTAAAAAATAAGGAGACTGAATTGGTAATCAAAAAACTCCCAACACATACAATTCCAAGACCAGATGGCTTCCCTGGTGAATTTTACCACACATTTAAAGAATGAATGCCAATCCTTCTCAACTACTAAAAAGTCAAAGAGGTGGGAACACTCTCAGACTTATTTTATGGACCAGCATTACTCTGATACCAAAACTAGATAAGGATATTATAAGAAATTATGAACCAATAGTGCTAATAAAGGTAGATGTAAAATTTCTCACCAAAACACTATCAATTTGAATTCCATAGCACACCATCAGGAGGGATTGACCCCTGGGATACAAGGAAGGTTAAAAATATACAAATCAGTAAATATCATATTATTAGAATGAAAGATAAAATCATATGATCATCTCACCAGGTGGGGAAAAAAATAATTTGACGAAATTCAACATCCTTTCATGATAAAAAAAAATCTCAGCAAATTAGGTTGGAAGGCACTTACTTCAACATAATAAAGGCCACCTGTGATAAGCCCACAGATAACATCATCCTCAATGCAGAAAAATTGAAAGCTTTTCCTCTAAGAAGAGAAACAAGATAAGGGGGCCCACTTTCACCACTCCTTTTCATGATTGGACTCAAGTCTCAGACAAAGTTGGCAAGAAAATAAAAGACATCAAAGTAAGAAGGGACAAAGTTAAATTGTCTGTTTGCAAATAACATGATCTTATATACAGAAAACCTAAACACTGCATCAAAAAATTTTAGAACACATCAGTGAATTTGGTAAATTTAAAATACCTATGATCAACATACAAAAGTCAGTTACATTTCTATACACTAAGGACAAAGTATCTGAAAAAGAAATAATGAAAATAATCTCATTTACAATACAGCAAACACAGTAAAATAATTAGAAATGCATTTAACAAAGGAGGTAAAAAGATCTATACACCAATACTATATGACACTGAGGACAGAAATTGAAGAAGACATAAAGGGAAAGATATCCCCATTTCCTCTATAAAAAGAATATTGTTAAAACGTCCATACTACCCAAAGCCAATAACACATTCAATGCAAGCCTATCAAAATTTCAATGACATCTTTTCACAGAATAGAAAAAGCGACCTAAAATTTGTGTGGAACCACAAAAGACTCCAAATACCCAAACAATCCACAGAATGAACAACAAAGCTAGAGAGATCACACTGTCTGATCTCAAACTATATTACAATGTATAGTATTTGAAACAGCATGAAACAATGGAACAGAATCACGAGCTCAGAAATAAGCCCATGCATAATTGGTCAGCTAATATTTCACAAGGGAGCTAAGAATATTTAGAGGAAAAGACTCTTCCATAAATGGTATTGGGTAAAACGAGTTATCCACACGAGAAGAAGAAAATTGGATTCCTATCTTATACCACTCACAAAAATTCACTTGAAATGGGTTAAAGACTTAAATTTGAGACCTGAAACCATAAAACTCATGGAAGAAAACACAGCTTTCTACGACAAGCTCCTTGACCTAGGTTTTGCCAAAAAAATGTTGGGGTATGACATTAAAAATACAGGCTGCAAATGCAAAAATAGACAAGTGAGACTACATCAAATAAAAAAGCTCATGCACAGCCCAGAAAACAACTAAATAAAAAGGCAATCTATGGAGTGGGAGAAAATTTCTTCAAATCATCTTAGAAAAGGTTAATATAGGAACTCATACAATATTGTTCAAATGACTATTATCAAAAAGACAAAACAAGTGGTGGCAAGGATATTAAAGGAAAGAGAACACTTGTACACTGTTGTTGGGAATGTAACTTGGTACAGATCAGATCAGTCGCTCAGTCGTGTCCGACTCTTTGCGACCCCATGAACCGCAGCACGCCAGGCCTCCCTGTCCATCACCAGCTCCCGGAGGTCACTCAGACTCGCATCCATCGAGTCAGTGATGCCATCCAGCCATCTCATCCTCTGTCGTCCTCTTCTCCTCCTGCCCTCAATCCCTCCCAGCTTCAGAGTCTTCTCCAATGAGTCAACTCTTCGCATGAGGTGGCCAAAATACTGGAGTTTCAGCTTTAGCATCATTCCCTCCAAAGAAATTCCAGGGCTGATCTCCTTCAGAATGGACTGGTTGGATCTTCTTGCAGTCCAAGGGACTCTCAAGAGTCTTCTCCAACACCACAGTTCAAAAGCATCAATTCTTCGGCACTCAGCCTTCTTCACAGTCCAGCTCTCACATCCATACATGACCACAGGAAAGACCATAGCCTTGACTAGGCGAACCTTTGTTGGTAAAGTAATGTCTCTGCTTTTGAATATGCTATCTAGGTTGGTCATAACTTTCCTTCCAAGGAGCAAGCGTCTTTTAATTTCATGGCTGCAGTCACCATCTGCAGTGATTTTGGAGCCCAGAAAAACAAAGTCTGACACTGTTTCCACTGTTTCCCCATCTATTTCCCATGCAGTGATGGGACCAGATGCCATGATCTTCGTTTTCTGAATGTTGAGCTTTAAGCCAACCTTTTCACTCTCCACTTTCACTTTCATCAAGAGGCTTTTTAGCCCCTCTTCACTTTCTGCCATAAGAGTGGTGTCATCTGCATATCTGAGGTTATTGATATTTCTCCCGGCAATCTTGATTCCAGCTTGTGTTTCTTCCAGTCCTGCATTTCTCATGATGTACTCTGCATATAAGTTAAATAAACATGGTGACAATATGCAGCCTTGACGTACTCCTTTTCCTATTTGGAACCAGTCTGTTGTTCCATGACCAGTTCTAACTGTTGCTTCCTGACCTGCATACAGATTTCTTAAGAGGCAGATCAGGTGGTCTGGTATTCCCATCTCTTTCAGAATTTTCCATAGCTTATTGTGATCCACACAGTCAAAGGCTTTGGCATAGTCAATAAAGCAGAAATAGATGTTTTTCTGGAACTCTCTTGCTTTTTCCATGATCCAGCGGATGTTGGCAATTTGATCTCTGGTTCCTCTGCCTTTTCTAAAACCAGCTTGAACATCAGGAAGTTCACGGTTCACATATTGCTGAAGCCTGGCTTGGAGAATTTTGAGCATTACTTTACTAGCGTGTGAGATGAGTGCAATTGTTCGGTAGTTTGAGCACTCCTTGGCATTGCCTTTCTTTGGGATTGGGATGAAAACTGACCTGATGGCCATGATGGAGTGGCCATCATGGTTAACAGAAGAGTCCGAAATGCAGTACTTGGATGCAATCTCAAAAATGACAGAATGATCTCTGTTCGTTTCCAAGGCAAACCATTCAATGTCACAGTAATACAAATCTATGCCCCAACCAGTAACGCCGAAGAAGCTGAACTTGAAAGGTTCTATGAAGACCTACAAGACCTTTTAGAACTAACACCCAAAAAAGATGTTCTTTTCATTATAGGGGACTGGAATGCAAAAGTAGGAAGTCAAGAAACACCTGGAGTAACAGGCAAATTTGGCCTTGGAATCCGGAATGAAGCAGGGCAAAGACTAATAGAGTTTTGCCAAGAAAATGCACTGGTCATAGCAAATACCCTCTTCCAACAACACAAGAGAAGACTCTATACATGGACATCACCAGATGGTCAACATCGAAATCAGATTGATTATATTCTTTGCAGCCAAAGATGGAGAAGCTCTATACAATCAGCAAAAACAAGACCAGGAGCTGACTGTGGCTCGGACCATGAACTCCTTATTGCCAAATTCAGACTGAAATTGAAGAAAGTAGGGAAAACTACTAGACCATTCAGGTATGACCTAAATCAAATCCCTTATGATTATACAGTGGAAGTGAGAAATAGATTTAAGGGCCTAGATCTGATAGATAGAGTGCCTGATGAACTATGGAATGAGGATCGTGACATTGTAGAGGAGACAGTGATCAAGACCATCCCCATGGAAAAGAAATGCAAAAAAGCAAAATGGCTGTCTGGGGAGGCCTTGCAAATAGCTGTGAAAAGAAGAGAAGCGAAAAGCAAAGGAGAAAAGGAAAGATATAAACATCTAAATGCAGAGTTCCAAAGAATAGCAAAAAGAGATAAGAAAGCCTTCTTCAGTGATCAATGTAACTTGGTACAGGCACTATGTAAAACTGCATAAAGTTTCCTTGAAAAATTAAAAATAAAACTAAAACTACCATACTACTATATGATCCAGAAATCCCATTTCTGGATATAGAGCCAAAGAAAATTTAATAACTACCTGAAAGAAATATCTGCAGCCCCTTGTTCATTGCAACATTATTCACAATAGCCAAGACATGGAAACAATCAAAGTGCCTGTGCATGAACGGATAAAGAAAATGTGTGTGTAAATGTATATACATATATACACAATGAAATATTATTCGGTCATAAAAAAGAGGAAATCCTGAATGTCATGACAACATGCATAAACCATGAAGGCATTATGCCAAGTGAAGTAAGTCAGAGAAAGAGAGATACTGTATGATTTCACTTATATGTGGGATCTACGAGCCAAACTCAGAGAAACAGAGAGTAGAATGGTGGTTGCCAGGTGCTGCAGGGACGGGAAACAAGGAGATGTTGTTCAAAGGTACAAACTTCCAACTATAAGATCAACAAGTTCAGGGGATCTAATATTCAGTATGGTGACTATAGTTAACAATACTATGTTGTATCCTTCAAAGTTGCTGAGAGACTGGATCTTAAATATTCTTACAACCAACACCAACACAGAAAAGGTAACTGAATGTGTGTGTGCCCAGTCCTGTCCAACTCTTTCTGACCTCATGGACTGTAGCCCACCAGGCCCCTCCGTCCATGGGATTCTCCAGGCAAGAAGGCTGGAGTAGGTTGCCATTTCACTTCCAGGGGATTTTCCCAACCCAGGAATTGATCCTGAATCTCTCACACAGCGCCCACATCTCCTGCACTCCAGGCAGATTCTTTACCACTAAACCACCAGAGCAGTTTGAACACAGGTGTACAGTAAATATTGACTGGTTTCTCTGGGATGGCTGAGGAAGGCTGGTCTCTACCTTTGAGAGACCCTAGGTCATGCTCATTTACTTTGTGGCTGGTTAGTTAACCTGCTGCTGTCCAATGTCCCTGGAGCTAGACAGACAAGCAGACCTATATATCTCAAACTCAGAGTAGAAGTCAGAGTTCTGGACTTTCCTGGTGGCTCAGTGGTTAAGCATCCTCCTGCCAGTGCACGGTCCACGGGTTCCATTCCTACTGCGAAAAGATTCCACATGTCAAGGAGCAAAGAAGCCCATGGGCAACAACTGAACCTGCACTCTAGAGCCCATGCTCTGCAACAAGAAAAGCCACTGCTCACCACAACTAGAGAAAGCCCGAGCACAGCAATGAAGCCTCAGCACAGCCAAAAATAAACAAACACACACACAAAAGAAGTCAGAGCTTCTCCATTCACTAATACGACCTTAGGAAAACCAGTTAGCTGCTCTGGGCTTCAACTTCCCCATCAGAAAAAAATGAGCTTGGACAAAAATCTCACTCCCACCTATTCTACATTCTTACAGTGCTAAGAATGCACAGCCAGACATCCACAGAGAGGAAAGGGATTACTCAACAAATGATGCCAGAGTTTAGCCATTTACAAAAAAAGGAAAGTCAACCAAGATC
This sequence comes from Tragelaphus eurycerus, assembly GCA_935064755.1. Classification (NCBI taxonomy): domain Eukaryota; kingdom Metazoa; phylum Chordata; class Mammalia; order Artiodactyla; family Bovidae; genus Tragelaphus; species Tragelaphus eurycerus. Next base: position 360,096 of record CAKXYN010000251.1, read on the forward strand.
CAAACTTTATAACACATGTCAAAATAACTCCAGAGGGATAAGCATATACAAGATAAAAATAAATCACAAGAAAAATAAGAAAATAAAGCCTTGAATAGCCTTATGATCAGAAGGTAAAATAATTTTAAATTCAAAGTATATGAAGAAAACTGAAAAGGAAAACATTGGGAAATTTACTACATCAGAAAAGAAAACCAGTATTCTTAGAAATGTACGCAAACATAAAAGGCAACTGCAAAATGAGAAAACCACAACAAAAAGAACAAAGATTTATGTCCTACTCTCCACCTGATAGCATCTTCTTCTCTCAGTATTCCACACAGGAAAGGCACGGCCTAAACCCGACCCAGGAACCAGAGGGAAGCTGTGTAAGCTCAGCGACCTGAGAACCACATGACAGCTCCACACCAAAAAACAGAGCTGTTTCTAAAAGCCTGAGTAACTATCAAATAGCATCCACCGGCAAACAGAACCCAGGGTAGGAATGACTGAGGCTCTTACCTAATTTTGTAGATGAGAAAACGCAGGCCCAGAACAGCTAAATGAGATTGCAAAGTCATAACACCTGGTAAGCGTTAACACCAATTTTGGAACCCAGCTGGTGTCCTGCCTCAGCTGATCCATCTATGAAATGAAGACGTTGGATTAGACCCGTGGTTCTCCAAGTGCAGTGGCCAGACCAGCAGCATGAATCTCACATGAGTAGTCCTTGGCAATGCAAACTCTCAGGTCTCCCCAGATCCAGAATCCTCACCACTGGAATGGGGCCCAGCAATCTGTGGTCCCACAAGCCCTCTAGGTGCTTCCTATGTGCACTGAAGTTTGGAAAACCGCTGGATTCCAGGATGTCTAAGGGCCCTTCTCGACATTTTCCTGAATGTCTGAGCATTGACCTCCAGGCCATTTGGCACAAAATCACACTACTCTTAACCTAGGACCAAAGAGTGGTATATAAAGGAAAAGTCTGATTGCAGTTTGTAATAGTGGGAATAAATGTTGCCCCCTTGGTGGAACTTACACCTATTGTAAGTAAAATAGGTGTAAGTTTTTCTCATGTTAAAAGCTCCTTGTCTGGATTCACTTCTATATGACATGCTGGTACTCCTAAACCAGGCCTTCTTCCTGGGGTCTGTTAGAGAGAGGACCAATGAGACCCTTTTCAAAAAAAAAGCCAAGTGGATTGGGGGCAAGGGGAGGGACAAGGAAGAGATGGCCTGTCAATCACCTTTTTGCAGCAAATTCTCTTAGGCTTAGAGGCCCCCAGGACGAGTTGTAGAAATGTGCTGGAGGGAACAGCAGGGGCCAACCTTCCCTGAGCCTGGCTGCCCCCGTTCATTCTACCCTGGCCTTGGTCAGATTTCAATGCCAGCTCAAGGCTAGCTGACACGGAGGGAATCTCCTAGCCTGACAGTGAGGTCCTGGCCTGTGTTGAGGCCATCAGACTTTCCACCCCGGGAAGGGGCTCTGCTCCTGGGCCATCCTTGCCTAATCGTCGTCACCCAGCAGGGGCGGATGTTGCCTAGGCCAAAGCGCAGCACCCTCCCTGACAGCCCCCAGCCGTGCAGTGCCCTCACCCCAGCAGCTCCTGGGCCCACAGCCCCTCACCCCAGCAGCCCCCTGGAACCACAACCCCTCTGGCGCCACAGCCCCCTCACCCAAGCAGCCGCCAGCCCCGCAGTGCCCTCACCCCAGCAGCACCTTCGTCCTACACACTCCTGGCCATGAAGCCCCCTCACCACAGGAGCCACCTGGCCCCACAGCCCCCTCACCCAGCAGCACCACTGAGGCCACCTTAACTGTTGGCTCTCACCTCTGCCCCCACTTTCCAGCCAGAGCAATTGAGGAGGTTTTATGTTGGATGAAAGTGACACAAAACCAGCTCCACTGACCCAAACAGAGCCTGTGCTCTGAAGGATGGAAGGGGACAAGGGGAAGATGGCAATCGTGTCCAAGGGAGGGTTGAAGACTTTAAACATTTACTTTGATTTGTGGGAGGCAGCTCTTGAAAGTCAGTGGAGGGACCCCACCTCAAGGGGCCAGAAAGACAGACTATGGAGCCCTGGGCTGCCCACCATCTTTCCCCACCGGCACCCTCCTGGCCTGCCTGTCTTAATGAGATGATGGAGGACACTTGAGCCACTTGGCCTCGTCGTTCACCAGAGGAACATAAAGGCCTTGAGGTGGGAAAGCCAAAGGCCCTCAAGCTGTGCGCAGGAGACTCTGTTTTCTGTCACAGAGTCTGTGGCATGGAGACTGCAGTGTGCTCCGATTGAGGGGCACCATGCTATTGAGAACATGAAGGAAGAAAAAACTGTTGAGGGGAGGCAGATTCCTCAGGCTTCCCAAGAAAGATGGGGTGCTTCACTTGTAGCATGTGTAAGCTGTTTTTAGGACTTGATTAATATCGTTAAGCAACTGAATGCCTTCAGAAACTTCCAGTTAGAACCGGCAAAAACAAAATCTAAACATCGTAAAGTAATTCATGATACTGAGAGTAAGTATGGCTCTATCAACCTGTATGATAAGAGATACAAAATCATCTTATGAGCTTACAGATGATGAAAATCAATGGAAACCAGGTATCGCAGAGGCAGTTATTGCGGAAATTAAAAACAAAACTTGAGGAAAAGTCTGACGGTAAAAGCCATCCTGAACGAATTATTCATCTTGGCATGAAAGTTTTGAAGAATGCAGAATTGCTCAGAAATATGAATCAGAACGTTGATGAGCCTATTTTAGAGCACTTGAAAGACTTGTTCGCAACTTCTCAGATGCTGGAGAGCCTACGAATTTCACAGTTGAACTTCTCTGAATTCAGTGACGATTTCTCAAATGAAGTGTTGACTGACACATATCTAATAAAGTCATACCTGGATGATTTTCATCCTACTGTTCTCATGGACCACAAGATATAGGCTGCATTGGGTGCTAAATACATTGGAAGAAGAATGTAACCCAGAATGCATTAAGGAACAGGATAGCAAAGGAAACGGAACTTCTAGAAAAGGGTACAAAACAACTTTCAAGGACTCATACTTCAGCTACTTTTGTAGTCTGGAAATTCCTAAATTTAGAATACTAAGTGGGGTTGGTACAGGTAACATTGCTGAAGATCAATTGCAGTTCTCTTTCATGAGTGTACAAGATCAGTATTTTACTCAACAGGACAAGACGCACAGAATGATGACTATGACATAGGCGAAGAATCAAGAGAGAAGAAGCAAAGCCAGAGGAAGAAAATGATTAAGCAGAAGTGGAAGAAGAACCCTAAAATAAACACGACTCTGTTGAATGCAAGCTGCAGTGAGCCAAGGGCATTATATATCATTAGAGAATAGTTTAAACATTATCTGCACTGCTTATACCTTAAAAAAAAAAATGTTTCTAGGCAGCTAAATAAGCAGCCTTTAAAAGGTTTTAAAACCAGTGCTTTCTTCTTAGAATTTTAGTGGTCTCCACTTTTCTACCAGATACATAATTTACTTCATCCTTGAACATCCATAGTTTGCTTCTCGAGAAGTTCTTTTGTCCTAAGTATACACCTACAGCTGTAAAATATCAGAATCCTTAAAGCAAACTAAGAGTGGTATAGAAAGCCTTCTTGAGAAACCAATTGAAGTAGTTTTCAAATTAGCTTACTTGACTTGTGCCTTCATCATTATGCAGTAGAAAGGTAGTCTCTTGTGCACACTAGTACACAATGCACTTTTAACTGAACCATGTGCATGGTAAGGGTTCCAGTAAAGCCACCTTCAAAAACTGTCAGCTTATTTGAGGACCTTCGTACTGATGGTTGAATGAAAAGAAATTTAGAGAAAAGTGATTCATCACTGAGGTGTTAATAAATTCTTACCTTCATTTTATATTTAGCAGAGCAGTTTTTGTAGCATTCTACCTTCCAGGAATGGTACCTGTTCACCTTTTGGTAAACTTGTATCAGATTATTTTCCTGAAAGAAGGCTAAAATATCAAGGAGCAAAAGATGCTCTAGAGTTGTGGTCCCCCACGTTTTTTGGCACCATAGATAAGTTTCAAGGAAGACAATTTTTCCACGGACCAGGGAGGAGGGGGATGCTTTGGGGATGATTCAGGGGCATTACATTCATTGTGCACTTTATTTCTATTATTATTACATCAATTCCACCTCAGATCATGAGGCACTACGTCCTGGAGTTTGGGGATGTCTGATCTAGAATCAGTCAGTTCAGTCCCTCAGTCCTGTCTGACTCTGCGACCCCATGAACTGCAGCACGCCAGGCCTCCCTGTCCAACCCCAACTCCCGGAGCTTGCTCAGACTTATATCCATCGAGTCAGTGATGCCACCCAACCATCTCATTCTCTGTCTCCTGCTCTACAGTACTGGTTTTCAAAGTGCAGCTCCCAATGTAATGGTCTAGGAGGTCACACAGTGCAAGTGAGCCCAGATCTGCACTTTGGCTAAGACAACAGAGGAAGAGGCTCACCTCCATCTAAGACCAACTTTCATTCACTGGCCCCAAATTGTTGCGGGTAAAGTGACCAGGACAACAAGGGCTCTTCTGGAGAGGAGACTAGAGCTCCTTGGAGCTTAAGTCACACACCCCTCTGAGGAAAATGATTTCCTGGAGGAAGTAGACAAATGCATAAGGCAAAACTAATGACAGAAGTCATAGATACAGTGATGCCATTTATATAAAGTTTTAAAACATGCCAAAAATGCTATGTACTTTGGGATATAAGTCTATATTTAACAACCTCTTTCATTTCCCATCAAGGTAGGCAACGTGCATGGGAATGAAACACCAAAATCATAACACCAGTTACCATTTGAGGAAAGGATGTGCAGACCTCCAACTCCGTTTCTATTGTTTTATTTCTTAAACTCAGCAGAGATTACCTGGGCCCCAAGGAAGTTTCTATTAGTGCTCATACTAATATTGCTATAGTCTCAGGTGTGACTTTAAGTAGTAGATGGGCCTAATCTCTAGAATTGGGGTAAGGAAGTGGGTAAAAAGTAGTTAATCAGAGAAAGGGAGTTTGGGGGGAAGGCCTCGTTCTACAATTAGTTAAGGTCACTTAGATACCCATTCAAGATGGTACTAGCAGACTGCTTCTCCAGTATGCTACAATAGCATACTTCACAAGTAACCTCCCTACATCCCATCTCAAGACCCTCACTGTATGGAAGCTCAAATACCTCCAGAGACAAGTTGAACTGAGGCAAAGCTATGAAAGTGGAACAAGATTTGCATCCATAGATCCTTTTTTTTTTTTCCTTTTTTTTTAAATTTTTTAATTTTTTATTTTTTTATTTTGCTTAACTTTACAATATTGTATTGCTTTTACAATACATCAAGATGGATCCGCCGCAAGTATACACGTGTTCCCCATCCTGAACCCTCCTCCCTCTCCCCTCCCCACACCATCCCTCCAGGTCTTCCCAGTGCTCCAGCCCCAGGCATTTGTTATCGGGCATCGTACCTGGACTGATGACTCGTTTCAGATATAATATTATACATATTTCAATGCTATTCTCCCCAATCATCCCACCCTCTCCCGGTCCCAGAGTCCAAAAGTCTGTTCCATACATCAGTGTCTCTTTTGCTGTCTCGTAAATAGGGTTATTTTTACCATCTTTCTAAATGTCATATATATGCATTGCTGCTAAGTCACTTCAGTCGTGTCCGACTCTGTGCGACCCCATAGATGGAAGCCCACCAGGCTCCCCCGTCCCTGGGATTCTCCAGGCAAGAACACTGGAGTGGGTTGCCATTTCCTTCTCCAGTGCATGAAAGTGAAAAGTGAAAGTGAAGTCGCTCAGTCGTGTCTGACTCAGCGACCCCATGGACTGCAGCCCTACCAAGCTCCTCTGTCCATGGGATTTTCCAGGCAAGAGTACTGGAGTGGGGTGCCATTGCCAGTATACTGTATTTGTGTTTTTGTTTCTGGCTTACTTCACTCTGTATAATAGGCTCCAGTTCCATCCACCTCCTTAGAACTGATTCAAATGTATTCTTTTTAATGGCTGAGTAATTCTCCATTGTGTATATGTATCACAGCTTGCTTATCCATTCATCTGTGGATGGACATCTAGGTTGCTTCCACATTCTGGCTATTGTAAACAGTGCTGCTATGAACATTGGGGTACACGTGTCTCTTTCAATTCTGGTTTTCTCAGTGTATATGCCCAGCAGTGGGATTGCTGGATCATAAGGCAGTTCTATTCCCAGTTTTTTGAGGAATGTCCGTACTGTTCTCCATAGTGGCTGTACTAGTTTGCATTCCCACCAACAGTGTAAGAGGGTTCCCTTTCTCCGCACCCTCTCCAGCATTTATTGCTTGTGGACTTTTGGATAGCAGCCATTCTGATTGGCGTGAAATGGTACCTCATAGTGGTTTTGATTTGCATTTCTCTGATAATGAGTGATGTTGAGCATCTTTTCATGTGTTTGTTAGCCATCTGTATGTCTTCTTTGGAGAAATGTCTATTTAGTTCTTTGGCCCATTTTTTGATTGGGTCATTTATTTTTCTGGAATTGAGCTGCAGGAGTTGCTTGTATATTTTTGAGATTAGTTTTTTGTCTGTTGCTTCATTTGCTATTATTTTCTCCCATTCTGAAGGCTGTCTTTTCACCTTGATTATAGTTTCCTTTGTTGTGCAGAAGCTTTTTAAGTTTGATTAGGTCCCATTTGTTCATTTTTGATTTTATTTCCAATATTCTGGGAGTTGGGTCATGGAGGATCCTGCTGTGATGTAAGTCAGAGAGTGTTTTGCCTATGTTTTCCTCTAGGAGTCTTATGGTTTCTGGTCTTACATTTAGCTCTTTAATCCATTTTGAGTTTATTTTTGTGTATGGTGTTAGAAAGTGTTCTAGTTTCATTCTTTTACAAGTGTTTGACCAGTTTTCCCAGCACCACTTGTTAAAGAGATTGTCTTTAATCCATTGTATATTCTTGCCTCCTTTGTCAAAGATAAGGTGACCATATGTGCGTGGATTTATATCTGGGCTTTCTATTTTGTTCCATTCATCTATATTTCTGTCTTTGTGCCAGTACCATACTGTCTTGATGACTGTGGCTTTGTAGTAGAGCCTGAAGTCAGGCAGGTTGATTCCTCCAGTTCCATTCTTCTTTCTCAAGATAGCTTTGGCTATTCGAGGTTTTTTGTATTTCCATACAAATTCAGAAATTATTTGTTCTAGCTCTGTGAAGAATACCATTGGTAGCTTGATGGGGATTGCATTGAATCTATAAATTGCTTTGGGTAGTATACTCATGTTCACTATATTGATTCTACCAATCCATGAACATGGTATATTTCTCCATCTATTAGTGTCCTCTTTGATTTCTTTCACCAGTGTTTTATAGTTTTCTATATATAGGTCTTTAGATTCTTTAGGAAGATATATTCCTAAGTATTTTATTCTTTTCATTGCAATGGTGAATGGAATTGTTTCCTTAATTTCTCTTTCTAGTTTCTCGTTATTAGTGTATCCTTTACATCTTTTTTTCAGTGACATTCTGTTAACTCTCAAGCTGTCCTCCTCAATTCCACCATCATTCCCAAGCACCTAGAATTAGGGTCACTGTCACTCCCCATATAGGCCTCCTTTCCCTGGAAGCACCCCATGCCCCCAGGTCTATTCATTCCTCTACTCATCTGCTCTCAAGTTTCCTGTCCCAATTCCTCAAAACCCTGCCTCATGTAATACCTGGATAATGATATATCCAGGTATTATAGTATTATAATATTTTCAGGCAGGGTGTGACTCCATGTTAACACACAATGTAGTTGTCTCTGAAAGGTCCTATGAAATGATGCTAAGATAGGCAATTTCAGACCCTGTTGCAAAGTAGGGGAAGCAAATTTTAGAGGATTTTTAACTTAAATTATGTAAAGACACAGCAATTTAATGTGTAAGCTCTCTGACCTGCAAAATTTGAAATTTAGAATGAGCTAAACACAAAGTAAACAAACATTAACACTGATGCAATTCTCTGCCATCTTATATATAATTTTAATGACCAAATTGAAAGACTTTTTTTTTTTTTTTTTTCCTATGAACTTGTCCCCCTCAATCTAAAGATACTGATGTGTGTCTTTGTTAGTCAGTCAGCCATATCCAACTGTTTGCAACCTCATGGACTGTAGCCCACCAGGCTCCTCGGTCCATGGCATTCTCCTGGCAAGAAGACTGGAGTGGGTTGCGATTTCCTCCTCCACGGGATCTTCCCAAGCCAGCGATTGCACTTGTGTCTCCGGCATTGCAGGCATATTTTTTACCATCCCTCTGGCAATATGAAATGTACTGGTATATAGAGAAATTACACAAACTTTCCTGACATTCAAGGCTCAACTTTAATCTCACTCACTGGGGGCTCTCCAAATGCATAAATGTGATCCTACACATAGTAGCATTTGACTTTGTAACTTGTACAATTAACCAATATAGAGGAAGCAACTTGTTTATAGTAATTTAACAAATGTTTAAGGGGCCTCCTTGGTGGTTCAGGGGTAAAGAATCCGCTTGGCAATGCAGGGGATGTGGGCTGAATTACTGGTCAAGGAAACCTGTGTTCTAGAGTCAGGGAGCCACTACTGAGCCCACATGCCTACAGCCATGCTCCACAACAAGAGAAGCCTCCACATTGAGAAGCCAGCACCCTTCAACTAGAGACTAGACCCTGCTTGCTGAAACTATAGAAAAGCCTGTGCAGCAATGAAGACCCAGTGGAGGCATAAATAAATAAATCTTTCAAATAAACAAATAAAGGTCTGAGTATTTACTCTGTTCCAGTTATCATTCTAGGTGTTTGAGGGACATAGTGAAGAAACAGACAATAAGCTCTGCTTTTGAGGCACTTAACTCTTGGTGGTGCTCGGAGAGCCTGGGGAGTTAGGACAGGAGTAATAAAAACAAAGATAAAATTGATTAACTGGGAAAAGTTCAAAGCTATGAAGGAAATAGAAAGGGTGGTAATAAAAGAGTGTTTGAGGGTGTCACTGGGTGACAAGTTGTAGTCAGCGATGATCCGCTGTGAGTGTTCTTTGAGTCAAACCTGAATTCCACAACCATGTTGGATTCATGTCAATGTTTGGCAAAACCAATTCAATACTGTAAAGTAATTAGGCTCCAAGTAAAATAAATAAATTAAAAAAAAAAAAAAAAAAACTAAACTGAATTCCAAGGAGGAGGCAGCCATAGGACAATTTTGGAGGACGATTCCCATGAAAATTACTAAGAACGTAAAAGAACATAAGAGTGGGGGTGGGGGCATTTCTTCTGTACAGAAGGCAAGCATTTACTGATTGAGTGTAGACAAGAGAACCAAATTAAAACTCTGCTTCCTCTGAATAAAAAGGGCATGCTTAGAAGAGGAGACGACCCGGATAAACCTCACTAACACAAGTCACTTCAGTCGTGTCCCACTCTGTGCGACCCCATAGACGGCAGCCCACAAGGCTCCCTGTCCCTGGGATTCTCCAGGCAAGAACACTGGAGTGGGTTGCCATTTCCTTCTCCAATGCATGAAGTGAAAAGTGAAAATGAAGTTGCTCAGTCATGTCCGACTCTTCTTGACCCCGTGGACTGCAGCCCACTAGGCTCCTCAGTCCATGGGATTTTCCAGGCAAGATTACTGGAGTCGGGTGCCATTGCCTTCTCTGGGACAAACCTCACTGCTGCTGCTGCTGCTGCTGTTAAGTCACTTCAGTCGTGTCCGACTCTGTGTGACCCCATTGACGGCAGCCACCAGGCTCCCCCGTCCCTGGGATTCTCCCGGCAAGAACACTGGAGTGGGTTGCCATTTCCTTCTCCAATGCATGGAAGTGTAAAGTGAAAGTGAAGTTGCTCAGTCGTGTCTGAATCTTAACGACCCCATGGACTGGAGCCTACTAGGCTCCTCCATCCATGGGATTTTCCAGGCAAGAGTACTGGAATGGGTGCCATTGCCTTCTCCGAGACAAACCTCACTAATACCCCTTACTTCTGATAATGCTCATTGTATACGATCATGTTAAATATTCACAAAAAACCTATGGGGTGGTAATTATTCTCTTTGTTAAGTGAAACTGGCCGAGCCCCACAGCTTTTAACAACAAAGGGACAGAATATGTAACATGATCAAGAATATCTGTTTGCAATCGACAGACAACTTCCTATTATTTAAGGGTTGGAGACTGAGATTCTCTAATCAAAGAGAAGAATTAACAATCAGATTTTCTTGCCAACTCAGAAAAATGAAACTGAACTATTTGCTAAATAACAGAGTGATAATTTCTAGATAGTGAGATTAAGGGTGATTTTTATCTTCTTAATCAAGGCTCTGTTCCTTACAAGCTGTGTAACCTTGAGAAGGTTGCTAAACATCTCTGTGTTTTGGTTTCCTGATTTGCAAGAGATGGATAATAACACTACTCACATCATAAGGCTGTTGCAAGGAGTAAATAACATAATCCATGTGTTTAAAATAGTGCCCAAACTATAAGTACTTAATAAATGCTAATCATTATCATTATCTCAATATAATTTTAATTTGAATTGCTTGAGCATAATAAGTTAATGTGTTCAAAAGCCATTTGTCCATATGTTTAAAAATCATTTATATGTATCTATAATTTATCTTCTTCTCCCTTACCCCTAGGGGGCTCCCTATCCTAGCCCTACCTGGTATTTGAACTTCTAAACTACCGACCTGCTTGCCTGCCTGCCTGACTCTACCCACTATGCTACTGTGGCCTGCTTATCTGTGTATTCTTGCCACCTCTTCTTTATATCTTCTGCTTCTCTTAGATCCATACCATTTCTGTCCTTTATCGAGCCCATCTTTGCATGAAATGTTCCTTTGGTATCTCTGATTTTCTTGAAGATATCCCTAGTCTTTCCCATTCTGTTGTTTTCCTCTATTTCTTTGCATTGATCGCTGAAGAAGGCTTTCTTATCTCTTCTTGCTATTCTTTGGAACTCTGCATTCAGATGTTTATATCTTTCCTTTTCTCCTTTGCTTTTCGCTTCTCTTCTTTTCACAGCTATTTGTAAGACCTCTCCAGACAGCCATTTTGCTTTTTTGCATTTCTTTTCCATGGGGATGGTCTTGATCCTTGTCTCCGGTACAATGTCACGAACCTCATTCCATAGTTCATCAGGCACTCTATCTATCAGATCTAGGCCCTTGAATCTGTTTCTCACTTCCACTGTATAATCATAAGGGATTTGATTTAGGTCATAGCTGAATGGTCTAGTGGTTTTCCCTACTTTCTTCAGTTTAAGACTGAATTTGGCAATAAGGAGTTCATGGTCTGAGCCACAGTCAGCACCTGGTCTTGTTTTTTTCTGACTGTATAGAGCTTCTCCATTTTGGCTGCAAAGAATATAATCGATCTGATTTCGGTGTTGACCATTTGGTGATGTCCATGTGTAGACTCTTCTCTTGTGTTGTGGGAAGAGGGTATGTGCGATGACCAGTGCATTTTCTTGGCAAAACTCTATCAGTCTTTGCCCTGCTTCACTCCGTATTCCAAGGCCAAATTTGCCTGTTACTCCAGGTTTTTCTTGACTTCTTACTTTTGCATTCCAGTCCCTTATAATGAAAAGGACATCTTTTTTGGGTGTTAGTTCTAAAAGGTCTTGTAGGACTTCATAGAACCGTTCAACTTCAGCTTCTTCAGCATTACTGGTTGGAGCATAGACTTGGATTACTGTGACATTGAATGGTTTGCCTTGGAAACGAACAGAGATGATTCTGTCGTTTTTGAGATTGCATCCAAGTACTGCATTTTGGACTCTTTTGTTGACCCTGATGGCCACTCCATTTCTTCTGAGGGATTCCTGACCGCAGTAGTAGATATAATGGTCATCTGAGTTAAATTCACCCATTACAGTCCATTTTAGTTTGCTGATTCCTAGAATGTCAATATTCACTCTTGCCATCTCTTGTTTGACCACTTTCAATTTGCCTTAATTCATGGACCTGAACATTCCAGGTTCCTATGCAATATTGCTGTTTATAACATCGGACTTTGCTTCTATCACCAGACACATCCACAGCTGGGTATTCTTTTTTCTTTGGCTCCATCACTTCATTCTTTCTGGAGTTATTTCTCCACTGATCTCCAGTAGCATTTTGGGCCCCTACTGTCCTGGGGAGTTTCTCTTTCATTATCCTAACATTTTGACTTTTCATACTGTTCATGGGGTTCTCAAGGCAAGAATACTGAAGTGCTTTGCCATTCCCTTCTCCAGCAGACCACATCCTGTCAGATCTCTCCACAGAAGAATTGTACAAAAAAGATCTTCATGACCCAGATAATCACGATGGTGTGATCACTGACCTAGAGCAAGACATCCTGGAATGTGAAGTCAAGTGGGCCTTAGAAAGCATCACTATGAACAAAGCTAGTGGAGGTGATGGAATTCCAGTGGAGCTATTCCAAATCCTGAAAGATGATGCTGTGAAAGTGCTGCACTCAATATGCCAGCAAATTTGGAAAACTCAGCAGTGGCCACAAGATTGGAAAAGGTCAGTTTTCATCCCAATCCCAAAGAAAGGCAATGCCAAATAATGCTCAAACTACCGCACAACTGCACTCATCTCACATGCTTGTAAAGTAATGCTCAAAATTCTCCAAGCCAGGCTTCAGCAATATGTGAACCGTGAACTTCCTGATGTTCAAGCTGGTTTTAGAAAAGGCACAGGAACAAGAGATCAAATTGCCAACATCCGCTGCATCATGGAAAAAGCAAGAGAGTTCCAGAAAAACATATATTTCTGCTTTATTGACTATGCCAAAGCCTTTGACTGTGTAGATCACAATAAACTATGGAAAATTTTGAAAGAGATGGGAATACCAGACCATCTGATCTGCCTCTTGAGAAATTTGTATGCAGGTCAGGAAGCAACAGTTAGAACTGGACATGGAACAACAGACTGGTTCCAAATAGGAAAAGGAGTACATCAAGGCTATATATTGTCACCCTGTTTATTTAAGTTATATGCAGAGTACTTCATGAGAAATGCTAGACTGGAAGAAACACAAGTTGGAATCAAGATTGCTGGGAGAAATATCAATAACCTCAGATATGGAGATGACACCACCCTTATGGCAGAAAGTGAAGAGGAACTAAAAAGCCTCTTGATGAAAGTGAAAGTGGAGAGTCAAAAGGTTGGCTTAAAGCTCAACTTTGAGAAAACGAAGATCATGGCATCTAATCCTATCACTACATGGGAAATAGGTGGGGAAACAGTGTCAGACTTTATTTTTCTGGGCTCCAAAGTCACTGCAAATGGTTATTGCAGGCATAAAATTAAAAGATGCTTACTCCTTGGAAGGAAAGTTATGACCAACCTAGATAGCATATTCAAAAGCAGAGACATTACTTCGCCAACAAAGTTTCCCCTAGTCAAGCCTATGGTCTTTTCTATGGTCATGTATGGATGTGAAAGCTGGACTATGAAGAAGGCTGAGCGCCAAAGAATTGATGCTTTTGAACTGTGGTGTTGGAGAAGACTCTTGAGAGTACCTTGGACTGCAAGGAGATCCAACCAGTCCATTCTGAAGGAGATCAGCCCTGGTATTACTTTGGAAGGAATGATGCTGAAGCTGAAACTCCAATATTTTGGCCACTTCATGCAAAGTGTTGACTCATTTTAGAAGACTCTAAAGCTGTGAGGGATTGGGGGCAGGAGGAGAAGGGGACAACAGAGGATGAGATGGCTTGATGGCATCACTGACTCGATGGATGTGAGTCTGAGTGACCTTCTTGAGTTGGTGGTAGACAGGGAGGCCTGGCGTGTTGTGATTAATGGGGTCGCGAAGAGTCTAACACGACTGAGCAACTGATCTGGTCTGATCTGATGATTTATCTACCCATGTCTTTTGCTTGTATTTCTATTATTATCTTCTTCATTTGTATGGGCAAGACATGTTTGAATTTTTTATTTCCTCTTCAGTCTTATGTGTTTTATTAATCTGTTGTACAAATAATATGTATTATTTTTATAAAGAAGAAAAGTGTGGGAATGTAAAACTTGCCAGAAATACCTTGGAAGGCCTTAGCAGAACTTTTCTTGACTCAACTCATTTCTAAATGCACCAAAACTCTTCTGCTAACTTCACCATCATCTCAATGGTTTTTTGCTTTGGAGGCCAACCTCCTTTTCAGGGCAAAGGGCAAACTCTTTACTGGAGCTTTCATGGCCCTATTTACTTTAAAGACACATCTGCCACTCTGCTCTACACTCCTGCCATTTTGATACCTGGCTAGGTGCACACCAACCCACCTCTGCCACTCTTCATGCTGGTTCCTTTACCTAGAGGAACTTCCTTGCCCTTGCCTTTTTACTGCCGCTTGAATTCCTAGCTTCAGGACCCCGTGAAATGCCCCCTCCTTAGCACTTTCCCAGGCACCAGCCCACCCCCTTCATCTACTGGCCATAGCTAATCATCCACTTTCCCTTGCTTCCTTAACACTTATGCTCATCCTTTTTATAGCACTTGACAGAGTGAGTCGTCATTGCCCAAGTCTCTGTCTATCCCTTTAGATCGTAAATGAGAACAAGCCATGGGTCTTAGATACCTGAGTCCCCAAGTCCGAACATAATTCCAGGTATATAGTAGGTGCTTACATGTGCTCAGTGAAAGCTTAAATGACTAGGGTCTGGAGTGTTTGTCCTATAGCTTCAAATGGACAGACTAGTTGTTCCTGACCTGGAAAGACATTTGTATTATTTATCTTGTTTTGTTTGCTTTGTTTGGTAACACACTATCTCCTCTAAAGTGAATAGTGATGGTCTTGTTAAAAAGTCTGAAAAAAGAATATACAGAGATAGGAGGCAACCTATCTCTGAAAGCATTAATACGCTGGTTTCATGGGTGGTTTGACTTCCCTGGTGGCTCAGATGGTAAAAACTTAGAGACGCGGATTTGATCCCTGGGTCAGGAAGATCCCCTGAAGAAAGGGAATGGCAACCCACTCCAGTAGTCTTGCCTCGTAAATCCCATAGACAGAGGATCCTGGTGGGCTACAGTCAATGGGGTTGAAACTTCATGTGGGGGAAAAAACCCCGTATACCTGGGAGTATGCGCTTCTCTCCTAAAGATGAATGGAGGCAGTCCTGTCACAGCATGGGATAGGAAACAGGAATGCCCTAATTAAGCACCTTCCTCACCCCAGGACCTGCATCACATCACCCAGGTCTGCACTCTGCCCAGAAAAAAACATCTGCCTCCTCTTCCTACCCCTCAGTTCAGTTCAGTCATTCACTTAGGTCTGACTTTTTGTGACCCCGTGGACTACACAACACCAGGCTTAGCTGTCCATCACCAACTCCTGGAGTTTACTCAAACTCATGTTTATTGAGTTGGTGATGCCATCCAACTATCTCATCCTCTGTCATCTCTGTCTCCTCCTGCCTTCAACCTTTCCCAGCATCTTCCCCAGTCTTTTCAAATGAGTCAGTTCTTCACATCAAGTGGCCAAAGTATTGGAGTTTCAGCTTCAACATCAGTCCTTCCAATGAATATTCAGGAATCATTTCCTTTATGATTGACTGGTTTGATCTCCTTGCAGTCCAAGGCACTCTCAAGAGTCTCCTCCAATCCCAATGTTCAAAAACCATCAATTCTTTGGTGCTCAGCTTTCCTTGTGTTCCAACTCTCACATCTATACATGACGACTGGAAAAACCATGTCTTTGACTAGACTTCCTAAAGTGACTAGACTTCCTAAAGTGAAAGTGAAAGTGAAGTCACATCTGACTCTCTGCAACCCCATGGGCTGTAGCCTACTAGGCTCCTCTGTCCATGGGATTTTCTAGGCAAGAGTACTGGAGTGGGTTGCCTTTCCCTTCTCCAGGGGATCTTTTCAACCCAGGGATCGAATCTGGGTCTCCCACACTGGAGACAGACACTTTACCATCTGAGCCTCCAGGGAAGGCCACAGGCTTTTTTACAGCCAGGGACCCACTGGGGTTTACAAGCCCATTTTAACAAGGGCCACACAGAGACAACATCCTGTCTTTATTGTCCTTAGCTCGGGCCTGTTGCCCATCTTTTGGGTCCAACACCTCCCTCCTCTGAGAAGCCTTTTCTGAGAAAACACTTTCAATGCCTTTTGACTCACTTGTTTGAGTTCATGCATTACAGTGTAAAGATGGAAATGTTTTACACCGTCAGTGTCCACCAGCCAAAGATCACAAAAACATGCTTGTAGTTGAGTGAGTTCAGTTTGCTATTCATTGCTGTAAGGGAGAACACACATCACAGGGGAAACATGTGATGTCCTCCCAAGTATCAGAAAGAACCTGTTACAGAGGCTGGGGTTTGGTTGAGTTATTTGGGGATGATTTTCCTTCAAGGAAACAGGGATTTACTCTAGATTAGATGTCTTTAGGTAGCTGAGGCAATTCTCTGATTAGTATTTGAGTAAATCTTCCCTGTAGGGAGAGGAGACTAGAACCAGAATAAAGATGTAATTGGTCAAGAAGTTGTAGACATTCATTTTAGCCAAGAGAGGGGGATATTTAGTAATGTATGACCTTCTTTTTGGTCCTGCTTGTTCTCCTTTAAATATGGTCTCAGAGTAGACATGTCTGAAGTTCATGTTCTATGACAGTGTTCTATGACAAGTCCAATAGGAAAGAAAATGGCCAAAGCTGATGTATGTGGTATGTTTCAATTCCAGATTAAAGACCAGGAGAATGGTCCTAGTCCTGGCTCTTCTAGTAACTGGCATGACTTTGGGGCTGCCAGTTAGTAGCTCTAAACTTTAGTTTCCCCATTTATATTTTTTTTAAATTTTTAATAATTTTTTTCTTTTGGTTGTACAATTTTTAATAAATTTATTTTAATTGGAAGTTAATTACTTTAAAAAAGAATGGTCTTAGATTCCATATCTAAATGCCTTTCCAGCCCTGAATCTCTAAGAGAATGTGTGTTTCTCTTGCATCTTTTCTGTCTTTATAGAAAATGTGAAAGAGGACTTCAACACACAATCTTATGTGTGTGCATGCTAAGTTGCTTCAGTTGTGTCCAACTCTGTGTGACCCTATGGACTATAGCCCCCACCCCCAGGTTCCTCTGTCCTTAGAATTCTCCAGGCAAGAATACTGGAATGGATTGTCATGCCCTCCTCCACAGAATCTTCCCAATCCAGGGATCAAATCCGAGTCTCTTACATCTCCTGCATTGGCAGGCAGGTTCGTTACCACTAGCACCACCCCAGAAGCCAACACATCCTTACAGAGGGGAATTAATCCATAACAAACAGTATTGTAGGTGAGCTGTTTAAAATCAACTGAGATTTTAATTTTAACACTGTGAGGCATTATTGATCCAAATTAAGGAGTTAAATGTAAACATTGAGAAGATCTCCAGAAAGAAGAAAGTATAAAATTCATTTCTGGATGAGAAAAGATGTACAAATTTATGATGTTAAAACCAAGAAAAAAGAAAATATTATTAGATTTTAAAACATAAAAAAGAAAAACTACATACTTGGAAACATTCACCAACTTAGAAGGCAAAATCAAACTAAAAACACATTTTCAACAAATGCTCAGTATCCTAAACATAATTCCATGTTGTTCCATCTACCTCACTCATAATTTCATTGAACACCACCTATACAGATGATAAAACTAAGGCCTAGAAATGAGAAGTAACTGTTTCAAGATCACTTAGGGCAGCAAATGGTAAACGAACTCAAACCTCAGATTGGGATTCTGCCTCTTTTTGCTGTGTTTATGATGAGACTTTTCGATTAGAGATTATTGACATTGCCTTCCAAATTTAAACCAATTATTTACAGCAACACCATGCTCCATTCCCGAGGTGAGACAGAGGAAAAATAAAAACACTGAAATTCGGTTGGAACTGAAACTGAATGAAATGAAAAAAAAACAATCCCTCTTTACAATTATGAGACTTATTAGTATTTTTCCTCAATGTAACATCCAGAATATCCTATGTCTTTTTAAAAAAATATTTTTAGTGCTACAAAACTTTTTACAGAATGACTGTAAAAGCAGTTAATTTCTGTATAATTTTCAAAATTACACTTGAGGTCTGGACTAAGCGGATCTTGAGATCAATAAAAAGTCTGGGACTGTTGCCTCTGAAACATAGGAAGGTGGCCCTTTTAAAGTCTGTCATGCTTAGCATTTAGGAGATGACCTGATCCTTTAAAGAAACCTCTCTTTTTTTATTCAGTCTTCAAAGCTTTAAGTGAATTTGTCTGGGTTCATTTTACACCTTCTAGCTCCTAACTTCTCCAACACTTCTCAACATTCAGTTCTAACTGCATTCAATTCAATTCAATTTGAATTGAATTCAATTTGTCTACTCTTTGCCAACTGTTTTTGACAACGTTAAATTGTCCAAATTCTCTTTCTCTTCTTCAGAGGTTATTAGTACTGCTAACATCTGAGATATACAACATTTTTATGACCCTGTCTCTATTCACATGAGACATTACCAGGTGGAAATTCCCAGGTGGGAAATTTCTCACAGTTCACATAGCCCAGGATGCCTTCATAAATACCTTCCTGCACAATTACATAAAGGACATGAACCTAGAAGACCTCCACACATGTCAGAACCCTAATGCATCAAAGAACAAGTAGGCAATTGTGAGCAATTTGATAAACAAGGGCCTTGGCCCTTCACTGGACACAGAGCACATCAATCCTTGTTTGTCAGCAAATGAGCCCAAAGCTCGTAACGAGGGGCCACAGGTCACTGTCAACTGTTCTGGGCCTGCCCCTCGACTGTGGCCTGGTTCCACTGCCTGAGGCCTGGGTCCACTGCCTGAGGCCCGGCTTCTGTCGGACGCTTCTGCTGTTGGCTGCCTCCCCTCCCGGTCGTGGGGCCTCCTCTGTGGTCCCCTCAGTGACTGCCTCGGTCCATCTCACTTCCCTCAGCCTCCTCTCAGGGCAGCCACTTCAGGTGCCACCACCTGCGCCACTGCCATCGTCCCTGCCTGTCTGAGGTTACTGCTGGCTACCATGTCTACCACGGGGGATGGAGATCTGGCCCCTGGAGGGCAGGAAGGCCAGCAGGTGCGGCAGGTCGCAGACTGGAGCCTGTGATGGTATGGACGGCAACTCTGAGCCTCGCAGAGGTGACTCCATGCCTGAGGCTGAGGCGGGTGGAGTCGTGGGGGCCTCAGGAGGCCCGAGGGAGGCGGCCCTTGAGGGCGGGAATGCTGAGGAAGATTCGGACATTGGGCTGGGCAAGGAGGGGGAGGAGGAGGAGCAGGCAGAGGGCATGAACCACATGGTGGAGTTACGCCACTTCCCCATGACTGGCTTCTGCTTAACGGTCCTAAATCTGGTGCACTCGATGCTGAACCGTTTGTCTGACAACCACGTCATAGTTCCACAATATGACGACCATGCGTTGCTCTGGCACCAGACCAGCCTGCGCTTGTCCAACCACGGCTCAGCCGCTGTGGCCGGGTTATCTGAGGTCCAGGTGCCATCAGATGAATCAGAGGCGGGGCCGGCTGAGGAAGCCCTGGCCCAGGGGGCGGAGCAGGAGGAGGAAGCCCAGGAGGGGGAGGGGAGGAAGCCCAGGAGACCAAGGAAGCCGAGGAGATCTCTTTATGGGAGACGGCCACCAAGGAGTCTGAGGAGCCCAGCTTGCAGGAGATGCCACAGGAGCTGGTCGCCCCTGAGAGTGAACATACGAGTGGCGGGGGGGGGGGGGGGGGATTTGTGGTGGGGACAGAGACACTGGCAGCTGCAAGCCGAGTCTGGGGACCAGGGATCCCAAGGAAGGGGCAGGCTCAGAGGCGGGGAAGCGCGGGTGCCTCAGGAAGGGAGGCCGGGAGTCAGGGCCTCCTTGAACGGAAGGCCAGAGGGGCACAGTAGAAGTGCAAATCCATAACGACTACTTTGGTTTGGGGGGAAATAAGCTGCCCTCTACCAACCCTGGTAAGACGTCTGAAATGATTGGTGCCAGTTATGAGCCCACAGGTGAAGGTCAGTGGAGGCAGGTGTTCGAGAGGAGCTTGAGAGAACATGGAAGAGAACGAGCAAATTGCAGACCTCATATTTGGTTCATAGCTTTTAAAAATGTCAAGATTCTTGGGAAGTTGATCCCAAAATATTATGAATTCATACAGGACCAGTTGGTCAAAATGAAATATTCAGGGGATTGAGGAACTCAGGAGCTTCCCCAGAGAAATTGTTATTGAGGTGAAGCACATTTGGGGAGAAAGTTCTGACCAAAACACCCAGAATGCATCAGACCCAGAGGATTCTGATCCTCGGACACAAGTAATCAGTAGCACAGGGTGACTATTTACTAGGAAACAAGAAATAATGTCATTGTGAAAATGATCAAGCATCAGCAAAGTGAGGGCCATGGAAGTGTTGTATCTGCCACAAGGAAGGCCCCCAGTTACTCTTTTCTTAGTTGCTTCTGTCCTCCTGCTTCTCCTAAGGGTAGAGTACTGGATATCTTGCCATTCCTTATGTGTTGAGACGTTTTTCTGTGAATGTCTGGTCCCAAAATCTATTATTCTTCTCTAAAGAAACAGCTGAATGCCAGGATGAGAGCTCCAAAGAGGCACAGGTTACCAAAAGTGAGGGGAAAGAAAAGAAGTATAAGAGAAAACAAAAAGGACCAGAAAAGGATCTGGACCCAGCAAAGGACAGGCCCAGAAAGCCCAGGTATCTGTGTTTAGCTTTGAAAATAACCCAGCTATTCCCAGGCATTTACCAATTTTGTTTTTGCTTTTTAATTCTCGGAGTAAATTAAGAACACATTTTTTAAAATTAGTTCAACAACTCAAATTTACGTAATGTTTATAGAACTTTCCTGCACCCAGTAATATAAAGAGCATGAAGTGAAATATACTTCATGGCTTCTCATTTGTTCTCATGAGGTCTTTTCTCCTCTATCTGTAAGACTACCAACAGGTTGTAAATGTATCAGTACCTAAGACCAGTATTTCTTTAGAAAACAGTGACTAAAAGCAGCAGCAACTGGGCTGTGCACTAGTTTGGCCTTCATTTCTTGACCACAGAAGTGCAGTCTCCTGCACTAAGAGAAGACAACTTTTAGAATGTAACTACGTACTAATAGGAAAACGTTCAGAATGTGAAGTAGGACCACATTTAGTGATTAATACTTAAACATTTGTTCAGTTGTAGATTTGTGTATTTTATGTGACTGTCAAAAGAAACAGTCATAGGATGACTGTTGTTTATCACTGAGTTGGTACTGAAGGTATATATCTTGTCTTTAATGATTAATATTTTCTCCCTCGTTTGCATAGTAATGTGTTTCATAATAAGAGCCTCTTTCTCATATGGTAGATATGGAAACTGAGGATCTGGGAGGGCAAGGGAGTATCATCTGTGGAGTGAACAAAGGCTTTTAAGGCACAAAGAATGATTTTAGTCCCAGACTAGCCTCTCAATGGAAGGGGAAAAAAAGCATTTATGGTGTTGGGCAAGAGGGAGACAAGGTTGGTAGGATCACATGATTGAAGCCATCGGGTTGTACATGCACCCAGTATCCAGGGTGAAGGTTACAAGAGGAAAATGTGTTTTTCTTCTCTCCTTGCTGACATACAACCCTTAGATGCAGCAGATATACATAAGGCTGAGTGTTTTCTTAGATTTCGAAAGTTTCTCTGCTAACTGATGCTGTATTTTTCATTTACTTTCATATCTTCCTGCAGTTTGGAAGACTAGAAAGAAGACAGAGAAAGAAGAAAGGATCCATTGTTTGCTATTTTTAGATTTTTCAGAAGCCCATGGGAATATTATTAACATTGATTTCCTTCCAAAATCCACCCCCCAAAATGCAACTGTCTAATAATAATATCTAATACAAAATCCAATATCTAATTGGGTTTTCTCTTTCACAGATATATTTGACAGCATTTGTTCTAGTTAAAACTAAGTTTTAAAGTAGTAAACTGAAATGTAGATAGATTTATGTATATAAATAATCCTGATTTAAATCTCTTTAAAAATGAGAAGCCATTTGACATCATTGGAAGGCATCGCATTCCACCATTTGATAAGCCTGTTTTAAATTCTTTTATTGCAGCCCAAAATAAAATTTTTATTTAAAACAGTTTTGTAAAGACAGAAATAGAGGTCAAGGCTTTAGATCTGAACTTGTTTACTGTCCTAGTCCCTATCCATGTGTGGCTGCTGAGCATTAAAAATGTGGCTAATCTGAGTTGAAATGTGCTACAAATGTAAAAAAATTGTGTAAAGTCTCATTAATAACTACTTACACATTGAATTGATAATCTAGTATTAAATATAGCATTAAAATTATTTTCTCCAGTTCCTTTTTACTTTTTCAAAAATTTATTTATTGCTACATGTGGTCTTTCTCCAGTTACACTGCACAGGTTCTCACTGAGGTGGCTTTTCTTGTGGAGCATGAGCTCTAGGGCAAATGGGCTTCAGAGTTGTGGCACATGGGCTTAGTCACCCCTCAAATGTGGGATCTTCCTGTACCAGGGATTGAACCTGTGCCCCCTGCACTGCAAGGTGGATTCTTAACCACTAGACCACCAGGGATGCCCTCTTTTTATTTTTAGATGTTGCTACTAGAACATTGAAAATTACACATGACTTGTGTTACATGTGTATTTCATAGTACTGCTGGGTGCTTTTGAAGAAAACCTGATGGATGGCCCAGCTTGCCTGGAGGCCAGATGGTGCTGCTGAGCCTCAGCCCAGATGCTGATTGGTGGAGCACTGGTTCTCAAAGTTTGGTCCTTAAGATAGCATTATTAGCATCACCCACGAATTCTTAGGCTCCACTCAAGACCATTGAATCAGAAACTGGGAGTGGGGCCCAGTAGTCTGTGTTTAACAAGCCCTCCAGGGGATTCTGATGCTGCCAAGGTTAGAGAAATGCTGGTTGAGAGCCACCTATGGTGCGACCAGCCTTCATTCACTGCCTTGGGGCTGCTGGAGGTAAATTGAACAGGACCGTAGGGGCTGGGCTCGGGAGGAAATTAGGATTGACAGGGGCTGAGACAGAGAGAGGGTGGATAGGGGATGGCACCAGAAAAATATCCAAGGGACAGAGCTGGGTTCCAGAAAGTCATAAACATGATACCGGGTATATGAAGTCTAAGAGAACCTTCACTCAGCAGGAATGGATAGTAGATCCCTACAGAGTGGCCTGTGAGGATGTATGCATATGAAAGCATACAGAAAGGCATGCAATGGAAAGATAAACCACATTTAGGATGGTGGTTACCTCTTGGGGAAAGAAAAGGACAGCGATCCTATTGGGGAGGGATACGTAGTGGGCAACAACTGTATCTCTAATTTACATTTCTTAAACTGAGTGGTGGGTAAATAGTGTTTATAGTAGTATTCTTTATAATTTTGTGCAGAACAGAGGTATGTCATAATAAGTAAAAATAAAAAGAGAAAAGGGAGAAAGTGGACTTAATCTTTGAACTCTGTTTAAGGTAATAAAAAGATAAAGTTGTAGATGACCTGAGTGGAGGATCAGAGAAGGGGAAGGGCCTGGGGGTTTGAGACTAGACGGGCTTATTTCTGCACTTACTTAAGGCTTCCTAGGTATCTGAAACATGATCTAGCTGGAGCATACTTTGTTCCCACGGGCTCGGCTCCTGACCTTCTTGTAGATAACTGATAATATACAGTCGTGTTCTCTAGTGGCATGTCTTATATTCTAACTATGTGCACATGCAAATACACACACTACATCCACCTATTCCATCAAAACCAACCTCTGCACTGAATTTTTAAATGGCTGGGACCTTTAAGGGTTTTATTTATCTTTCTTTCCCATAGCCCTAGTCAATGAGTTTTCCTCTTAGTAGGTATTTAATGTCAATTAAAGTGAAGTAAACTTAAGATCCCCACAAGCCCCTTTTTTTTTTTTTTTTTTTTTTTGGTCACCAGTGTAGACATTTTAAAATGTGTTATATTATTCCTTATGGCTAGAACCACATGGTGAGACAGAAGGCAAACCATTCCTTGTCATCATTATTTCAATTAAAAGGGCAGGTCAACTAGTATAATTTGAGGACCTTCAACCTGGTTCTGATTTGTTAGTATTTCTGTGGGGCTAGTTGTTAAAACAGTATTGCTTCCAGGCCCAGGCAAGAGGTATCTGTGTCTTGAGCTCTATGCTTCAGAGGGCCACGTTGGTCCTCTTCCAGCCACAGCCCTCCCTCCAGGGCCAGGAGCCCAGCCCATGGGAACAAGGGCTGTGTCCCTGCTAGCCCATGCTCCAGGTAACTTGCAGCCCTGAACTGTCCCTAGCTTGCTTCCAAGGCCCGTGTGCTCCTCTTAGACCTGTCCTGGGGAGGGCTGACTGCACTCACTGCTGGGGTGGGTGCTCCCAGGCTCAAGGAGGGGTTTTAGGCCCAGAAGGGGATGTGGCCTGGCCTAGGAGCAAGGGCATTGGCGGGGGAATGGAAGGAGGGCAGCTCTTCCCACACCATCAGAGCAGAACTTAAAGGAGTCAGAGAATACTGAATCTCAACCTGGCCTTTCAGCTCATTAGGAGGCCACATTTGTCGTGGAAGGAGATACAACTTATTTAATAGTTTATCAATTGATTTGAACATTTCAAATATTTTTAGATATGTGGATCCCCAACTGAACTCTTTTTCTGAACCTTGCAAATAGGACAAGTTTTTCAGCCAGGCCAGATTAAATATCTGCTCTATCACCCCTTTCCCTTTTCACTCCATGTTACACATATTCCTGAGCATACTGGGTGTCATGCTTCTGAAAATATTTTTTGAAATGTACTTATTTTTTAATTCAAGTATAAATGCTTTACAGAATTTTGTTGTTTCTTTCAGACATCACCATGAACCAGCCATAGGTATGCATTTGTCCCCTCCCTTGTTAACCTCCCTCCCATTCCCCTCCCCATCCCACCCCTCTAGGTTGATAGAGAGCCCCTGTTTGAGTTCCCCAAGTTATATAGCAAATTACCAGTGGTTATCTATTTTACATATGGTAAGTAAGTTTCCATGTTACTCTCTCCATACATCTCAACCTCTCCTCCCACCCTCCCATGTCCATAAGTCTATTCTCTATGTCTGTCTCTGCATTGCTGCCCTACAAATAAATTCATTGGTACCATCTTTCTAGTTTCTGTATATATGTATTTGTATACAATATTTATCTTTCTCCTTATGACTTACTACACTCTGTATAATAGTCTCTAGGTTCATCTACCTCTTTAGAACTGACTTAAATGCATTCCTTTTTAGGGTTGAGTAACATTCATTGTATATATGTACCACGGCTCCTTTATTTCTTCATCTTTTGTATTTTTTTTTTAATTTTATTTTACTTAACTTTACAGTATTGTATTGGTTTTGTCATACATCAAAATGAATCAACGACAGGTATACATGTGTTCCCCATCCTGAACCCTCCTCCCTCCTGCCTCCCCATACCATCCCTCTGGGTCGTCCCAGTGCACCAGCCCCAGGCATCCTGTATCAGGCATCGAACCTGGACTGGTGACTCGTTTGAAACATGATATTATACATATTTCAATGCCATTCTCCCAAATAATCCCACTCCCTCCCTCTCCCAGAGTCCAAAAGACTGTTCTATACATCTGTGTCTCCTCTGCTGTCTCTTATACAGGGTTATTGTTACCATCTTTCTAAATTCCATATATATGCGTTAGTATACTGTATTTGTGTTTTTCTTTCTGACTTACTTCACTCTGTATAATAGGCTCCAGTTCCATCCACCTTATTAGGACTTATTCAAATGTATTATTTTTAATGGCTGAGTAGTACTCCATTGTGTATATGTACCACAGCTTTTTTATCCATTCATCTGTGGATGGACATCTAGGTTGCTTCCAAGTCCTGGCTATTACAAACAGTGTTGCGATGAACATTGGGGTACACGTGTCTCTTTCAATTCTGGTCTGAATGAAACTAGAGCACTTTCTAACACCATACACAAAAATAAACTCAAAATGGATTAAAGATCTACATGTAAGACCAGAAACCATAAAACTCCTAGAGGAAAACATAGGCAAAACACTCTCTGACATACATCACAGCAAGATCCTCTATGACCCACCTCCCAGAATATTGTAAATAAAATAAAAAATAAATGGGACCTAATTAAACTTAAAAGCTTCTGCACAACAAAGAAAACTATAAGCAAGGTCAAAAGACAGCCTTCAGAATGGGAGAAAATAATAGCAAATGAAGCAACAGGCAAACAACTAATCTCAAAAATATACAAGCAACTCCTACAGCTCAATTGCAGAAAAATAAATGGCCCAATCAAAAAATGGGCCAAAGAACTAAATAGACATTTCTCCAAAGAAGACATACACATGGCTAACAAAGACATGAAAAGATGCTCAACATGACTCATTATCAGAGAAATGCAAGTCAAAACCACTATGAGGGACCATTTCACGCCAGTCAGAATGGCTGCGATCCAAAAGTCCACAAGCAATAAATGTTGGAGAGGGTGTGGAGAAAAACGAACCCTCTGACACTGTTGGTGGGAATGCGAACTAGTACAGCCACGATGGAGAACAGTATGGAGATTCCTCAAAAAACTGGGAATAGAACTGCCTTATGATCCAGCAATCCCACTGCTGGGCATACACACTGAGAAACCCAGAATTATTTCTTCATCTTTTGATGGACATCTAGGTTGCTCCCATGTTCTAGCTATTGTAAAGAGTACAGCAAGGAACATTGGGGTACGTGTGTCTCTTTCAACTTTTATAACCTCAGGGTATATGCCTAGGAGTGGGATTGCTGGGTCATATGGTGGTTTTATTGCTTTTTTTTTTTTTTTTTTTAAGGAATCTCCATACCATCTTCCATAGTGGCTGTATCAATTTACATTCTGACCAACAGTGCAAGAGGATTCCCTTTTCTCCACACCCTCTCCAGCATTTACTGTTTATAGACTTTTTAATGATGGGCATTCTGATTGGTGTGAGGCAAGATCACAATGTAGTTTTGATTTTCATTTCTCTAATAAAGAGCCTCTTGATGAAAATGAAAGAGGAGAGTAAAAAAGCTGGCCTAAAACTCAACATTGAAAAAACTAAGATTATGGCATCAAGTCCCATCACTTCATGGCAAATAGATAGGGAAATAATGGAAACAGTAAGAGACTTTATTTTGGGGGCTCAAAAATCACTGCAGATGTTGACTGCAGCCATGATATTAAAAGACACTTGCTCCTTGGAAGAAAATCTATGACAAACCTAGACAGCATATTAAAAATCAGAGACATTACTTTGCTGACAAAGGTCCCTATAGTCCAAGCCATGGTTTTTCCAGTAGTCATGTATGGATGTGAGAGTTGGCCCATAAAGAAGCTGAGCATTGAAGAATTGATGCTTTTGAACTGTGGTGTTGGAGAACTCTCATTGAGAGCCCTCTCACTGCAAAGAAAACCAACCAATCATTCTCAGAGGAAGTAAGTCCTAAATACTCATTTGAAGGGCTGAGGCTAAAGCTGAAGCTCCAATACTTTGGCTACCTGATGCAAAGAACTGACTTATTAGAAAAGACTGAGGGGAAAGGGACAACAGAGGATGATATGGCTGGATGGTATCACCAACTTGATGAGCGTGAGTTTGAGCAGTGCTGGGATTTGTGCTGGACAGGGAAGCCTGGCATGCTGCAGTCCACGGGGTCACAAAAATTGGACACGACTGAGTGAGTGAGCCCAATAATGAGTGATGTTTAACATCTTCTCATGTGTTTCTTAACCATCTGCATGTCTTCTTTGGAGAAATGCCTGTTTCGGTATTTTTACCACTTTTTAATTGGATTATTTGTTTTTCTGGTATGGAATTGTAAGAGCTATTTGTATATTTGGAAATTAATCCTGTGTCAGTTGTTTCATGTGCTATTATTGTCTCCCATTCTGAGGGTTGACTTTTCACCTTGGTTATAGTTTCCCTTGCTGTGATAAAACATTTAAGTTTAATTAGGTTCCAGTTGTTTACCTTTGTTTTTATATCCATGACTGTAGGATCTTGCTTTGATTTCTGTCATCGAGTGTTCTACCTATGTTTTCCTCTAAGAGTTCTTTAGATGCTAGTCTTACATTTAGGTCTTTAATCCATTTTGAGTTTACCTTTGTGTATGGTGCTAGGAAATGCTCTAATTTCATTCTTTTACATGTAACTATCCAGTTTTCCCAGCACCACTTATTGAAGAGACTCTCTTTGCTGCATTGTATATTCTTGCCTCCTTTGTCAAAAAGAAGGTACCCATAAGTGTGGGGGTTATTTCTGGGCTATTTTGTTCCATTTGTCTGTATCTATGTTTTTGTGCCAGTACCATACTGTTTTGATGACTGTAGCTTTGTTGTATAATCTGAAGTCAGGAAGGCTGATTCCTCCAGCTCCATGCTTCTTTCTCTAGACTGCTTTGGCTATTTGGGGTCTTTTGTGTATTCATATGAATTGTGAAAAAATTCTAGTTCTGTGGAAACAAGCCATTGGTATTTTGATAGGGATTGCATTCAATCTGTAGATTGCATTTGGTAGCACAGTCATGTTCACAATATTGATTCTTCCAACCCAGGAACATGGAAACTCTCTCCATCTGTTCATGTCATCTTTGCTTTCTTTCACCAGTGTCTTATAATTTTCTGTTATACAGTTCTTTTGTCTCCTAATGTAGCTTTATTCCTAGATATTTTATTCTTGTTGTTGCGATGGTGAATGGGATTGATTCCTTAATTTCTCTTTCTGATTTCTCATTGTTAGTATATAGGAATGTAAGTGATTTCTGTGTATTGATTTTGTATCCTGTCACTTTGCAAAATTCACTGATTAGCTCTGGTAACTTTCTGATATTATCTTTAGGATTCTCTATGTAGTATATCAAGTCATCTGCAATCAGTGAGGCTTTACTTCTTCTTTTCCCATCTGGATTCCTTTTATTCCTTTTTCTTCTCTGATTGGCATAACTAGGACTTCAAAACTATGTTGAATAATAGTAGTGAGAGTGGGCCCCCTTGTTTTGTTCCTGATCTTAGAGGGAATGCTTTCAGTTTTGCCCCATTGAGAATGTTTGCTGTGGGCTTGTCATATATGGACTTTTCTATGTGGAGGTAGCATCCTTCTATGCCCATGTTTTGGAGTGTTAATCACAAATGGGTACTGAATTTTGTCAAACGCTTTTTCTGCATCTATTATATGGTTTTTAACTTTCAATTTGTTAATATGCTGTAGCACATTGGTTTGAATATATTGACGAATTCAATCAAATTGATCATGGTGTGTGATGTGTTAATGTGTTATTCAATTCTGTTTGGTAGAATTTTGTTGAGAGTTTTTGCATCTATGTTCATCAGTGATACTGGCCTGTAATTCGAAAAACGCCTCATTCTAATAGCCCATATTGCTATAGTCCTTGGATCTAGTCCCTAGTCCAGGTTGGAGTAGAAATATGAACGATCTTGCCCCCTCTACTGCATTACCCTCCCACTGCTCACTTTCTTTGCTTCCTAGGTGTTTATTTACAAAACTTCAATATCACCTCTTCCCCATACAAATACCCACCTGGAAGACATCAGCTTGCTCAGGCACACCAAAGTGGAGGCCCTTTATGCCCTGCACAACCTCTTAAGAACATTTCATTTCTCTGAAAACCTTCAGGTCTGAATTGTCAATATCTTGTTTCATTGCCCTCCCCATGACAGACTACAGAACAGGTTCTGTTGTATTTATTTTCATATGCAAAGATCAAACAAGTTACAAAGAAGCTGAATGCTTTGAAGAATATGTCTCTGGGCATGAAAAAATACTGCTGCTGCTGCTGCTAAGTCACTTTAGTCGTGTCTGACTCTGTGCGACCCCAGAGACGGAAGCTCACCAGGCTCCCCTGTCCCTGGAATTCTCCAGGCAAGAACACTGGAGTGGGTTGCCATTTCCTTCTCCAATGCATGAAAGTGAAAAGTGAAAGTGAAGTCGCTCAGTCATGTCCGAGTCTTAGTGACCCCATGGACTGGAGCTTACCAGGCTCCTCCATCCATGGGATTTTCCAAGCAAAAGTACTGGGGTGGGGTGCCATTGCCTTCCCCGATGAAAAAATAACCTGTGCTTAAAAACAGAGTTGTTAACTGTGGGAAAAATTAAAAATGGTGAGTTCTCAGAATAAGAATGACCTAATAAAAGTTCACTCTGAGAAGAGAGAAGGTATAACAGCTAAGCTATCAGAATTACCTGGGTAAAGGGCATCCACCTAAATGAAATTTCATGAAGAAAATACAAAGGAAATAAAATCCATTTAATCAAGAACCTACCATTATCAAAAAGGTAAAGATACAGATGTTTTATAGAGAAAGTACAAAAATCCAGCATGTGATTGTTTGGTATTGAGAGGGTAACAGTCAGGAAGGCCAGGGGCCTCCAAACAGAGGAAATAGGCTGCGTCAGACACTTTTCTCTCTCTTAAACAGCAGGTGGAAACAAACGCGATATTTTTTTTCCTTCTGCATACAAATTTAAACGGAGTTTTCTCTTAAAATACTGTGTTGCCATAATGACACCTGGTTTCACCTGAAGTTAACTATTCTCAAACCTTTTTTTTTTTTTCTTTTGCTTAACTTTACAATATTGTATTGCTTTTACTATACATCGAGATGGATCCGCCACCAGTATACACGTGTTCCCCATCCTGAACCCTCCTCCCTCCCCCTCCCCACACCATCCCTCCAGGTCGTCCCAGTGCTCCAGCCCCAGACATCTGTTATCGGGCATCGTACCTGGACTGACGACTGGTTTTAGATATGATATTATACATATTTCAATGCTATTCTCCCCAATCATCCCACCCTCTCCCGGTCCCAGAGTCCAAAAGTCTGGTCTATACATCAGTGTCTCTTTTGCTGTCTCGTAAATAGGGTTATTTTTACCATCTTTCTAAATACCATATATATGCGTTAGTATAATGTATTTGTGTTTTTGTTTCTGGCTTACTTCACTCCGTATAATAGGCTCCAGTTCCATCCACCTCCTTAGAACTGATTCAAATGTATTCTTTTTAATGGCTGAGTAATACTCCATTGTGTATATGTACCACAGCTTGCTTATCCATTCATCTGTGGATGGACATCTAGGTTGCTTCCACGTTCTGGCTATTGTAAACAGTGCTGCTATGAACATTGGGGTACACGTGTCTCTTTCAATTCTGGTTTTCTCAGTGTGTATGCCCAGCAGTGGGATTGCTGGATCATAAGGCAGTTCTATTCCCAGTTTTTTGAGGAATGTCCATACTGTTATCCATAGTGGCTGTACTAGTTTGCATTCCCACCAACAGTGTAAGAGGGTTCCCTTCTCTCCGCACCCTCTCCAGCATTTATTGCTTGTGGACTTTTGGATCGCAGCCATTCTGACTGGCGTGAAATGGTACCTCATAGTGGTTTTGATGTGCATTTCTCTGATAATGAGTGATGAGTTAACCAATGCATTTCTCTTATGGAAATCTTTGTCTTAAGCTATGTTAATGTACTCTGCATTTACCCCAGACTGTCTTCAAGTCAGTTCCACCTAATGGCTCAGAACCTACTTGACAAACCAGTATGTTACACTGACATATTGTTCCCCTAATCTATGTTAAAGAAATTATATGTAGGGTAATCTGCCCTTCTACAAGATTCAAGTCAATCGTTTCATGAACCTGGATGAATCATCTGGTGCCAAGATTACCCCAAAATGCATCCTATGGATGAGGGGCCTGGTGCCATTCTGAGTTTTAAGACATTCCTTTCTTTGATTAACAGACCACTAATGACCACACACTCCACTACTCTTGCCTGGAAAATCCCTTGGATGGAGGAGCCTGGTAGGCTGCAGTCCATGGGGTCACGAGGAGTCAGACACAACTGAGCTACTTCACTTTC
The DNA here is from genome assembly GCA_935064755.1 of Tragelaphus eurycerus. Classification (NCBI taxonomy): domain Eukaryota; kingdom Metazoa; phylum Chordata; class Mammalia; order Artiodactyla; family Bovidae; genus Tragelaphus; species Tragelaphus eurycerus. Next base: position 391,968 of record CAKXYN010000251.1, read on the forward strand.
ACTTTCATGCATTGGAGAAGTAAATGGCAACCCACTCCAGTGTTCTTACCTGGAGAATCCCAGGGATAGTGGAGCCTGGTAGGCTGCTGTCTATGGGGTCACACAGAGTCGGACACAACTGAAGCGACTCAGCAGCAGAAGCATGAACAATTACACACCAACAAACTGTATAACCTAGAAGGAATGGTAAATTACTGGAATCATACAACCTACCAAGTCTGAATCATAAAGATACTGAAAATCTGAACAGAACAGAAACAAATAAGGAGACTGAATCAGTAATCAAAAAACTCCCAACACATAAAATTCTAAGACCAGATGGTTTCCCTAGTGAATTTTACCAAACATTTAAAGAATTAATGCCAGGAGGAGCCAAGATGGCAGAAGAATAGGACGGGGAGACCACTTTCTCCCTCACAAATTCATCAAAAGAACATTTATACGCTGAGTAAATTCCACAGAACAACTTCTGAATGCTGGGAGAGGACATCAGACACCCAGAAAAGCAATTCATTGTCTTCGAAAGTAGGTAGGAAAAAATATAAAAGACAAAAAAAAGAGACAAAAGAGGGAGGAATGGACCTCTGTCCTGGGAAGGGAGTCTTAAAAGAGAGAAGTTTCCAAACTCCAGGAAACACTCTCACTGCCGAGTCTGTGCCGAGCCTTGGAAGCACAGAGGGCAACATAACAGGGAGGAAAAATAAACAAACAATTAAAACCCACAGATTACGAGCCCAGCAGTAACTCCACCAGCAGAGAAGCACCACAGTCACCAGCACCTGCCACTAGCAAGCAGGGGCTGGGCAGTGAGGCACGTGTTGCATTGCTTAGAGTAAGGATCTGGCCTGAATGCCCCGAGCACTATCTGAGCGAACTAAGTTGGGCTAGCAAACCAGACTTTGGGATAGTTACCACACAGAAATCCAGCCCTAACCTAAGACACCGCCAGGCTCGTGCACGGAACAAAGGGCTGAACAGAAATAGCCAGCTGCAGACCATCCCCCTCCAGGACAGGCAGCCAGAGCCAGAAGGGGGCAATTGCAGCCCCAGAGAGCCCCATTATCTACAAAACTGTAAGCAGGATTCTTTGCTAACTAAGAATTCTTGGGGCTCTGGATGGTCAACATCCACCTGAGAAGGTGTGCCAGTTGTACACCCAGAAAACCGAGTGGCGGTGAGGTGATAAGTCTCAGCAGCTGCACTCGCCAAACACCTCATCAACTGAGCTGCTCGGACCTGGGAAGGACACAAAACGCAGGCCCAACAAAGTCTGCCCCTCTGAGGACTATCTGATTGCCTGAACCTGAGCAGCTTAGACCTGGGAGGTGCAAGCAGCCCAGGGCCAGCTGTGGATGGATCCCAGCGGAGCAACCTATAGCGTGAGCAGTGTGGGCAGGGAGGCTACACGCGCTGTGAGTGGGGGCAGGCCCAGTGTGGCTGAGGCACTGCGAGCAAACGCCAGTGTTATTTGTTTAGAGTGTCCCTCCCTCCTCACAGCGCAACTGAACAAGTGAGCCTAAAAAACAAAAAAAGTATCCACCACCGCCCCCTTTGTATCAGGACGGAAATCAGACACTGAAGAGACCAGCAAACAGAAGAACCTATAGCAGAGGGAACCGCTTTGGAAGCGACAGGCAATAGATTAAAACCCTGTTGTTAGTACCAAAGGGGCCTATAGATCTTGAGAAATATAAGCAGGACCAAGGAACTAGCCAAAAATGAACTGACCCCACAGTACCCAAAATAACACCACAGAAAGTCCTAGATATATTTTTTAATATATTTAGGATCATTCTTTCTTTATTTTTTAAATTAAAATAAATTTAAGACCTCTGCTACTGTTGCTAAGTCGCTTCAGTCGTGTCCGACTCTGTGCGACCCCATAGACGGAAGCTCACCAGGCTCCCCTGTCCCTGGGATTCTCCAGGCAAGAACACTGGAGTGGGTTGCCATTTCCTTCTCCAATGCATGAAAGTGAAAAGTGAAAGTGAAGTCGCTCAGTCGTGTCCAACCCCACAGATTGGAGCCTACCAAGCTCCTCTGTCCATGGGATTTTCCAGGCAAAAGTACTGGGGTGGGGTGCCATTGCCTTCCCCGTTAAGACCTCTATTACTCCTTTATTTTTCACATTTATAACCTACTATTAATTTGCAAAAAAAAAGACCCTATTGTTTTTAAAGCCAACTTCAAATATATATATATTATATAATTTTTGTGACCTCTTTTTTTTTGTTTTTCTTTCCTTTTATTTCTTTCTTTTTTCTTCAACATTGTATTTTTGAAATTCCAAACTCTACTCTAGATTTTTAATTTTAGCTTTTTGGTATTTGTTATGAATTTTGTACCTATATTTTCTTTATAATTTTTGTGACTTTGTTTTTCTTTTTGTTGTTCCTCATTCCTTTTATACTTTTCTTTAACATTGTATTTTTGAAATTGCAAACTCTATTCTAGATCTTTAATTTTAGCTTTGTGGTATTTGTTGTCAATTTGTACCTATATATATATATTTTTTTATAATTTTTGTGACTTTTTCTCTTTTTTTCCCCTCTCTCTCTTCTTTGCTTTAACATTGTATTTCTGAAATTCCAAAATCTACCCTAGATTTTAATTTTAGCATTTTTTTATTTGTGATCAATTTTGTACCTATATTTTCTTTATAATTTTTGTGACTTTATTTTTGTTCGTTTGTTTTTCCTCTTTCTTTTTTCCTTCGTTAACATTGTATTTTTGAAATTCTAAACTCTACATTTTTAATTTTAGATCTTTGGTATTTGTTTTCAATATTCTACCTATTTTTTTTTATAATTTTTGTGGCTTTCTTCTTTTTTTTCTCTTTCTCACTCTCTTCTTTTCTTTAACATCATCTTTCTGAAATTCCAAACTCTACTCTAGATTTTTATCTTTTGCTTTATGGTATTTGTTATCAATTTTGTACCTATATTTTCTTTATAATTTTTTTGACTTCGTTTTCTTCTTCTTCTTCTTCTCTTTCTTTTCCTTCTTCTTTTCCTTAACATTGCATTTTTGAAATTCAAAACTCTACTCTAGATTTTTAATTTTTGCTTTTAGGTATTTGTTACCAATTTTGTACCTTTAAGAACTCAATCTTCAGTACCCATTTTTTACTTAGGAACGAGATTACTGGCTTGATTGCCGTCTTACCCTTTAGACTCTCCTTTTTCTCCACAAGGTCACCTGTGTCTCCTCCCTAACCCCCCTTTACTCTACCCAACTCTGTGAATTTATGTGTGTCCCAGACGGTGGAGAACACTTAGGGAACTGATTACTGGCTGGATCTGTCTCTCTCCTTTTCATTCCCTCCTTTTATCCTCCTGGCCACTTTTGTCTCCTTCCTCCCTCTTCTCTTCTGTGTATAACTCCATCAACATCTCTGAGTGGTCCAGTTGTGGAGTGCACATGAGTAAATGATTACTGGCTAGACTGCTCTCTCCTCTATTGATTCCACCTCATTTCATTCGTGTCACCTCTAACTCCCTCCTCCCTCTTCTCTTCTCCATGTAACTCTGTGAACCTCTCTGGGTGATCCTCCCGGTGGAGAAACTTTTCGTCTTTAACCAAGATGTTTTATCAATGTTTCTGTATAGAAGGAGATGTTTTGAGACTACTGTAAAAATAAGACTGATAACTGGAACCAGGAGGCTTAAGTCCAAACCCTGACTCCAGGGAACTCATGACTCCAGGGAACATTAATTGACAGGAGCTCATCAAATGCCTCCATACCTACACTGAAACCAAGCACCACACAAGGGCCAACAAGTTCCAGGGCAAGACATACCAAGCAAATTCTCCAGCAACACAGGAACAAAGCCTTGAGCTCCAATATAAAGGCTGTACAAAGTTACTCCAAAACCATAGACATCTCATAACTCATTACTGGATACTTCATTGTACACCAGAGAGAAGAAATACAGCTCCAACCACCAGAACACCGACACAAGCTTCCCTAACCAAGAAACCTTGACAAGCCACCTGTACAAACCCACACACAGCAAGGAAACTCCACAATAAAGAGAACTCCACAAACTGCCAGAATACAGAAAGGACACGCCAAACTCAGCAATATAAACACAATGAAGAGATAGAGGAATACCCAGCAGGTAAAGGAACAGGATAAATGCCCACCAAACCAAACAAAAGGGGAAGAGATAGGGAATCTACCCGATAAAGAATTCTGAATAATGATAGTGAAATTGCTCCAAAATCTTGAAATCAAAATGGAATCACAGATAAATATCCTAGAGACAAGGATTGAGAAGATGCAAGAAATGTTTAACAAGTACCTAGAATAAAAAAGAGTCAATATATAATGAATAATGCAGTAAATGAGATCAAAAATTCTCTGGAGGCAACAAATAGAATGGAGGCAGAAGACAGGATTAGTGAATTAGAAGACAGAAAGGTAGAAATAAGTGACTCAAAGAGGAAAAGACAAACGAATTAAAAGAAATGAGGACAATCTCAGATTCCTCCAGGAAAATATTAAACGCCCCAGCAATTGAATCATAGGAGTCACGGAAGAAGAAGACAAAAAGAAAAAAACCATGAAAAAATACTTGAGGAAATAATATTTGAAAATTTCCCTAAAATGGGGAAGGAAATAATCACTCAAGTCCAAGAAACCCAGAGAGTCCTGAATAGGATAAACCCAAGGCAAAAGACCCTAAGACACATATTAATGAAATTAACAAAGCTCAAAGACAAAAAAAAAATATTAAAAGCAGCAAGGGAAAAACAAACAAACAAATAAGACAGAAGGGAATTCCCATAAGGATAACAGCTGATCTTTCAATAGAAACTCTCCAAGCCAGGAGGGAATGGCAAGACATACTTAAAGTGATGAAAGAAAATAACCTAGAGCCCAGATTATTGTACCCAGCAAGGATCTCATTCAAATATGAAGGAGAAATCAAAAGCTTTACAGACAAGCAAAAGCTGAGAGAATTTAGCACCACCAAACCAGCTCTCCAACAAATACTAAAGGACATTCTCTAGACAGGAAACACAAAAAAGATGTATAAATTCGTACCCAAAACAATAAAATAAATGGCAATGGAATCATACTTATCTATAATTGCCTTAAACATAAATGGGTTGAATGCCCCAACCAAAAGACAAAGACTGGCTGAATGGATACAAAAACAAGACCCCTACATATGTTGTCTACAAGAGACCCACCTGAAAACAGAGGACACATACAGACTGAAAGTGAAGGTCTGGAGAAAGATTTCCCATGCAAATAGAGACCAAAAGAAAGCAGGATTAGCAGTACTCATATCAGATAAAATAGACTTTAAAACAAAGGCTGTGAAAAGAGACAACGAAGGTCACTACATAATGATCAAAGGATCAATCCAAGAAGAAGATATAACAATTATAAATATATATGCACCCAACATAGGAGCACCACAACATGTAAGAAAAATAGTAACAAGTATTAAAGGAGAAATTAACACAATAATAGTGGGAGACTTTAACACCCCACTCACACCTATGGATAGATCAACTAAACAGAAAATTAAAAAGGAAACACAAACCTTAAGCAATACTATAGACCAGCTAGACCTTATTGATATCTATAGGACATTTCATCCCAAAACAATGAATTTCAACTTTTTCTCAAGTGCACACGGAACCTTCTCCAAGATAGACCACATCCTGGGCTATAAATCTAGCGTTGATAAATTAAAAAAAAAACTGAAATTATTCCAAGCATCTTTTCTGACCACAATGCAGTAAGATTAGATCTCAGTAACAGGAGAAAAACTATGAAAAATTCCAACATATGGAGGCTGAACAACACGCTGCTGAATAACCAACAAATCACAGAAGAAATCAAAAAAGAAATCAAAATTTTCATAGAAATGAATGAAAATGAAAACACAACAACACAAAAGCCGTGGGACACTGTAAAAGCAGTCCTAAGGGGAAGGTTCATAGCAATACAGGCATACCTCAAGAAACAAGAAAAAAGTCAAATAAACAACTTAACCCTACACCTAAAGCAACTAGAAAAGGAAGAAATGAAGAACCACAGGGTTAGCAGAAGGAAAGGAATCTTAAAACTTAGGGCAGAAATAAATGCAAAAGAAACAAAAGAGACCATAGCAAAAATCAACAAAACCAAAAGCTGGTTCTTTGAAAGGATAAATAAAATTGACAAACCATTAGCCAGACTCATCAAGAAACAAAGGGGCAAAAATCAAATCCATAAAATTAAAAATGAAAATGGAGAGATCACAACAGACAACACAGAAATACAAAGGATAATAAGAGACTACTATCAGAAATTATATAACAATAAAATGGACAATGTGGAAGAAATGGACAAATTCTTAGAAAAGTACAACTTTCCAAAACTGAACCAGGAAGAAATAGAAAATCTTAACAGACCCATCACAAGCACGGAAATTGAAACTGTAATCAGAAATCTTCCAGCAAACAAAAGCCCAGGTCCAGATGGCGTCACAGCTGAATTCTACCAAAAATTTAGAGAAGAGCTAATACCTATCCTACTCAAACTCTTCCAGAAAATTGCAGAGGAAGGTAAACTTCCCAACTCATTCTATGAGACCACCATCACCCTAATACCAAAACCTGACGAAGATGCCACAAAAAAAGAAAACTACAGGCCAATATAACTTATGAACATAGATGCAAAAATCCTTAACAAAATTCTAGCAATCAGAATCCAACAGCACATTTAAAAGATCATACACCATGAACAAGTGGGCTTTATCCCAGGAATGCAAAGATTCTTCAATATCTGCAAAACAATCAATGTAATACATCACATTAACAAATTGAAAAATAAATACCATATGATTATCTCAAAAGGTGCAGAGAAAGCCTTTGACAAAATTCAATATCCATTTATGATAAAAAAAAAAAACAAACAACTCTCCAGAAAGCAGGAAAAGAAGAAACATATCTCAACATAATAAAAGCTATATATGACAAACCCACAGCAAACATTATCCTCAGTGGTGAAAAATTGAGAGCATTTCCTATAAAGTAAGGAACAAGACAAGGGTGCCCACTTTCACCATTAATATTCAACATAGTTTTGGAAGTTTTGGCCACAGAAAAAGAAATAAAAGGAATCCAAATTGGAAAAGAAGTAAAACTCTCACTGTTTGCAGATGACATGATCCTCTACATACAAAACCCTAAAGACTCCACCAGAAAATTACTAGACCTAATTAACAAATATAGTAAAGTTGCAGGATATAAAATCAACACACAGAAATCCCTTGCATTCCTGTACACTAATAATGAGAAAATAGAAATTAAGGAAACCATTCCATTCACCATTGCAATGAAAAAAGAACAAAATACTTAGGAATATATCTACCTAAAGAAACTAAAGACCTATATATAGAAAACTATAAAACACTGGTGAAAGAAATCAAAGAGGACACTAATAGATGGAGAAATATACCATATTCATGGATTGGCAGAATCAATATAGTGAAAATGAGTATACTACCCAAGGCAATCTATAGATTCAATGCAGTCCCTATCAAGCAACCAACAGTATTCTTCACAGAGCTAGAACAAATAAATTCACAGTTTATATGGAAATACAAAAAATAAACTTGAATAACCAAAGCAATCTTGAGAAAGAAAAATGAAACTGGAGGAATCAACCTGCATGACTTCAGGCTCTACTACAAAGCCACAGTCATCAAGACAGTATGGTACTGGCACAAAGACAGAAATATAGATGAATGGAACAAAATAGAAAGCCCAGAGATAAATCCACGCACATGTGGACACCTTATATTTGGCAAAGGAGGCAAGAACATACAATGGATTAAAGACAATCTCTTTAACAAGTGGTGCTGGGAAAACTGGTCAACCACTTGCAAAAGAATGAAACTAGAACACTTTCTAACACCATACACAAAAATAAACTCAAAATGGTTAAAGATCTCAACATAAGAACAGAAACTATAAAACTCCTAGAGGAGAACATAGGCAAAACACTCTCTAACATACATAACAGCAGGATCTTCTATGACCCACCTCCCAGAATATTGGAAACAAAAGCAAAAATCGACAAATGGGACCTAATTAAACTTAAAAGCTTCTGTACAACAAAGGAAACTATAAGCAAGGTGAAAAGACAGCCTTCAGAATGGGAGAAAATAATAGCAAATGAAGCAACAAACAACTAATCTCAAAAATATACAAGCAACTCCTACAGCTCAATTCCAGAAAAATAAATGACCCTATCAAAAAATGGGCCAAAGAACTAAATAGACATTTCTCCAAAGAAGACATACAGATGGCTAACAAACACATGAAAAGATGCTCAACATGACTCATTATCAGAGAAATGCAAATCAAAACCACTATGAGGGACCATTTCACGCCAGTCAGAATGGCTGCGATCCAAAAGTCTGCAAACGATAAATGCTGGAGAGGGTGTGGAGAAAACGGAACCCTCTGACACTGTTGGTGGGAATGCAAACTAGTATAGCCACAATGGAGAACAGAGTGGAGATTCCTTAAAAAACAGAATAGAACTGCCTTATGATCCAGCAATCTCACTGTTGGGCATACACACCAAGGAAACCAGATTGAAGGAGACAAATGTACCCCAATGTTCATCGCAGCACTGTTTATAATAGCCAGGACATGGAAGCAAACTAGATGTCCATCAGCAGATGAATGGATAAGAAAGAAGTGGTACATATACACAATGGAGTATTACTCTCACATTAAAAATAATGCATTTGAGTCAGTTCTAATGAGGTGGATGAAACTGGAGCCTATTATACAGAGTGAAGTAAGCCAGAAAGAAAAACACCAATACAGTATACTAACGCATATACATGGAATTTAGAAAGATGGTAACAATAACCCTGTATACAAGACAGCAAAGAGACCCTGATGTATAGAACAGTCTTTTGGACTCCGGGGGAATGGGAGAGGGTGGGATGATTTGGGAGAATGGCATTAAAACATGTATAATATCATATATGAAACTAGTCATAAGTCCAGGTTCGATGCATGATACTGGATGCTTGGGGCTGGTGCACTGGGATGACCCAGAGGATAGGTAGGGGGAGGTAGGAGGGTGGAGGGTTCAGAATGGGGAACACATGTATTTTGCGGGGCTCCAAAATCACTGTAGATGGTGACTGCAGCCATGATATTAAAAGACGCTTGCTCCTTGGAAGAGAAGCTATGACAACCCTAGACAGCATATTAAAGAGGAGAGACATTACTTTGCCGACAAAGGTCCCTATAGTCCAAGCCATGGTTTTTCCAGTAGTCATGTATGGATGTGAGTGTTGGCCCATAAAGAAGCTGAGCATTGAAGAATTGATCCTTTTCTACTGTGGTGTTGGAGAACTCTCATTGAGAGCCCTTGCACTGCAAGGAAAACCGACCAATCAATCCTAAAGGAAGTAAGTCCTCAATACTCATTGGAAGGGCTGAGGCTGAAGCTGAAGCTCCAATACTTTGACTACCTGATGCAAAGAACTGACTCCTTAGAAAAGACCCTGAGGAGAAGGGGACACCAAAGGATGAGATGGCATCACCAACTTTGTGAGCGCGAATTTGAACAGTGCTGGGAATTGGTGCTGGACAGGGAAGCCTGGCATGCTGCAGTCCACGAGGTCACAAAGAATTGAACAGGACTAAGTGAGTGAGCCCAATAATGAGTGATGTTGAGCATCTTCTCTTGTGTTTCTTAATCTTCTGCATGTCTTCTTTGGAGAAATGCCTGTTTAGATCTTTTTCCCAATTTTTAATTGGATTCTTTGTTTTTCTGGTATGGAATTGTATGAGCTATTTGTATATTTGCAAATTAATCCTTTGTCAGTTGTTTCATGTGCTATTATTGTCTCCCATTCTGAGGGTTGACTTTTCACCTTGGTTATAGTTTCCTTTGCTGTGCGAAAACTTTTAAGTTCAATTAGGTTCCAGTTGTTTACCTTTGTTTTTATTTCAATGACTGTAGGATCTTGCTTTGATTTCTGTCATCGAGTGTTCTACCTATGTGTTCCTCTAAGAGTTCTTTAGATGCTGGTCTTACATTTACGGCTTTAAATCATTTTGAGTTTACCTTTGTGTATAGTGTTAGGAAATGCTCTAATTTCATTCTTTTACATGTAACTATCCAGTTTTCCCAGCACCACTTATTGAAGAGACTGTCTTTGTTCCATTGTATGTTCTTGCCTCCTTTGTCAAAAAGAAGGTACCCATAAGTGTGGGGGTTATTTCTGGGCTCTCTATATTGTTCCATTTGTCTGTATGTATGTTTTTGTGCCAGTACCATACTGTTTTGATGACTGTAGCTTTGTTGTATAATCTGAAGTCAGGAAGGCTGATTCCTCCAGCTCCATGCTTCTTTCTATAGACTACTTTGGCTATTTAGAGTCTTTTATATATTCATATGAATTGTGAAAAATTTCTAGTTCTGTGGAAACAAGCCATGGGTATTTTGATAGGGATTGCATTCAATCTGTAGATTGCATTTGGTAGCATAGTCATTTTCACAATATTGATTCTTCCAATCCAGGAACATGGAATATCTCTCCATCTGTTCATATCATCTTTGCTTTCTTTCATCAGTGTCTTATAATTTTTTTGTTACACAGTTCTTTTGTCTCCTTATGTAGGTTTATTCCGAGATATTTTATTCTTTTTGTTGTGATGGTGAATGGGATTGATTCCTTAATTTCTCTTTCTGATTTCTGATTGTTAGTATATAGGAATGTAAGTGATTTCTGTGTATTGATTTTGTATCCTGTCACTTTGCAAAATTCACTGATTAGCTCTAGTAATATTCTGATACTATCTTTAGGATTCTCTCTGTAGAGTATCATGTCATCTGCAATCAGTGCGGGTTTACTTCTTCTTTTCCAATCTCTATTTCTTTTATTCCATTTTCTTCTCTGATTGGCATAACTAGGACTTCAAAACTATGTTGAATAATAGTAGTGAGAGTGGGCTCCCGTGTCTTGTTCCTGATCTTAGGGGGAATGGTCTCAGTTTTTCCCCATTGAGAACGTTTGCTGTGGGCTTGTCATATATGGACTTTTCTATGTTGAAGTAGCTTCCTTCTATGCCCATTTTTTGGAGTGTTAATCACAAATGGGTGCTGAATTTTGTCAAATGCTTTTTCTGCATCTATTATATGGTTTTTATCTTTCAATTTGTTAATATGCTGTAGCACATTGGTTTGCATATATTGAAGAAATAGATCATGGTGTGTGACCTTGTTAATGTGTTATTGAATTCTGTTTGGTAGAATTTTGTTGAGAATTTTTGCATCTATGTTCATCAGTGATACTGGCCTGTAATTGCAAAAATGCCTCATTCTAATAGCCCATCTTGCTATAGTCCTTGGATCTAGTCCCTAGTCCAGACTGGAGTAGAAATACGAACCATCTTGCCCCCTCTACTGAACTACCCTCCCACTGCTCATTTTCTTTGCTTCCTAGGTGTTTATATACAAAACTTCAATACCACTTCTTCCCCATACAAATACCCACCTGGAAGCCATCAGCTTCCTCAGGCACACCTAAGTGGAGGCCCTTTATGCCCTGCCCAACCTATTAAGAACATTTCATTTCTCTGAAAACCTTCAGGTATGAATTCTCAATGTCCTATTTGATTGCCCTCCCCATGACAGAATACAGAACAGGTTCTGTTGTATTTCTTTTCATATGCAAAGATCAAATAAGTTACAAAGACACTGAATGCTTTGAAGAATGTGTCTCTGGGCATGAAAAAATAACCTGTGTTTAAAATCAGAGTTGTTGGGAGGGGAGGAGCTAAGATGGCGGAAGAATAGGATGGGGAGAACACTTTCTTCTCCATAAATTCATCAAAAGAACATTTAAACACCAAGTAAATTCCACAAAACAACTTCTGAATGCTGGCACAGGACATCAGGCACCCAGAAAAGCAACCCATTGTCTTCGAAAGGAGGTAGTAAAAAATATAAAAGACAAAAATGAGACAAAAGAGGGAGGGACGGAGCTCCATCCTGGGAAGGGAGTCTTAAAAAGAGAAGTTTCCAAACACCAGGAAACATTCTCACTGCCAAGTCTGTGCTAAGCCTTGGAAGCACAGAGGGCAACATAACAGGGAGGAAAAATAATAAATAATTTACTAAATTATTTAATAAATTTAATAAATTTATTTAAAAATTTAATATAAATAAATAAATAAACAATAATAAACAATTAAAACCCACAGATTACAAGCACTGTGGTAACTCCCCCAGCAGAGAAGCAGAGCAGACGCCTGCATCCGCCATTAGCAAGTGGGGGCTGGGCAGGGAGGCACGGGCTGCATTGCTTAGAGTAAGGATCTGGTTTGAATAACCCGAGTGCTACCTGAGCGAAATAATTTGGGCTACCAAACCAGAGTGTGTGATATCTACCACATGAAAAGCCAGCACTATCCTAAGATTCCGCCAGGACCGCTCATGGAATAAAATTAAAAAAAAAAAAATTAAAAAACAAACAAAAAAAAAAACAGTGTTGTTAACTGTGGGAAAAATTAATAATGGTGAGTTCTCAGAATAAGAATGATCTAATAGAAGTTCACTCTGAGAAGAGAGAAGGCATAACAGCTAAACTGCAAGAATTACCTGGGTAAAGGGCATCCACCTAAATGAAATTTCATGAAGAAAATACAAAGGAAATAAAATCCAGTTAATCAAGAACCTATCATTATCCATATGGTAAAGATACAGATGTTTTTTAGATAAAGTACAAAAATCCAGCATGTGATTGTGTGGTATTGAGAGGGTAACAGGAAGAAGGCCAGGGAATGAGTTCAGACCTTTCTCTCTTGGGGAAGGCGGCACCCCACCCCAGTACGGTCCGGAGAGGATCCGGTAGGCCCAGTCCGGGGTCGCAAGAGTCGGACACGTGGTTTGTCTTTCAAACTGGAGAGGAAATGGCCCCACTCTAGTGTTCTGCCTGGAGAAGGGGACCCGGGGGACGACTGAAGCGACTGCCAGTCAGACACTTTTCTCTCTCTTAAACAGCAGGTGGAAACAAACTAGCAATATTTTATTTTCCTTCTCTATACAAATTTAAAAGGAGGTTTCTTTCAAAATACTGTGTTGCCATAAAGACACCTGGTTTCACCTGAAGTTAACTATTCTCAAACCTTGAGTTAACCAATGCATTTTTCTTATGGAAATGTCTTAAGCTATGTTAATGTACTATGCATTTATCCCAGACTCTGTCTTCAAGTTGGTTCTGCCTAATGGTTCAGAACCTACTTGACAAACCAGTATGTTACACTGAGATATTGTTCCCCTAATCTATGTAAACGAAACTATTTGTAGGGTAATCTACCCTTCTACAAGATTCAAGTCAATCGTTTCATGACTCGGGATGAATCAACTGCTGCCAAGATTACCTCAAAATGAATCTTATGGATGAGGGGCCTGGTGCCATTCTGAGTTTTAAGACATTCCTTTCTTTGATTAACAGGCATGGCATCCCGTCCCATCACTTCATGGGAAATAGATGGGGAAACAGTGGAAACAGTGTCAGACTTTTTTTTGAGGGCTCCAAAATCACTGCAGATGGTGACTGCAGCCATGAAATTAAAAGACGCTTACTCCTTGGAAGGAAAGTTATGACCAACCTAGATAGCATATTCAAAAGCAGAGACATTACTTTGCCAACAAAGGTTCGTCTAGTCAAGGCTATAGTTTTTCCTGTGGTTATGTATGGATGTGAGAGTTGGACTGTGAAGAAGGCTGAGCGCCGAAGAATTGATGCTTTTGAAATGTGGTGTTGGAGAAGACTCTTGAGAGTCCCTTGGACTGCAAGGAGATCCAACCAGGCCATTCTAAAGGAGATTAGCCCTTGCATTTCTTTGGAAGGAATGATGCTGAAGCTGAAAGTCCAGTAATATGGCCACCTCATGCGAATTGATTCATTGGAAAGACTCTGATACTTGGAGAGATTGGGGGTAGGAGGAGAAGGGGACGACAGAGGATGAGATGGCTGGATGGCATCACCGACTCAATGGAGGTGAGTCTCAATGAACTCCGTGAGTTGGTGATGGACAGGGAGGTCTGGCGTGCTGCAATTCATGGGGATGCAAAGAGTCGGACATGACTGAGCAACTGATCTGAATGGCCACCCACTCCAGTACTCTTGCCTGGAAAATCCCATGCATGGAGGGAGCCTGATAGGCTGCAGTCCATGGGGTTGCAAAGAGTCAGACATGACTGAGCAACTTCACTTTCAGCATTGGAAAAGGAAATGGCAACCCACTCCAGTGTTCTTGCCTGGAGAATCCCAGGGATGGTGGAGCCTGGTAGGCTGCTGTCTATGAGTTCGCATGAGTGGGACATGACTGAAGTGACTTAACAGCAGTGACTACATAACATCCAGCTGAAGACTAACAGGGGGGTCCTCTTTCTGCCCACTTCTGGTGCCTAAGTCAGAAGCTTTCTCTATCTCCTTCATATTTTAATAAAACTTTATTACACAAAAGCTCTGAGTGATCAAGCCTCGTCTCTGGCCCTGGATTGAATTCTTCTCCACCGGAGGCCAAGAATCCCAGTGTCTTTTCATTTAGCAACAACCTTTCAGCATCACATTATACCATCAACAGGAAAACCAAGGACCCATTTGTTTTCCTCAACCATTACACTCAGAACTGAAAAAGCACAGTTATGTCTAGTCCTGCATTTCTGTTTAAGCAAAGTAGCCCCAAGGTATCAGAGGCAGACACAGTGAAAGCTGTAGTAAGACACTTCTTGGCTTCCCAAGAATATGAGGTAGGCACTGCACAGGAATCCAAAGGGAGCTCACAGTATTTGATGTGTTTGGTGGATGGAATTAAATGGGAAGGACTTAGAGAGGAAAATTTAACCAACTTCCAGTGAACCTAGGTGAAAATCTAGGGTGGTGGGTACCTTGGATAGCCAGCCTATTAACCAACTGACTCTTATGGTAAATAATTCTACATCTTTATTCCTTTGCCTGAAGTTCTTAATGGAGACAATGCTACTAAAGACTGTGAGGCAAGATAGGGAGGAAGGAGTCAAACCTTGCTGGGCTACTTGTCCCCATCCCTCATAGCTAACCATCCCTCTCATCCCGACTCCTCTCCTTTTCCACTCCCCATTTTGAACTTCCCTCTTCTCTGTGGTTGAGGGTGGCTGGTTCACTGTGATGTGGGGGCTGTCCAGCCTAGTAACTTTTGAGGTATGTGTGTCTCTAGGAATGGGGGCAGGAAAGTTTGTGTATGTTGTCATGTCAGACTCTTTGCAACACCATGGGCTGTAGCCTGCCAGCCTCCTCTGTCCATGGGAGTTCCCAGGAAAGAATCCTGGAGTGGGTTGCCATTTCCTTCTCCAGAGGAGCATTTGGACCCAGGAATTGAACCTGCATCTCTTGCAAATCCTGAACTGGTAGGTACAGTCTTTACCACTATGCCACAGGGTGGGGGTGAGGGCATATAGCCTTGCTTTGGGCTAAAACCTTTGAAGCAGAAGCTCCTGAGTAGAAGGCCCTAAAAGTTTGTATACATGGAGTTCTCCACCTCAGTGCTGGAGTGAGGGGGTAAGACAGCTCTCCACTGCCCCAGACTTTCTTCACTGTGGTAAGCTTGATGTCTGCCTGATTGGAAATATGGTTTTTGCCATCTGTAGAATTTTTAATTTCAGTAAGGTCTTAAGAGCTTCAACAATAGGATATGTAGGATGTGCAATACATTTCTGGGCAATCAAAGACAGTGTCACAATGAAATTGGGGCAAGATGCCAAACACAAATGGACTTACCAGAGGAGTACAATAATCCCCAAGAAATGTTCTGTCTTATAAGGAGGTGCTTAATGTTGCCATGCCTGGAACAGATTGACACGAGGCATGTTTAAAGAGTGTTCCATATAAGTGTTCTATCACTTATAATTCGTACAATAAGTGTACTATTACCCAATTCATAGGCATTGGGGTCCCCCAGGGACACAGTGAAGGTGATTTAAGGGGTAGTGGACTGATTGGGAAACTAGTCTTTACAAAGGAAGGAGTAGTAATGAAAAAGTGAGACATTTAACTAAGCACACAGTCCACAATCTTTGGACTAAATCATTGGGACATTTACATTAGAAACACATTTTTTTTCCTTTGTCAAGGAACATAACCTCTTAATAACTCCAAGAAGACATTTTTGCATCCTCTCTTCTAAAGCACATTGTCCGAGGATAACCGCTTTATAAGTATATCGGCGACAATGTATCCAGCATCACAGCCCTTTCCTGAAAGCAGAAATCTCATAGGCAATGGTGAGGATTCAAAACAAGATAGGAAATCCATATGTAGGCAGTCAGAACCTAGGCAAGTTAAAACAACAACTGTTAATGGTAATAGTTATCCCAAATAGACAAAACGAGTCTCATCAAATGGAAGAAAACTGAAATTTTATCAAATATCTTTTTGGATTAAAATGTTATGAAACCAGGAATCAAAAACAGGAAGAAGATTGGAAAATTCACAAATACATGGGAACTAAACAGTGCATTCCTCAACACCCAATGGGTCAAAGAAATCAAAGGGAAATAAAAACAATGCATTGAAATAAATAAAAATAGTAACAACTTATTATAACCTATGCAGCAAAAGCATTTTTAAGAAGAAAGTTTATAGTAATAAGTGCCTGCATTAATTTTAGGAAAAGATCTCAGACAACCACACATTATACCACAAGGAACTAGAAAAAACAAATAAGCCCAAAGTTAATAGAAACATGGAAATAAAGATTTGTAAATAAATGAAATAGAGAACATGAAAATAGAAAAAAGATCAATGAAACTAATAGTTGGTTTTTTGAAAAGATAATCAATATTGAAAAACTTGTAGTTAAAACTAGTCATGAAAAGAGAAGATGCAAAATTATAAATGAAAAGGAACCATTATAAATGATACCACAGAAATACAAAGGATTTTAAGGAATAACTATGAACAATTACTGGAGAAGGCAATGGCACCCCACTCCAGTACTCTTTCCTGGAAAATCCCATGGACAGAGGAGCCTGGTGGACTGCAGTCCACGGGGTCGCTATGAGTCAGACACAACTGAGCGACTTCACTTTCACTTTTCACTGCATTGTTCTTGCCTGGAGAATCCAAGGGATGTGGGAGCCTGGTGGGCTGCCACGCGCCAAGTCGCACAGTCGACACGACTGAAGCAACTTAGCAGCAGCAGCGTGAACAATTACACACCAACAAATGTGAGAACCTAGAAGGAATGGATAAATTACTGGAATCATACAACCTACCAAGACTGAATCATGAAGACATTGAAAATCTGGACAGAACACTAACAAATAAGGAGACTGAATCGGTAATCAAAAAACTCACAACACATAAAATTGCAAGACCAGATGGCTTCCCTGGTGAATTTTATCAAACATTTAAAGAATTAATGACAATCCTCAAGTACAAAAAATGCAAAGAGGTGGGAACACTTCCAGACTTATTTTATGCGACCAGCATTACTCTGATACCAAAACCAGATAAGGATATTATAAGAAATTATGAACCAATATTCCTAGTAAATGTAGATGCAAAATTTCTCAACAAAACACTATCAAATTGAATTCCATAGCACACCATCAGGAGGAATTTACCCCTGGGATGCAAGGAAGGTTAAAAATATACAAATGAGTAAATGTCACATTAATAGAATGAAAGATAAAATGATATGATCATCCCAACAGGTGGGGAAGAAAAGAATTTGATAAAATTCAACATTCTTTCAAGATAAAAAAAAATATCAGAAAATTAGGTTGGAAGGCACATACTTCAACATAATAAAGGCCACCTGCATAAGCCCACAGCTAACATCAGGCTCAATGCAAAAAAAAAAAAAAAAACTGAAAGCTTTTCCTCTAAGAACACAAACAAGATAAGGAGGTCCATTTTCTCCACTCCTATTTAGGATTGTACACAAGCCTCTGAGAAAGTAGGCAAGAAAAATAAAAGACATCAAAATCAGAAAGGACGAAGTTAAATTGTCTGTTTGCAGATGACATGATCTTATATAGAGAAAACCTAAAGGCTGCATTACAAAATATTAGAGCTCTTCAGTGAATTTGGTAAATTTGCAAGACCTAAGATCAACATACAAAAATCAGTTGCATTTCTATACACTAAGGACAAAGTATCTGAAAAAGAAATAACGAAAATAATCTCATTTACAAAACAGTAAACACAGTAAAATACATAGAAATATATTTAACAAAGGAGGTAAAAATATCTATACACCCAAACTATAAGACACTGAGGATGGAAATTGAAGAAGACATAAAGGGAATGATATCTCCATTTCCTGTAATAAAAAAATATTGTTGAAAAGTCCAGACTACCCAAAGCCAATTACACATTCAATGCAATTCCTATCAAAATTCCAATGACATCTTTTCACAGAATAGAAAAAGCAATCTAAAATTTGTGTGGAACCACAAAAGACTCCAAATACCTAAACAATCCTGAGAATTAACAACAAAGCTGGAGAGATCTCACTGTCTGATCTCAAACTATATTACAAATTATAGTATTTGAAACAGCATGGAAGAATATCAAGAGCTCAGAAATAAGCCCGCACAAAATCTGTCAACTCATATTTCACAAGGGAGCCAAAAATATTTAGCGGGGAAAAGACTCTCCAATAAATGGTATTGGGTAAAACGATTTATCCCCATGAGAAGAATAAAACTGGACTACTATCTTATACCACTCACAAAAATTCACTGGAAATGGGTTAAAGACTTAAATTTAAGACCTGAAACCATAAAACTCCAGGATGAAAACACAGCTTTCTATGACAAGCTCCTTGACCTAAGTTTTGGCAAAAAAATGTTGGGGTATGACACTAAAAGTACAGGCAGCAAATGCAAAAATGCACAAGTAAGACTACATCAAATAAAAAGCTCATGCACAGCCAAGGAAACAAAATGAAAAGGCAATGTATGGAGTGGGACAAAATTTTTTCAAATCATCTATCTGAGAAACAGTTAATATAGGAACTCATACAATACTGTTCAAATGACTATTATCAAAAAGACAAAACAAGTGGTGGCAAGGATATTAAAGGAAAGAGAACCCTTGCACAATGTTGGTGGGAATGTAACTTGGTACAGGCACTATGTAAAATTGCATAAAGTTTCCTCCAAAAAATTAACAATAAAATGACTGTATGATCCAGAAATCCCGCTTCTGGACATACAGCCAAAGAAAATGTAATAACTACGTGAAAGAAATATCTGCAGCCCCTTGTTCATTGCAACATTATTCACAATAGCCAAGACATGGAAACAATCAAAGTGCCTATGAATGAATGGATAAAGAAAAATATGTGTGTAAATGTATATACAAATATACACAATGAAACATTATTGGGTCATAAGAAAGAGGAAATCCTGAATGTCATGACAACATGTATAAACCATGAAGGCATTATGCTAAATGAAATAAGTCAGAGAAAGATAGATACTGTATGAACTCACTTACACGTGGGATCTAAAAACGAGCCAAACTCAGAGAAACAGAGAGTAGAAAGGTGGTTGCCAGGGGCTACAGGAACAGGAAAAGAGGAGCTGTTGTTTAAAGGATACAAACATCCAACTATAAGATGAACAAGTTCAGGGGATCTAATATTCAGTATGGTGACTATAGTTAACAATACTATGTTGTATCCTTCAAAGATGCTGAGAGAGTGGATCTTAAATATTCTCACAACCACCACCAACACAGAAAAGGTAACTGAAGGTGTGTGTGCCCAGTCATGTCCAACTCTTTCTGACCTCATGGACTGTGGCCCACCAGGCCCCTCCGTCCATGGGATTCTCTAGACAAGAACTCTGGAGTGGGTTGCCATTTTCACTTCCAGGGGATTTTCCCAACCCAGGAATTGAACCTGAATCTCCTACACAGCACCCGCATCTCCTGCACTGCAGGCAGATTCTTTACCACTTAACCACCAGGGCAGTTTGAACACAGGTGTGCAGTAAATATTGACTGGTTTCTCTGAGATGGCTGAGGAAGGCTGGTCTCTACCTTTCAGAGACCCTAGGTCATGCTCATTTACTTTGTGACCGGTTAGTTAACCTGCTCCTGTCAAATGTTCCTGGAGCTAGACAGACAAGCAGACCTATATATCTCAAACTCAGATTACAAGTCAGAGATCTGGACTTTCCTGGTGGCTCAGTGGTTAAGAATCCTCCTGCCAATGCAGGGTCCACGGGTTCCATTCCTACTGCGAAAAGATTCCACATGTCAAGGAGCAAAGAAGCACATGGGCAACAACTACTGAACCTGCACTCTAGAGCCCATGCTCTGCAAGAAGAAAAGCCACTGCTCACCCCAACTAGAGAAAGCCCGAACACAGCAATGAAGCCTCAGCACGGCCAAAAATAAACAAATGCACAAAAGAAGTCAGAGCTTCTCTATTCACTAATATGACCTTAGGAAAACCAATTAGCTGCTCTGGGCCTCAACTTCCCCATCGGAAAAAAATGGGATTGGACAAAAATCTCACTTCCACTTATTCTACACTCTTACAGTGCTAAGAATGCACAGCCAGACACCCACAGAGAGGAAAGAGATTACTCAACAAATGATGCCAGAGTTTAGCCATTTACAAAAAAAGGAAAGTCAACCAAGATCCAAACTTTATCAGATCAGATCAGATCAGATCAGTCGCTCAGTCGTGTCCGACTCTTTGCGACCCCATGAAAAACCGCAGAAAGCCAGATGGGCTCCCTGTCCATCACCAGCTCCCGGAGGTCACTCAGACTCGCATCCATCGAGTCAGTGATGCCATCCAGCCATCTCATCCTCTGTCGTCCCCTTCTCCTCCTGCCCTCAATCCCTCCCAGCATCAGAGTCTTCTCCAATGAGTCAGTTCTTCTCATGAGGTGGCCAAAATACTGGAGTTTCAGCTTTAGCATCATTCCTTCCAAAGAAATTCCAGGATTGATCTCCTTCAGAATGGACTGGTTGGATCTTCTTGCAGTCCAAGGGACTCTCAAGAGTCTTCTCCAACACCACAGTTCAAAAGCATCAATTCTTCGGTGCTCAGCCTTCTTCACAGTCCAGCTCTCACATCCATACATGACCACAGGAAAGACCATAGCCTTGACTAGGCGAACCTTTGTTGGTAAAGTGATGTCTCTGCTTTTGAATATGCTATCTAGGTTGGTCATAACTTTCCTTCCAAGGAGCAAGCGTCTTTTAATTTCATGGCTGCAGTCACCATCTGCAGTGATTTTGGAGCCCAGAAAAACTTTATAACACCTGTCAAAAGAACTCCAGAGGGATAAGGGTATACGAGATTAAAAAATCACAAGGAAAATAAGAAAATATATCCTTGAATAGCCTTATGATCAGATGGTAAAATAATTTTAAATTCAAAGAATATGAAGGAAACAGAAAAGGAAAAGATTGTGAAACTTTCTACATCAGAAAAGAAAACCAATTACTTAGAAATGTAAGTAAACATAAGAGGCAACTGCAAAATGAGAAAACCACAACAAAAAGAACAAAGCTTTATGTCCTACCCTCCACCTGATAGCATCTTCGTCTCTCAGTGCTCCACAGAGGAAAGGCAGGGCCTAAACCCGACCCAGGAACCAGAGGGAAGCTGTGAAATCTCATGGACCTGATAGCCATGTGACAGTACCACACCAAACCAGAAGGCTCTTTCTAAAAGCCTGAGTAACTACCCAATAACAGCCACCTGCAAAATGAACCTAGGGTAGGAATGACTGACGCTCTTACCAATTTTGTAGATGAGAAAACGCAGGCCCAGAACAGCTAAATGAGACTGCAAAGACATAACACGTGTTAAGCGTTAACACCAATTCTGGAACCCAGCTGGGGTTCTGCCTCAGCTGATCCATCTATGAAATGAAGACGTTGGATTAGACCCGTGGTTCTCCAAGTGCAGTGGCTAGACCTGCAGCATGAACCTCACACGAGAAGTCCTTGGCAATGCAAGCTCTCAGGTCTCCACAGATCTAGAATCCTCACCACTGGGAATTGGCCCAGCAATCTGTGGTCCAACAAGCCCTCTAGAAGCTTCCTATGTGCACCGAAGTTTGGAAAACTGCTGGATTCCAGGATGTCTAAGGGCCATTCTAGTCATTTTCCTGAGTGTCTGAGCACTGACCTCCAGGCCATTTGGCACAAAATCACACTACTCTTAACCTAGGACCAAAGAGTGGTATACAAAGGAAAAGTCTGATTGCAGTTTGTAATAGTGGGAATAAATGCCGCCCCCTTGGTGGAACTTACACCTATTGTATGTTAAAAGCTCCCTGTCTGGATTCACTTGCATATGGCATGCTGGTACTCCTAAACCAGGCCTTCTTCCTGGGGTCTGTTAGACAGAGGACCAATGAGCCCCTCTTCAAAAAAAGCCAAGTGGAGGGGTGCAGGAGGAAGGTGCAAGGAAGAGATGGCCTGTCACTCACCTTTTTGCAGCCAATTCTCTTAGGCTTAGAGGACCCCAGGACCAAACATGCTGGAGGGAACAGTAGAGCCCAACCTTCCCTGAGCCTGCCTACTCCCATTCGATGTGCCCTGGCCTTGGTCAGATTTCAATGCCAGCTCAAGGCTAGCTGACACGGAGGGAATCTCCTAGCTTGGCAGTGAGGTCCTGGCCTGTGTTGTGGCCATAAGCCTTTCCATCCTGGGAAGGGGCTCTGCTCCTCGGACATTCTTGCCTAATCCTGGTCACCCAGTAGGGGTGACTGTCACCTAGGCCAAAGCCAAGCATCCTCCCTGGCAGCCCCCAGCCCTGCAGTCCCTTCACCCCATTAATCATCTGGCCCCACAGCCACCTCACCCCAGCAGCCCCCTGGCCCTGCAGTCCCCTCACCCCAGCGGCCCACTGGCCCCACACCCTATCTGACCCTGCAGCCCCCTCACCCCAAGAGCCCCTGGCCCCATAACCCTTTAATCCCACAGCCCCCTCACCCCAGCAGCACCACTGAGGCCACCTTCACTGTTGGATCTCACCTCTGCCCCCACTTCCCAGCCAGAGCTATTGAGAAATTTATATGTTGGATGAAAGTGACATAAAACCAGCTCCACTGGCCCAACCAGAGCCTGTGCTGTGAAGGATGGAAGGGGAGGAGGGGAAGATGGCAGTCGTGTCCAAGGGAGGGTTGAAGACTTTAAACATTTACTTTGATTTGGGGGAGGCAGCTCTTGAAAGTCAGTGGAGGGACCCCACCTCAAGGGACCAGAAAGACAGACTATGGTGCCTTGGGCTGACCACCATCTTTCACCACCCACACCATCCTGGCCTGCCTGTCTTAATGAGATGATGGACGACACTTGAGCCACTTGGCCTAGTTGGTCACCAGAGGAACATAAAGGCCCTGAGGTGGGAAAGCAAAAGACCCTCAAGCTGTGCACAGGAGACTCTGTTTTCTGTCACAGAGTCTGTGGCATGGAGACTGCAATGTGCCACGATTGAGGGGCACCATGCTGTTGAGAACAGGAAGGAAGAAAAAACTGTTGAGGGGAGGCAGATTCCTCAGGCTTCCCAAGAACGATGGCATGCTTCATTTGTAGCACGTGTAACCTGCTTTCAGGACTTGATTAATATCGTTAAGCAACTTAATGTCTTCAGAAATTTCCAGTTAGAACAGACACAAACAAAATCTAAACATCATAAAGTAATTCATGATACTGAGAGAAAGTATGCCTCTATCAACCTGTATGATAAGAGATACAAAATCATCTTATGAGCTTACAGATGATGAAAATCAATGGAAACCAGGTATTGTGGAGGCAGTTGTTGAGGAAATTAAAAAGAAAACTTGAGGAAAAGTCTGAAGTTAAAAGCCACCCTGAAATAATTCTTTATCTTGGCATGAAAGTTTTGAAGAATGCAGAATTGCTCAGAAATACGATTCAGAACGTCGATGAGCCTATTTTAGAGCACCTGAAAGACTTGTTTGCAACTTCTCAGATGCTGGAGAGCCTACGAATTTCACAGTTGAACTTCTCTGAATCCAGTGACTATTTCTCAAATGAGGTGTTGACTGAAACATATCTAATAAAGTCATATCTGGATGAATTTGATCCTTCTGTTCTCACGGAACACAAGTTATAGGCTGCATTGTGTTCTAAATACATTGGAAGAAGGATGTCACTCAGAATGCATTAAGGAACAGGATAGCAAAAGAGATGGAACTTCTAGAATAGGGTACAAAACAACTTTCAAGGACTCATACTTCAGCTACTTTTGTACTCTGGAAATTCCTAAATTTAGAATACTAAGTGGGGTTGGTACAGGTAAAATTGCTGAAGATCAATTGCAGTTCTCGTTCATGAGTGTACAAGATCAGTATTTTACTCAACAGAACAAGACACACAGAAAGATGACTATGACACAGGCAAAGAATCAAGAGAGAAGATGCAAAGCCAGAGGAAGAAAATGATTAAGCAGAAGTGGAAAAACCCTAAAATAAACACGACTCTGTTGAATGCAAGCTGCAGTGAACCTAGGGCGTCATATATCATTAGAGAAGAGCTTAAACATACTCTGCACTGCTTATACCTTCTTTTTAAAAAAAAAAAAAAGTTTCTGGGTAGCTAAATAAGCAGCCTTTAAAAGGTTTTAAAACCAGAGCTTTCTTCTTAGAATTTTAATAGTCTCCACTTTTCTGCCAGATACATAATTTATTGCATCCTTGAACATCCATAGTTTGGTTCGCATTAAGTACTTTTGTCATAGGTATACACCTACAGCTGTAAAATATCAGAATCCTTAAAGCAAACTAAGAGTGGTTAATAAAGCCTTCCTGAGAAACCAATTGAAGTAGTTTTCAAATTAGCTTACTTGTGCCTTCATCATTGTGCAGTAGAAAGGTAGTCTCTTGTGCTCACTAGTACACAATGCACTTTTAACGGAACCATGTGCATGGTTAAGGGTTCCAGTAAAGCCACCTTCAATAACTGTCAGCTTATTTGAGGATCTTTGTACTAATGGTTAAATGAAAATAAATTTAGAGACAAGTGATTCATCACTGGGGTGTTAATAAAGTCTTGGCTTCATTTTATACTTAGCAGAGCAGTTTTTGTAGGACTCTAGTCCATGGGGTCGCTAAGAGTCGGACACGACTGAGCGACTTCACTTTCATTTTTCACTTTCATGCATTGGAGAAGGAAATGGCAACCCACTCCAGTGTTCTTGCCTGGAGAATCCCAGGGACGGGGGAGCCTGGTGAGCTTCCGTCTATGGGGTCGCACAGAGTCGGACATGACTGAAGTGACTTAGCAGCAGCAGCAGCTTCTAGGAATGCTACCTTTTTACTTTTCGGTAAACTTGTATCAGATTATTTTGTTGAAAGAAGGCTAAAATGTCAAGGGGCAAAAGATGCTCTAGAGCTGTGGACCCCCACGTTTTTGCCACCAGCGATAAGTTTCAAGGAAAACAATTTTTCCATGGACCAGGGAGGAGGGGGATGGTTTGGGGATGATTCAGGGGCATTACATTCATTGTGCAATTTATTACTATTAATAAATCAGCTCAAATTAATTATTAGATCAGCTCCACCTCAGATCATGAGGCACTATGTCCCAGAGGTTGGGGATGCCTGCTCTAGAGTCAATCTGTCAGTTCAGTCCCTGAGTCGTGTCTAACTCTGCAACCCTGTGAACTGCAGCACGCCAGGTCTCCTTGTCCATCACCAACACCCAGAGCTTGCTCAAACCTATGTCCATCGAGTCAGTGATGCCACCCAACCATCTCATTCTCTGTATCCAGCTCTAGAGTACTGGTTTTCAAAGTGTGGCTCCCAGTGTAATGGTCTAGGAGGTCACACAGTGCAAGTGAGCCCAGCCGTGCACTTTGGCTAAGACAACAGAGGAAGAGGCTCACCTCCATCTAAGACCAACCTTAACTCAATGGCTCCAAAGTGTTGCAGGTAAAGTGACTAGGACAGCAAGGGCTCCTCTGGAGAGGAGACTAGAGCTCCTTGGAGCTTGAGTCACACACCCCTCTGAGGATAATGATTTCCTGGAGGTAGTAGAGAAAAGTGTAAGGCAAAACCTAATGACAAAACAACATAGACACGGTGATACCATTTATATAAGGCTTTAAAACATGCCAAAAATGCTATGTACTTTGGGATATTAGTGTATATTTAACAAGCTCTTTATTTCCCCTCAATGAAGGCAACGTACATGGGAATGAAACACCAAACTCATGACACCAGGTACCATTTGAGGAAAGGATGTGCAGACCTCCAGCTCCGTTTCTATTGTTTTATTTCTTAAACTCAGCAGAGATTACCTGGGCCCCAAGGAAGATTCTATTAGTGCTCATAGCTATAGTCTTATGTGTGGCTTTAAATGGGCCTAATCTCTAGAATTGGGGTAAGAAAGTGGGTGAAATGTAGTTAATCAGAGAAAGGGATTTTGGGGGGAAGGCCTAATTCTAAAATTAGTTAAGATCACTTAGATACACATTCAGGATGGCACTAGAAGTCTGCTTCTCCAGTATGCTACAATAGCATATTTCACAAGCAGCCTCTCTACATCCCATCTCAAGACCCTCACTGTATGGAACCTCAAAGAATCTTCTTCACCTTTCTGTCTTAAAGTACCAAATACCTCCAGAGACAAGTTGACCTGAGCCAAAGCTATGTAAGTGGGAAAACACTTGTATCCCTAGATCCTTTACCAATTTTTTCAGTGACATCCTGTTAACTCCAAAGCAGTGGCCTCTGCTGTCCTCCTCAATTCCACCATCATCCCCAAGCACCTAGAATCAGGGTCACTGTCATTCCCCATACAGGCCTCCTTTCCCTGGGAGCACCCCATGCCCCCAGATCTTTCCTTCATTCCTCTACTCATCTGCTCTCAAGTTTCCTGTCCCAATTCCTCAAGACCCTGACTAATGTAATACCTGGCTAATGATATAAAAATAACAGTATTTTCAGGCAGGATGCCATTCCAAGTTAACATACAATGTACTTGTTATTGAAAGTTCCTATGAAATGATGCTAAGATAGGCAAATTCAGATCTTGTGGCAAAGTAGGGAAAGAAAATTTTAGAGAAATTTTAACTTAAATTATGTAAAGACACAGCAATTTACTGTGTAACCTCTATGACCTCCAAAAGTTGAAATTTAGAATGAGCTAACCAAAAAGCAAACAAACATTAACACTGATGCAATTCTCTGCCATTTTACATATATTTTTAATGACCAAATTGAAAGATTTTTATTTCTATGAACTTTTGAACCCTCAATCTAAAGATACTTATGTATGTGTGAGTTAGTCACTCAGTCACGTCCGCCTCTTTGCAACCTCATGGACTGTAGCCCACCAGGCTCCACGGTTGATGGCATTCTCCTGGCAAGAAGACTGGAGTGGGTTGCCATTTCCTCCTCCAGGGGATCTTCCCAAGCCAGCGACTGAACTTGGGTCTCCGGCATTGCAGGCAGGATTTTTACCATCCCTCTGGCAATATGAGATATACTGGTATATAGAGAAATTATGCAAACTTTACTGACATTCAAGGCTCAACTTTAATCTCACTCACTGGGGGCTCTCCAAATTCATAAATGTGATCCTACATATAGCAACATTTGACTTTGTAACTTGTACAATTAACCAGTGTAGAGGAAGCAAGTTGTCTATAGTCATTTGACAAATGTTTAAGGGGCCTCCTTGGTGGCTCAGGGGTAAAGAATCTGCTTGCCAATGCAGGGGATGTGGGTCCAATTACTGGTCCAGGAAACCTGTGTTCTAGAGTCCGGGAGCCACTACTGAGCCCACATGCCTAGAGCCATGCTCCACAACAAGAGAACCCTCCACAGCCAGAAGCCTGCAACCTGCAACAGAGACTAGATCCTGCTTGCTGAATCTATAGAAAAACCTGTGCAGAAATGAAGACCCAGTGCAGGCATAAATAAATAAATCTTTTAAATAAACAAATAAATGTCTGAGTATTTCCTCTGTTCCAGATATCATTCCAGGTGTTTGGGGGACATAGTGAAGAAACAGACAATAAGCTCTACTTTTGCGGCACTTAACTCTTGGTGGTGCTCGGGGACGCAAGGGAGTTAGGACAGGAGTAATAAAAACAAAGATAACATTTATTAACTGGGAAAAGTTCAAAGCTATGAAGGAAATAGAAAGGGTGGTAATATAAGAGTGTTTGAGGGTGGCACTGGGTGACAAGTTGTAGCCAGCGATGATCCTCTGTGAATGTTCTTTGACTCAAACCTGAATTCCACACCCATGGTGCATTCATGTCAATGTATGGCAAAACCAATACAATACTGTAAACTAATTAGCCTCAAAATAAAATAAATAAATTAAAAAAAAAAAAAAAAACAAAGAAACAAACCTGAATTCCAAGAAGGAGGCAGCCATAGGACAATTTGGGAGGAAGATTCCCATGAAAATTACTAAGAACATAAAATTGGGGGCGGGGGCATTTCTTCTGTAAAGAAGGCAAGCATTTACTGATTGAGTGTGGACAAGAGGACCAAATTAAAATTCTGCTTCCTCTGAATAAAAAGGGCATGCTTAGAAGATGTGAAGGCCTGGACAAACCTCACTAATAACCCTTAATTCTGATAATGCTCATTGTATATGATCATGTTAAATATTCACAAAAACCCTGTGGGGTGGTAATTATTCTCTTTGTTCAGATGAAACTAAGGACCATAGGAAAGTGTACCCCAAGCCACAGAGCTTTTAACAACAAAGGGACAGAAAACGTAACATGATCAAGAATATCTGTTTGCAATCTACAGCCAACTTCCTATTACTTAAGGGTTGGAGACTGGGATTCTCTAATCAAAGAGAAGAATTAACAATCAGAGTTTCTTGCCAACTCAGAAAAATGAAACTGAACTATTTGATAAATAGCAGAGTGATCATTTCTAGATAGTGAGATTAAGCGTGATTTTTATCTTCTTAATCCAAGCTCTGTACCTTATTGGCTGTGCATCCTTGAGAATATTGCTAAACATCTCTAATTTGGTTTCCTTATTTTCAAAAGATGGATAATAACAGTATGGATAATAACAGTACTCACATCATAAGGCTGTTGCAAGGAGTAAATAACATAATCTATGTGTTTAAAAATGTGCCCAACCTATAAGTACCTAATAAATGCTAATCATTACCTCAATATAATTTTAATTTGAATTGTTTGAGCATAAGTCCATATGTTCAAAAGCCATTTGTCCATACTTTTAAATATCATTTGTATTTATCCATGATTTATCTACACATGTCTTTTGCTTATCATTCTATTATTATGTTGTTCAGTTGTATAGGCAAGATATGTGTGAATTCTTGATTCCCTCTTTAGTCTTGTGTGTTTTATTTATCTGTTGTACAAAGAATATGTATTATTTTTATAAAGAAGAAAAGTGTGGGATCCTAAAACTTGCCAGAAATACCTTGGAGGGCCTTAGCAAAACTTTACTTGACTCAACTCTTTGCTAAATGCACCAAAATTCTTCTGCTAACTCCACCATCATCTCAATGGATTTTTGCTTTGGAGGCCAACCTCCTTTTCAGGGCAAAGGGCAAACTCTTTACTGGAGCTTTCATGGCCCTATTTACTTTAAAGGTCCATCTGCCACCCTGCTCTACACTCCTGACATTTTGCTCCCTGGCTAGGTACACACCAACACACCTCTGCCACTCTTCATGCTGCTTCCTTTACCTATAGGAACCTCCTTGCCCTTGCCTTTTTACTGCCACTTGAACTCCTAGCATCAGCACCCCCTGAAATGCCCCATCCTGAGCACTTTCCCAGGCACCAGCCCACCCCATTCATCTACTGGCCATAGCTAATCATCCACTCTCCCATGCTTCCTTAACACTTGTGCTCATCCTTGTTACAGCACTTGACAGAGAGAGTCGTCATTGCCCAAGTTTCTGTCTAACCATTTAGATCGTTAACCAGAACAAGCCATGGGACTTAGATACCTGAGTCCCCAAGTCCGAACATAATTCCAGGTACATAGTAGGTGCTTACCTGTGATCAGTGAATGCTTAAATGACTAGGGTCTGGAGTGTTTGTCCTATAGCTTCAAGTGGACAGACTAGTTGTTCCTGACCTGGAAAGACATTTGTATGATTTATCTTGTTTTGTTTGCTTTGTTTGTAACATGCTATCTCCTCTAAAGTGAATAGTGATGGTCTTGTTAAAACTTCTGAAAAAGGAATGTACAGAGATAGGAGGAAACAAAGAAAGCATTAATACTCTGGTTTCATGGGTGGGGTAACTTCCCTGGTGGCTCAGATGGAAAAAATTAGGAGACCTGGATTCGATCCCTGGGTTGGGAAGATCCCCTGCAGAAAGGAATGGTAACCCACTCCAGTAGTCTTGCCTTGAAAATCACATAGACAGAGGAGCCTGGTGGGCTACAGTCAATGGGGTCTCAACTTCCTGCAGGGGAAATAAACCCCGTACTACATGGGAGTATGTGCTTCTCTCCTAAAGAAGAATGGAGGCAGTCCTGTCACAGCATGGGATAGGAAATTGGACTGCCATAATTAAGCTCCTTCCTCACCCCAGGACCTCCATCACATCACCCAGGTCTGCCCTCTGCCCAGAAACAACATCTGCCTCTTTTTCCTACCCCCAGTTCAGTTCATTTCAGTCCTTCACTTAGGTCCAACTTTGTGCTACCCCATGGACTGCAGCACACCAGGCTTTGCTGTCCATCACCAACTCCTGCTGTTTACTCAAACACATGTCTATTGAGTCGGTGATGCCATCCAACCATCTCATCTTCTGTCATCTCCGTCTCCTCCAGCCTTCAATCTTTCCCAGCATTTTCCCCAGTCTTTTCAAATGAGTCAGTTCTTCACATCAAGTGGCCAAAGTATTAGAGTTTCAGCTTCAACATCAGTCCTTCCAATCAATATTCAGGACTGATTTCCTTTAGGATTGACTGGTTTAATCTCCTTGCAATCCAAGGCACTCTCAAGAGTCTTTTCCAATCCCAAGGTTCAAAACCATCAAATCTTTGCTGCTCAGCCTTCCTTATGGTCCAACTCTCACATCTATACATGACTACTGGAAAAACCATAGCTTTGACTAGATAGACCTTCCTTTTCCTAAAGTGAAAATGAAAGTGAAAGTGAAGTCATGTCCGACTCTTTGCCACCACATGGGATGTAGCCTACTAGGCTCCTCTGTCCATGGGATTTTCTAGTCGAGATTACTGGAGTGGGTTGCCATTCCCTTCTCCAGGGGATCTTCTCAACTGAGGGTTTGAATCCAGGTCTACTGCACAGCGGACAGACACTTTACAGTCTGAGCCTCCAGGGAAGGCCACAGGCTTTTTAACAGCCAGGGACCCACTGGGGTTTACAAGCCCATTTTAACAAGGGCCACACAGAGACAACATCCTGTCTTTATTGTCCTTAGTTCGGGCCTGTTGCCCATCTTTTGGGTCCAACACCTCCCTCCTCTGAGAAGCCTTTTCTGAGAAAACACTTTCAATGCCTTTTAACTCACTTGTTTGAGTTCATGCATTACAGTGTAAAGATGGAAATGTTTTACACAGTCAGGGTCCTCCAGCCAAAGATCACAAAAACATGCCTGTAGTTGAGTGAGTTCAGTTTACTATTCATTGCAGTAAGGGAGAACACACATCACGGGGGAAACATGTGATGTTTTCCCAAGTATCAGAAGGAAGCTGTTACAGAGGCTGGGGTTTGGTGGACTTATTTGGGGAAGTTTTTCCTTCAAAGAAACAGGAGTTTGCCCTAGATTAGTTGTGTTTAGGTATCTGAGGCAATTCTCTGATTGGTATTTGAGTAAATCTTCCCTGTAGGGAGAGGAGACTAGAACCAGAATAAAGATGTAATTGGTCAAGAAGTTGTAGACATTCATTTCAGCCAAGAGAGGGGGATGTTTATTCATGTATGACCTTTACATTCAGAAAACGAGGATCATGGCATCGCATTCCATCACTTCATGGGAAATAGATGGGGAAACACTGGAAACAGTGTCAGATTTTATTTTTTGGACTCGAAAATCACTACAAATGGTGACTGCAGCCATGAAATTAAAAGACGCTTACCCCTTGGAAGGAAAGTTATGTCCATCCTAGATAGCATATTCAAAAGCAGAGACATTACTTTGCCAACAAAGGTCCATCTAGTCAAGGCTATAGTTTTTCCTGTGGTCAAGTATTGATGTGAGAGTTGGACTGTGAAGAAGGCTGAGTGCTGAAGAATTGATGCTTTTGAACTGTGGTGTTGGAGAAGACTGTTGAGAGTCCCTTGGACTTCAAGGAGATCCAACCAGTCCTTTCTGAAGGAGATCAGCCCTGGGATTTTTTTGGAAGGAATGATGCTAAAGCTGAA
The DNA here is from genome assembly GCA_935064755.1 of Tragelaphus eurycerus. Classification (NCBI taxonomy): domain Eukaryota; kingdom Metazoa; phylum Chordata; class Mammalia; order Artiodactyla; family Bovidae; genus Tragelaphus; species Tragelaphus eurycerus. The sequence continues at coordinate 424,361 of CAKXYN010000251.1, forward strand.
ATTCAAGTACTTTGGCCACCTCATGCCGAGTTGACTCATTGGAAAAGACTGTAATGCTGGGAGGGATTGGGGGCAGGAAAGAAAGGGGAAGACAGAGGATGAGATGGCTGGATGGTATCACTTACTTGATGGACATGAGTCTCAGTGTACTCGGGGAGTTGGTGATGGACAGGGAGGCCTGGGGTGCTGCGATTCATGAGGTCCCAAAGAGTTGGACACAACAGAGGAACTGAACTGAGCTGTGTCCTTTCAATATGGTCTCAGAGTGACCATGTCTGATATTCATGTTATATGACACTGTTCTATGACAAGTCCAATAGGAAAAAAGATGGCCAAAGGTGATGTGTGAGATATATTTCAATTCTAGATTAAAGATCAGGAGATTGGTCCTAGTCCTGGCCTTTCTACTAACTGGCATGACTTTGGGTCTGCCAGTTAGCCATTCTATACCTTAGTTTCCCTATTTATTTTTTTTTTTCATTTTTAAAAATTAAATTTTTGTTTTTGTTTGTAGAATTTTTTATTGTGTTTATTTATTTGTATTGAAGATTAATTACTTTAAAAAAGAATGGTCTTACATTCTATATCTAAAGGTCTTTCCAGCCCTGAAACTCTAAGAGAATGTGTGTTTCTCTTGCATCACTTCTGTCCTTATAGAAAATGCTAAAGGGAACTTGGCCACACATCCTTATGTGTGTGCATGCTAAGTTGCTTCAGTTGTGACCGACTCTGTGTGACCCTATGGATTATAGCCACCCCCCCCCCCCGCCAGGTTCCTTTGTCCTTAGAATTTTCCAGGCAAGAATACTGGAATGGATTGCCATGACCTCCTCCACAGAATCTTCCAAACCCAGGGATCAAATCCGAGTCTTTTACATCTCCTGCATTGGCAGGCATGTTCTTTACTACTAGCGCCCCCCCCCCCTCCCCAGAAGCCCACACATCCTTACAGAGGGGAATTAATGCATAACAAATGGTATTATTGGTGAGCTCCTTGAAAATCAACTGAGATTTTAATCTTAACACTGTGAGTCATTATTGATCCAAATTAAGGAGTTAAATGTAAAAATTCAGAAGATCTCCAAAAAGAAGAAAGTATAAAGTTAATTTCTGGATGAGAAAAGATGTACAAATTTATGATGTTAAAACCAAGAAAAAAGACAATATTATTAGATTTTAAAACTTAAAAAAGAAAAACTACATACTTAGAAACATTCAATAACTTAGAAGGCAAAAATCAAACTAAAAACACATTTTCAACAAATGCTTAGTATCCTAAATATAAATCCATCTTGTTCCATCTACCTCACTCATATTTTCATTGAATGCCACCTATACAGATGATAAAACTGAGGCCTAGAAATGAGAAGTAAGTGTTTCAAGATCACTTAGGGCAGCAAATGTTAAACCAACTCAGACCTCAGATTGCGATTCTGCCTCTTTTTTCCTGTCTTTATAATGAGACTTTTGGATTATAGATTATTGACATTGCCTTCCAAATTTAAACCAATGATTTACAGCAAAACCATGCTCCATTCCCGAGGTGAGACAGAGGAAAAACAAAAACAATGAAATTCGGTTGGAACTGGACTGAATGAAAGGAAAAACAATCCCTCTTTACAATTATGAAGCTTATTAGTATATTTCCTAAATGTAACATCCAGATGTAATTAGATATGTCTCCTTCAAAAAATATTTTTAGTGCTACAAAACTTTTTTAAAGAATGACTGTAAAAGCAGTTAATTTCTGTATAATTTTCAAAATTACACTTGAGGTCTGGACTAAGTAGATCTTGAGATCAATAAAAAGTCTGGGACTCTTACCTCTGAAACATAGGATGGTGGCCCTTTTAAAATCTGTTATGCTTAGCACTTAGTAAATGACCTGATCCTTTAAAGAAACCTCTCTTTTTTTTTTAATCCAATCTTCAAAGCTTTAAGTGAATTTGTCTGTGTTCATTATACACCTTCTAGCTCCTAACTTCTCCAACACTTCTCAACATTCAGTTCTGACTGCATTCATTTCAATTTGTCTACTCTTTGCCAACTATTTTTGACTAAGTTAAATTGTCCAAATTCTCTTTCTCTTCTTCAGAGGTATTTAGTACTGCTAACACCTGAGATATACAACATTTTTATGACACTGTCTCTATTCACATGAGCCATTACCAGGTGGGAAATTTCTCACAGTTCACATGGCCCAGGATGCCTTAATAAATACCTTCTTGCACAATTACATAAAGGACACGAACCTAGAAGACCTACACACATTTCAGAACCCTAATGCGTCACAAAACAAGTGGGCAATTGTGAGCAATTTGACAACCAAGGGCCTTGGCCGTTCACTGGACACAGAGCATGTCAATCCATGTTTGTCAGCAAATGAGCCCAAAGCTCGTGACGAGGGGTCACAGGTCACTGTCTACTGTTCCGGTCCCGCCTCTCGACTGTGGCCTGGCTCCACTGCCTGAGCCCTGGCTTCTGTCAGACGCTTCTGCCGTTGGCCGCCTACCCTCCCGGTCATGGGGCCGCCTCTGTGGTCGATTCAGTGACTGCCTCGGTCCATCTCACTTGCCTCAGCCTCCTCTCAGGGCAGCCACTTCAGGTGCCACCACCTGCGCCATTGCCCTTGTCGCCCGCTCAGCTGAGGTAACTGCTGGCTGCCATATCTACCACGGGGGATGGAGATCTGGCCCCTGGAGGGCAGGAAGGCCCAGCAGGTGCGGCAGGGGCGCAGCCTGGAGCCGGCGACGGTGTGGACCACAACTCCGAGCCTCGCAGGGGTGACTCCATGCCTAAGGCTGAGGCGGGTGGAGTCGTTGGGGCCTCAGGAGGCCCGAGGGAGGCGGCCCTGGAGGGCTTGAACGATGAGGAAGAGTCGGACAATGGGCCAGCTGAGGAGGGGGAGGAAGAGGAGCAGGTGGAGGGCGTGAACTGCATGGCGGACTCGCGCCACTTCCCCATGACTGACTTCTGCTTAACGGTCCTAAATCTGGTGCACTCCATGGTGAACTGTTTGTCTGACAACCATGTAATAGTTCCGCAATATGACGACCATGCGTTGCTCTGGCACCAGACCAGGCCCGCTTGTCCGACCACGGCTCAGCCTCTGTGGCCGGTTTTTCCGAGGTCCAAGCGCCTTCAGATGATTCGGGGGAGGGGCTGTCTGAGGAAGCCCTGGCCCAGGGGGCGGAGCAGGACTAGGAAGCCCAGGAGGCCAAGGAAGCCGAAGAGGCCTCTTTATGGGAGACGGCCACCAGGAGTCTGAGGAGGCCAGCTTGGGGGAGATGCCGCAGGAGCCGGTCACCCCTGAGAGTGAGCATTCGAGGGGCAGGGAGGTTTGGGGGGGGGGGGCGGAGACATTGGCAGCTGCAGGCAGGGTCTGGGAACCAGGGATCCTGAGGAGGGGGCAGGTTCAGAGTCGGGGTGTGGGGTGCCTCAGGAGGAGAGACCGGGATTCAGGGCCTCCTTCAATTGAAGGCCAGAGGGGCCCAGTATTAGCCCAACTCCATAAAGACTTCGTTGGTTTGGGGGGAAAGTAAGCTGCCCTCTACCATCCCTAGTAAGACGTCTGAGATGATTGGTGCCAGTTATGAGCCCACAGGTGAAGGTCAGTGGAGGCAGGTGTTCGAGAGGGAGCTTGAGAGAACATGGAAGAGAACGAGCAAATGGCAGACCTCATATTTGGTTCATAGCTTTTAAAAATGTCAAGATTCTTGGAAAGTTGATACCAAAATTTTATGAACTCATATAGGAGCACTTGGTCAAAATGAAATTTTCAGGGGATTGAGGAACTCAAGAGCTTCCCCAAACAATTTGTTATTGAGGTGAAGCATATTTTGGTGAGTAAGTTCTAACCAAAACATCCAGAATGCATCAGACTCAGAGGATTCTGATCCGCGACCACAAGTAATCAGTAGCACAGGGTGACAGATTTAGTAGGAAAAAATAAATACTGTCATTGTGAAAATGATCAAGCAGCACCAAATTGAGGGCCATGGAAGTGTTGTATCCGCCAGAAGGAAGGCTCCCAGTTACTATTTTCTTAGTTGCTTCTGTCCTCCTGCTTCTCCTAAGGATAGAGTACTGGATATCTTGCCATTCCTTATATGTTGGGATATTTTTCTGTGAATGTCTGGTCCCAAAGTCTATTATTCTTCTCTAAAGAATCAGCTGAATTCCAGGATGAGAGCTCCAAAGAAGAAGCACAGGGCACCAAAACTGAGGGGAAAGAAAAAAAGTATAACAGAAAACAAGAAGAACCAGAAAAGGATCTGGACCCAGCAAAGGAAAGGCCCACAAAGCCCAGGTATCTGTGTATAGCTTTGAAAATAACCCAGCTATTCCCAGGCATTTACCAGTTTTGTTTTTGCTTTTTAATTCTTGCAGTAAATTAAGAACACTTTTTTAAAAATTAGCTCAACAACTCAAATTTACGTAATATTTATAGAACGTTCCTGCACCCAGTAATATAAAGAGCATGAAGTGAAATATACTTCATGGCTTCTCATTTGCCCTCTATCTGTAAGACTACCAACAAGTTGTAAATGTATCAGTACCTAAGACCAGTATTTCTTTAGAAAACAGTGACTAAAAGCAGCAGCAACTGGGCTGTGCACTAGTTTGGCCTTCATTTCTTGACCACAGAAGTGCAGTCTCCTGGACTAAGAGAAGACACCTTTTAGAATGTAACTACTTACTAATAGCAAAACGTTCAGAATGTGAAGTAGGACCACATTTAGTGATTAATACTTAAACATTTGTTCAGTTGTAGATTTGTGTACTTTATATGACAGTCAAAAGAAACAGTCATAGGATGACTGTTGTTTATCATTGAGTTGGTACTGAAGGTATATATCTTGTATTGAATGATTAATATTTTCTCCCTCGTTTGCATAGAAGTGTGTTTCATAATAACATTCTCTTACTCATATGGTAGATATGGAAACCGAGGGTCTGGGAGGGTAAGGGAGTATCATCTGTGGAGTGAGCACAGGGTTTTAAGGCAGAAAGAGTGATTTTAGTCCCAGACTAGCCTCTCAAAGGAAGGGGGGGGGGGGAAGCATTTATGGTGTTGGGCAAGAGGGAGACAAGGTTGGTAGGATCACATGATTGAAGCCATCGGGTTGTACATGCACCCAGTATCCAAGGTGAAGGTTACAAGAGGAAAATGTGTTTTTCTTCTCTCCTTGTTGACATAGAACCCTCAGATGCAGCAGATATGCATAAGGCTGACTGTTTTCTTAGATTTAGAAAGTTTCTGGTGCTGACTGATGCTGTATAATTCTTCATTTTCTCTCATTTCTTCCTGTAGTTTGGAAGACTAGAAAGAAGACAGAGAAAGAAGAAAGGATCCATTGTTTGCTATTTTTAGATTTTTCAGAAGCCCATGGGAATATTATTAACATTGATTTCCTTCCAAAATCCATCCCCCAAAAAGCAACTGTCTAATAATAATATCTAATACAGAATCCAATATCTAATTGGGTTTTAGTTTTCACAGATATATTTGACAGCATTTGTTCTAGTTAAAATTAAGTTTTAAAGTAGTAAACTGAAATGTGGGTAGATTTATGTATATAAATAATCCTGATTTATATCTCTTTAAAAATGAGAAGCCATTTTACATCATTGGAAGGCATCACATTCCACCATTTGATAAGCCTGTTTTAAATTCTTTTATTGCAGCCCAAAATAAAATTTGTATTTGAAACAGTTTTGTAAAGACAGAAATAGAGGTCAAGGCTTTAGATCTGAATTTGTTTACTGTCCTACTGACTAGACATGTGTGGCTGCTGAGCATTGAAAATGTGGCTAATCTGAGTTGAAATGTGGTACAAATGTAAAAAATTGTGTAAAGTCTCATTAATAACTACTTACACATTGAAATGATAATCTAGTATTAAATACAGCATTAAAATTATTTTCTCCAGTTCCTTTTTACTTATTAAAAAATCCAACCTACCTACCAACCTAGATAGCATATTCAAAAGCAGAGACATTGCTTTGCCAACAAAGGTTCGCCTAGTCAAGGCTATGCTCTTACCTGTGGTCATGTATGGATGTGAGAGCTGGACTGTGAAGAAGGCTGAGCACCGAAGAATTGATGCTTTTGAACTGTGGTGTTGGAGAAGACTCTTGAGAGTCCCTTGGACTGCAAGGAGATCCAACCAGTCCATTCTGAAGGAGATCAGCCCTGGGATTTCTTTGGAAGGAATGATGCTAAAGCTGAAACTGCAGTATTTTGGCCACCTCATGCGAAGAGTTGACTCATTGGAGAAGACTCTGATGCTGGGAGGGATTGGGGGCAGGAGGAGAAGGGGACGACAGAGGATGAGATGGCTGGATGGCATCACTGACTCGATGGATGTGAGTCTGAGTGACCTCCGGGAGTTGGTGATGGACAGGGAGGCCTGGCGTGTTGTGATTCATGGGGTCGCAAAGAGTCTGACACGACTGAGCAACTGATCTGACACGTGGGCTTTCTCCAGTTACACTGCACAGGTTCTCACTGAGGTGGCTTTTCTGGTGGAGCTTGAGCTCTACAGTAAATGGGCTTTAGAGTTGCAGCACATGGGATTAGTTGCCCCTCAGCATGTGGGATCTTCCTGTACCAGGGATTGAACCTGTGTCCTGTGCACTGCAAGGTGGATTCTTAACCACTAGACCACCAGGGATGCCCTCTTTTTAGATGTGGCTACTAGAACATTGAAAATAACACATGACTTGTGTTACATGTGTATTTCATAGTACTGCTGGGTGCTTTTGAAGGAAACCTGATGGATGGTCCAGCTTGCTTGGAGGCCAGATGCTGATTTGGAGCACTGGTTCTCACAGTTTGCTCCTTAAAATAGCATTGTTAGCATCACCCATGAATTATTAAGCTCCACTGAAGACAAGTGAATCTGAAACTGGGAGTGGGGCCCAGTAGTCTGTGTTTAACAAGCCCTCCTGGGGATACTGATGCTGCCATGGTTTGAGAAGCACTGGTTGAGAGCCACCTATGGTGGGACGTGCCTTCATTCATTGCCTTGGGGCTGCTGTAGGTAAATTGAACAGGACGGTAGGGGCTAGACTCGGGAAAAATTAGGATTCACAGGGGCTTAAACAGACAGGGTGGATAGGGCATCGCACCAGAAAAATATCCAAGGGACAGAGCTGGTTTGAGAAAGTCACAGACATGATACCGGGTATATGAAGTCTAAGAGAACCTTCACTCAGCAGGAATGGATAGTAGATACATACAGAGTGGCCTGTGAGGATGTATGCATATGCAAGCATACAGAAGGCCATGCAATGGAAAGATAAACCACATTTAGGATGGTGGTTATCTCTTGGGAAAAGAAAAGGACAGCTATCCTATTGGGGAAGGATACTTAGTGGGCTACAACTTTATCTCTAAATTACATTTCTTAAACTGAGTGGTGGGTAAATAGTGTTTATAGTAGTATTCTTTATAATTTTGTGCAGATCGGAAGTATGTCCTAATAAGTAAAAATAAAAAGAGAAAAGGGAGAAAGTGGACTTAATCTTTGAACTCTGTTTAAGGTAATAAAAAGATAAAGTTGTAGATGATCAGTGTGGAGGATCAGAGAAGGGGAAGGGCCTGGGGGTTTGAGACTAGACGAGCTCATTTCTGCATTTACTTAAGGCTTCCTAGGTATCTGAAACATGGTCTAGCTGGAGCATAATTTGTTCCCACAGGCTGAGCTCCTGACCTTCTTGTAGATAACAGATAACATACTGTCATGTTCTGTGGTGGCATGTCTTATAACTGTGTGCACATGCAAATACACACACTACATCCACCCATTCCATCAAAACCAACCCCTGCACTGAACCTTTAAATGGCTGGGACCTTTAAGGGTTTTATTTATCTTTCTTTCCCATAGCCCTAGTCAATGAGTTTTCCTCTTAGTAGGTATTTAACATCAATTAAAGTGAAGGAAACTTAAGATCCCCACAACCAACCCCCTTTTTTTTTTGGGTCACAAGTGTTGACATTTTAAAATGTGTTATATTATTCCATATGGCTAGAACCACATGGTGAGACAGAAGGCAAAGCACCATTATTTCAACTGAAAGGGCAGGTCAACTAGTACAATTTGAGGACGTTCAACCTGGTTCTGATTTGTTAGTATTTCTGCGGTGCTAGTTGTTAAAACAGTATTGCTTCCAGGCCCAGGCAAGAGGTATCTCTGTCTTGAGCTCTATGCTTTAGAGGGCCACTTTGGTCCTCTTCCAGCCACACCCCTCCTGCCAGGGCCAGGAGCCCAGCCCATGTGAACAAGGGATGTGTCCCTGCTAGCCCATGCTCCAGGTACCTGGCAGCCCTGAACAGTCCCTAGCCTGCCTCCAGGGCCTGTGTGCTCCTCTTAGACCTGTCCTGGGGAGGGCTGACTGCAGTCACTGCTGGGGTGAGTGCTCCCAGGCCCAAGGAGGGGTTGTAGGCCCAGAAGGTGATGAGGCCTGGCCTAGGAGCCAGGGCATGGGTGGGGGAAGAGAAGGAGGGCAGCTCTTACCACACCATCAGGGCAGAATTTAAAGGAAACTGAGAATCCTAAATCCCAACCTGGCCTTTCAGCTCATTAGGAGGCTACATTTGTCATGGAAGGAGATAAAGCTTATTTAATGGTTTATCATTTGATTTGAACATTTCAAATATTTTTAGACATGTGGATCCCCAACTGAAGTCTTTTTCTGAACCTTGCAAGTAGGACAAAGTTTTCAGGAAGGCCAGGTTAAATATCTGTTCTATCACCCCTTTCCCTTTTCATTCCATGTTACACCTATTCCTGAGCATACTGGGTGTCATGCTTCTGAAAGTATTTTTTTTTAATGTACTTATTTTTTTAATGGAAGTGTAAATGCTTTACAGAATTTTGTTATTTTCTTTCAGACAACAACATGAACCAGCCATAGGTATACATTTCCCCCCTCCCTTGTGAACCTCCCTCCCATCCCCTTCCCCATCCCACCCCTCTAGGTTGATACAGAGCCCCTGTTTGAGTTCCCCAAGTTATATAGCAAATTGCCAGTGGCTATCTCTTTTCCATGTGGTAATTAAGTTTCCATGTTACTCTCTCCATACACCTCACCCTCTCCTCCCACCCTACCATGTCCATAAGTCTATTCTCTATGTCTGTCTCTGCATTGCTGCCCTACAAATAAATTCATTGGTACCATCTTTCTAGTTTCTGTATATATGTGTTAGTATACAATATTTATCTTTCTCCTTACGACTTACTACACTCTGGATAATAGGCTCGAGGTTCACCTACCTCTTTAGAACTGACTTAAATGCATTCCTTTTTAGGGCTGAGTAACATTCCATTGTATATATGTACCACAGCTCCTTTATTTCTTCATTGTTTGATGGACATCTAGGTTGCTCCCGTGTTCTAGTGATTATAAAGATTACTGCAAGAATATTGGGGTACGTGTGTCTTTTTCAATTTTTTTTTTTTTTTTTTACCTCAGGGTATATGCCTAGGAGTGGGATTTCTGGGTCATATGGTGGTTTTATTGCTAGTTTTTTTAAGGAATCACCATACCGTCTTCCATAGTGGCTGTATCAATTTACATTCCCACCAACAGTGCAAGAGGGTTCCCTTTCCTCCACACCCTCTCCAGCATTTGTTTTTTGTAGACTTTTTAATGATGGGCATTCTGACTGGTGTGAGGCAAGATCTCATTGTAGTTTTGATTTTCATTTCTCTAATAAAGAGCCTCTTGATGAAAATGAAACAAGAGAGTAAAAAAGCTGGCCTAAACTCAACATTGAAAAAACTAAGATCATGGCATCAAGGCCCATCACTTCATGGCAAATAGATAGGGAAATAATGGAAACAGTGAGAGACTTTATTTCGGGGCTCCAAAATCACTGCAGATGGTGACTGCAGCCATGATATTAAAAGACGCTTGCTCCTTGGAAGAAAAGTTATGACAAACCTAGACAGCATATTAAAAAGCTGAGACATTACTTTGCAGACAAAGGTCCCTATTGTCCAAGCCATGCTTTTTCCAGTAGTCATGTATGGATGTGAGAGTTGGCCCATAAAGAAGCTGAACATTGAAGAATTGATGCTTTTGAACTGTGGTGTTGGAGAACTCTCATTGAGCGCCCTTGCAATGCAAGGAAAACCAACCAATCAATCGCAAAGGAAGTAAGTCCTGAATACTGATTGGAAGGGCTCAGGCTGAAGCTGAAGCTCCAATACTTTGGTCACATGATGCAAAGAACTGACTCCTTAGAAAAGACCCTGAGTAGAAGGGGACAACAGAGGATGAGATGGTTGGATGGCATCACCAACACGATGAGCATGAGTTTGAGCAGTGCTGGGAATTGGTGCTGGACAGGGAAGCCTGGCATGCTGCAGTCCACGAGGTCACAAAGAATTGAACAGGATTGAGTGAGTGAGCCCTATAATGAGTGATGTTGAGCATCTTCTTTTGTGTTTCTTAACCTTTTGCATGTCTTCTTTGGAGAAATGCCTGTTTAGGTCTTTTTCCCACTTTTTGGGAAGGGGGGAATTGGATTATATGTTTTTCTGGTATGGAATTGTATGAGCTATTTGTATATTTGCAAATTAATCATTTGTCAGTTGTTTCATATGCTATTATTGTCTCCCATTCTGAGGGTTGACTTTTCACCTTGGTTATAGTTTCCTTTGCTGTGCAAAAACCTTTAAGTTTAATTAGGTTCCAGTTGTTTACCTTTGTTTTTTTCCATGACTGTAGGATCTTGCTTTGATTTCTGTCATCAAGTGTTCTACCTATGTGTTCCTCTAAAAGTTCTTTAGTTTCTGGTCTTACCTTTAGGTCTTTAATCCATTTTGAGTTTACCTTTGTGTATGGTGTTAGGAAATGCTCTAATTTCATTCTTTTACATGTAACTATCCAGTTTTCCCAGCACCACTTATTGAAGAGACTCTCTTTGCTGCATTGTATATTCTTGCCTCCTTTGTCAAAAAGAAGGTACCCATAAGTGTGGGGGTTATTTCTGGGCTCTCTATTTTGTTCCATTTGTCTGTATCTATGTTTTTGTGCCAGTTCCATACTGTTTTGATGACTGTAGCTTTCTTGTATAATCTGAAGTAAGGAAGGCTGATTCCTCCAGCTCCATGCTTCTTTCTCTAGACTGCTTTAGCTATTTGGGGTTTTTGTGTATTCACATGAATTGTGAAAAAATTCTAGTTCTGTGGAAACAAGCCATTGGTATTTTGATAGGGATTGCATTCAATCTGTAGATTGCATTTGGTAGCATAGTCATTTTCACAATATTGATTCGGCCAACCCAGGAACATTGAATATCTCTCCATCTGTTCATGTCATCTTTGCTTTCTTTCATCAGTGTCTTATAATTTTCTGTTATACAGTTCTTTTGTCTCCTAATGTAGCTTTATTCCTAGATATTTTATTCTTTTTGTTGTGATGGTGAATGGGATTGTTTCCTTAATTTCTCTTTCTGATTTATCATTGTTTGTACATAGGAATGTAAGTGATTTCTGAGTATTGATTTTGTATCCTGTGACTTTGCAAAATTCACAGATTAGCTCTAGTAACTTTCTGATATTATCTTTAGGATTCACTATGTAGAGTATCATGTCATCTGCAATCAGTGAAGCTTTACTCTTCTTTTCCCAACTGGATTCCTTTTATTTCTTTTTCTTCTCTGATTGACGTAACTAGGACTTCAAAACTATGTTGAATAATAGTAGGAGAGTGGGAACCCGTGTCTTGTTCCTGATATTAGAGGTAATGCTCTCAGTTTTTCCCCATTGAGAACGTTTGCTGTGGGCTTGTCATATAGGGACTTTTCTATGCTGAGGTAGCTTCCTTCTATTCCCATTTTTTGGAGTGTTAATCACAAATGGGTGCAGAGTTTTTTCAAATGCTTTTTCTGCATCTATTATATGGTTATTATCTTTCAATTTGTTAATATGCTGTATCACATTTGTTTGCATATATTGAAGAATTCAATCAAATTAACCATGGTGTATGGCCTTGTTAATGTGTTATTGAATTCTGTTTGGTAGAATTTTGTTGAGAATTTTTGCATCTATGTTCATCAGTGATACTGGCCTGTAATTCCAAAAATGCCTCATTCTAATAGCCCATCTTCCTATAGTCCTTGGATCTAGTCTCTAGTCCAGACTGGAGGAGAAATATGAACAATCTAGCCCCCTCTACTGCACTACCCTCCCACTGCTCACTTTCTTTGCTTCCTAGGTGTTTTTATACAAAACTTCAATACCACCTCTTCCCCATACAAATACCCACCTGGAAGCCATCATCTTGCTCTGTCACACCTAAGTGGAGGCACTTTATGTCCTGCACATCCTCTTAAGAACATTTCATTTCTCTGAAAACGTTCAGTTCGGAATTGTCAATATCCTATTTGATTGCCCTCCCCATGACAGACTACAGAACAGGTTCTGTTGTATTTGTTTTCATATGCAAAGATCAAACAAGTTACAAACAAGCTGAATGCTTTGAAGAATGTTTCTCTGGGCATGAAAAAATAACCTGTGCTTAAAAACAGAGTTGTTAACTGTGGGAAAAATTAACAATAATGAGTTCTCCGAATAAGAATTACCTAATAGAAGTTCACTCTGAGAAGAGAGAAGGTATAACAGCTAATCTACCAGAATTACATGGGTAAAGGACATCCACCTAAATGAAATTTTATGAAGAAAATACAAAGGAATTAAAATCCAGCTAATCAAGAACCTAGCATTATCAAAAAGGTAAAAATACAGATGTTTTATAGAGAAAGTACAAAAATCCAGCATGTGATTTTGTGGTATTGAGAGGGTAACAGGCAGGAAGGCCAGAGGTCTCCAAAGAGAGGAAATAGGCTGCGGCAGACACTTTTCTCTCTCTTAAACAGCAGGTGGAAACAAACGTGATATTTTTTTTCCTTCTCTATACAAATTTAAATGGAGGTGTCTCTTAAAATACTGTGTTGCCATACTGACACCTGGTTTCACCTGAAGTTAACTATTCTCAAACCTTGAGTTAACCAATGCATTTTTCTTATGGAAATGTTTGTCTTAAGCTATGTTAATGTACTCTGCATTTACCCCAGACTGTCTTCAAGTCAGTTCCACTTAATGGCTCAGAACCTACTTGACAAACCAGTATGTTACACTCAGATATTGTTTCCCTAATCTATGTAAAAGAAATTATTTGTTGGGTAATCTGCCCTTCTACAAGATTCAAGTCAATAGTTTCATGTCCCAGGATGAATCTTCTGGTGCCAAGATTACCTCAAAATGTATCTTATGGATGAGGGGCCTGGTGCCATTCTGAGTTTTAAGACATTCCTTTCTTTGATTAATAGACCACTAATGGCCACCCACTCCACTACTCTTGCCTGGAAAATCCCATGGACGGAGGAGCCTGGTATGCTGCAGTCCATGGGGTCACGAAGAGTTGGACAAAACTGAGCGACTTCACTTTCACTTTTCACTTTCATGCATTGGAGAAGGAAATGGCAACCCACTCCAATGTTCTTGCCTGGAGAATCCCAGGGATGGTGGAGCCTGGTAGGCTGCTGTCTATGGGGACGCACAGAGTCAGACACAACTGAAGCGACTCAGCAGCAGAAGCATGAACAATTACACACCAACAAACTTGATAACCTAGAAGGAATGGTAAATTACTGGAATCATACAACCTACCAAGACTGAATCATGAAGATACTGAGAATATGAACAGAACAGAAACAAATAAGGAGACTGAGTCAGTAATTTAAAAAATCCCAACACATAAAATTCTAAGACCAGATGGTTTCCCTGGTGAATTTTACCAAACATTTAAAGAATTAATGCCAGGAGGAACTAAGATGGCAGAATAATAGAACGGGGAGACCACTTTTTCCCCAACAAATTCATCAAAAGAACATTTATACGCCAAGTAAATTCCACAGAACAACTTCTGAATGCCGGCAGAGGACATCAGGCACCCAGAAAAGCAATCCATTTTCTTCGAAAGTAAGTAAGAAAAAATATAAAAGGCTAAAATAAGAGACAAAAGAGGGAGGGATGGAGCTCTGTCCCGGGAAGGGAGTCTTAAAAAGAGAGAAGTTTCCAAACTCCAGGATACACTCTCACTGCCGAGTCTGTGCCGAGCCTTGGAAGCACAGAGGGCAACATAACAGGGAGGAAAAATAAATAAACAATTAAAACCCCACAGATTACGAGCCCAACAGTAACTCCCCTAGCAGAGAAGCAGCGCAGACGCCAGCACCTTCCACTAGCAAGCGGGGCCTGGGCAGGGAGGCGAGGCTGCATTGCTTAGAGTAAGGATCTGACCTGAATGCCCTGAGCACTATCTGAGCGAACTAATTTGGGCTAGCAAACCAGACTGTGGGACAGCTACCACACGGAAATCCAGCCCTAACCTAAGACACCCCCAGGCCCGTGCACGGAACAAAGGGCTGAACAGAGATAGTCGGCTGCAGACCATCCCCCTCCAGGACAGGCAGCCAGAGCCAGAAGGGGGCAATTGCAGCCCCAGAGAGACATTATCTACAAAACTGTAAGCAGGCTTCTTTGCTAACTAAGACTTCTTGAGGCTCTGGATATTCAACATCCACCTGAGAAGGTGTGCCAGTTGAATACCCAGAAAACCGAGCGGCGGGGAAGTGATAAGTCGCAGCAGCCGCACATGCCAAACACCTCATCAACTGATTTGCTCAGACCTGGGAAGGACACAAAACGCAGGCCCAACCGAGTCTGCGCCTCTGAGGACTACCCGAGTGCCTAATCCTAGGGGGATTAGACCTGGGAGGTGCAAGCAGCCCAGGGCCAGCTGTGCATGGATCCCAGTGGAACAACCTAGAGCCTGAGCAGTGTGGGCAGGGATGCTACATGCGCTGTGAGTGGGGGCAGGCCCAGTGTGGCTGAGGCACTGGGAGCAAACGCCAGTGTTATTTGTTTGCATCCTCCCTCCCTGCTCACAGCGCGACTGAACAAGTGAGCCTAAAAAAATATAGTATCTACTATCGTCCCGTTTTTATCAGGATGGAAATCAGACACTGAAGAGACCAGCAAACAGAAGAAGCTATAGCAGAGGGAACCACCTTGGAAGCGACAGGCAATAGATTAAAATCTTGTTGTTAGACCCAATGGGGCATTATAGACCTTGAGAAACATAAGCAGGACCAAGGAACTAGCCAAAAATGAACTGACCCCACAGTACCCATGATAACACCACAGAAAGTCCTAGATATATTTTTCATATTTTTACGATCATTCTTTCTTTCTTTTTTAAATTTAAAAAAAAATTTAAGCCCTCTATTACTCCTTTAATTTTCACTTTTATAACCTACTATTACTTTGCAAAAAAAAAGGCCTATTTTTTTAAAGCAAACTGCATATATATATTCTATAATTTTTGTGACCTTGTTTTTTTGGTTTTTCTTTTTTTTTTTTTCTCTTTTTTCTTCAACATTGTATTTTTAAAATTCCTAAATTTTAGATTTTTAATTTTAGCTTTTTGGTATTTGTTATCAATTCTGTACCTATATATTCTTTATAATTTTTGTGACTTTGTTTTTATTTGTTTGTTTTTCCTCTTTCTTTTTTTTTTTTTTTCTCCTTCAGCATTGTATTTTTGCAATTCCAAACTCTACTCTAGATTTTTAATCTTAGCTTTTTGGTTTTTATTATCAATTTTGTACCTATATTTTCTTTATAATTTTTGTGACTTTTTTTTTTTTCCTTCTCTTTCTTTTCTTGCTTCTTTTCCTTCATATTGTATTTTTGAAATTCCAAACTCTACTCTAGATTTTTAATTTTTGCTTTTAGGTATTTTATTACCAATTTTGTATCTTTAAGAACCCAATCTTCAGTACCTATTTTTTTACCTGGGTGTGGGCTTATTTGCTTGATTGCTGTTTCCCTCTTTGGACTCTCCTTTTTCTCCACCAGGTCGCCTGTGTCTCCTCCCTAACCCCTCTCTACTCTACCCAACTCTGTGAATTTCTGTGTGTCCCAGACGGTGGAGAACACTTAGGGAACTCATTACTGGCTGGATCTGTCTCCCTCCTTTTCATTCCCTCCTTTTAGCCTCCTGGCCACCTCTGTCTCCTTTCTCCCTCTTCTCTTCTCTCTACAACTCTGTGAACATCTCTGAGAGGTCCAGTTGTGGAGTGCACATAAGGAAGTGACTACTGGCTAGCCCGCTCTCTCCTCTATTGATTCCACCTCATCTCATTCAGGTCACCTCTAACTCCTTCGTCCCTCTTCTCTTCTCCATATAACTCTGTGAACATCTTTGGGTGACCCTCACGGTGGAGAAACTTTTCATCTTTAACCTAGATATTTTATCAATGGTGCTGTATAGAAGGAGAACTTTTGAGACTACTGTAAAAATAAAACAAACAACTGGAACCAGGAGGTTTAAGTCCAAACCCTGACTACAGGGAACTTCTGACTACAGGGAACATTAATTGACAGGAGCTCATCAAACGCCTCCATACCTACACTGAAACCAAGCACCACCCAAGGGCCAACAAGTTCCAGGGCAAGACATACCAAGAAAATTCTCCAGCAACACAGGAACAAAGCCCTGAGCTCCAATATACAGGCTGCCCAAAATTAACCACAGACATGTCATAACTCATTACTGGATACTTGATTGCACTCCAGAGAGAAGAAATCCAGCTCCAACCACCAGAACACCGACACAAGCTTCCCTAACCAAGAAACCTTGACAAGCCACCTGTACAAACCCACACATAGCAAGGAAACTCCACAATAAAGAGAACTCCACAAACTGCAGAATACAGAAAGGACACGCCAAACTCAGCAATATAAACACAATGAAGAGACAAATGAATACCCAGCAGGTAAAGGAACAGGAATAAATGCCCACCAAACCAAACAAAAGGGGAAGAGATAGGGAATCTACCCGATAAAGAATTCTGAATAACGATAGTGAAATTGCTCCAAAATTTTGAAATCAAAATGGAATCACAGATAAATATCCTAGAGACAAGTATTGAGAAGATGCAAGAAAAGTTTAACAAGGACCTAGAATAAAAGAGTCAATATATAATGAATAATGCAATAAATGAGATAAAAAAAATTATCTGGAGGCAACAAATAGCACAGAGGCAGAAGATAGGATTACTGAATTAGAAGACAGAATGATAGAAATAAATGACTCAGAGAGGAAAAAAGAAAAACAAATTAAAAGAAATGAGGACAAACTCAGATTCCTCCAGGACAATATTAATCACCCCAACATTTGAATCATAGGAGTAGCAGAAAAAGAAGACAAAAAGAAAGACGATGAGAAAATACTTGAGGGGATAATCATTGAAAACTTCCCTAAAATGGGGAAGGAAATAATCACTCATGTCCAAGAAACCCAGAGAGTCCCGAACAGGATAAACCCAAGGCAAAACACCCCAAGAAACATACTAATGAAATTAACAAAGTTCAAACACAAAGAACAAATATTAAAAGCAGCAAGGGAAAAACAACAAATAATACACAAGGGAATTCCCATAAGGATAACAGCTGATCTTTCAATAGAAACTCTCCAAGCCAGGAGGGAATGGCAAGACATACTTAAAGTGATGACAGAAAATAACCTACAGCCCAGATTATTGTACCCAGCAAGGATCTCATTCAAATATGAAGGAGAAATCAAAAGCTTTACAGACAACCAAAAGCTGAGAGAACTCAGCACCACCAAACCAGCACTCCAACAAATACTAAAGCCCATTCTCTAGACAGGAAACACAAAAAGGGTGTAGAAATTTGAACCCAAAACAATAAAGTAAATGGCAACGGGATCATACTTATCAATAATTACCTTAAACATAAATGGGTTGAATGCCCCAACCAAAAGACAAAGCGTGGCCTAATGGATACAAAAACAAGATCCCTACATATGTTGTTTACAAGAGACCCACCCAAAACAGGGGACACATACAGACTGAAAGTGAAGGGCTGGAAAAAGATTTTCCATGCAAATAGAGACCAAAAGAAAGCAGAAGTAGCAATACTCATAACAGATAAAATAGACTTTAAAACAAAGGCTGTGAAAAGAGACAAAGAAGGTCACTACAAAATGATCAAAGAATCAATCCAAGAAGAAGATACAACAATTATAAATATATGTGGACCCAACATAGGAGCACAGCAATATGTAAGACAAATGCTAACAAGTATGAAAGGAGAAATTAACAATAACACAATAATAGTGGGAGACTTTAATACCCCACTCACACCTATGGATAGATCAACTAAACAGAAATTAACAAGGAAACACAAACCTTTAAGGATACAATAGACCAGCTAGACCTAATTGATATCTATAGGACATTTCATCCCAAAACAATGAAGTTCACCATTTTCTCAAGCGCACACGGAACCATCTTCAGGAAAGATCACATCCTGGGCCATAAATCTAGCCTTGGTAAATTCAAAAAAATTTGAAATCATTCCAAGCATCTTTTCTGACCACAATGCAGTAAGTTTAGATCTCAATTACACGAGAAAAACTACTAAAAATTCCAACATATGGAGGCTGAACAACATGCTGCTGAATAATCAACAAATCACAGAAGAAATCAAAAAAGAAATCAAAATTTGAATAGAAATGAATGAAAATGAAAACACAACAACCCAAAACCTGTGGGACACTGTAAAAGCAGTCCTAAGGGGAAAGACTAGGGATCTCTTCAAGAAAATCAGAGATACCAAAGGAACACTTCATGCAAAGATGGGCTTGATAAAGGACAGAAATGGTATGGACCTAACAGAAGCAGAAGATATTAAGAAGAGGTGGCAAGAATACATAGGAGAACTGTACAAAAAAAAAAGCTTCACGACCCAAATAATCACGATGGTGTGATCACTGACCTAGAGCCAGACATCCTGGAATGTGAAGCCAAGTGGGGCTTAGAAAGCATCACTATGAACAAAGCTAGTGGACGTGAAGGAATTCCAGTTAAGCTATTCCAAGTCCTGAAAGATGATGCTCTCAAAGTGCTGCACTCAATATGCCAGCAAATTTGGAAAACTCAGCAGTGGCCCCAGGATTGGAAAAGGTCAGTTTTCACTCCAATCCCAAAGAAAGGCAATGTCAAAGAATGCTCAAACTACAGCACAATTGCACTCATTTCACACGCTACTAAAGTAATGCTCAAAATTCTCCAAGCCAGGATTCAGCAATATGTGAACCGTGAACTTCCTGATGTTCAAGCTGGTTTTCAAAAGGCAGAGGAACCAGAGATCAAATTGCCAACATCCGCTGGATCATGGAAAAAGCAAGAGAGTTCCAGAAAAACATCTATTTCTGCTTTATTGACTATGCCAAAGCTTTTGACTGTGTGGATCACAATAAACTGTGATACACAATAAACTGTGATACACAATAAATACTAGACCACCTGATCTGCTTTTGAGAAATTTGTATGCAGGTCAGGTAGCAACAGTTAGAACTGGACATGGAACAACAAACTGGTTCAAATAGGAAAAGGAGTATGTCAAGGCTGTATATTGTCACCATGTTTATTTAACTTATATGTAGAGTACATCATGAGAAACGCTGGGCTGGAAGAAACACAAGTTGGAATCAAGATTGCTGGGAGAAATATCAATAACCTCAGATATGCAGATGACACCACCCTTGTGGCAGAAAGTGAAGAGGAACTAAAAAGTCTCTTAATGAAGGTGAAAGTGGAGAGTGAAAAAGTTGACTTAAAGCTCAACATTCAGAAAACGAAGATCATGGCATCTGGTTCCATCACTTCATGGGAAATAGATGGGGAAACAGTGGAAACAGGGTCAGACTTTATTTTTCTGGGCTCCAAAATCACTACAGATGGTGACTGCAGCCATGAAATTAAAAGATGCTTACTCCTTGGAAGGAAAGTTATGACCAACCTAGATCACATAATCAAAAGCAGAGACATTACTTTGTCAACCAAGGTTTGCCTAGTCAAGTCTATGGTTTTTCCTGTGGTCATGTATGCATGTGAGGGCTGGACTGTGAAGAAGGCTGAACGCTGAAGAAATGATGCTTTTGAACTGTGGTGTTGGAGAAGACTCTTGAGAGTCCCTTGGACTGCAAGTAGATCCAACCAGTCCATTCTGAAGGAGATCAGCCCTGGGATTTCTTTGGAAGGAATGATGCTAAAGCTGAAACTCCAGTACTTTGGCCACCTCATGCGAAGAGTTGACTCACTGGAGAAGACTCTGATGCTGGGAGGGATTGAGCGCAAGAGGAGAAGGGGACGACAGAGGATAAGATGGCTGGATGGCATCACTGACTCGATGGATGTGAGTCTCAGTGTTCTCTGGGAATTGGTGATGGACAGCGAGGCCTGGCGTATTGTGATTCATGGGGTTGGAAAGAGTCGGACATGACTGAGCGACTGATCTAATCTGATCTATATGAATGTGGGAGCTGGACTGTGAAGAAGGCTGAGCGCCGAAGAATTGAAGCTTTTGAACTGTGGTGTTGGAGAAGACTCTTGAGAGTCCCTTGGACTGCAAGGAGGTCCAACCAGTCCATTCTGAAGGAGATCAGCCCTGGGATTACTTTGGAAGGAATGATGCTAAAGCTTAAACTCCAGTACTTTGGCCAGCTCATGCGAAGAGTTGATTCATTGGAGAAGACTCTGATGCTGGGAGGGATTGAGGGCAAAAGGAAAAGGGGACGACAGTGGATGAGATGGCTGGATGGCATCACTGACTCGATGGATGTGAGTCTCAGTGTAGTCTGGGAGTTGGTAATAGGTAGGGAGGCATGGGGTGCTGCGATTCATGGGGATGCAAAGAGTTGGACACAACTGAGCGACTGATCTGAAGGGGAAAATTCATAGCAATACAGACATACCTCAAGAAACAAGTCAAATAAATAACCTAACCCTACACCTAAAGCAACTAGAAAAGCAAGAAATGAAGAACCACAGGGTTAGCAGAAGGAAAGAAATGTTAAAAATTGGGGCAGAAATAAATGCAAAAGTAACAAAGGAGACCTAGCAAAAATCAACAAAGCCAAAAGCTGGTTCTTTGAAAGGACAAATAAAATTGACAAACCATTAGCCAGACTCATCAAGAAACAAAGGGAGAAAAATCAAATCCATAAAATTAGAAATGAAAATGGAGAGATCACCAGAGATGACAGAGAAATACAAAGGATCATAAGAGATTACTATCAGAAATTATATGCCAATAAAATTGACAATGTGGAAGAAATGGACAAATTCTTAAAAAAGTACAACTTTCAAAAACTGGACTAGGAAGAAACAGAAAATTTTAACAGGCCCATCACAAGCATGGAAATTGAAACGCTAATCAGAAATCATCCAGCAAACAAAAGCCCAGGTCCAGACGGCTTCACAGCTGAATTCTACCAAAAATTTAGAGAAGAGCTAACACATATCCTACTCAAATTCTTCCAGAAAGTTGCAGAGGAAGGTAAACTTCCCAACTCATTCTATGAGGCCACCATCACCCTCATACCAAAACCTGAAAAGATGCCCAAAAAAAGAAAACTACAGGCCAATATCACTGATGAACATAGATGCAAAAATCCTTAACAAAACTCTAGCAATAAGAATCCAACAACACATTAAAAAGATCATACACAATGACCAAGTGGGCTTTATCCTAGGAATGCAAGTATTCTTCAATATCCACAAATCAATCAATGTAATACACCACATTAACAAATTGAAAAATAAAAACCAAAATCACTGAAGATGGTGCTGCAGCCATAAACTAAGCGCTTTTGAGGAATTTCTGGGGGGGGGGGGGGGGGGGGGGGGGGGGGGGGGGGGGGGGGGTATGATTATCTCAAAAGGTGCAGAGAAAGTCTTTGACAAAATTCAATATTCATTTATGATAAAAACTCTCCAGACAGCAGGAATAGAAGGAACATACCTCAAAATAATAAAAGCTATATATGACAAACCAAAGCAAACATTATCCTCAATGGTGAAAAATTGAAAGCATTTCCTATAAAGTAAGGAACAAGACAAGGGTGCCCACTTTCACCATTACTATTCAACATAGTTTTGGAAGTTTTGGCCACAGCAATCAGAGCAGAAAAAGAAATAAAAGGAATCCAAATTGGAAAAGAAGTAAAACTCTCACTGTTTGCAGATGACATGATCCTCTACATGCAAAACCCTAAAGACTCCACCAGAAAATTACTAGTACTAATCAATGAATATAGTAAAGTTACAGGATATAAAATCAACACACAGAAATCCCTTGCATTCCTGTACACTAATAATGAGAAAATATAAATTAAGGAAACCATTCCATTCACCATTGCAACTAAAAGAATAAAATACTTAGGAATAGATCTACCTAAAGAGAGTAAAGACCTATATATAGAAAACTATAAAACACTGGTGAAAGAAATCAAAAGGACACTAATAGATGGAGAAATAGACCATGTTCATGGATTGGCAAAATCAATATAGTGAAAATGAGTATACTACCCAAAGCAATCTATAGATTCAATGCAATCCCCATCAAGCAACCAACGGTATTCTTCACAGAGCTAGAACAAATAATTTCACAGTTTTTATGGAAATACAAAAAAAAAAAAAAAAAAAAAAAAAACAAACTCGAATAGCCAAAGCAATCTTGAGAAAGAAAAATGAAACTGGAGGAATCAACATGCCTGACTTCAGGCTCTACTACAAAGCCACAGTCATCAAGACAGTATGGTACTGGCACAAAGACAGAAATATAGATCAATGGAACAAAATAGAAAGCCCAGAGATAAATCCATGCACATGTGGACACCTTATTTTTGACAAAGGAGGCAAGAACATACAATGGATTAAAGACAATCTCTTTAACAAGTGGTGCTGGGAAAACTGGTCAACCACTTGCAAAAGAATGAAACTAGAACACTTTCTAACACCATACACAAAAACAAACTCAAAATGGATTAAAGATCTAAATGTAAGACCAGAAACTATAAAACTCCTAGAGGAGAACATAGGCAAAACACTCTCCAACATAGATCACAGCAGGATCCTCTATGACCCACCTCCAAGAATATTGGAAATAAAAGGAAAAATAGACAAATAGGACCTAATTAAACTTAAAAGCTTCTGCACAACAAAGGAAACTATAAGCAAGGTCAAAAGACAGCCTTCAGAATGGGAGAAAATAATAGCAAATGAAGCAACAGACAAACAATTAATCTCAAAAATATACAAGCAACACCTACAGCTCAATTCCAGAAAAATCAATGACCCAATCAAAAAATGGGCCAAAGAACTAAATAGACATTTCTCAAAAGAAGACATATAGATGGCTAACAAACACATGAAAAGATGCTCAACATCACTCATTATCAGAGAAATGCAAATCAAAACCACTATGAGGTACCATTTCACACCAGTCAGAATGGCTGCGATCCAAAAGCCTACAAACAATAAATGCTGGAGAGGGTGTGGAGAAAAGGGAACCCTCTTACACTGTTGGTGGGAATGCAAACTAGTACAGCCACAATGGAGAACAGTGTGGAGATTCCTTAAAAAACGGAATAGAACTGCCTTATGATCCAATAATCCCACTGCTGGGCATACACACCAAGGAAACCAGATTGAAAGAGACACGTGTACCCCAATGTTCATAGCAGCACTGTTTATAATAGCCAGGACATGGAAGCAAACTAGATGTCCATCAGCAGACGAATGCATAAGAAAGCTGTGGTACATATGAAGAGAGCACTACTCACCCATTATAAAGAATGCATTTGAGTCAGTTCTAATGAGGTGGATGAAACTGGAGCCTATTATACAGAGTGAAGTAAGCCAGAAAGAAAAACACCAATACAGTATACTAATGCATATACATGGAATTTAGAAAGATGGTAACAATAACCCTGTATACAAGAGAGCAAAGAGACACTGATGTATAGAACAGTCTTCCAGGGGAATGGGAGAGGGTGGGATGATTTGGGAGAATGGCATTGAAACATGTATAATATCATATATGAAACGAGTCATAAGTCCAGGTTCGATGCATGATACTGGATGCTTGGGGCTGGTGCACTGGGATGACCCAGAGAATTGGTAGGGGGAGGGAGATGGGAGGAGGGTTCAGGATGGGGAACACATGTATACCTGTGGCGGATTCATTTTGATATATGGCAAAACCAATACAATATTGTAAAAGGTAAAAAATTAAATTAAATTAAATTAAAAAAAAAAGAATTAATGCCAATCCTTCTCATGGACCAAAAATTCAAAGAGGTGGGAACACTCTGAGACTTATTTTATGGGACCCAGCCTTAGTCTGATACCAAAACCAGATAAGGATATTATAAGAAATTATGAACAAATATTCCTAATAATGGTAGATGCAAAATTTCTCAACAAAACACTATCAAATTGAATTCCATAGCACACCCTCAGGAGGGATTTACCCCTAGGAGGCAAGGAAGGTTCAAAATATACAAATCAGTAACTTATGACACTTATTAGTATTTTTCCTAAATGTAACATCCAGATGTAGTTGGCTATGTCTTTTTCAGAAAATATTTTTAGTGCTACAAAACTTTTTTTACAGAATGACTGTAAAAGCCTTTAATTTCTGTATAATTTTCAAAATTACACTTGAGGACTGGACTAAATGGATCTTGAGATCAATAAAAAGTCTGGGACTGTTGCCTCTGAAACAAAGGAAGGTGGCCCTTTTAAAGTTTGTCATGCTTAGCACTTAGGAGATGACCTGATCCTTTAAAGAAACCTCTCTTTTTTTATTCAGTCTTCAAAGCTTTCAGTGAATTTGTCTGGGTTCATTATACACGTTCTAGCTCCTAACTTCTTCAACACTTCTCAACATTCAGTTCTGACTGCATTCATTTCAATTTGTCTACTCTTTGCCAACTATTTTTGACTAAGTTAAATTGTCCAAATTCTCTTTCTCTTCTTCCGAGGTTTATAGTACTGCTAACAACTGAGATATACAACAATTTTATGACCCTGCCTCTATTCACAGGAGCCATTACCAGGTGGAAATTCCCAGGTGGGAAATTTCTCGCAGTTCACATTGCCCAGGATGCCTTCATAAATACTTTTCTGCACAATTACAAAAAGGACACGAGCCTAGAAGACCTCCACACATGTCAGAACCCTAATGCATCACAAAACAAGTAGGCAATTGTGAGCAATTTGACAACCAATGGCCTTGGCCATTCACTGGACACAGAACATGTCAATACTTGTTTGTCAGCACATGAGCCCAGAGCTCGTGATGAGGGGTCACAGGTCACTGTCTACTGTTCGGTTTCCGCCCCTCGACTGTGGCCTGGCTCCACTGCTGAGGCCCAGCTTCTGTCAGACATTTCCGCTGTTGGTTGCCTACCCTCATGGTTGTGGGGCCTCCTCTGTGGTCCCTTCAGTGACTTCCTTGGTCCATCTCACTTCTCTCAGCCTCCTCTCAGGGCAGCCACTTCAGGTGCCACCCCCTGCGCCATTGCCATTGTCGCCTGCCCAGCTGAGGTAACTGCTGGCTGCCATGTTTACCGCGGGGGATGGAGATCTGGCCCCTGGAGGGAAGGAAGGCCCAGCAGGTGCTGCAGGGGCGCAGCCCGGAGCCAGCAACAGTGTGGGCCGCAACTCCGAGCCTCGCAGGGGTGACTCCATGCCTGAGGCTGAGACGGATGGAGTCCTGGGGGCCTCAGGAGGCCCGAGGGAGGTGGCCCTGGAGGGCGGGAACCCTGAGGAAGACTCGGATATCGAGCCAGCCGAGGAGGGGGAGGAAGAGGAGCAGGCGGAGGGCGTGAACCACATGGTGGACTTGCGACACTTCTCCATGACCAGCTTCCGCTTAATGGTCCTGAATCAGATGTACCCGATGCTCAACCGTTTGTACAAAAACCACCTCCTAGTCCGGCCAGATGACGACCACGTGTTGGTGCAGCACCAGACCCTGCTGCGCTTGTCCTACCTCAGCTCAGCAGCCCTGGCTCAGTTCTCCGAGATCCAGGTACACTCAGATGGACCAGGGGAGGGGCTGGTGGGGCGAACAGCAGAGGAAGCCCTGGCCCAGGAGGCAGAGCAGGAGGAGGAAGCCCAGGAGGCAGCGAAGGCCAGGGAGGCAGAGGAGGCCGAGGAGGCCTCTTTATGGGAGATGTCCACCAAGGAGTCTGAGGAACCCAGCTTGCAGGAGATGCCACAGGAGCGGGCCACCCATGAAAGTGAGCATTCGAGTGGTGGGGGGGACTTGGGGGAAGGAGACACTGGCAGCTGCAGGCCGGGTCTGGGGACCAGGGATCCCGAGGTGGGGGCAGGCTCAGAGGTGGGGGGGTGGTGGGGTGGGCGGTGACTCAGGAGGGGAGACCAGCAGTCAGGGCCTCCTTGAATGGAAGGCCAGAGGGGCCCAGTAGAAGCCCTACTCCATAACGACTTCTTTGGTTTGGGGGGAAAATAAGCTGCCCTCTACCAACCCTGGTAAGAGGTCTGAGATGATTGGTGCCAGTTATGAGCCCACAGGTGAAGGTCAGTGGAGGCAGGTGTTTGAGAGGGGAGCTTGAGAGGACATGGAAGAGAACAAACAAATGGCAGTTCTCATATTTGGTTCATAGCTTATAAAAATGTCAAGATTCTTGGAAAGTTGATCCCAAAACATTATGAACTCATACAGGAGCACTTGGTCAAAATGAGAATGAAATATTCAGGGGATTGAGGAACTCAGGAGCTTCCCCAGAGAATTTGTTATTGAGGTGAAATATATTTTGGTGAATTTTATTTGAAATATATTTCTATGAAATATATTCAAGAATATATTTCATGAAATATATTTCCATGAAGACCTACAAGACCTTTTAGAACTAACACCCAAAAAAGATGTCCTTTTCATTATAGGGGAATGGAATGCAAAAGTAGGAAGTCAAGAAACACCTGGAGTAACAGGCAAATTTGGCCTTGGAATATGGAATGAAGCAGGGCAAAGACTAACAGTTTTGCAAAGAAAATTCACTGGTCATAGCAAATATCCTCTTCCAACAACACAAGAGAAGACTCTATACATGGACATCACCAGATGGTCAACACCGAAATCAGATCGATTATATTCTTTGCAGCCAAAGATGGAGAAGCTCTATACAATCAGCAAAAACAAGACCAGGAGATGACTGTGGCTTGGACCATGAACTCCTTATTGCCAAATTCAGACTTAAATTGAAGAAAGTAGGGAAAACCACTAGACCATTCAGGTATGACCTAAATCAAATCCCTTATGATTATACAGTGGAAGTGAGAAATAGATTTAAGGGCCTAGATCTGATAGATAGAGTGCCTGATGAACTATGGATTGAGGTTCGTGACATTGTCCAGGAGACAGGGATCAAGACCATCCCCATGGAAAAGAAATGAAAAAAAGCAAAATGGCTGTCTGGGGAGGCCTTGAAAATAGCTGTGAAAAGAAGAGAAGCAAAAAGCAAAGGAGAAAAGGGAAGATATAAACATCTGAATGCAGAGTTCCAAAGAATAGCAAGAAGAGATAAGAAAGCCTTCTTCAGCGATCAATGCAAAGAAGTAGAGGAAAACAACAGAATGGGAAAGACTAAGGATCTATTCAAGAAAATCAGAGATGCCAAAGGAACATTTCATGCAAAGATGGGCTCGATAAAGGACAGAAATGGTATGGACCTAACAGAAGTAGAAGATATTAAGAAGAGGTGGCAAGAATACACAGAAGAACTGTACAAAAAAGAGCTTCACAACCCAGATAATCATGATGGTGTGATCACTGACCTAGAGCCAGACATCCTGGAATGTGAAGTCAAGTGGGCCTTAGGAAGCATCACTACGAACAAAGCTAGTGGAGGTGATGGAATTCCAGTGGAGCTATTCCAAATCCTGAAAGATGATGCTGTGAAAGTGCTGCACTCAATATGCCAGCAAATTTGGAAAACTCAGCAGTGGCCACAAGATTGGAAAAGGTCAGTTTTCATCCCAATCCCAAAGAAAGGCAATACCAAAGAGTGCTCAAACTACCGCACAATTGCACTCATCTCACACGCTAGTAAAGTAATGCTCAAAATTCTCCAAGCCAGGCTTCAGCAATATGTGAACCGTGAACTTCCTGATGTTCAAGCTGGATTTAGAAAAGGCAGAGGAACCA
The DNA here is from genome assembly GCA_935064755.1 of Tragelaphus eurycerus. Classification (NCBI taxonomy): domain Eukaryota; kingdom Metazoa; phylum Chordata; class Mammalia; order Artiodactyla; family Bovidae; genus Tragelaphus; species Tragelaphus eurycerus. Next base: position 452,491 of record CAKXYN010000251.1, read on the forward strand.
GAGATCAAATTGCCAACATCCGCTGGATCATGGAAAAAGCAAGAGAGTTCCAGAAAAACATCTATTTCTGCTTTCTTGACTATGCCAAAGCCTTTGACTGTGTAGATCACAATAAACTGTGGAAAATTCTGAGAGAGATGGGAATACCAGACCACCTGATCTGCCTCTTGAGAAATCTGTATGCAGGTCAGGAAGCAACAGTTAGAACTGGTCATGGAACAACAGACTGGTTCCAAATAGGAAAAGGAGTACATCAAGGCTGTATATTGTCACCATGTTTATTTAACTTACATGCAGAGTACATCATGAGAAATGCTGGACTGGAAGAAACACAAGCTGGAATCAAGATTGCCTGGAGAAATATCAATAACCTCAGATATGCAGATGACACCACCCTTATGGCAGAAAGTGAAGAGGAACTCAAAAGCCTCTTGATGAAAGTGAAAGTGGAGAGTGAAAAGGTTGGCTTAAAGCTCAACATTCAGAAAATTAAGATCATGGCATCTGGTCCCATCACTACATGGGAAATAGATGGAGAAACAGTGCAAACAGTGTCAGACTTTATTTTTCTGGGCTCCAAAATCACTGCAGATGGTGACTGCAGCCATGAAATTAAAAGACGCTTACTCCTTGGAAGGAAAGTTATGACCAACCTAGATAGCATATTCAAAAGCAGAGACATCACTTTGCCAACAAAGATTCGCCTAGTCAAGGCTATGGTCTTTCCTGTGGTCATGTATGGATGTGAGAGCTGGACTGTGAAGAAGGCTGAGCGCCGAAGAATTGATGCTTTTGAACTGTGGTGTTGGAGAAGACTCTTGAGAGTCCCTTGGACTGCAAGGAGATCCAACCGGTCCATTCTGAAGGAGATCAGCCCTGGGATTTCTTTGGAAGGAATGATGCTAAAGCTGAAACTCCAGTATTTTGGCCACCTCATGCGAAGAGTTGACTCATTGGAGAAGACTCTGATGCTGGGAGGGATTGAGGGCAGGAGGAGAAGGGGACGACAGAGGATGAGATGGCTGGATGGCATCACTGACTCGATGGATGTTAGTCTGAGTGACCTCCGAGAGCTGGTGATGGATAGGGAGGTCTGGCGTGCTGCAGTTCATGGGGTCGCAAAGAGTCGGACACAACTGAGCGACTGATTTGATCTGATATTTTGGCGAGAAAGTTCTGACCAAAATAAGCAGAATACATCAGACCCAAACAATTCTGATCCTTGACCAGGAGTAATCAGTAGCGCAGGGTGACAGATTTTCTAGAAAAGAAGAAATAATGTCATTGTGAAAATGTTCAAGTAGCTGCAAACCGAGGGCCATGTAAATGTAGTATCCACCAGAAGGAAGGCCCCCAGTTACTTTTTTCTTAGTTGCTTCTGTCCTCCTGCTTCTCCTAAGGGTAGAGTACTGGATATCTTGCCATTCCTTATGTGTTGGGATTTTTTTTTTTCTGTGAATGTCTGGTCCCAAAGTCCATTATTCTCTAAAGAAACAGCTGAATGCCAGGATGAGAGCTCCAAAGAAGAGCCGCAGGGCACCAAAAGTGAGGGGAAAGAAAAGAAGTATAACAGAAAACAAGAAGAACTAGAAAAGAATCTGGACCCAGCAAAGGACAGGCCCAGAAAGCACAGGTATCTGTGTATAGCTTTGAAAATAACCCAGCTATTCCCAGGCATTTACCAATTTTGTTTTTGCTTTTTAATTCTCAGAGTAAACTAAGAGCACATTTTTTAAAATTAGTTTAACAACCCAAATTTACCTAATCTTTATAGAACATTCCTGCACCCAGTAATATAAAGAGCATGAAGTGAAATATACTTCATGGCTTCTCATTTGTTCTTATGAGGTCTTTTCTCCTCTATCTGTAAGACTACCAACAAGTTGTAAATGTATCAGTACCTAAGACCAGTATTTCGTTAGAAAACAGTGACTAAAAGCAACAGCAACTGGGCTGTGTACTAGTTTGGCCTTCATTTCTTGACTACAGAAGTGCAGTCTCCTGCAATAAGAGAAAACACCTTTTAGAATGTAACTTACTTACAAATAGCAAAAAGTTCAGAATTTCAAGTAGGACCACATTTAGTCATTAATGCTTAAACATTTATTTGGTTGTCGATTTGTGTATTTTATGTGACAGTCAAAAGAAACAGTCATAGGATGACTGTTGTTTATCACTGAGTTGATAGTGAAGGTATATATCTTGTCTTTAATGATTAACATTTTCTCCCTCATTTTCATACTGGTGTGTTTCATAATAAGAGCCTCTTTCTCATATGGTAGATATGGAAACCGAGGGTCTAGGAGGGTAAGGGAGTATCATCTGTGGAGTGAGCACAGGCTTTTAAGGTAGAAAGAGTGATGTTAGTCCCAGACTAGCGTCTCAAAGAAGGGGAAAAAAGCATTTATGGTGTTGGGCAAGAGAGAGACAAGGTTGGTCTGATCACATGATTGAAGTCATGGGGTTGTACATGCACCCAGTATCCAGGGTGAAGGTTACAAGAGGAAAATGTGTTTTTCTTCTCTCCTTGTTGACATACAACCCTCAGATGCAGCAGATATACATAAGACTGACTGTTTTCTTAGGTTTAGTACGTTTCTGGTGCTGACTGATGCTGTATAATTCTTCATTTTCTCTCATTTCTTCCTGCAGTTTGGAAGACTAGAAAGAAGACAGAGAAAGAAGAAAGGATCCATTGTTCGCTATTTTAGAGTTTTCAGAAGCCCATGGGAATATTATTAACATTGATTTCCTTCAAAAATCCATCCCCCAAAAAGCAACTCTCTAATAATAATATCTAATACAAAATCCAATATCTAATTCAGTTTTATCTTTCACAGATATATTTAACAGCATTTGATCTAGTTAAAACTAAGTTTTAAAGTAGTAAAGTGAAATGTAGATAGATATATGTATATAAATAATCCTGATTTAATTCTCTTTAAAAATGAGAAGCCGTTTTACATCATTGGAAGGCATCACATTCCACCATTTGATAAGCCTGTTTTAAATTCTTTTATTGCAGCCCAAAATAAAATTTGTATTTAAAACAGTGTTGTAAAGACAGAAATAGAGGTCAAGGCTTTAGATCTGAACTTGTTTACTGTCCTAGTCACTAGCCATGTGTGGCAGCTGAGCATTGAAAATGTGGCTAATCTGAGTTGAAATGTGCTACAAATGTAAAAAATTCTGTAAAGTCTCATTAATAACTACTTACACATTGAAATGATAATCTAGTATTAAATATAGCATTACAATTATTTTCTCCAGTTCCTTTTTACTTTTTCAAACATTTATGTATTGCTACACGTGGGCTTTCTCCAGTTATGCTGCACAGGTTCTCACTGAGGTGGCTTCTCATGTGGAGCATGAGATCTAGGGCAAATGGGCTTCAGAATTGCGGCATATGGGTTTAGTTGCCCCTCAAATATGGGATCTTCCTGTACCGGGGATTGAACCTCTGGCCCCTGCACTGCAAGGTGGATACTTAACCACTAGACCACCAGGGATGCCCTCTTTTTTATTTTTTAGATGTGGCTACTAGAACATTGAAAATTACACATGACTTGTGTTGTATGTGTATTTCATAGTACTGCTGGGTGCTTTTGAAGGAAACCTGATGGATGGCCCAGCTTGTCTGGAGGCCAGATGGTGCTGCTGAGCCTGAGCCCAGACGCTGATTTGGAGCACTGGTTCTCAAAGTTTGGTCTTTAAAAAACCATTATTAGCATCACCCACGAATTCTTAGGCTCCACTCAAGATCAGTGAATCAGAAACTGGGAGTGAGGCCCAGTAGGCTGTGTTTAACAAGCCCTCCAGGGGATTCTGATGCAGCCAAGGTTTGAGAAGCGCTGGTTGAGAGCCACGGGGGGAGAAGTTGAGACCCACCTATGGTGGGATCAGCCTTCGTTCACTGCCTTGGGGCGGCTGGAGGTAAATTAAACAGGACGGTAGGGGCTCGACCAGAGAGAAAATTAGGATTCACAGGGGCTGAGACAGAGAGAGGGTGGATAGGGGATGGCACCAGAAAAATATCCAAAGGACAGAGCTCGTTCCAGAAAGTCACAGACATGATACTGGGTATATGAAGTCTAATACAACCTTCACTCAGCAGGAATAGATAGTAGATACATACAGAATTGCCTGTGAGGATGTATGCATATGCAAGCATACAGAAAGGCATGCAATGGAAAGATAAACCACATTTAGGATGGTGGTTATCTCTTGGGGAAAGAAAAGGACAGCAAACCTTTTGTGGAGGGATACGTAGTGGGCTACAACTGTATCTCTAATTTACATTTCTTAAACTGAGTGGTGGTTAAATCATGTTTATAGTAGTATTCTTTATAATTTTGTGAAGATCGGAAGTATGTCCTAATAAGTAAAAGTAAAAAGAGAATAGGGAGAAAGTGGACTTAATCTTTGAACTCTGTTTAAGTTAATAAAAAGATAAAGTTGTAGATGACCAGAGTGGAGGATCAGAGAAGGGGAAGGGCCTTGGGGTTTGAGACTAGATGGGCTCATTTCTGCATTTATTTAAGGCTTCCTAGGTATCTGAAACATTGTCTAGCTGGACCATACTTTGTTCCCACGGGCTCGGCTCTTGACCTTCTTGTAGATAACTGATAACATACTGTCATGTTCTGTGGTGGCATGACTTATAACTGTGTGCACATGCAAATACACACACTGCATCCACCTATTCCATCAAAACCAACCCCTGCACTGAACCTTTAAATGGCAGGGACCTTTAAGAGTTGTATTTATATTTCTTTCCCAAAGCCCTAGACAATGAATTTTCCTCTTAGTAGGTATTTAATATATATTAAAATGAAGGAAACTTAAGATCCCCAAAACTTTTTTTTTTTTTTTTTGGTCACCAGTGTTGACATTTTAAAATGTGTTGTACTATTCCTTATGTCTAGAACCACATGATGAGACAGAAGGCAAACATTCCCTGTCACCATTATTTCAACTGAAAAGGCAGGTCAACTAGTAAAATTTGAGGACCTTCAACCTGGTTCTGATTTGTTAGTATTTCTGTGGGGCTAATTGTTAAAACAGTATTGCTTCGATGCCCAGGCAAGTGGTATCTCCGTCTTGAGCTCTATGCTTTAGAGGGCCACTTTGGTCTTCTTCCAGCCACACCCGTACCGCCAGGGCCAGGAGCCCAGCCAATGGAAACAAGGGGTGTGTCCCTGCTAGCCCATGCTCCAGGTACCTGGCAGCCCTGAACAGTCCCTAGCCTGCTTCCAGGGCCCATGTGCTCCTCTTAGACCTGTCCTGGGGAGGGCTGTCTGCACTCCCTCCTGGGGTGGGTGCTCCCAGGCCCAGGGAGGGGTTGTAGGCCCAGAAGGGGATGAGGCCTGGCCTAGGAGCCAGGGCATGGGCGGGGAAAGGTAAGGAGGGCAGCTCTTCCCACATCATCAGGGCAGAACTTAAAGGAGTCAGACAATACTAAATCCCAACCTGGCCTTTCAGCTCATTCAGATCAGATCAGATCAGTCGCTCAGTCGTGTCCAACTCTTTGCAATCCCATGAACTGCAGCATGCCAGGCCTCCCTGTCCATCACCAACTCCCAGAGGTCACTCAGACTCACATCCATCGAGTCAGTGATGCCATCCAGCCATCTCATCCTCTGTCATCCCTTTCTCCTCCTGCCCCCAATCCCTCCCAGCATCAGAGTCTTCTCCAATGAGTCAACTCTTCACATGAGGTGGCCAAAATCCTGGAGTTTCAGCTTTAGCATCATTCCTTCCAAAGAAATCCCAGGGCTGATCTCCTTCAGAATGGACTGGTTGGATCTCCTTGCAGTCCAAGGGTCTCTCAAGAGTCTTCTCCAACACCACAGTTCAAAAGCATCAATTCTTCGGTGCTCAGCCTTCTTCACAGTCCAGCTCTCACATCCATACATGACCACAGGAAAGACCATAGCCTTGACTTGGCGAACCTTTGTTGGCAAAGTGATGTCTCTGCTTTTGAATATGCTATCTAGGTTGGTCATAACTTTCCTTCCAAGGAGCAAGCGTCTTTTAATTTCATGGCTGCAGTCACCATCTGCAGTGATTTTGGACCCCAGAAAAATAAAGTCTGACACTGTTTCCACTGTTTCTTCATCTATTTCCCATGTAGTGATGGGACCAGATGCCATGATCTTCATTTTCTGAATGTTGAGCTTTAAGCCAACCTTTTCACTCTCCACTTTCACTTTCATCAAGAGGCTTTTGAGTTCCTCTTCACTTTCTGCCATAAGGGTGGTGTCACCTGCATATCTGAGGTTATTGATATTTCTCCAGGCAATCTTGATTCCAACTTGTGTTTCTTCCAGTCCAGCATTTCTCATGATGTACTCTGCATATAAGTTAAATAAACATGGTGACAATATACAGCCTTGATGTTCTCCTTTTCCTATTTGGAACCAGTCTGTTGTTCCATGACCAGTTCTAACTGTTGCTTCCTGACCTGCATACAGATTTCTCAAGAGGCAGATCTGGTGGTCTGGTATTCCCATCTCTTTCAGAATTTTCCACAGTTTATTGTGATCTACACAGTCAAAGGCTTTGGCATAGTCAATAAAGCAGAAATAGATGTTTTTCTGGAACTCTCTTGCTTTTTCCATGATCCAGCGGATGTTGGCAATTTGATCTCTGGTTCCTCTGCCTTTTCTAAAACCAGCTTGAACATCAGGAAGTTCACGGTTCACATATTGCTGAAGCCTGGCTTGGAGAATTTTGAGCATTACTTTACTAGCATGTGAGATGAGTGCAATTGTGCGGTAGTTTGAGCACTCTTTGGCATTGCCTTTCTTTGGGATTGGGATGAAAACTGACCTTTTCCAATCTTGTGGCCACTGCTGAGTTTTCCAAATTTGCTGGCATATTGAGTGCAGCACTTTCACAGCATCATCTTTCAGGATTTGGAATAGCTCCACTGGAATTCCATCACCTCCACTAGCTTTGTTCGTAGTGATGCTTTCTAAGGCCCACTTGACTTCACATTCCAGGATGTCTGGCTCTAGGTCAGTGATCACACCATCATGATTATCTGAGTTGTGAAGCTCTTTTTTGTATAGTTCTTCTGTGTATTCTTGCCACCTCTTCTTAATATCTTCTACTTCTGTTAGGTCCATACCATTTCTGTCCTTTATTGAGCCCATCTTTGCATGAAATGTTCCTTTGGTATCTCTGATTTTCTTGAATAGATCCTTAGTCTTTCTCATCCTGTTGTTTTCCTCTATTTCTTTGCATTGATCGCTGAAGAAGGCTTTCTTATCTCTTCTTGCTATTCTTTGGAACTCTGCATTCAGATGTTTATATCTTTCCTTTTCTCCTTTGGTTTTCACTTCTCTTCTTTTCACAGCTATTTGCAAGCCCCCCCCTCCAGACAGCCATTTTGCTTTTTTGCATTTCTTTTCCATGGGGATGGTCTTGATCCCTGTCTCCTGTACAATGTCACGAACCTCATTCCATAGTTCATCAGGCACTCTATCTATTAGATCTAGGCCCTTAAATCATTAGGAAGGTACATTTGTCGTGAAAGGATATATAAGTTATTTAATGGTTTATCATTTGTTTTGAACATTTCAAATATTTTTATACATGTCGATCCCCAGCTGAAGTCTTTTTCTGAACCTTGTAAATAGGACAAATATTTCAGGCAGGCCAGATTAACTATCTGCTCTATCACCCCTTTCCCTTTTCATTCCATGTTACACCTATTCCTGAGCATACTGAGTGTCATGCTTCTGAAAATGTTTTTTAAAATGTACTTATTTTTTAATTAAGGTATAATTGCTTTAAAGATTTTTTTTTCTCTGTCAAACATCAACATGAACCAGCCATAGTTATAGATTTGTCCCTTCCCTCTTGAACCTCCCTCCCATCCCCCTCCCCATCCCACCCCTCTAGGTTGATACAGAGCCCCTGTATGAGTTCCCCAGTTCTACAGCAAATTGGCAGTGGATATTTTATATATGGTAATTAAGTTTCCTTGTTACTCTCTCCATATATCTCACCCTCTTTTCCTACCCTCCCATATCCATAAGTCTATTCTCTATGTCTGTCTCTGCATTGCTGCCCTGCAAATAAATTCATTGATACCATCTTTCTAGTTTCTGTATATATGTGTTAGTATACAATATTTATCTTTCTCCTTATGACTTACTACACTCTGTATAATAGGCTCTAGGTTCATCTACCTCTTTAGAACTGACTTACATGCATTCCTTTTTATGGCTGAGTAATATTCCATTGTATATATGTACCACAGCTTCTTTATTTCTTCATCTTTTGATCGACATCTAGATTGCTTCCTTGTTCTAGCTATTGTAAAGAGTACTGCAATGAACTTTGGGGTACGTGTGTCTTTTTCAATTTTTATTTCCTCAGTGTATATGCCTAGGAGTGGGATTGATGGGTCATATGGTGGTTTTCTTGCTAGTTTCTTTAAGGAAACTCCATACCTTCTTCAATAGTGGCTGTATCAATTTACATTCCCACCAACATTGCAAGAGGGTTCCCTTTTCTCCACACCCTCTCCAGCATTTGTTGTTTGTAGACTTTTTAATGATGGGCATTCTGATTGGTATGAGGCAAGATCTCATTATAGTTTTGATTTTCATTTCTCTAATAAAGAGCCTCTGGATAAATATTAAAGAGCAGAGTAAAAAAGCTGGCCTAAAACTCAACGTTGAAAAAACTAATATCATGGCATCAAGTCCCATCACTTCATGGCAAATAGATAGGGAAATAATGGAAACAGTGAGACATTTTGTTTTGGGGGCTCTAAAATCACTGCAGATTGTGACTCCAGCCATATTAAAAGACGCTTGCTCCTTGGAAGAAAAGTTATGACAAACCTAGACAGCATATTAAAAAGCAGAGACATTACTTTGCGGACAAAGGTCCCTATAGTCCAAGCCATGGTTTTTCCAGTAGTCATGTATGGATGTGAGAGTTGGCCCATAAAGAAGCTGAGCATTGAAGAATTGATGCTTTTGAACTGTGGTGTTGGAGAATTCTCATTGAGAGCCCTGGCACTGCAAGGAGATCCAATCAATCAATTCCAAAGGAAATAAGTCCTGAATACTCATTGCAAGGGCTCAGGCTGAAGCTGAAGCTCCAATACTTTGGCTACCTGATGCAAAGAACTGACTCCTTAGAAAAGACCCTGAGGAGAAGGGGACAACAGAGGATGAGATGGTTGGATGGCATCACCAACATGATGAGCTTGAGGTTGAGCAGTGCAGGGAATTGGTGCTGGACAGGGAAGCCTGGCGTGCTGAAGTCCATGGGGTCGCAAAGAACTGAACACCACTGAGTGAGCCCAATAATGAGTGATGTTGAGCATCTTCTCATGTGTTTCTTAACCATCTATATGTCTTCTTTTGAGAAATGCCTGTTTAGGTCTTTTTCCCACTTTTTAAATTGGTTTATTTGTTTTTCTGGTATGGAATTGTAGGAGCTATTTGTATATTTGGAAATTAATCCTTTGTCAGTTGTTTCATGTGCTATTATTGTCTCCCATTTTGAGGGTTGACTCTTGACCTTGGTTATAGTTTCCTTTGCTGTGCAAAAACTTTTCACTTTAACTAGGTTCCAGTTGTTTACCTTTGTCTTTATTTCCATTACTGTAGGATCTTGCTTTGATTTGTCATTGAGTGTTCTACATATGTTTTCCTCTACGAGTTTTATAGTTGCAGGTCTTACATTTAGGTCTATAATCCATTTTGAGTTTACCTTTGTGTATAGTGTTAGCGCTAAAGTTCAGGCGGCTGCAACGGGCATGCTAAAGCACAGGTGGATGCAATGGGCACGCTAAAGCACAGGTGTCTGTGACGGCCACGCTAAACACGGCCGAGAGGAGCTACCCCACATCCGAGGTCAGGGGCAGAAGCTGGGAGGACCCCATGCCTGAAGCGCGGCAGCGAAGAGGAGTTACCCCATGTCTGAGGTCAGGGGCAGTGGCCAAGAGTGCCAGACTGCGATGGCACAGGAATGGCCAAGAGGACCTACCCCACGACCGAGGTCAGAGGTGGCAGCTGAGAGGAAATACCCAGCATCTGAGGTCAGGGGCATGGGCCAGGAGGAGATATCCATGCCCTTAAGCCCGAGGCCAGGGGCGGCAGGCGAGAGCAGCTACCCAACATCCCCATGCCCTAGGCCAGGGGCTGCGGCCCAGAGGAGCAACCCCACGACTGAGGCCAGTTGTGGTGGCCGGGAGGAGTTATCACACATTGAAAGTCAGGAAGGGCGGCGGTGAAGAGATACCCATCGTCCAAGGTAAGGAGCATAGGCTGCGCTTTACTGGAGCAGCCGTGAAGTGATACCCCAAGCCCAAGGTAAGGGAAACCCAAGGAAGACAGTAGGTGTTGCAAGAGGGCATCAGAGGCCAGACACACTGAAACCATACTCACAGAAAACTAGTCAATCTAATCACACTAGGACCACAGCCTTGTATAACTCAATGAAACTAAGCCATGCCCATGGGGCAACCCAAGAAGGGCGGGTCATGGTGGAGAGATTTGACAGAATATGGTCCACTGGAGAAGGGAATGGCAAACCACTTCAGTATTCTTGCCTTGAGAACCCCATGAACAGTATGAAAATGCAAAATGATAGGATACTGAAAGAGAAACTCCCCAGGTCAGTAGGTGCCCAATATGCGAATGGAGATCAGTGGAGAAATAACTCCAGAAAGAATGAAGGGATGGAGCCAAAGCAAAAAGAATACCCAGCTGTGGATGTGAATGGTGATAGAAGCAAGGTCCGATGCTGTAAAGAGCAATATTGCATAGGAACCTGGAATGTCAAGTCCATGCAACAAGTCAAATTCGAAGTGGTTAAACAAGAGATGGCAAGAGTGAATGTTGACATTCTAGGAATCAGTCAACTGAAATGGACTGTAGTGGGTGAATTTAACTCAGATGATCATTATATCTACTTCTGCAGGCAGGAATCCCTCAGAAGAAATGGAGTGGCCATCATGGTCAACAAAAGGGTCTGAAATCCAGTACTTGGTTGCACTCTCAAAAATGACAGAATGAACTCTGTTCATTTCCAAGGCAAACCATTCAATATCAAGTAATCCAGGTCTATGCCCTAACCAGGTACGCTGAAGAAATTGAACTTGAACGGTTCTATGAAGACATACAAGACCTTTTAGAACTAACACCCAAAAAAGATGTCCTTTTCAATATAGGGGACAGGAATGCAAAAGTAGGAAGTCAAGAAACACCTGCAGTAACAGGCAAATTTGGCCTTGGAATACAGAATGAAGCAGGGCAAAGACTAATAGAGTTTTGCCAAGAAAATGCACTGGTCATAACAAACACCCTCTTCCAACAACACAAGAGAAGACTCTATACATGGATATCACCATATGGTCAACACCGAAATCAGATTGATTACATCCTTTGCAGCCAAAGATGGAGAATCTCTATACAGTCAGCAAAAACAAGACCAGGAGCTGACTGTGGCTCAGACCATGAACTCCTTATTGCCAAATTCAGATTAAATTGAAGATAGTAGGGAAAACCACTAGACCATTCAGGTATGACCTAAATCAAATTCCTTATGATTATACAGTAGAAGTCACAAGTAGATTTAAGGGCATAGATCTGACAGACTGCCCGATGAGCTATGGAATGAGGTTCATGATATTGTACAGGAGACAGGGATCAAGACCATCCCCATGGAAAAGAAATGCAAAAAAGCAAAATGGATGTCTGGGAAGGCCTTACAAATAGCTGTGAAAAGAAGCAAAAACCAAAGGAGAAGAGGAAAGATATAAACATCTGAATGCAGAGTTCCAAAGAATAGCAAGAAGAGATAAGAAAGCCTTCTTCAGCGATCAATGCAAATAAATAGAGGGAAACAACAGAATGGGAAAGACTAGAGATATCTTCAAGAAAATCAGAGATACCAAAGGAACATTTCATGCAAAGACAGGCTCCATAAAGGACAGAAATGGTATGGATCTAAGAGAAGCAGAAGATATTAAGAACCGATGGCAAGAATACACAGAAGAACTGTACAAAAAAGATTTTCACGACCCAGATAAATACGATGGTGTGATCACTGACCTAGAGCCAGACATCCTGGAATGTGAAGTCATGTGGGCTGTAGAAAGCATCACAATGAACAAAGCTAGTGGAGGTGATGGAATTCCAGTTGAGCTATTCCAAATCCTGAAAGATGATCCTGTGAAAGTGCTTGCCCTCAATATGCCAGCAAATTTGGAAAACTTAGCAGAGGCCACAGGACTGGAAAAGATCAGTTTTCATTCCATTCCCAAAGAAAGACAATGCCAAAGAATGCTCAAACTACCATACCATTGCACTCATCTCACATGCTAGTAAAGTAATGCTCAAAATTCTCCAAGCCAGGCCTCAGCAATATGTGAACCATGAACTTCCTGATGTTCAAGCTGCTTTTAGAAAAGGTAGAGGAACCAGAGATCAAATTGCCAACATCCGCTGGATCATGGAAAAAGCAAGAGAGTTCCAGAAAAGCATCTATTTCTGTTTATTGACTATGCCAAAGCCTTTGACTGTGTGGATCAAAATAAACTGTGGAAAATTCTGAAAGAGATGGGGAATACCAGACCACCTGATCTGCCTCTTGAGAAATCTGTATGCAGGTCAGGAAGCAACAGTTAGAACTGGACTTCGAGTAACAGACTGGTTCCAAATATTAAAAGGAGTACGTCAAGGCTGTACATTGTCACCCTGCTTATTTAACCTATATGTAGAGTACATCATGAGAAATGCTGGAATGGAAGAAACACAAGCTGTAATCAAGATTGCCGGGAGAAATATCAATAACCTCAGATATGCAGATGACACCACCCTTATGGCAGAAAGTGAAGAGGAACTAAAAAGCCTCTTGATGAAAGTGAAAGAAGAGAGTGAAAAATTTGGCTTACAGCTCAACATTCAGAAAACGAAGATCATGGCATCCGGTCCCATCACTTCATGGGAAATAGTTGGGGAAACACTGGAAACAATGTCAGACTTTATTTTTCTGGGCTCCAAAATCACTACAGATGATGACTGCAGCCATGAAATTAAAAGACGCTTACTCCTTGGAAGGAATGTTATGACCAACCTAGATAGCATATTCAAAAGCAGAGACATTAAATTGCCAGCAAAGGTCCGTCTAGTCAAGGCTATGGTTTTTCCATTGGTCTTGTACGGATGTGAGTGTTGGACTGTGAAGAAGGCTGAGTGCTGAAGAATTGATGCTTTTGAACTGTGGTGTTGGAGAAGACTCTTGAGAGTCCCTTGGACTGCAAGGAGATCCAACCAGTCCATTCTGAAGGAGATCAGCCCTGGGATTTCTTTGGAAGGAATGATGCTAAAACTGAAACTCCAGTACTTTGGCCACTTCATGTAAAGTGTTGACTCATTGGAGAATACTCTGATGCTGGGAAGGATTGGGGGCAAGAAGAGAAGGGGACGACAGAGGATGAGATGGCTGGATGGAATCACTGACTCGATGGACATTAGTCTGAGTGAAACCCAGGAGTTGGTGATAGACAGGGAGGCCTGGGGTGCTGTGATTAATGGGGTCGCAAAGAGTCGGACACGACTCAGCAATTGATCTGATGTGATCTGATGGTGTTAGGAAATGCTCTAATTTCATTCTTTTACATGTAACTATCCAGTTTTCCCAGCACCACTTATTGAAGAGACTGTCTTTGCTCCATTGTATATTCTTGCCTCCTTTGTCAAAAAGAAGGTACCCGTAAGTGCAGAGGTTATTTCTGGGCTCTCTGTTTTGTTCCATTTGTCTTTATCTATGTTTTTCTGCCAGTTCCATACTGTTTTCATGAATGTAGCTTTGTTGTATAATCTGAACTCAGGAAGGCTGATTCCTCCAGCTCCATGCTTCTTTTTCAAGACTGCTTTGGCTATTTGGGGTCTTTTGTGTCTTCATATGAATTGTGAAAAAATTCTAGTTCTGTGGAAACAAGCCATTGGTATTTTGATAGGGATTGCATTTGATCTGCAGATTGCATTTGGTAGCATAGTTATTTTCACAATATTGATTCTTCCAACCCAGGAACATGGAATCTCTCTCCATCTGTTCATGTCATCTTTGCTTTCATTTATCAGTATCTTTTAATGTTCTTTTATACAGTTCTTTTGTCTCCTTATGTAGGTTTATTCCTATTTTATTCTTTTGTTTGTAATGGTGAATGAATTGATTCCTTAATTTCTCTGATTTTTCATTGTTAGTATATAGGAATGTAAGTGATTTCTGTGTATTGATTTTGTATCACTTGACTTTGCTAAATTCATTGGTTAACTCTAGCAATTTTCTGATACTATCTTTACGGTTCTCTATGTATAGTATCATGTCATCTGCAATCTTCTATTCCCATCTGGATTCCTTTTATTTCTTTTTATTCTCTGATTGGCATAACTAGGACTTCAAAACTATATTGAATAATAGTAGTGATAGTGGGCACCCGTGTCTTGTTCCTGATCTTAGAGGGAATGCTCTCAGTTTTGCCCCATTGAGAACGTTTGCTGTGGGATTGTCATATTGGGACTTTTCTATGTTAAAGTATCTTCCTTCTATGCCCATTTTTTGGAGTGTTAATCACAAATGGGTGCTGAATTTTTTCAAACACTTTTTCTGCATCTATTATATGGTTTTTATCTTTCAATTTGTTAATATGCTGTATCACATTGGTTAGCATATATTGAAGAATTCTTGCATCCCTGGAATAAACTTAACTTGCTCATGGTGTGTGACCTTGTGAATGTGATATTGAATTGTTTGGTAGAATTTTGTTGAGACTTTTTGCGTCTATGTTAATCAGTGATACTGGCCTGTAATTCCAAAATGCCTCATTCTAATAGCCCACCTTGCTACAGTACTTGGGTCTAGTCCCTAGTCCAGATTGGAGTAGAAATACGAACCATCTTGCCCCCTCTACTGCACTACCCTCCCACTGCTCACTTTCTTTGCTTCCTAGGTGTTTATATGCAAAACTTCAATACCGCCTCTTCCCCATACAAATACCCACCTGGAAGCCATCAGCTTGCTCAGGCACACCTAAGTGGAGGCCCTTTATGCCCTGCACAAACTCTTAAGAACATTTCAGTTCTCTGAAAATCTTCAGGTCTGAATTGTCAATATCCTATTTGATTGCCCTCCCCATGACAGACTACAGAACAGGTTCTGTTGTATTTGTTTTCATATGCAAAGATCAAACAAGTTACAAACAAGCTGAATGCTTTGAAGAATGTGTCTCTGGGCATGAAAAAATAACCTGTGCTTAAAAACAGAGTTGTTAACTGTGGGGAAAATTAACAATGATGAGTTCTCAGAATAAGAATGACCTAATACAAGAAGTTTACTCTAAGAAGAGAGAAGGTATAACAGCTAATCTACCAGAATTACCTGGGTAAAGGGCATCCACCTAAATGAAATTTCATGAAGAAAATGCAAAGGAAATAAAATCCAGTTAATCAATAACCTAGCATTTTCAAAAATAAATATACAGATGTTTTATAGAGAAAGTAAAAAAATGCAGCATGGGATTGTGTGGTATTGAGAGGGTAACAGGCAGGAAGGCCAGGGGTCTCCAAACACAGGAAACAGGCAGCAAGTCTCAGACATATTTCTCTCTCTTTAACGGCAGGAGGAAACAAACTAGTGATATATTTTTCCTTCCTTATACAAATTTAAAAGGAGGTTTCTCTCAAAATACTGTGTTGCCATACTGACACCTGTTTTCACCTGAAGTTAACTATTCTCAAACCTTGAGTTAACCAATGTATTTTTCTTATGGAAATGTTTGTCTTAAGCTATGTTAATGTACTATGCATTTACCCCAGACTCTGTCTTCAAGTCGGTTCCGCCTAATGGCTCAGAACCTACTTGACAAACCAGTATGTTACACTCAGATATTGTTCACCTAATCTATGTAAACGAAACTATTTGTAGGGCAATCTCTCCTTCTGCAAGATTCAAGTCAATCGTTTCATGGCCAGGGATGAATCATCTGGTGCCAAGATTATCCCAAAATGCACCTTATGGATGAGGGGCCTGGTGCCATTCTGAGTTTTAAGATATTCCTTTCTTTGATTAAGAGACTGCTAATGGCCACCCACTCCAGTACTCTTGCCTGGAAAATCCCATGGACGCAGGAGCCTGGTAGGCTGCAGTCCATGTGCTTGCACGGAGTCGGACACCACTGAAGTGACTTAACAGCACTGACTATTTAACATCCAGCTGAAGACTAGCAGGGGGGTACTCTTTCTGCCCCCTTCTGATGCCTATGCCACAAGCTTTATCTATCTCCTTTATACTTTAATAAAACTTTATCACACAAAAGCTCTGAGCGATCAAGCCTCATCTCTGGCCCTGGATTGAATTCTTCTCCACTGGAGGGAAGAATCCCAGTGTCTTTTCGTTCAGCAACAACCTTTCAGTATCACATTTTACCATCATCAGGAAAACCAAGGACCCATTGACTTTACTCAACCATTACACCCAGAACTGAAAAAGCACAATTATCTCTAGTCCTGTATTTCTGTTTAAGCAAAGTACCCCAAAGTATCAGAGACAGACACAGTGAAAAGTATAGTAAGACGCTTCTGGGCTTCCCAAGAAAATGAGGTAGGCACTGCACAGGAATCCAAAGGGAGCTCACAGTATTTGATGTGTTTGGGGGATGGAATTAAAGGGGAAGGACTTAGAGAGGAAATTTTAACCAACTTCCAGTGAACCTAGGTGAAAATCTAAGGTGGTAGGTGCCTTGGAGAGCCAGCCTATTAATCAAATGACTCTTATGGCAAATTATTCTACATCTTTATTCCTTTGCCTGAAGTTCTTAATGGAGGCAATGTTACTAAAGACTGTGAGGCAAGATAGGGAGGAAGGAGTCAAACCTTGCTGGGCTACTTGTCCCCATCCCTCATAGCTAACCATCCCTCTCATCCTGACTCCTCTCCTTTTCCACTCCCCATTTTGAACTTTCCTCTCCTCTGTGGCTGAGGGTGACTGGTTCACTGGGGATGTGAGTGCTGTCCAGCCTAGTAACTTTTGAGGTATGTGTGTCTCAAGGAATGGGGGCAGGAAAGGGTGTGTGTGTGTGTGTGTGTGTGTGTGTGTGTGTGCTCAGTCATGTCAGACTCATTGCAACCCCATGGGCTGTAGCCCGACAGCCTCCTCTGTCCATGGGAGTTCCCAGGAAAGAATACTGGAGTGGGTTGTCATTTCCTTCTCCAGAGGAGCTTTTGGACCCAGGAATTGAACCTGCATCTCTTGCAAATCCTGAACTGGCAGGCAGTCTTTACCACTATGCCACAGGGTGGGGGTGAGAGCATAAAGCCTTGCTTTGGGCTAAAACCTTTGAAGCAGAAGCCCCTAAGTGGAAAGCACTAATATTTTGGTACATGAAGTTCTCCACCTCAATGCTGGAGTGAGGGGGTAAGACAGCTCTCCACTGTCCCCAGACGTTCTTCACTGTGGTAAGCTTGTTTTCTGCCTGATTGGAAGTATGGCTTTTGGCATCTGTAGAATTTTTAATTTCAGCAAGGTCTTAAGAGATTCAACAATAGGATATGTAGGACGTGCAATACATTTCTGGGCAATCGAAGACAGGGTCACAGTGAAATTGGGGCAAGATGCCAAACACTAATGGACTAACCAGAGGAGTACAATAATCCCCAAGAAATGTTCTGTCTTATAAGGAGGTGCTTACTGTTGCCAGGCCTGGAACAGACTGACATGGGGTCGTGTAAAGAGTGTTCCATATAAGTGTTCTATTACTTATAATTAGTACAATAAGTGTACTATTACCCATTTCACAGGAATTAGGGTCCCCCAGGGACACAGGGAAGGTGATTTAAGCGGAAGTGGACTGATTGGGAAACTAGACTTTACAAAGCATGGAGTAGCAATGAAAAAGTGAAACATTTAACTGAGCACAGAGTCCACAATCTTTGGACTAAATCATCATGACTTTTACATTAGAAACATTTTTTTTTCCTTTGTCAAGGAACATAACCTCTTAATAACTCCAAGAAGACATTTTTGCATCCTCTCTTCTAAAGCACATTGTCCGAGGATAACCACTTTAATAAGTAAATCGGCAACAATTTATCCAGCATCACAGACCTTTCCTGAGAGCAGAAATCTCATAGGCAATGGTGAGGATTCAAAACAAGATGGGAAAGTCCGAAGTAGACTGTCAGGACCTAGGCAAGTTAAAGCAAAATCTGTTAATGGTAATAGTTATCCCAAATAGACAAAACGAGTCTCATCAAATGGAAGAAAACTGAAAATTCATCAAATATCTTTTTTGGATTGAAATGTTATAAAACTAGGAATCAAAAACAGGAAGAAGATTGGAAAATTCACAAATACATGCAAACTAAACAGTGCACTCCTCAACACCTAATGGGTCAAAGAAGTCAAAGTGTAATAAAAACAATGTATTGAAACAAATAAAAATACAAACAACTTATCATAACTTATGCAGCAAAAGCATTTTTAAGAAGAAAGTTTATAGTAATAAGTGCCTGCATTAATTTTAGAAAAAGATCTCAAACAACCACACATTATATCTCAAGGATCTAGAAAAAAATAAGCCCAAAGATAAGAGAAACATGGAAATAAAGATTTGTAAATAAATGAAATAGAGAGCATGAAAAGAAAAAAAAAAAGATCAATGAAACTAAAAGTTGGTTTTTTGAAAAGATAATCAAAATTGAATAACTGATAGAACTAGTCATGAAAAGTAAGAGAAGATGCAAAATTATAAATGAAAAGGAATCATTATAAATAATACCACACAAATACAAAGGATTTTAAGGGATAACTATGAACAATTACACACCAACAAATTGGATAAACTAGAAGAAATGTATCAATTACTGGAATCACACAACTTACCAAGACTGAATCATGAAGGTAGATACTGAAAATCTGAACAGAACAGTAACAAATAAGGAGACTGAATTGGTAATCAAAAAACTCCCAACAATTACAATTCCAAGACCAGATGGCTTCCCTGGTGAATTTTACCAAACATTTAAAGAATGAATGCCAATCCTTTTCAACTACTAAAAAGTCAAAGAGGTGGGAACACTCCCAGACTTATTTTATGAGACCAGCATTACTCTGATACCAAAACCAGATAAGGATATTACAAGAAATTATGAACCAATATTCCTAATAAAGGTAGATGCAAAATTTCTCAACAAAACACTATCAAACTGAATTCCATAGAAGGCCATCAGGAGGGCGGGATCTTATATACATACCCCTGGGATGCAAGGAAGGTTCAAAATATACAAATCAGTACATGTCATATTAATAGCATGAAAGATAAAATCATATGATCATCTCAACAGGTGGAGAAAAAAAGAATTTGACAAAATTCAACATCCTTTCATGATAAAAAAAAATCTCAGCAAATTAGGTTGGAAGGCACTTACTTCAACATAATAAAGGACACCTGCATAAGCCCACAGCTATCATCATCCTCAATGCAGAAAAACTGAAAGCTTTTCCTCTAAGAACACAGACAAGATAAGGGGGCCCACTTTCACCACTCCTATTTAGGATTGTACTCAAGTCTTTGAGAAAGTAGGCAAGAAAAATAAAAGACATCAAAATCAAAAAGGACAATGTTAAATTGTCTGTTTGCAGATGACATGATCTTATATACAGAAAACCTATAGACTGCATTAAAAAATTTTAGAACTCATCAGTGAATTTGGTAAATTTGCAAGACCTATGATCAACATACAAAAATCAGTTGCATTTCTATACACTAAGGACAAAGTATCTGTAAAAGAAATAATGAAAATAATCTCATTTACAATACAGCAAACACAGTAAAATACTTAGAAATGCATTTAACCAAGGAGGTAAAAAGATCTATACAACAAAATTGTAAGACACTGAGGACGGAAATTGAAGAAGACATAAAGGGAAAGATATTTCCATTTCCTGTATAAAAAGAATATTGTTAAAACATCCAGACTACCCAAAGCCAATTATACATTCAATGCAATTCCTATCAAAATTCCAATGACATCTTTTCACAGAATAGAAAAAGCAATCTAAAATTTGTGTGGAACCACAAAAGACTCCAAATACCCAAACAATCCTGAGAATGAACAAAGCTGGAGAGATGACACTGTCTGATCTCAAACTATATTACAAAGTATAGTGTTTGAAACAGCATGGATCAATGGAACAGAATCAAGAGCTCAGAAATAAGCCCACGCATAATTGGTGAACTAATATTTCACAAGGGAGCCAAGAATATTTAGCGGCAAAAGACTCTTCAATAAATGGCACTGGGTAAAACGAGTTATCCCCATGAGAAGAATAAAACTGGACTCCTATCTTATACCACTCACAAAAATTCACTGGAAATGGGCTAAAGACTAAAATTTAAGACGTGAAACCATAAAACTCCTGGAAGAAAACACAGCTTTCTATGACAAGCTCCTTGACCTAGGTATGGCAAAAAAAAAAAAAATGTTGGTGTATGACACTAAAAGTACAGGCAGCAAATGCAAAAATAGACAAGTGAGACCACATTAAATAAAAAAGCTCAATCACAGCCAAGGAAACAACTAAATGAAAAATCAATCTATGGATTGGGAGAAAATTTTTTCCAAATCATCTGAGAAAAGGTTAATATATAAACATATACAATACTGTTCAAATGACTATTATCAAAAAGACAAAACAAGTGTTGGCAAGGATAGTAAAGGAAAGAGAACCCTTGTACACTGTTGGTGGGAAGGTAACTTGGTACAGGCACTATGTAAAATTGCATAAAGTTTCCTCCAAAAAATTAAAAATAAAACTACTATATGATCCAGAAATCCCACTTCTGGATATATAGCCAAATAAAATTTCATAACTACCTGAAAGAAATATCTGCAGCCCCTTGTTCATTGCAACTTTATTCACAATAGCCAAGACATGGAAACAGTCAAAGTGCCTGTGCATGAATGGATAAAGAAAATGTGTGTGTAAGTGTATATACATATATACACAATGAAACATTATTCAGTCATAAAAAAGAGGAAATCCTGAATGTCATGACAACATGGATAAACCATGAAGGCATTATGCTAAGTGAAATAAGTCAGAGAAAGACACATACTGTATGATCTCACTTATATGTGGGATCTAAAAACGAGCCAAACTCAGAGAAACAGAGAGTAGAATGGTGGTTGCCAGGGGCTGCAGGGACGGGAAATGAGGACATGTTTTTCAAAGGATACAAACTTCCAACTATAAGATGAACAAGTTCAGGGGATCTAATATTCAGTATGGTAACTATAGTTAACAATACTATGTTGTATCCTTCAAAGATGCTAAGAGAGTGGATCTTAAATATTCTCACAATGACCACCAACACAGAGAAGGTAACTGAAGGTGTGTGTGCACAGTCTTGTCCAACTCTTTCTGACCTCATGGACTGTAGCCCACCAGGCCCCTCCATCCATGGGATTCTCCAGGCAAGAAGGCTGGAGTGGGTTGCCATTTTCACTTCCAGGGGATTTTCCCAACCCAGGAATTGAACCTGAATCTCCTACACAGCACCCGCATCTCCTGCACTGCAGGGAGATTCTTTACCACTGAACCACCAGGGCAGTTTGAACACAGGTGTGCAGTAAATATTGACTGGTTTCTCTGGGATGGCTGAGGAAGGCTGGTCTCTACCTTTCAGAGACCCTAGGTCATGCTCATTTACTGTGTGGCTGGTTAGTTAACCTGCTGCTGTCAAATGTCCCTGGAGCTAGACGGACAAGCAGACCTATATATCTCAAATTCAGATTAGAAGTCAGAGATCTGGACTTTCCTGGTGGCTCACTGGTTAAGAATCCTCCTGCCAGTGCAGGGTCCATGGGTTCCATTCCTACTGCGAAAAGATTCCACATGTCAAGGAGCAAAGAAGCCCATGGGCAACAACTACTGAACCTGCACTCTAGAGCCCATGCTCTGCAACAAGAAAAGCCACTGCTCACCACAACTAGAGAAAGCCTGAGCACAGCAATGAAGCCTCAGCACGGCCAAAAATAAACAAACAAACACACAAAAGAAGTCAGAGCTTCTCCATTCACTAATATGACCTTAGGAAAACCAGTTAGCTGCTCTGGGCCTCAACTTCCCCATTGGAAAAAAATGGGCTTGGACAAAAATTTCACTCCCACCTATTCTACATTCTTACAGTGCTAAGAATGCACAGCCAGACATCCACAGAGAGGAAAGGGATTACTCAACAAATGATGCCAGACTTTAGCCATTTACAAAAAAAAAAAAAGGAAGTCAACCAAGATCCAAATTTTTTAACACATGTCAAAAGAACTCCAGAGGAATAAGCATATACAAGATAAAAAAAATCACAATGAAAATAAGAAAATATATCCTTGAATAGCCTTATGGTCAGATGGTAAAAGAATTTTAAATTCAAAGAATATGAAGAAAACAGAAAAGGAAAACATTGGGAAATTTTATACATCAGAAAAGAAAACCAATATTCTTAGAAATGTACGCAAACATAAAAGGCAACTGCAAAATGAGAAAACCACAACAAAAAGAACAAAGCTTTATGTCATACCCTCCACCTGATAGCATCTTCGTCTCTCAGTTCTCCACACAGGAAAGGCAGGGCCTAAACCCGACCCAGGGACCAGAGGGAACCTGTGAAAGCTCATGGACCTGATAGCCACGTGACAGCACCACCCCAATCCAGAGGGCTGTTTCTAAAAGCCTGAGTAACTACCCAAGCAGTCTCCTGCAAACTGAACCTTGGGTAGGAATGACTGAGGCTCTTACCTAATTGTGTAGATGAAAAAACTCAGGCCCAGAAGAGCTAAATGAGATTGCAAAGTCATAACAAGTGGTAAACGTTAACGCCAATTCTGGAACCCAGCTGGGGTTCTGCCTCAGCTGATCCATCTATGAAATGAAGACGTTGGGTTAGACCCGTGGTTCTCCAAGTGCTGTGGCCAGACCAGCAGCATGAACCTCACACAAGAAGTCCTTGGCAATGCAAACTCTCAGGTCTCCCCAGATCCAGAATCCTCACCACTGGGATGGGGCACAGCAATCTGTTGTCCCACAAGCCTTCTAGGTTCTTCCTATGTGCTCACAAATTTGGAAAACCGCTTGATTCCAGGATGTCTAAGGGCCCTTCTAGACATTTTCCTGAATGTCTGAGCATTGACCTCCAGGCCATTTGGCACAAAATCACACTACTCTTAACCTAAGACCAAAGAGTGGTATACAAAGGAAAAAACTGATTGCAGTTGGTAATAGTGGGAATAAATGCCGCCCCTTTGGTGGAACTTATACCTATTGTATGTTAAAAGCTCCCTGTCTGGATTCACTTGCATATGGCATGCTGGTACTCCTAAGCGAGGCTTTCTTCCTGGGGTCTGCTTAGAGAGAGGACCAATGAGCCCCTCTTCAAAAAAAGTCAAGTGGAGGTGGGACAGGGGGAGGGGCAAGGAAGAGATGGCCTGTCAATCACCTTTTTGCAGCCAATTCTCTTAGGCTTCGAGGCCCCCAGGACCAAACATGCTGGAGGGAACAGCAGGGCCCAACCTTCCCTGAGCCTGGCTGCCCCAGTTCGATGTGCCCTGGCCTTGGTCAGATTTCATAGCCAGCTCAAGTCCAGCTGACACGCAGGCAATCTCCTCGCCTGACAGTGAGGACCTGGCCTGGGTTGAGGCCACCAGACTTTCCATCCCAGGAAGGGGCTCTGCTCCTCAGCCATCCTTGCCTAATGCTGGTCACCCAGCAGGGGCGGCTGTTGCCTAGGCCAAAGCCCAGCACCCTCCCTGGCAGCCCCCAGCCACGCAGTGCCCTCACCCCAGCAGCTCCCGGCCCCCAGCCGCCACACCCCAGCAGCCCCTTGGAGCCAGAACCACTCTGGCCCAACATCCCCCAGCCCCTCAGTGCCCTCACCACAGCAGCACCCTCATCCTACACCCTCTTGGTCCTGCAGCCCTCTCACCCCAGAAGCCCTCTGGCCCCACAGCCCACTCACCCCAGCAGCACCACTGAGGCCACCTTCACTGTTGGCTATCACCTCTGCCCCTACTTCCCAGCCAGAGCTATAGAGGAGGTTTTATGTTGGATGAAAGTGACATAAAACTAGCTCCACTGGCCCAACCAAAGCCTGTGCTCTGAAAGATGGAAGGGGAGGAGGGGAAGATGGCAGTCATGTCCAAGGGAGGGTTGAAGACTTTAAACATTTACTTTGATTTGGGGGAGGCAGCTCTTGAAAGTCAGTGGAGGGACCCCATCTCAAGGGGCCAGAAAGACAGATTATGGTGCCTTGGGATGCCCAACCTCTTTCCCCACCCACACCCTCCTGGCCTTCCTGTCTTAATGAGATGATGGAGGACACTTGAGCCACTTGGCCTCGTTGTTCACCAGAGGAACATAAAGGCCCTGAGGTGGGAAAGCAAAAGACGCTCAAGCTGTGCACAGGAGACTCTGTTTTCTGTCACAGAGTCTGTGGCATGGAGACTGCAATGTGCCACGATTGAGGGGCACCATGCTGTTGAGAACAGAAAAGAAGAAAAACTGTTGAGAGGAGGCAGATTCCTCAGGCTTCCCAAGAAATATGGCGTGCTTCACTTGTAGCATGTGTAACCTGCTTTTAGGACTTGGTTAATATCATTAAGCAACTTAATGCCTTCAGAAACGTCCAGTTAGAACAGACACAAACAAAATCTAAACATCATAAAGTAATTCATGATACTGAGAGAATTTATGCCTCTATCAACCTGTATGATAAGAGATACAAAATCATCTTATGAGCTTACAGATGACGAAAATCAATGGAAACCAGGTATTGTGGAGGCAGTTGTTGAGGAAATTAAAAAGAAAACTTGAGGAAAAGTCTGAAGGTAAAAGCCACCCTGAAATAATTCTTTATCTTGGCATGAATGTTTTGAAGAATGCAGAATTGTTCAGAAATATGATTCAGAAAGTCAATGAGCCTATTTTAGAGCACCTGAAAGACTTGTTTGCAACTTCTCAGATGCTGGAGAGCCTACGAATTTCACAGTTGAAGTTCTCTGAATCCAGTGACTATTTCTCAAATGAGGTGTTGACTGAAACATATCTAATAAAGTCATACCTGGATGATCCTTCTGTTCTCACAGACCACAAGGTATAGGCTGCATTGGATGCTAATTACATTGGAAGAAGAATGTCACTCGGGATACATTAAGGAACAGGATAGCAAAGGAAACAGAACTTCTAGAACAGGGTAGAAAACAACTTTCAAGGACTCATACTTAAGCTACTTTTGTACTCTGGAAAATCCTAAATTTAGAATACTAAGTGGGGTTGGTACAGGTAACATTCCTGAAGATCAATTGCAGTTCTCTTTCATGAGTGTACAAGATCAGTATTTTACTCAACAGGAAAAGACGCAGAGAATGATGACTATGACACAGGTGAAGAATCAAGAGAGAAGAAGCAAAGACAGAGGAAGAAAACGATTAACCAGAATTGGAAGAAGTACCCTAAAGTAAACATGACTCGGTTGAATGCAAGCCGCAGTTGCAGTGAGCCAAGGGTGTTATATATCATTAGAGAATAGCTTAAGCATACTCTGCACTGCTTATACCTACTTTAAAAAAAAAAAATGTTTCTAGGTAGCTAAATAAGCAGCCTTTAAAAGGTTTTAAAACCAGTGCTTTCTTCTTAGAATTTTAATGGTCTCCACTTTTCTGCCAGGTACATAATTTACTGCATCCTTAAACATCCATAGTTTGGTTCTCGTGAAGTAATTTTGTCATAGGTATAAACCTACAGCTGTAAAATATCAGAATCCTTAAAGCAAACTAAGAGTGGTTTAGAAAGCCTTCCTGAGAAACCATTTGAAGTAGTTTTCAAATTGGCTTACTGGGCTTGTGCCTTCATCGTTGTGCAGTACAAAGGTAGTCTCTTGTGCTCACTAGTACACAATGGACATTTAAATGAACCATGTGCATGGTTAAGGGTTCCAGTAAAGCCACGTTCAAAAACTATCAGCTTATTTGAGGACCTTTGTACTGATGGTTGAATGAAAAGAAATTTAGAGACAAGTGATTCATCACTGGGGTGTTAATAAAGTCTTGTCTTCATTTTATACTTAGCATAGTGGTTTTTGTAGCACTCTAACTTCCAGGAATGCTACCTGTTCACCTTTTGGTAAACTTGTATCAGATTATTTTCTTGAAAGAAGGCTAAAATATCAAGGGGCAAAAGATGTTCTAGAGCTGTGTTCCCCCACGTTTTTGCCACCAGAGATAAGTTTCAAGGAAGACAAATTGTCCACGGACCAGGGAGGAGGTGGATGGTTTAGGGATGATTCAGGGGCATTACATTCATTGTGCACTTTATTTCTATTATTATTACATCAGCTACACCTCAGATCATGAGGCACTACGTCCGGGAGGTTGGGGATGCCTGCTCTAGAGTCAGTCAGTCAGTTCAGTCCCTCAGTCGTGTCTGACTCTGCAACCCCATGAACTGCAGCACGCCAGGCCTCCTTGTCCATCACCAACTCCCAGAGCTTGCTCAAACTTATGTCCATTGAATCAGTGATGCCACTCAACCATCTCATTTTCTGTCTCCTGCTCTAGAGTACTGGATTTCAAAGTGTGGCTCCCAGTGTAATGGTCTAGGAGGTCACACAATGCAAGTGAGCCCAGCCCTGCACTTTGGCTAAGACAACAGAGGAAGAGGCTCACGTCCATCTAAAACCAAGCTTCATTCACTGGCTTCAAAGTGTTGTGGGTAAAGTGACTAGGACACCAAGGGCTCCTCTGGAGAAGAGACGAGAACACATTGGGGCTTCAGTCACACATCCCTCTGAGGATAATGTTTTCCTGGAGGAAGTAAAGAAAAGTGTAAGGTAAAACTAACGACAGAAGTCGTAAATATGGTCATGCCATTTATATAAAGTTTTAAAACATGCCAAAAATACTATGTACTTTGGGATATAAGTGTATATTTAACAACCTCTTTCATTTCCCATCAATGTAGGCAATGTACATGGGAATGAAAGACCAAACTCATAACACCAGGTACCATTTGAGGAAAGGATGTGCAGACCTCCACCTCCGTTTCTATTGTTTTATTTCTTAAACTCAGCAGAGATTACCTGGGCCCCAAGGAAGTTTCTATTAGTGCTCATACTAATATTGCTATAGTCTCAGGTGTGACTTTAAGTAGTAGATGGGCCTAATCTCTAGAATTGGGGTAAGAAAGTGGGTGAAAATAGTTAATCAGAGAAAGGGTGTTTGGTGGGAAGGCCTCGTTCTACAATTAGTTAAGGTCACTTAGATACCCATTCAGGATGGCACTAGCAGACTGCTTCTCCAGTATGCTACAATAGCATACTTCACAAAAGCCTGCCTACATCCCATCGCAAGACACTCACTGTATGGAACCTCCAGGAATCTTCTTCACCTTTCTGTCTTAAAGTACCAAATACCTCCAGAGACAAGTTGAACTGAGGCAAAGCTATGAAAGTGGAACAAGATTTGCATCCATAGATCCTTTACCTCTTTTTCCAGTGACATCCTGTTAACTCTAAAGCAGTGGCCCCTGCTGTCCTCCTCAATTCCACCATCATCCCCAAGCACCTAAAATCAGGGTCACTGTCACACCCCATATAGTCCCTCTTTCCCTGGAAGTACCCCATGCCCCTAGATCTTTTCTTCATTCCTCTACTCATCTGCTCTCAATTTTCCTGTCCCAATTCCTCAAAAACCTGCCTAATGTAATACCTGGCTAATGATATAAAAATAATAGTATTTTCAGGCAGGATGTGATTCCATGTTAACGTGCAATGTAGGTGTCTCTGAAAGGTCCTATGAAATGATGCTAAAATAGGCAATTTCAGACCCTGTTGCAAAGTAGGGGACAAAAATTTTAGAGGATTTTTAACTTACATTATGTAAAGACACAGCAATTTAATGTGTAACCTCTCTGACCTCCAAAAGTTGAAATTTAGAATGAGCTAACCACAAAGCAAGCAAACATTAACACTGATACAGTTCTCTGCCATCTTATATATACTTTTAATGACGAAATTGAAAGACTTTTTTTTTCTATGAACTTGTCCCCCTCAATCTAAAGATACTGATGTGTGTGTTTGTTAGTCACTCAGTGATGTCCGACTGTTTGCAACCTCATGGACTGTAGCCCACCAGGCTTCTCGGTCCATGGCATTCTCCTGGCAAGAAGACTGGAGTGGGTTGCTATTTCCTCTTCCAGGGGATCTTCCCAAGCCAGTTATTGAACTTGGGTCCCCAGCATTGCAGGCAGATTTTTTACCATCTCTCTGGCAATATGAGATGTACTGGTATATAGAGAAATTATGAAAAATTTACTTACATTCAAGGCTCAACTTTAATCTCACTCACTGGGGCCTCTCCAAATGCATAAATGTGATACTACACATAGTAGCATTTGACTTTGTAACTTGTACAATTAATAAATATATAGGAAGCAGGTTGTTTATAGTCATTTAACAAATGTTTAAGGGGCCTCCTTGGTGGCTCAGGGGTAAAGAATCCGCTTGCCAATGCAGGGGATTTGGATTCAATTACTGGCCCAGGAAATCTGTGTTCTAGAGTCCAGGAGCCACTACTGAGCCCATATGCCTAGAGCCATGCTCCACAACAAGAAAAGCCTCCACAGTGAGAAGCTTGCACCCTGCAACTAGAGACTAGACTCTGCTTGTGCAATGAGAAAAAAACCTGTGCAGCAATGAAGACCCTGTGCAGGCATAAATAAATAAATATTTCAAATAAACAAATAAATGTCCAAGTATTTCCTCTGTTCCAGATATCATTCTAGGTGTTTGGGGGACATAGTGAAGAAACAGACAATAAGCTCTCCTTTTGAGGCACTTAACTCTTGGTGGTGCTCGGGGAGGCTGGGGAGTTAGGACAGGAGTAATAAAAATAAGGATAAAATTTATTAACTGAGAAAAGTTCAAAGCTATGAAGGAAATAGAAAGGGTGGTAATATAAGAGTGTTTGAGGGTGGCACTGGGTGACAAGTTGTAGTCAGCGATGATCCCCTCTGAGTGTTCTTTGATTCAAACCTGAATTCCACAGCCATGGTGGATTCATGTCAATGTATGGCAAAACCAATACAATACTGTAAAGTAATTAGCCTCCAAGTAAAATAAATAAATTTTAAAAAAATTAAAAACAAACAAACCTGAATTCCAAGAAGGAGGCAGCCATAGGACAATTTGGGAGGAAGATTCCCATGAAAATTACTAAGAACATAAAATTGAGGGTGGGAGCATTTCTTCTGTACAGAAGGCAAGCATTTACTGATTGAATGTGGACAAGAGGACCAAATTAAAACTCTGCTTCCTCTGAATGAAAAGGGCATGCTTAGAAGATGAGACGACCCGGACAAACCTCACTAAGTTAAGTCACTTCAGTCGTGTCCGACTCTGTGCAACCCCATAGATGGCAGCCCACCAGGCTCCCCATCCCGGGGATTCTCCAGGCAAGAACACTGGAGTGGGTTGCCATTTCCTTCTCCAATGCATGAAGTGAAAAGTGAATGTGAAGTTGCTCAGTCATGTCTGACTCTTAACGACCCCATGGACTGGAGCCTACTAGGCTCCTTCATCCTTGGGATTTTCCAGGCAACGATACTGGAGTGGGCTGCCATTGCCTTCTCCGAGACAAAGCTCACTAATAACCCTTAATTCTGATAATGCTCATTGTATATGGTCATGTTAAATATTCACAAAATCCCTATGGGTTGGTAATTATTCTCTTTGTTAAGATGAAACTAAGGATCATAGGAAAGTGTACCCCAAGCCACACAGCTTTTAACAACAAAGGGACAGAAAATGTAACATGATCAAAAATATCTGTTTGCAATCGACAGCCAACTTCCTATTATTTAAGGGTTGGAGACTGGGATTCTCTAATCAAAGAGAAGAATTAACAATCAGAATTTCTTGCCAACTCAGAAAAATGAAACTGAACTATTTGCTAAATAGCAGGTGGTCGTTTCAAGATAGTGAGATTAAGGGTGATTTTTATCTTCTTAATCCTGGTTCTGTTCCTTATGAGCTGTGTTTCATTGAGAATGTTGCTAAACATCTCTGTGTTTTGGTTTCCTTATTTGCAAAACATGGATAATAACAGTACTCACATCATAAGGCTGTTGCAAGGTGTAAATAACATAATCTATGTGTTTAAAATAGTGCCCAAACTAAACACTTAATAAATGCTAATCATTATCATTAACTCAATATAATTTTAATTTGAATTTTTTGAGCATAATAAGTCCATGTGTTCTAAAGCCATTTGTCCATATGTTTAAAAATCATTTGTACATATCTATGATTGATCTACCCATGTCTTTTGCTTATATTTCTATTATTATCTTCTCCATTTGTATCAGCAAGACATGTGTGAATTTTTCATTCCGTCTTTAGTCTTATGTGTTTTATTAATCTTTTATACAAAGAATATGTATTATTTTTATAAAGAAGAAAAGCATGGGATCCTAAAACTTGAGAGAAAGACCTTGGAGGGCCTTAGCAGAACTTTTCTTGAGTCAACTCATTCCTAAATGCACCAAAACTCTTCTGCTACCTCCACTATCATCTCAATGATTTTTTGCTTTGGAGGCCAACCTCCTTTTCAGGGCAAAGGGCAAACTCTTTACTGGAGCTTTCATGGCCGTATCTACTTTAAAGGCCCATCTGGCACTCTGCTCTACACGCCTGCCATTTTGCTCCCTGGCTAGGTGCACACCAACACACCTCTGCCACTCTTCATGCTGGTTCCTTTACCTAGAGGAACCTCCTTGCCCTGCCTTTTTACTGCCACTTGAATTCCTAGCTTCAGGACCCCGTGAAATGCCCCCTCCTGATTACTTTTCCAGGCACTAGCCCACCCCCTTCACCTACTGGCCATAGCTAATCATCCACTCTCCCATGCTTCCTTAACACTTGTGCTCATTCTTGTTATAGCACTTGACAGAGTGAGTCTTCATTGCCCAAGTGTCTGTCTAACCCTTTGGATCATAAACCAGAACAATCTATAGGTCTTAGATACCTGAGTCCCCAAGTCCGAACATAACTCCAGGTATATAGTAGGTGCTTACATGTGCTCAGTGAAAGCTTAAATGACTAGGGTCTGGAGTGTTTGTCCTATAGCTTCAAGTGGACAGAGTAGTTGTTCCTGACCTGAAAAGACATTTGTATGATTTATCTTGTTTTGTTTGCTTTGCTTGGTAACATACTATCTCCTCTAAAGTGAATAGTGATGGTCTTGTTAAAAGTTCTGAAAAAATAATGTGCAGAGATAGGAGGAAACAAAGAAAGCATTAATACTCTGGTTTCATGGGTGGGGTGAATTCCCTGGTGGCTCAGATGGTAAAAACTTGGAGACCCAGATTTGACCCCTGGATTGGGAAGATACCCTGAAGAAAGGGAATGGCAACCCACTCCAGTAGTCTTGCCTCGAAAATTCCATAGACAGAGGATCCTGGTGGGCTACAGTCAATGGGGTTGTAACTTCATGTGGGGGAAAAAAACCCTGTCTAAATGGGAGTATGTGCTTATCTGCTAAAGAAGAATGGAGGCAGTCCTGTCACAGCATGGGATAGGAAACAGGAGTGCCCTAATTAAGCACCTTCCTAACCCCAGGACCTCCATCACATCACCCACGTCTGCCCTCTGCCCAGAAAAAACATCTGCCTCCTCTTCCTACCCCTCAGTTCACTTCAGTCGTTCACTTAGGTCCGACGTTTTGTGACCCCATAGACTGCAGCACACCAGGCTTAGCTGTCCATCACCAACACCTGGAGTTTACTCAAAGCCACTCAAACTCATGTCTATTGAGTCGGTGATGCCATCCAACTATCTCATTCTCTGTCATCCCCATCTCCTCCTGCCTTCAACCTTTCCCAGCATCTTTCCCAGTCTTTTCAAATGAGTCAGTTCTTCACATCAAGTGGCCAAAGTATTGGAGTTTCAGCTTCAACATCAGTCATTTCAATGAATATCCAGGACTGATTTCCTTTAGGATTGACTGGTTTGATCTCCTTGCAGTCCAAGGCACTGTCAAGAATCTTCTCCAATCCCAAGGTTCAAAAACCATCAATTCTTTTGTGCTCAGCTTTCCTTATGGTCCAACTCTCACATCTATACATGACTACTGGAAAAACCATAGCTTTGACAAGACAGACCTTCCTATTCCTAAAGTGAAAGTGAAGTCACATCTGATTCTTTGCAACCCCATGGGCTGTAGCCTACTAGGCTCCTCTGTCCATGGGATTTTCTAGCCAAGAGTACTGGAGTAGGTTGCCATTCCCTTCTCCAGGGGATCTTCCCAACCCAAGGATCGAATCTGGGTCTCCCACACTGCAGAAAGACACTTTACCCTCTGAGCCTCCAGGGAAGGCTGCAGGCTTTTTTATAGCCAGGGACCCACTGGGGTTTACAAGCCCATTTTAACAAGGGCCACACAGAGACAACATCCTGTCTTTATTGTCCTTAGTTCGGGCCTGTTGCCCATCTTTTGGGTCCAACACCTCCATCCTCTGAGAAGCCTTTTCTGAGAAAACACTTTCAATGCCTTTTGACTCACTTGTTTGAGTTCATGCATTACAGTGTAAAGATGGAAATGTTTTACACCGTCAGTGTCCTCCAGCCAAAGATCACAAAAGCATGCCTGTAGTTGAGTGAGACCAGTTTGCTATTCATTGCAGTAAGGGAGAACACACATCACGGGGGAAACATGTGATGTCTTCCCAAGTATCAGAAAGAACCTCTAACCGAGACTGGGGTTTGGTTGAATTATTTGGGGAAGATTTTCCTTCAAGGAAACAGCAGTTTGCTCTAGATTAGATGTTTTTAGGTAGCTGAGGCAATTCTCTGATTGGTATTTGAGTAAATCTTCCCTGTAGGGAGAGGAGACTAGAACCAGAATAAAGATGTAATTGGTCAAGAAGTTATAGACATTCATTTTAGCCAAGAGAGAGGGATGTTTAGTAATGTATGATTTTCTTTTTGGTCCTGCTTTGTCTCCTTTCAATATGGTCTCAGAGTGGCCACGTCTGATGTTCATGTTCTATGACACTGTTATATGACAAGTCCAATAGGAAGGAAAATGGCCAAATCTGATATGTGAGGTATGTTTCAATTCCACATTAAAGATCAGGAGAATGGCCCTAGTCGTGGCTTTTCTAATAACTGGCATGACTTTGGGACTGCCAGTTAGCAGCTCTAAACCTTAGTTTCACCATTTTGATTTTTAATAATTATTTTTTTCCTTTTTTGTTGTACAATTTTTAATAAATTTATTTTAATTGTCAGTTAATTACTTTAAAAAAGAATGGTCTTAGAGTCCATAGCTAAAGGCCTTTCCAGCCCTGAAACTCTAAGAGAATGTATGTTTCTCTTGCATCTCTTCTGTCTTTATAGAAAATGCTAAAGGGGACTTGGCCACACATCCTTATGTGTGTGCATGCTAAGTTGCTTCAGTTGTGTCCAACTCTGTGTGACCCTATGGACTATAGCCCCCCCCCCCCAGGTTCCTTTGTCCTTAGACTTTTCCAGGCAAGAATACTGGAATGGATTGCCATGCCCTCCTCCACGGAATCTTCCCAACCCAGGGATCAAATCCGAGTCTCTTATATCTCCTGCATTGGCAGGCAGGTTCTTTACCACTAGCGCCACCCCCAGAAGCCTACACATCCTTACAGAGGGGAATTAATGCATAACAAATGGTATTATAGTGAGCTGTTTAAAAATCAACTGAGATTTTAATCTTAACACTGTGAGGCATTATTGATCCAAATTAAGGAGTTAAATGTAAACATTCAGAAGATCTCCAAAAAGAAGAAAGTATAAAATTCAGTTCTGGATGAGAAAAGATGTACAAATTTATGAAGTTAAAACCAAGAAAAAAGAAAATATTATGATTTTACAACATAAACAAGAAAAACTACATACTCAGAAACATTCACCAACTTAGAAGGCAAAATCAAACTAAAAACACATTTTCAACAAATGCTCAGTATCCTAAACATAATTCCATCTTGTTCCATCTACCTCACTCATATTTTCATTGAATGCCACCTATACAGATGATAAAACTGAGGCCTAGAAATGAGAAGTAACTGTTTCAAGATCACTTAGGGCAGCCAATGTTAAACCAACTCAGACCTCAGATTGCAATTCTGCCTCTTTTTTGCTGTGTTTATGATGAGAATTTTGGATTATAGATTATTGACATGGCCTTCCAAATTTAAACCAATGATTTACAGCAACACCATGCTCCATTCCTGAGGTGAGACAGAGGAAAAACAAAAACACTGAAATTCGGTTGGAACTGAATTGAATGAAAGGAAAAAAAAATCCATCTTTACAATTATGAGACTTTAGTATTTTTCCTAAATGTAACATCCAGAAGTAGTTGGCTATGTCTTTTTTAAAAAAATATTTTTAGTGCCACAAAACTTTTATTTTATTACAGAATGACTGTAAAAGCAGTTAATTTCTGTATAATTTTCAAAATTACACTTGAGGTCTGGACCAAGTAGATATTGAGATCAATATAAAAGTCTGGGACTGTTGCCTCTGAAACATAGGAAGATGGCCCTTTTAAAGTCTGTCATGCTTAGCACTTAGGAGATGACCTGATCCTTTAAAGAAACCTCTCTTTTTTTATTCAGTCTTCAAAGCTTTAAGTGAATTTGTCTGGGTTCATTATATACCTTCTAGCTCCTAACTTCCTCAACACTTCTCAACATTCAGTTCTGAATGCATACATTTCAATTTGTCTACTCTTTTCCAACTATTTTTAACTAAGTTAAATTGTCCAAATTATCTTTCTCTTCTTCGGAGGTTATTAGTACTGCTAACATATGAAATATACAACATTTTTATGACCCTGTCTCTATTCACATGAGCCATTACCAGGTGGAAATTCCCAGGTGGGAAATTTCTTAGAGTTCACATGGCCCAGGATACCTTCATAAATACCTTCCTGCATAATTACAAAAAGCACACGAGCCTAGAAGACCTCCACACATGGCAGAACCCTAATGCGTCAAAGAACAAGTAGACAATTGTGAGCAATTTGACAACCAAGGGCCTTGGCCGTTCACTGGACACAGAGCACGTCAATCCTTGTTTGTCAGCAAATGAGCCCAAAGCTCGTGACGAGGGGTCATATGTCCCTGTCAACTGTTCTGGTCCCGCCCCTCGACTGTGGCCTGGCTCCACTGCCTGAGGCCCGGCTTCCGTTGGATGCTTCTGCCGTTGGCCGCGTACTCTCCCGGTCGTGGGGCCTCCTCTGTGGTCCCCTCAATGACTGCCTCGGTCCATCTCACTTCCCTTAGCCTCCTCTCAGGCAGCCACTTCAGGTGCCACCACCTGCGCCATTTCCATTGTCCCCTGCCTGGCTGAGGTTAGTGCTGGCTACCATGTCTACCACGGGGGATGGAGACCTGGCCCCTGGAGGGCAGGAAGGACCAGCAGGTGCGGTGGGGGTGCAGGCTGGAGCCCGTGATGGTGTGGACTGCAACTCCGAGCCTCGCAGAGGTGACTCCATGCCTGAGGCTGAGGTGGGTGGAGTCGTGGGGGCCTCAGGAGGCCCGAGGGAGGCGGCCCTTGAGGGCGGGAATGCTGACGAAGATTCAGACATCGGGCTGGGCAAGGAGGGGGAGAAGGAGGAGCAGGCGGAGGGCGTGAACCACATGGTGGAGTCACGCCACTTCCCCATGACTGGCTTCTGCTTAACGGTCCTAAATCTGGTGCACTCCATGGTGAACCGTTTGTCTGACAACCATGTCATAGTTCTGCAATATGACGACCACGCGTTGCTCTGGCACCAGACCAGGCCACGCTTGTCCGACCACTGCTCAGCTGCTGTGGCTGGGTTATCGGAGGTCCAGGTGCCATTAGATGAATCTGGGGGAGGGGCCGGCTGAGGAAGCCCTGGCCCAGGGGGCGGAGCAGGAGGAGGAAGCCGAGGAGGTGGAACAGGAGGAGTAAGCCCAGGAGGCCAAAGAAGCCGAGGAGGCCTCTTTATGGGAGACGGCCACCAAGGAGTCTGAGGAGTCCAGCTTGGGGAGATGCCACAGGAGCTGGTCGCCCCTGAGAGTGAGCATTCGAGGGGCAGGGGGGATTTGTGGGGGGTACAGAGACACTGGCAGCTGCAGGCCGGGTTTGGGGACCAGGGATCTGGAGGAGGGGCCAGGCTCAGAAGCGTGTGTAGGGGGGTGCCTCAGGAAGGGAGGCCAGGAGTCAGGGCCTCATTGAATGGAAGGCCAGAGGGGCCCAGTAGAAGCCCAACTCCATAACAACTTCTTTGGTTTGGGGGGAAAACAAGCTGCCCTCTACGAACCCTGGTAAGACGTCTGAGATGATTGGTGCCAGTTTTGAGCCCACAGGTGAAGGTCAGTTGAGACAGATGTTCGAAAGGGAGCTTGAGAGAACATGGAAGAGAACCAGCCAGTGGCAGACCTCATATTTGGTTCACAGCTTTAAAAATGTCAAGATTCTTGGAAAGTTGTTCCCAAAACATTATGAACTCATTCAGGAGCACTTGGTCATAATGAAATATTCAGGGGATTGAGGAACTCAGGAGCTTCCCCAGAGAATTTGTTATTGAGGTGAATGGAGATTTGACTTTCCTGAGGCAACACGAGAGGTCCCCTGAGTTCCCTGTGGTACCTGGAGAGGAATTCCAAGCCACCCGCCACAACTCAAGACTAACCACAAGATTCTCCCATCAACACGAGATGAGGCCCTTCTGTCCTGCAGCACCTCGACAGCAATCCCGAGTTCCCTCTAAAACTCGAGAGGAGGCTGGACTCCCTTCATGCAACTCTGGGGCCCAGGATTCCCATCACAACTCGAGATGAAAGCCGAGGTTCCCTCCACAAGTTGAGAAGAGCCCCGGGTTTCCCCAACTCTGCTGGGAGCCACCATGGGTGATCCCACCCATGACCAAGGTCATGTGGAAGACATCCTGACAGAGATCATCAACAAGCACACAAGAAGTGTGACCTAGAGTTTAGGAGAGAAAAAGTTAACAGTTGACCACTTCTAGATGTTGAGTTTAGCAGTAGCCTCAAAACAGCTGTTATAAATATGCTTAAAGGATTGAAGAAAATATGTTTAATTATCTAAAGGATAATGTGGTAACAGTGAGTTTAAAAATCAGAAACCACAACAGAGCAATTAATTTTTTTTAAAAAGAGGAAAATGGAAATTCAAGATTTTAAAAGTACTATAACTTACATGAAATAATCACTTCATGGATTCAACTGAAGATTTGAGTTTGCAGAATAAAGACAGTAAACTTGAAGGTGAAGAGGTTAGTTGCTCAGGCATGTCCAACTCTTTGCAACCCCATGGAGCCTACCAGGCTCCTCTGTCAATGGGATTCTTCAGGCAAGAATACTGGAGTGGGTTGCCATTTCCTTCTCCAAGGGATCTTTCCTGGATTAGGGACTGAACCAGTGCCTCCTGCATTGGCAGGTGGATTCTTTACCATTGAGTCACCAGGGAAGCCCCAACTTAAAGGTAGATAAAGAAAATTACTCCATTTTTAAAAGATCTTTAAAAGCCATAGAACAAGTGAACAGAGCATCAGAGTTCTATGAGACAATGTAAAGCATGTCAACTATGTGTAACAAAAGTCTCAAAATGAAAAATGGGGGGGATGCATAAATATATCTGAAGAAAGAATGGTGAAAACTCTTACATTTTACTTTTTAGACTCTGGAAACGGGAGAGGGTGGGATGATTGGGGAGAATAGCATTGAAATATGTATAATATTATATCTGAAACGAGTCATCAGTCCAGGTACGATGCCCGATAACAAATGCCTGGGGCTGGAGCACTGGGATGACCTGGAGGGATGGTGTGGGGAGGGGAGAGGGAGGAGGGTTCAGGATGGGGAACACGTGTATGCTGGCGGAGGATCCATCTTGATGTATTGTAAAAGCAATACAATATTGTAAAGTTAAGCAAAAAAAAAAAAAAAAAAAGAGAGAGAGAAAAAATTTATGTATTAAAATAGTAAAAAAATAAAAATCCATCAATTTAAAAGATCCAAGAAGTTCAGTGGACCCTCTGCCTAGTATTCACAAAGAAAATCACAACGAGAAACACAGTAGTCAAACTCTTGAAAGACAAATAGAAGATCAATATAAATCACAACCAGCTCCTCATATCAGTTTCCACAAAAGATAATAAAGTTAAATGTAAGAACTAAAACTTTATATTTCCTATAAGAAACATAAAATAAAAATGTGATTTTGTGTGACATAATTAAATAAGACTCAAAAAGCATAAACAAAAGAAAAATTGATAAATGGGACCTTATCAAAAAGAAAACTTCAGCCTTTAAAACAGTGTTTGTAAAATGAAAACCATTTTTAAAATGAAAGCCCATAGCAAAATATTTGCAAAACACATATCTGATAAGAGACTTGTATCCACAATATATAGAGGAGTCTTACAACTCACTAATAAGTCAACACAGCCCAATGCTAATGGGTACTTTGAAGAAAATATAAAAATGGCAAATAAGCACTTGTATAGATGCTAAAAATGATTAGTCAATAGGGAAATACAAATTAATGACACTGTGTGATACAACTACATGCCCAATAGTATAAATAAAATGAAAAGACAATCAAAATTTGTTATGGATATGCATAAACAGAGTCACTCACACATTGCTGGTGGGAATGTAGAATGGTTTCAGACATTTTGGGAAATGATTTGGCAGTTTATTTAAAGTTTAACATACACTCTTGTATGAAACAGGAATCTACTTCTAGGTATCCATCCAAGAGAAATGAAAATGTATTTTCACATAATGATTTGTACAAGTATGCTCATAACACCACTGTTCATTACATCCAAAATTTATGAACAGTCTAAGTGCCAACCAACTGGTGAATGGATAAAGCAATTGTGGTGTATATACACACACAAAAAATACTGCTGGTATTATTTTATTTATTATTACTTTTTAATATACTTTGAAATCAACAAGTTGATGCCTCTAGTTTTGTTCTTTCTCAAAACTGCTTTGGTTATAAGGTCTTTTGTGCTTCCATTTAAATTTTGATAGGGACTGCATTGAATCTGTATAAGCTTTTGAGTACTGTGAACATTTTTCACAGTAGTAACCCTTCCAGTTCATGAACATGCCATCATCTTTCCATGTATTTGTATCTTCAATTTCTTTCATCAATGTCTTATAGTTTTTGGAGTATAGATCTTTCACTTCCTTGGTGAATTTATTCCTAAGTATTTTATTGTTTTTGATACTATGGTAAATGGGATGATTTTATTTCTTTTTCAGATAATTCTGTTATTGTAAAAAAAAAAAAAAAAAACAATTCAATGGTACTGGCAAAAACAAATACATAGATAAACTGAATAGAATCAAGAACAAAGAAATAAACTCATGCATATGTAGACAACTGATACTAAGCAAGGAAGCCAGGAATACTCAGTGAGGAAAGGATAGTCTCTTCAGTAAATATTACTAAGACAACTAGATACTCACATGCCAAAAAAAAAAAAAAAAAAGAGAGAGAGAGAGAAAGAGAGAGATTGGACCTCTGTTTCACCACTTACAAAATTAACTCAAAGTAGATTAAGGACTTACGCTGCTACTGCTACATCGCTTCAGTCGTTTCCAACTCTGTGCGACCCCATAGATGGCAGCCCATCAGGCTCCCTTGTCCGTGGGATTCTCTAGGCAAGAACACTGGAGTGGGTTGCCATTTCCTTCTCCAATGCATGAAAGTAAAAAGTGAAAGTGAAGTCGCTAAGTCGTGACTGACCCTCAGCGACCCCATGGACTGCAGCCTTCCAGGTTCCTCCAACCAGGGGATTCTCCAGGCAAGAGTACTGGAGTGGGGTGCCATTTCCTTCTCCGTTAAGGACTTATATGTAAGACTTAAAACCATAAAACTCCTAAAAGAAAACACAGGGGAAAAGCTCACTGGTTTTGGCAATGATTTTCTGGATATGAAACCAAAAGCATAAGCAACATAAGCAGAAATCAATTACTGGAACTGTATCAAGTTAAAAAAATTTTTTCTACAAAATAAAGGGGGCTCAAGATGGTAAGAATACAAAGATCCTTTGTATACTTTCTCCTATCAGATCAGATCAGTCACTCAGTCGTGTCCGACTCTTTGCAACCCCATGAATCTCAGCATGCCAGGCCTCCCTGTCCAACATCAACTCCCGGAGTTGACTGAGACTCACGTCCATCGAGTTAGTAATGCCATCCAGCCATCTCATCCTCTGTTGTCCCGTTCTCCTCTTGCCCCCAATCCCTCCTAGCATCAGAGTCTTTTCCAATGAGTCAACTCTTTGCATGAGGTGGCCAAAGTACTGGAGTTTCAGCTTTAGCATCATTCCTTCCAAAGAAATCTCAGGGTTGATCTCCTTCAGAATGGACTGGTTGGATCTCCTTGCAGTCCAAGGGATTCTCAAGAGTCTTCTCCAACACCGCAGTTCAAAAGCATCAATTCTTCAGTGCTCAGCCTTCTTCACAGTCAAGCTCTCAAATCCATACATGACCACAGGAAAAACCATAGCCTTGACTAGACAAACCTTTGTTGGCAAAGTAATGTCTCTGCTTTTGAATATGCTATCTAGGTTGGTCATAACTTTCCTTCCAAGGAGTAAGCGTCTTTTAATTTCATGGCTGCAGTAACGATCTGTAGTGATTTTGGAGCTCAAGCATCACTATGAACAAAGCTAGTGGAGGTGATGGAATTCTAGTTGAGCTATTTCAAATCCTGAAAAATGGTGCTGTGAAAGTGCTGCACTCAATATGCCAGCAATTTTGGAAAACTCAGCAGTGGCCACAGGACTGGAAAAGATCAGTTTTCATTCCAATCCCAAAGAAAGGCAATGCCAAAGAATGCTCAAATTACTGCACATTTGCACTCATCTCACATGCTAATAAAGTAATGCTCAAAATTCTGCAAGCCAGGCTTCAGCAATATGTGAAACATGAATTTCCTGATGTGCAAGCTGGTTTTAGAAAAGGCAGAGGAACCAGAGATCAAATTGCCCAATCTGCTGGATCATGGAAAAAGCATGAGAGTTCCAGCAAAACATCTATTTCTACTTTATTGACTATGCCAAAGCCTTTGACTCTATGGATCACAATAAACTTTGGAAAATTCTGAAAGAGATGGGAATACCAGACCACCTGATCTGCCTCTTGAGAAATTTGTATGCAGGTCAGGAAGCAACAGTTAAAACTGGACATGGAACAACAGACTGTTTCCAAATAGGAAAAGGAGTTCGTCAAGGCTGTATATTGTCACCATGTTTATTTAACTTATATGCAGAGTACATCATGAGGAACGCTGGACTGGAAGAAACACAAATTGGCATCAAGATTGTCGGAATAAATATCAATAACCTCAGATATGCAGATGACACCACCCTTATGGCAGAAAGTGAAGAGGAACTCAAAAGCCTCTTGATGAAACTGAAAGTGGAGAGTGAAAAAGTTGGCTTAAAGCTCAACATTCAGAAAACGAAGATCATGGCATCCGGTCCCATCACTTCATGGGAAATAGATGGGGAAACAGTGGAAACAGTGTCCCTATAGGCAAACCAAAATTACAATCACTTCCAGAGAGATGTACTTATGAGAATGTCATTAACACTAGCAGAAAGTATTTTCTACAGCTAAATAAAGAGGAAGCCACAACAAGATGGGTAGGAGGGGCAGAGAAGCAGTCTAGTGAGGACTCACACCCCTAGGTTGGTGACACAAAAGCAAGAGGGATCACACAACTGTATAGGTCCTCCCCCAAAAGCCAGTTGTCTGAGCCCCCTCCTGGGGGTCCTGCACTGGGAACATGAGCCCCAGAATGGCTGTCTTTAGAAATCAACTGGGCTTACATTCAGGAGAGGTGGGAAGGCTATAGGAAACAGAGACTCCACCCTAAAAGGGCACACACAAGATCTCCTATGGTCCAAGCCTCAGCTCAGGAGTTTGAATGGTTCCTGGGTCACAAACACTTGCTGATCATGAAGAGTATCCTCAAGAGGGAGAAGACAGCTGGGACTCCCCTGGGGATTTAGACCCTGGTGGTAGCCATTTGTAGGATCTTATTCTAAAACAATGACACTAGTACTGGCAAGCACCATATTGGCATCCTTTCTCTAGCTTGGAGAAGCAAATGGCAACCCACTCCAGTACTCTTGCCTGGAAAATCCCATGGATGGAGAAGCCTGCTAGGCTACAGTCCGTGAAGTCACAAAGAGATGGACACAACTGAGTGACTTCACATTTCTTTTCTCTAGCTTATTTTTAGCACAAAGGGTTTGCCACCCCCAAAACAGTGGACTATAGTATAGTCACAGACTTCTAGGTCACACAGTTAGCCCCACAGGAAGCCTACCCTGCATAGAGGGGCCATAGCAGTCATGTAGTACCATGCCACATAACCAGCTGTGCAGAAAACTGACCACGCCCCCCAGTGTGCCAGCAGAAAATGGACAAGAAAATTACATTCATAGCCAGCTGGATCAGGGGCCAGCACTGTCTACAACTGTACCCACAGTTGTCTGCCCAAGTACAACAAAAGTGCACATATCCCACATAGGACACACCTCTGATACATCTAACTCTAATGACCACAAGGTAAAAAGATTCTGGACCCCATAGGATGTCTCCTACACCAGCTCACTTCTCCTACACCAGCTCACTTCTCCTAGATCAGGAAATGTAACCAACTTCCTTTATACACAGAAATAAATGAAGAGAATCAGGCAAAATGAGGGGACAAAAGAATATGTTCCAAACAAAGGAGCAATACCCAACTTAAAAAAAGAGAACTAAATGAAATGGATAAGCAATGTACCCAATGTCCATTACCATGGACAATGTCCTAATGTCCAAGGTAATGATCATAAAGATATTCATTCAGCAAGAAGAAGAATGGATGAACAGAGTGAGAATTTTAATAAGAACTAGAAAGGAAGAAATCAATAACTAAAATAAGAAATGCACTAGAAGGAATGAATAGCACACTAAATGTGTGTGCATATATGTATATTGCTAACAGGCACATGAAAAGATATTCAACATTGCTAATTATTAAGAAAGGCAAATCAAAACCACAATCAG
Organism: Tragelaphus eurycerus; assembly: GCA_935064755.1. Lineage (NCBI taxonomy): Eukaryota > Metazoa > Chordata > Mammalia > Artiodactyla > Bovidae > Tragelaphus > Tragelaphus eurycerus. Next base: position 495,688 of record CAKXYN010000251.1, read on the forward strand.
ATATCTTCTTACACTTGTCAAAAAAATCTACAAATAACAAAAGTTGGCAACAATCTGGGTAAAAAGAAACCCTTGTACACTGTTAGTAGGAATGGAAATTTGGTCCAGACACTATGGAAAAGCATACAGTTTCCTCAGAAAACTAAAAATAGAGCCACCATATGACCTAGCAATTATACTCCTGGCTATATACTCAAAAAACACTAAAAGATACATGCGCCTCAATGTTCATAACAGCACTATTTACAATAGCCAAGACATGGAAGTAATCTAAACATCCATCTACAAATGAATGGGTAGAGAAAATGTGGTATATATTAATATATATGATGGAATATTACTTAGCCATAAAAAAGAATGAAATAATGCCATTTACAGCAACATGGATGGACCTAGACATTATCATATTAAGTGACATAGTCAGAAAAAGAAAGACAACTATAACATGAGATCACTTATCTCTGCAACACAAGAGAAGACTCTACACATGGACATCACCAGATTGTCAATACCAAAATCAGATTGGTTATATTCTTTGCAGCCAAAGATGGGAAGCTCTATACACTAAGCAGAAACAAGTCTATAAGCTGACTATGGCTCAGATCATGAACTCCTTATTGCCAAATTCAGACTTAAATTGAAGTAGGGAAAACCACTAGACCATTCAGGTATGCCCTAAATCATGTCCCTTACAATTATACAGTGAAAGTGACAAATAGATTCAAAGGATTAGAACTGATAGAGTGCCTGAATAACTATGGACTAGGGTTCGTGATATTGTAAAGGAGGCACTGATCAAGACCATCCTAAAAGAAAAAGAAATGCAAAAAAGCAAAATGATGTCTGAGGAGGTCTTTCAAATAGCTGAGAAAAGAAAGGACATGAAAGGCAAGGGAGAAAAGGAAAGCTGTACCCATTTGAAGGCAGAGTTCCAAAGAATAGCAAGAGAGATAAGAAAGCCTTCCTCAGTGATCAGTGCAAAGAAATAGAGGAAAAAATAGAATAGGAAAGACTAGAGATCTCAAGAAAATTAGAGATACCAAGGGAACATTTCATGCAAAGATGGGCTCAATAAAGGACAGAAATGGTATGGGCCTAAAAGAAGCAGAAGATATTGAGAAGAGGTGGCAAGAATACACAGAATAATTATTTTAAACGATTTTCATGACTCAGATAACCATGATAGTGTCATCACTCACCTAGAGCCAGACATCCTGGAATGCGAATTCAAGTAGGCCTTAGGAAGCATCACAACAAACAAAGCTAGTGGAGGTCATGGAATTCCAGTTGAGCCATTTCAAATCTCAACAGAGATTGCTGTGAAAAGTGCAGCACGCAAAATGCCAGCAAATTTGGAAAATTCAGCAGTGGCCACACGACTGGAAAAGGTCAGTTTTCATTCCAATCCCAAAGAAAGGCAATGCCAAAGAATGTTTGAACTACTGAACAATTACACTCATCACACACACTAGCAAATCAATGCTCAAAATTGTCCAAGCCAGGCTTCTCCAAGCCATGGTTCAACAGTATGTGAACCATGAACTTCCAGATGTTCAAGCTGAATTTAGAAAAGGCAAAGGAACCAGAGAACAAATTGCCAACCTTTTGTGGATCCAAAAAAAAGAAGGGGGCTCCAAAAAAAATACTTCCTCTTTTTCTTTGACTATGCCAAACCCTTTAATTGATCGAATCAATCACAAATCAGTCGCCCGGTCTGTCCGACCCTTTTGACACCCAAAGCACCAGACCACCCCAGTCCTCCCTTCCATCACCAGCTTCCGGAGGTCACCCAGACTCGCATCCATCGAGTCAGTGATGCCATCCAGCCATCTCATCCTCTGTCGTCCCCTTCTCCTCCTGCCCTCAATCCCTCCCAGCATCAGAGTCTTCTCCAATGAGTCAACTCTTCGCATGAGGTGGCCAAAATACTGGAGTTTCAGCTTTAGCATCATTCCTTCCAAAGAAATTCCAGGATTGATTTCCTTCAGAATGGACTGGTTGGATCTTCTTGCAGTCCAAGGGACTCTCAAGAGTCTTCTCCAACACCACAGTTCAAAAGCATCAATTCTTCGGCGCTCAGCCTTCTTCACAGTCCAGCTCTCACATCCATACATGACCACAGGAAAGACCATAGCCTTGACTAGGCGAACCTTGTTGGCAAAGTAATGTCTCTGCTTTTGAATATGCTATCTAGGTTGGTCATAACTTTCCTTCCAAGGAGTAAGCGTCTTTTAATTTCATGGCTACAGTCACCATCTGCAGTGATCTTGGAGCCCAGAAAAACAAAGTCTGACACTGTTTCCACTGTTTCCCCATCTATTTCCCATGCAGTGATGGGACCAGATGCCATGATCTTCGTTTTCTGAATGTTGAGCTTTAAGCCAACCTTTTCACTCTCCACTTTCACTTTCATCAAGAGGCTTTTTAGCCCCTCTTCACTTTCTGCCATAAGGGTGGTGTCATCTGCATATCTGAGGTTATTGATATTTCTCCCGGCAATCTTGATTCCAACTTCTTGTTTCTTCCAGTCCAGCATTTCTCATTATGTACTCTGCATATAAGTTAAATAAACGTGACAATATACAGCCTTGACGTACTCCTTTTCCTATTTGGAACCAGTCTGTTGTTCCATGACCAGTTCTAACTGTTGCTTCCTGACCTGCATACAGATTTCTTAAGAGGCAGATCAGGTGGTCTGGTATTCCCATCTCTTTCAGAATTTTCCATAGTTTATTGTGATCCACACAGTCAAAGGCTTTGGCATAGTCAATAAAGCAGAAATAGATGTTTTTCTGGAACTCTCTTGCTTTTTCCATGATCCAGCGGATGTTGGCAATTTGATCTCTGGTTCCTCTGCCTTTCTAAAACCAGCTTGAACGTCCAGAAGTTTGTCTTTTTTGATCACCCCAAAATTAGTAAAATTTTTCAAAGAGATGGGCCACCAGAACCCCTCCCCCCCCCCCTGGGAAGATCTTTCTGGGCGCCATAAGAAACACTGGAAACAAACTAAAACACCAAACTGGAAAGAAGGAAGGAGTCGAGTCTGTGTCGGGATTGCCTGCCTCCCCCTGTTAAATTATATGCAGAGTATATCATGAGAAATGCTGGACTGGATGAAGCACAAGCTGGAATCAAGACACCAGGAGAAATATCAATACCCTCAGATATGCAGATGACACCACCCTTATGGCAGAAAGTGAGGAAGAACTGAACAGCCTCTTGATGAAAGTGAAAGCTCAACATTCCGAAAACTAAGATCATGGCATCCAGTCCCATCACTTCATGGAAAATAGATGGGGAAACAATAGAAACATTTACAGACTTTATTTTCTTGGGCTCCAAAATGACTGCAGATGGTGATTGCAGCCATGAAATTGAAAGATGCTTGCTCCTTGAAAGAAAACTTATGACCAACCTAGATAGCATATTAAAAAGAAGAGACATTACTTTGCCAACAAAGGTCTGTGTAGTCAAGGCTATGGTTTTTCCAGTAGTCATGGATGGATGTGATATTTGGACTATAAAGAAAGCTGGGTGCTGAAGAATTGATGCTCTTGAACTGTGGTGTTGGAGAAGACTCTTGAGAGTCTCTTGGACTGCAAGGAGATACAACCAGTCCATCCTAAAGGAAATAAGTCCTGGGTGTTCATTGGAAGGACTGATGCTGAAGCCAAAACTCCATTACTTTGGCCACCTGATGCGATGAACTGACTCATTTGAAAAGACCCTGAAGCTGGGAAAGATTGAAGGCAGGAGGAGAAGGGGGTGACAAGAGTATGAGATGGTTCACCGATCACCGACTTGATGGACATGCGTTTGAATAAGCTCCAGGAGCTGGTAATGGGCAGGGAAGCCTGGCATGCTGCTTTCCATGGGGTTGCAAAGAGTCGGACACAACTGACCAACTGAACTGCACTGATATGTGGAATCTAAAACATGACAGAAAAGAACTTACCTGTGAAGTAGAAACAGACTCACCGTCATAGAGATCATACTTGTGGTTGCTAAGGGAGAGGAAGGATGGGGGAGATTTTGGATTAGGCATTTGGGGTTGGCAAATGTAAATCATTAGATATAGATAAGCAATAAGGTCTTACTGTATAGCACAAGGAACTACAACATAGTTAACACCCTGTGATAAACCATAATGGAAAAGAATACCGAAGGGAATGTGTATGTCTGTATAAGATAATTTTTTAAAAACTGCTTTGTCATTCCTATGTTTTGGGTATTGTACTAAGTACTTTAAACGTTTTAACTCATTTAATCCTTACGGTGATGTATAAGGTGAAATGCGTTATCCAAAGTCACAAAGATAGGAAGTAGAAAATCCTGGATTTAACCCAGGTCTGCTGAAAACATACTAATTACCCCCAAATGCTGTGAATATACAGGCTAATGCTCAACTTGTGATGCTACATTTAGCTTTCACCAACATCACAATTGCTACCACCTAATGCTTCCCTCATGGCTCAGATGGTAAAAACATCTATGCAATGCAGGAGACCCGGGTTCGATCCCTGGGTGGGGAAGATCCCCTGGAGAAGGAAATGGCAACCCACTCCAGTACTCTTGCCTGGAAAATTCCATGGATGGAGGAACCTTGTAGGTTACAGTCCATGGGGTCACAAAGAGTCAGACATGACTGAGCGACTTCACTTTCACTTTTCAAAAACATTATAGAGGCACTTCCCTGGTGGTCCAGGAGCTAAGACCCCACACTCTCAATGCAGAAGATCCAAGTTTGACCCCTGCTTGGGGAACTAGATTACTACACACTGCAACTAAGAGTTTTCATGCCACAACAAAAAGATGACACAATTAAAGATCCTGCAAGCCACCACAGGGGCTTCCCACATGGCGCTAATGGTAAAGAACCTTCCTGTCAGTGCAGGAGATATAAGAAACGCAGGTTCAATCTCTGGGTCAGAAAGATCCCCTGCAGGAGGACATGGCAACCCACTCGAACATTCTTCCCTGGAGAATTCTATGGACAGAGGAGCCTGGCAAGCTATGGTCCATAGGGTTGCAAAGAGTCAGACATGATTGAAGCCACTTAGCATGAGTGCACACACATGCCACAATGAAGATCGAAGTTTCTACATGTTGCAACTAAGAGCCAGTGCAGATAAATAAAATCATTATAGAGCATCTGGAAAGATTTGTACCATGCTAGGAATGTGGGCTCCAAAATTAAATATGATGTAGTTTCTGCCTTCAATGGCCTTACAATTTAGTTGCCGTTCTAGGAAATTAATGTAAGATAGTTGCTTATGACACAGATACTATCAGCTAGGTCCTAAATAAATACTACCAGCAAAAATTAATTGTGGACATCATATGTGGGCATAATTTTTACTGGGGTGTCACTGAATCTTAAAATAGGTCTTGAATGAAAAGATGGTGAAAATTCCACCAAGCATAGGAAACTATGTGGCCAGAGAGAGTGGCTGTCCTTGAAACCTGATGATATGAGGGGGAAAAAAAATATATTAGCTTTCTGGTTTGCTCAGAAGCAAAAACTCCGTGTAATAATAAGTACAGTATAGATTTACAAGGTGCAAATTCATTTACCTGGACTATCTATTCTAATCTTCACAGAAACTTTGAGAAGTTAGTATGTTCTTCAATACACAGATATAAAATCTGAGCCTTAGAAAGATGTAGGACTTTTTCAGAGTCACATTACAAGTGGCAGAGCTAGGATCTGATCCAGGACTCTCTGATTCCAGAGCGTTAGCCATCCTTCCATATCTCTCCTCTAGCAATGCCAGGCTGCAGAGCCTGAAAGGCACCAGATGGAGGAAATCTTCAATGTGCTTCTTCTTCAACTAAGTCAACCTAAGTGCATGTTTGGTAAGTGCATGATGGTACTAGCTGAAAATCTGCCTGCAAAGTTTCAGTAACAAGTATCTTCCATTTTTTGCAATACAGTATCTTCCAGATATTTCCTTTTACTGTAGGACAGCTGACCATTCTGCTTCTTTGTCTTGTCCTCTCATGGCTTCTGCCTTGGCTTGCAACTTAAGTTTTAGAAACAATAAATTACATTTTATACCATAATCACTTTGTCCCTTGTCCTCTAGCAAAATAAAGAAACTAGAGAGATGCTTCAAAATGACAATGGCATTTTCAAAATGACAAGGGTGCATTCATTCAGTAACATGTGGTATGCTGAATTGAATGGGACTGCTCTCCCCAGGGGAATAAGATGATAAAGGGGGTCACAAAATGCTAAAGGGGGAATCTGATTCATATCCGTAACAAGCAGCAGCCAGACTTGTTGATCTACCATTGAATATTGGAACCATGGAAGGGAGGTACAAGACAATGACTGATACAGAAATAGACCATTCTAGACAACACTTTCACTCACCCTAGGTCCTAAAGGAGAGAGTTCTTCAAAAAGAGCATTTTCATCAGAAAGTATTAAGCTATTAAATATCTGTAACATCTTTATCCCCACTCCAGTATTCTTGCCTGGAAAATCCCATGGACGGAGGAACCTGGAAGGCTGCAGTCTGTGGGGTCGCTGAGGTTTGGACACGACTGAGCGACTTCACTTTCACCTTTCACTTTCATGCATTGGAGAAGGAAATGGCACCCCACTCCAGTACTCTTCCCTGGAAAATCCCAGGGATGGGGGAGGCTGGTGGGCTGCCATCTATGGGGTCACACAGAGTCAGACATGACTGAAGTGACTTAGCAGCAGCATCTTTATGCACTAGCAATTTAATGTATATTTATGAAGTCTTTAGAGAAACAGGAATAAGAGTTATACCAAAGCTAAACAAGGCATCAGGACTATAAGACACACACAATTATACTGAAGCAGTAAAACTGGCTAGGTTGTAATAGAAATCATAACAATTCAGATACAGGTAAGAAGCTAGAACTAGTTCATCCCTACATGCTTTCAGGACAAGATACTAGGTGGTTCATTTTATTTAAAAAAAAAAAAAAAAACACGGTAGGAGGTATTTGCCACCATTGTATTTCCCCTCACATATGCATTTCCCTGTTGCCAAACTATACCTGTTAACTGATCTGAGGACCCAACCAGGTGTAATACTTTATATATGTATAATTTTTTCAGAGCGAAAAACATGTTACTTTGACAAACTTTTCCTTGACTCTTCCTGGTCATTAGTTACTAAGTCCCAAAAATATCTTGAAACATAATACTGTTATCCTTATCTTTCCATGATCATTGCCACTACCATAAGTTACTACACATGCTCTCAACTTGCTGGTGAGCACACTGATCTCCTAAGTGATATTCCTGCATCATGCTCCTTGTACACATTGCTGACCAAATACATTCAACAGTTATTGAGAGCCTTGTACATGCCAGGCACTAGCCTAAGTGCCTGGGATATTTTAGTAATCAAAACAATGATCCCTGGTCCCATGGAACCAAAAATCTAGCCATAGGAGATAGACATGAGTTTGAGCAAGCTCGGGGAGTTGCTGATGGACAAGGAGGCCTGGCGTGCTGCACTCCATGGGGTTGCAAAGCCTACAATATTTACTATCTGACCCTTTACGGAAAAAAAAAAAAAATTCAGTTCAGTGACTGAACTGAAGAACTAGACAATGAAAAATATGCATAATAAATAGTAAATCATACTGTGTGAGTAAGAAAAATGCTGTGGGGAAAAAAGAAAGAGGAAGATACATAAAATCTTCCCCAAGCAGCATTTTTTACCATGCTCTTCTCTCCCACTGTTTATCAGCTTTCAATGCCTTCCTGTTACTCATATGTTTCAATGGAAACTTTTTAGCCTGTCAGTGGCTTCTGTTAATCTGTCTCACATTCAAAATTCCACTATCACTTTATCTGATATCCCTCCCCACCCACAATTTACCAATCTGGCAAAGGTAGTGAGCTTCAGTAAGGAGCTCACAACATCGATAACAGTAGTAATACAGATAAATGAGCTCTTACTACGTGCCAGACATTGTGCTAAATTCTTCACATGGCCTACCTTATTTCATCCTCACATCTTCACACTGTCCAATAAGGTAGGTATTATTATCATCTTTATTTTTCAGATGAGGTAATTGAAGGACTGAGAGGAACTTGTTCAAGGTCACATGGATGCATAAAGTTGCCAAGCTCTTTTTTGAACTCATGTCTGTCTGACACTAAACCTGTGCTTTTCACTGCTATGCATTAGAACGATGACCTGAAACCACTGCACCAGAGCAAAGTTTGACAATTTTTTTTTTTTTTTTCTGTCAAGGGTCAGATAGTAAATATTGTAGGCATTTCAAGCCACACGACTGTCTGTAACAACTACTCAGTTCTGCCACTGTAGCATTGAAACAATCATAGGCACCATGTATACAAATGGGCATGATTGTGCTCTAATAAAACTTTATTTATAACAAAAGGCACCTGGCTGGATTTAGTGAATGGGACCATAGTTTTCCTACCCCTGTGCTAGACTGAATACCTTGACTAGTCTGTGAGCTCCAAAAGGTCAATGATCAGGTTCTATGCCTCTTGGTAATCCCAGTGCTATCAACAGTGCTTTAAAACTAGGCCCAGAGTCTGCGCAGTTTGTAAGTGATGAATCTAGGATGTTGATCTAAGTACATTTACTAAATTTTATACTCCCCAAAGTATGTTAGTCTGACTTTTAATGATTAAATAAAAATCTTATGCATAAAATTTATAGAGTGCATGGCACATAGTAAGTCCATAAAAATAACAGTGATTATCATCAAACAAGAAGCTACCATTGCATGAATCATAAACCTAAATTAATATAAATGCTTTTATAAAGAATGCTTTCATTTTTCTTTTAATGTGAAAATAAAAAGATAAATATAAATATGAACCTAATATTTTATGCAAAAAGCAAAGGAGAAAAGGAAAGATATAAGCATCTGAATGCAGAGTTTCAAAGGATAGCAAGGAGAGAAAACAAAGCCTTCCTTAGCGATGAATGCAAAGAAATAGAGGAAAACAACAGAATGGGAAAGACTAGAGATCTCTTCAAGAAAATTAGAGATACCAAGGGGATATTTTCATGCAAAGATGGGCTCAATAAAGGACAGAAATGGTATGGACCTAACAGAAGCAAAATATATTAGGAAGAGGTGGCAAGAATACACAGAACTGTATGAAAAAGATCTTTACGACCCAGATAATCATGATGGTATGATCAATCACCAAGAGCCAGACATCCCGGAATGTGAATTCAAGTGGGCCTTAGAAAGAATCACTATGAACAAAGTTAGTAGAGGTGATGGAATTCCAGTGAAGCTATTTCAAATCCTGAAATATGATGCTGAGAAAGGGCTGCACTCAATGTGCCAGCAAATTTGGAAAACTCAGCAGGGGACACAGGACTGGAAAAGGTCCATTTTCATCCCAATCCCAAAGAAAGGCAATGCCAAAGAATGTTCAAACTACCGCACAATTTCACTCATCTCACACTGTAGCAAAGTAATGCTCAAAATTTCCCAAGCCAGGCTTCAACAGTACGTGAACTGTGAAAGTCCAGATGTTCAAGCTGGTTTTAGAAAAGGCAGAGGAACCAGAGATCAAATTGCTAACATCCACTGAATCATCAAAAAAGCAAGAGAGTTCCAGAAAATATCTATTTCTGCTTTATTGACTATGCCAAAGCCTTTGACTGTGTAGATCACAATAAACTGTGGAAAATTCTGCAAGAGATGGAAATACCAGATCACATGACCTGGCTCTTGAGAAATCTGTATGCAGATCAGGAAGCAACAGTTAGAGCTGGACATGGAACAACAGACTGGTTCCAGATAGGAAAAGGAGTACATCAAAGCTGTATATTGTCACCCTGCTTATTTAACTTATATGCAGAGTACATCATGAGAAACGCTGGGCTGGAAGAAGCACAAGCTGGCATCAAGATTGTTGGGAAAAATAACAATAACCTCAGATATGCAGATGACATCACCCTTATGGCAGAAAGTGAAGAGGAACCAAAAAGCCTCTTGATGAAGGTGAAAGAGGAGAGTAAAAAATTTGGCTTAAAGCTCAACATTCAGAAAACTAAGATCATGCCATCTGGTACCATCATTTCATGGGAAATTGATGGGGAAACAGTAGCTGACTTTATTTTTTTGGGCTCCAGAATCACTACAGATGGTGACTGTAGCCATGAAATTAAGATACACTTAGTCCTTGAAAGTAAAGTTATGACCAACCTAGATAGCATATTAAAAATCAGAGACATTACTTTGCCAAAAAAGGTCCATCTAGTCAAGGCTATGTTTTTTCAGTGGTCATGTGTGGATGTGAGAGTTGGACTGTGAAGATAGCTGAGCGCTGAAGAATTGATGCTTTTGAAGTGTGGTGTTGGAGAAGACTCTTGAGAGTCCCTTGGACTGCAAGGAGATCCAACCAGTCCATCCTAAAGGAGATCAGCCCTGGGTGTTCATTGGAAGGGCTGGTGCTAAAGCTGAAACTCCAAAACTTTGGCCACCTCATGCAAAGATTTGACTCATTGGAAAAGACTCTCATGCTTGGAGGGATTAGAGGCAGGAGGAGAAGGGAATGACAGAGAATGAGATGGCTGAATGGCATCACTGACTCAATGGACATGAGTTTGAGTGAACTCTAGGAGCTGGTGATGGACAGGGAGGCCTGGTGTGCTGCAATTCATGGGGTCACAAAGAGTCAGACATGACTGAGCGACTGAACTGAACTGAATCATCATCAACTAAAAAAGAAGCATTTAGGTACAGAATAGGAAGGGCCATTACTGCCAGTTTATAGACAAAATAATTACAAATTTTTCCAGCTTTATTGAGATATATTTAACAAAACTGAATGTATTTAATTTATACAACATTATGATTTGATATATGTATATAATGCACGCTAAGTTGCTTGAGTTATGTCCAACTCTTTGTGACCCAAGCTCCTCTGTCCATGCAATTATTTAGCCAAGTATACTGGAGTAGGTTCCTATGAAGTCCTCCAGGGGATCTTCCCTAACCAGGGTAAACCCGTATCTCTTATTCTCCTGCTTTGGCAGGTGGATTCTTCACCACTAGCACCACCTGTGAAGCCCATATGTATGTAATAGGGAAAAACAAATTTGACTTCATATTAGATCTGTTTCTTTTTTTCCTTATTTTTTGATGTATTTTATTGCTTTTTAATTTTCTTTTTTTGTAATTGAAGGATGACGTAAAGTAAATAGCCAATGGGAACTTGCAGTATGACTCAGGCAACTCAAGCAGGGGTTCTGTCACAACCTAGAGGGGTGGGATGGTGAGGGAGATGGGAGGGAGGTTCAAGAAGAAGGGGACATATGTATACCTATGTCTGACTCAAGTTGATATTTGGCACAAAACAACAAACTTCTGTAAAGCAGATCTGTTTCTTTTAGTTTACCCTTTGTTTTCTATTGTTTTTGCTATTTGAGTTAATAGCTAAACGAAAGCCACCTATAGCATAATGCCCCATCTCCAGGAACCCTGCCCCTCATGCCTGAGAGTTAGTCACTCCTTCTAACCCTATTGACTGTGGCCCTCTAGACTCTTCTGTCCAAGGAATTCTCCAGGCAAGAATACTGGAGCCATTTCCTTCTCCAGGGCATCTTCCTGACCAAGGGATCAAACCAAGACCTCCTGTATTGCAGACACCTTCTTTACAGTCTGAAACACCAGGGAAGCCCCCATGCATAAAGGTTAAACTAAAATATCTTTGTTCAACTCACAGGAAACATACTGACCCAGCTCACTTGTGAATGGCTACAGAATATAAATTAACATATCACTTCCTCAGCCTGAAACCAAGAGATATTTGCAACAACAGCTTATGAGGCTTCTGTGATGGCTCAGCCAGTTAAGAATCTGCCAACAATGCAGCAGATATGGGTTCAACTCCTGGGTGGTTAGACAACAGATAGCTCAGTCATGTCCGACTCTTTGCAACCTCATGGACTGCAGCATGCCAGGCCTCCCTGTCCATCACCAACTCCGAGAGTTTACTCAGACTCATGTTCATTAAGTCGGTGATGCCATCCAACCATCTCATCCTCTGTCGTCCCCTTCTCCTCCCACCTTCAATCTTTCCCAGCATCAGGCTCTTTTCCACTGAGTTGGTTCTTTGCATAAGGTGGCCAAAGTATTGAAGTTTCAGCTTCAGCACCAGTCCTTCCAATAAATATTCAGGACTGATACCCTTCAGGATGGACTGGTTGGATCTGCTAGCAGTCCAAGGGACTCGCGAGTCTTCTCCAACACCACACTTCAAAAGCATCAATTCTTCGGCACTCAGATTTCTTTATATTCCAATGCTCACATCCATACATGACTACTGGAAAAACAATAGCTTTGACTAGGATGGACCTTTGTTGGAAAAGCAATGTCTCTGTTTTTTAATATGCTGTCTAGATTGGTCATACTTTTCTTCCAAGGAGCAAGTATCTTTTAAGTTCATGGCTGCAGTCACCATCTGCAGTGACTTTGGAGCCCCCCCCAAAATAAAGTCTATAACTGTTTCCACTGTTTCCCCATCTATTTGCCATGAAGTGATGGGACCAGATACCATGATCTTAGTTTTCTGAATGTTGAGTTTTAAGCCAATTTTTTCACTCTCCTCTTTCAGTTTCATCAAGAAGTTCTTTAGTTCTTTGCTTTCTGCTTTAGGTGTGGTGTCATCTAAAGTAATTGATATTTCCTCCCAGCAAACTTGATTCCAGCTTGTGCGTCATCCAGCCCAAATTAAGTACATCGGTACATTCCACATGATGTACTCTGCATATAAGTTAAATAACCAGGGTAGTAATATACAGCCTTGATGTACTCCTTTTCCTATTTGGAACCAGTCTGTTTTTCCATGTCCAGCTCTAACTGTTGCTTCCTGACCTGCATACAGATTTCTCAAGAGGCAGGTCAGGTGGTCTGGTATTTCCATCTCTTGCAGAATTTTCCAGTTTGTTGTGATGCACACAGTCAAAGGCTTTGGCATAGTCAAAAAAGCAGAAGTAGATGTTTCTCTGGAACTCTACTGCTTTTTCGATGATCCAGCAGATGTTGGCAATTTGATGTCTGGTTCCTCTGCGTTTTCTAAAACCAGCTTGAACATCTGGAAGTTAGTTCACTGTTGACATACTGTTGAAGCCTGGCTTGGAGAATTTTAAGCATTATTTTTGCTAAGGTGTGAGATTAGTACAATTTGCAGTAGTTTGAGCGTTCTTTGGCATTGCCTTTCTTTGGGATTGGAATGAAATTGGACCTTTTCCAGTCCTGTGGCCACTGCTGAGTTTTCCAAATTTGCTGGCATATTGAGTGCAGCATTTTCACAGCATCATCTTTTTGGATTTGAAGTAGCTCAACTGGAATTCCATCACCTCCACTAGCTTTGTATGTACTGATGCTTCCTAAGGCCCACTTGACTTCACATTCCAGGATGCCTGGCTCTTGGTGAGTGATCATACCATCATGATTATCTGAGTCATGAAGATGTTTTTTGTATAGTTCTTCTGTGTATTTTTGCCACTTCTTAATATCTTCTGCTTCTATTAGGTCCATACCATTTCTGTCCTTTATTTTGAACCACTATACCATTCAGGTATAATCTAAATCAAATCCTTTATGATTATACTTTTGAAGTGACAAATAGATTCAAGTGATTAGATCTGATAGAGTGCCTGAAGATCTATGGACAGAGGTTCTTGACATTGTATAGGAGGGAGTGATCAAGACCATCCACAAGAAAAAGAAATGCAAAAAGGCAAAATGGTTGTCTGAGGAGGCCTTGCAAATAGCTGAGACAAGTAGAGAAGCAAAAGGCAAAGGAGAAAAGGAAATATATACCCATTTGAATGCAGAAGTCCAAAGAATAGCAAGGAGAGGTAAGAAAACCTTCCTCAGGGATCAATAAAAAGAAATAGAGGAAAACAATAGAATGGGAAGACTAGACATATCTTCAAGAAGACAACAGATTAGGAAGAAATATTTATAGTATATCCAGAATACACAGAGTGTTCTTATAACTCAAAAAAGGGAAAATAAACACCTCCATAAAAATGAGAAACATATTTTCACTGTTGTTTCACAAACATAAATAAATTGCCAACAATCACAAGAAAAGATGTTCAAAACCATCAATTATCACAGAAATGCGTTTTATAACCATAATTCCCAGGTGGTCATCAGTAAAGAATCCATCTGCCAAACAGGAAACTAGGGTTCAATCCATAGGTTGGGAAGATTCCCTGGAGAAGGAAACAGCAACTCACTCAAGTATTCTTTTTTTTTTTTTTAATATTTATTTATTTTTTTGTAAGTGAGGGATAATTGCTTTACAGATTTTGTTGTTCTCTGTCAAACCTCAACATGAATCAGATATAGGTATACATATTATTCTTGCCTGGAGAATCCCATGGCCAAAAGAACCTGGCAGGTTACATTCCATGGGGTCACAAAGAGTGGGACATGACTGGATAGACTTAGCACGCAGGGCCTTTTTACTTTACCTCTTCGGCTCCCCCTTTGTTCCATTACTACAAAAGAAACTGGCAGAAACAATCATAATATTGTAAAGTAAGTATCTTTCAATGTAAAATTAAATTTAAAAAAAGAAAAAGAAACAAGCAGGCAGACCTCAGTAAGACAGTTCTCTAGGGGAGCAGAAGAAGCTTGGATTTAGTAGCATGTATACATTGTGAGAGAATTACCGCAGTCAAATTCATTAACACATACATCACCTCACATGGTTAACTTTTTGTCATAATAAGGTTTAAGATCTACCTCTTAGCAAATTTTCAAGTATATGATATAGTATAATTATAGTTACCATGTTATACAGTAGATCCTTGGAACTTATAATATCTAATGAAATCCATGTCTGTCCTCATGGGCGATTTCTGAACATCCAGAAAAAACAAGGAAAATGGAATGGCAGCATCCGTCATTTTCAGCACTTTAAAAATGGAATGGGACTAACCTCTTCCACAGACACCAAGCTTCTTATGGGTTTGGTCTAAAGCATCTGGCACTAGCTCAGGGTTAATTCAAGGTCTTGTCGTCTTAGGACTCAGAAGAACAAGACCCAGAAACCAGGCCAAGGCCTTCAAGCCTTCTTTTGGCCACAAGATGAGCCATGAATGGTTACCAAAGTAAACTGGCTCCTGTATACTCCCTTGGGGTCTGGCTACTACTTGATAAGCCATGACCTGCCTGAGTATGAATTCCAGCTTTGACTTGGGTTCCCATCTTTTAGCTTGGG
Source organism: Tragelaphus eurycerus (assembly GCA_935064755.1). Taxonomy (NCBI): domain Eukaryota; kingdom Metazoa; phylum Chordata; class Mammalia; order Artiodactyla; family Bovidae; genus Tragelaphus; species Tragelaphus eurycerus. The sequence continues at coordinate 510,920 of CAKXYN010000251.1, forward strand.
CACACAAACAGCCCCACTATCACCTCAGTCTGACACTGTCCTGTGAAAATGCTGGTCTTGGCTGCTCTGTAAAACCCCATCACCAGGTCTATCCTACCACTCATAAGCAGACATGATCAGCCAGCTTCTTTCCCACTGCCCTCCACCGTCTGCCTTCCATCTGCTACACTAAATTATCAATACCAACTCTGCTGGCCTCAGCTGAATTATGGAAGAGAACCCCTCTGAACCGCAGCATCTGAGGATATTACACAAAATTTTGCTTGTTTTTTTGTTTATTTTACTGGCAGAGGAAAAAATAATCTATCTTGCATGTGACACTGATCCAGAATCAGAGGGATTCCTTAAATGTTACTTTCTATAAGTATCCACCCATGAGCCAACTCACTTTTTCCCTTTATCCTGTAGGATAGAGTATATGTTCAGATACTGTCATATATATATATATATATAATAAATTTCCAAAACTGTGCATATAGTCTGAAAAAATAACTGACCCCCAAATTGGTACCAGAAAAAAGCATATTGCAAAATCTGTACCTTTCCCAAAGAAAGAATGTCCCTTCCACATTCACAATAAAGTCCAGTTCCAAAGACCACGAGGGAAATTCCTATAGTCAAAGTCCGGTTTTCTAACTTGCAACAAGGAAGCCTACACACCATGAGCAATCACTGGCTGCCACAGGAAGGAGTCATGTTTGTTACAGCCACCATAACAAGTACTGCAGACAGGACAGATTCACAGAAATATATTTCTCATAGTTCTGGAGGCTTGAAGTCTGAGATCAAGGTGTCAGCAGGTTTGGTTTCTTCCAGCACCTCTCACCCTATCTTACTCATGGCTGTGCTCTCATGTTGCTGTCTGAGTTTTAAGCTCCTCTTTCCAAAGGATACTGGTCACACCAGATTTAGGGCCCACTCTAAAGATCTCATTTCATGGAATGGCAACCCACTCCAGTATTCTTGCCTGGGAAAACTTAGCTCAGATCTCAGTTGAAATGAGATCTTTAGAGTAGGCCCTAATCTAATCTGACTAGTATCAATCACCTCTTCAAATACAGGACCTCCAATTATGGTTACATTTTGAGGTGTGGGAGGTTATGATTGCAAATTTGGGGGGTGGAGGGACAATTCAGTATTTAGCAGATGGAAATGATTGGGCCTGTGCTGAACAATTTTAGGGAGAATTTAAATAAATGGGGGTCTCTTCTGGATTGAATGCTATCAGGTAATAAGGACAATTCTGTAATTTAGGATCATATGCTTTATCCAGGAAGTACAAGGAATGATTTGGGGCTAGATTTGCCGTTAGTAAAGCAGTTATATTACCCAGAATGAGAAGAGTTTGATTATTTTTTGTGGTTATGTAGTGTTCTGGATTTTTGTCTGTGTTTGGTCCTGATAACTGAGTGGTCTTGTTTTTTCCTCTTATTTCATCAAGGTAACGGAGTGATCTCTTTTTAAATATTATTGATATTGTATGGAATTGTTTATTTCAGCAGGGAACACCATGGCCTAGCTATTTAGCAGTAAACACCATGGCCTAAATTTAGTTACTAGACCTGCTACCAGCTGTCAGCTGTCAGGGCTGTTCATTTCTTTCTCACTCACTTCAGATGTGGCAATGAAGAAGAATGAGCAATAAAGAACACTGCAGAATGTATGGATAACCAGGGGCCACTAAGAGTAACAGAAAGAAGGAATTCCTCTGAGAAAGCAGAAGTAAGGGCTTTTCACAGAAGTTTCTTCACTACAGTGGCAGGGAAATGATACAGTATTTGCCCAGTAGAATCCTGTTACTGCTCTAGACCCGGGATTCTGGCATGTTTCCCAATTTTCCCTGTCTGAACGGGATTTCTTATTGGACTGCCCTAGTCCACCATTCTATATTGGGTACCATGAGGTAGAGATACTGATAATTCATCTTGTCTTTTTAAGTCACAGGTAGAACATAGAGGCTTCCCAGGTGGCACAGTGGTAAAAAATCTGCCTGCCAATGCAGGAGACACAGGAGATGTGGATTCTATTCCTGGGTGGGGAAAATCCCCTAGAGAAGGGAATTGCAGCCCACTCCAGTATTCTTGCCTGGGAATCTGAGAGAGGAGCCTGGCAGGCTACATTCCATGCAGTCACTGAGTTGGACGCAGTTGAACATGCACACACACACACACAAAACGTAAGTAACTACGTCAGGATCTGATTAAGCAAGATTTAGTGACTGTGAGATTTCAGGCTGTCTCACTTAAAGAGGTCTCAGTGTGTGCTATGTGTGAGAAGGATCCAAAGGAATATTTCAACCAGGATGGCAAACATCACAAAAACTGTTAACAGTTCACACAATGATAGATTATATTTCCTAATCTCATTGTATCAACTGTGGTTATATGAATGAGATCTAGCCAACAAACTGTGAGAGGAAATAAGGGTGCTATATTAATTCCTGGTGCATCAGAATCTCTCAAGTGTATTCCTGCTCCATTCCCCTTTCAGCTGATTTGAATGAAAATTACCATGGAGACAAAGGTGGCCAAGTATAATGACAGCAAAGTCTTTGCCAGCCTGGAAGGATTGTAGAAGAATCAACATCCCCAACCAGAAACATTCTTTTACATTTTTAAATGAGCAAGAAACAAATCTATATTTTAATCAGGCCATTATATATTTGGTTATATATTCATTCAGCAGCAGGAGATGGCCTAACCTCAGCCCTATTTAGCATAATTATTGATTAATGAAATGATTATTTATTGGTTGACTGCTATACTAGAAAAATATAAACCCTTAGAAGTGCATATTTTTTTAGAAACATGCATTTTTTTTGCTGGCATATTTAACAATACCTAGGTTACATCCCTCTGGCAACAAAATAGTCAACATTATTGAACTACAAAATGTCTTCACTCTTGGCCATCCTAGGCAGCATGCAAGTCCCTGCACATGGGAATACCCAACTGCATAGCTACTAAAAATCCCCCAAAGCCCTCTTGACAAAATAGTCCTGGAGTATGTGGAAAGCAAAACGTTCATTTTACCTAATTCACTCATATACTTCTTATACGAAAATAAGGATAACTACATGATGCATGTTTTCCAATTTGTTAGAGATCTTAAGAAGTTTAGATCCGTGTTTCATGAGAGCTATCCTCAGACACAGTTTTTAAAACATACTCCATTCATTCTACCACTTGGTTTACGTGGTTTAGCCAAAGATCAGATCTTTCCTCTTAGAAAATGTCTACTTCTCTGTATAGTGCCTTGCATCTTTCTCAGAAGCAGACATTGGATATGCATATACTTGCATATTTCCCTTTCTCCTTCAATTCTTCTCAACGTTCCCATGATCTCTAAAGTTTCCCCCCAATAATTTCAAACCTGCCTGTTCCATATAATTTTTACTTATTTGAAAATAGAGTGCCTGATGAACTATGGAATGAGGTTCGTGACACTGTACAGGAGACAGGGATCAAGACCATCCCCATGGAAAAGAAATGCAAAAAAGCAAAATGGCTGTCTGGGGAGGCCTTACAAATAGCTGTGAAAAGAAGAGAAGCGAAAAGCAAAGGAGAAAAGGAAAGATATAAACATCTAAATGCAGAGTTCCAAAGAACAGCAAAAAGAGATAAGAAAGCCTTCTTCAGTGATCACTGCTAAGAAATAGAGGAAAACAACAGAATGGGAAAGACTAGGGATCTCTTCAAGAAAATCAGAGATACCAAAGGAACATTTCATGCAAAGATGGGCACGATAAAGGACAGAGATGGTGTGGACCTAACAGAAGCAGAAGATATTAAGAAGAGGTGGCAAGAATACACAGAAGAACTGTACAAAAAAGAGCTTCAAGACCTAGATAATCATGATGATGTGATCACTGACCTAGAGCCAGACATCATGGAATGTGAAGTCAAATGGGCCTTAGAAAGCATCACTACGAACAAAGCTAGTGGAGGTGATGGAATCCCAGTGGAGCTATTCCAAGTCCTGAAAGATGATGCTGTGAAAGTGCTGCACTCAATATGCCAGCAAATTTGGAAAACTCAGCAGTGGCCACAAGATTGGAAAAGGTCAGTTTTCATCCCAACCCCAAAGAAAGGCAATGCCAAGGAGTGCTCAAATTACCGAACAATTGCACTCATCTCACACGCTAGTAAAGTAATGCTCAAAATTCTCCAAGCCAGGCTGCAGCAATATGTGAACCGTGAACTTCCTGATGTTCAAGCTGGTTTTCGAAAAGGCAGAGGAACCAGAGATCAAATTGCCAACATCCGCTGGATCATGGAAAAAGCAAGAGAGTTCCAGAAAAACATCTATTTCTGCTTTCTTGACTATGCCAAAGCCTTTGACTGTGTGGATCACAATAAACTATGGAAAATTCTGAAAGAGATGGGAATACCAGACCACCTGATCTGCCTCTTAAGAAATCTGTATCCAGGTCAGGAAGCAACAGTTAGAACTGGTCATGGAACAACAGACTGGTTCCAAAGAGGAAAAGGAGTACGTCAAGGCTGTATATTGTCACCATGTTTATTTAACTTATATGCAGAGTACATCATGAGAAATGCTGGACTGGAAGAAACACAAGTTGGAATCAAGATTGCTGGGAGAAATATCAATAACCTCAGATATGCAGATTACACGACTCTTATGGCAGAAAGTGAAGAGGGGCTAAAAAGCCTCTTGATGAAAGTGAAAGTGGAGAGTGAAAAGGTTGGCTTAAAGCTCAACATTCAGAAAACGAAGATCATGGCATCTGGTCCCATCACTGCATGGGAAATAGATGGGGAAACAGTGGAAACAGTGTCAGACTTTGTTTTTCTGGGCTCCAAAATCACTGCAGATGGTGACTGCAGCCATGAAATTAAAAGACGCTTGCTCCTTGGAAGGAAAGTTATGACCAACCTAGATAGCATATTCAAAAGCAGAGACATTACTTTACCAACAAAGGTTCGCCTAGTCAAGGCTATGGTCTTTCCTGTGGTCATGTATGGATGTGAGAGCTGGACTGTGAAGAAGGCTGAGCACCGAAGAATTGATGCTTTTGAACTGTGGTGTTGGAGAAGACTCTTGAGAGTCCCTTGGACTGCAAGAAGATCCAACCATTCCATTCTGAAGGAGATCAATCCTGGAATTTCTTTAGAAGGAATGATGCTAAAGCTGAAACTCCAGTATTTTGGCCACCTCATGCGAAGAGTTGACTCATTGGAGAAGGCTCTGATGCTGGGAGGGATTGAGGGCAGGAGGAGAAGGGGACGACAGAGGGTGAGATGGCTGGATGGCATCACTGACTCGATGGATGCGAGTCTGAGTGACCTCCGGGAGCTGGTGATGGACAGGGAGGCCTGGCGTGCTGCAGTTCATGGGGTTGCAAAGAGTCGGACACGACTGAGCGACTGATCTGATCTGATCTGATCTGATAGTTACCAGAAGAAGGCTTTGAGTTTAGCAATCAGGTTAACAACCCAGAAGTAGTAGAGTTTGGGAAGAACATATGCAATTATTTTTATCTAGTTTGTTTCACTTTTTCTATTTTATTCAGTGCTCCCATTTCATTTAGTCTACATTTTCCAATTTATCCATCTTTGTTGTTCTTTCTCAACTATTTATCAAGCATGAAAGCTTTTGAATACATATATATAAACAGTATATATAATATTTTTTAAAATTAAAAACAAAAATGAAATGGTACAAAAAGCAAAGAGTATCCAGTTACTTCTCATTGACCATGGAAGTAAAAGGCAGAATAAGACTTTCATTCAGGCATGGAACTCCATCAAGATTCTCTAGTCCAACTTGTTTTTTCTTCCACCAGCCTGAATTCTTGGCATGGACCCAGGGGAACTATACTTATTTTCACAGTGTGGTAAGAAACATCCCCAGGTAAAGCAAGTCATGCTGGGTACTTTGTTTCTGGTTAGAATGCTCTTTAAAGCTGATGGAAACACTGGAGCAGTGACTCGAGGCATCTGTAGCTGGCCCTTCCTTCTCCAAAAGGAAGGCCTGAAGCTACCTTTCAACTTCCAAATGGAGATTTAAAAATGCCACCAGCAACATAGCTGAGCCTTCCCCTGGACATCGATTTGTCCCTGTCCCTGAATGAAAGTGCCTCTGTGGGAGCTGTGGGATCCACCACTGAAGGCCAAGGGCCCTGGGAGGAGTCTTGCCAATCCATGCGTAGGGTAACAGGTATACAGACCTGGTCTTGGTTGTGGACTCTTTGGGCACTTCTGGTCGTGGTCCCAGAGCTGCTGGAGAGCATGGTCTCAGGCACTTGCGTACAGATGAGGAAGCCCTTGTGGAAGTCAAGGTTCCCAGAGGAAAAGCTCCAGCACCTCATTGGAACAACAACAACAACAACAACAACAACAACAAAACTATCTGAGTTGGGATGCGGGGAAGACGGTAAGAGGAACAGCTTGACCTGATTCACACCACCCTTCTATCAAAGCAGCATAGCTCAATGCCCAGAAATGCTTTTGGCTGTGATGAAGGGGAATGTGGGGGCTTGTGAGTTAGTGCCTGGCTTCCCAGCTGCACGGGATGCTGCCATAGGCCCTTTTCCCTCTGGCCCCATCCATCGGATGAGTCCGGAGCTGCAAGACCAGGGTTGCAAAGAAGCTACGAGACAGGCAGATAGGACTCTCTCAGAAGGAACTAAAAGGAAGTGGATCCTACTAAGTACATCACCAACCCCATGAAGAAGCCCACCCACAAACCGTTGGGAACCTCTTGTCCTGTTCTGTGTACTTAGTTGCTCAGTCGTGTCCGACTCTTTGCAACATTATGGACTGTAGCCCTCCAGGCTCCTCTGTCCATGGGATTATCCAGGCCAGAATACTGGAGTGGGTTGCCATGCCTTCCTCTAAGGGATCTTCCCAACCCAGGGATCAAACCCAAGTCTCCTACATTGCAGGCGGATTCTTTACCCTCTGAGCCACCAGGAAAGTCTGACCTCAATTATATGTGGAGCCTAAAAAAGCCAAACCCACAGAAACAGTAAATTAGTGGTTGCCCTGGGCTGGGAGTGGGGGAAATGGGAAAATTCTGATCAAAGAATACAGACTTCCACTTACAAATGGATAAATACTGGGGATCAAATGTACAGCATGTTGGCTATAATTAACAATATGAATTCTATAACGGAAAGTCAGTATGAGAGTGGCAAATAGATGGGGAAACAGTGGCTGCTTTTATTTTTTGGGGCTCCAAAATCACTGCAGATGGTGACTGTAGCCATGAAATTAAAAGACACTCACTCCTTGGAAGGAAAGTTATGACCAAACTAGACAGCATATTAAAAAGAAGAGACGTTACATTGCCAACAAAGGTTCATGTAGTCAAAGCTATGTTTTTCCAGTAGTCATGTATGGATGTGGGCTATGTATAGTCCTCAGAGTTGGACTATAAAGAAAGCTGAGTGCCGAAGAACTGATGCTTTTGAACTGTGGTGTTGGAGAAGACTCTTGAGAGTCCCTTGAACTGAAAGGAGATCCAACCAGTCCATCCTAAAGAGATCAGTCCTGAGTGTTCATTGGAAGGACTGATGTTGAAGAAGCTGAAACTCCAACACTTTGGCCACCTGATGTGAAGAGCTGACTCATTTGAAAAGACCCTGATGCTGGGAAAGATTGAAGGCAGGAGGAGAAGGGGATGACAGAGGATGAGATGGTTGGATGGCATCACCAACTCAATGGACATGAGTTTGGGTAGACTCTGGGAGCAGGTCATAGACAGGGAGGCCTGGTGTGCTGCAGTTCATGGGGACACAAAGAGTCGGACATGACTGAGTGACTGAAATGAACTGATGAGAATAGACATTAAATGCTCTCACCAAACATACACACATACACACACAAAGGGTAACTATGTGAAGTGCTGGGCGTGTTAACTAATCTTACTGTGGTCATCACTTTGTAATGTATAAGTATCAAGCATCACGTTGTACACCTTAAACCTACACAATGTTATATGTCAATTATAGGTCAATAAACTTGGAAAAAATAATGAGATTCTAAATTGTAATACGTTCTAAACAATACAATTTCCTCTGCTCCCACTCCCATTTCTGTTGTTCTTTCAGAAATATATAAAAATATTCACCAAAATATCTTTTTCACAGCATTCCAGAGATAGCTTTTAAAGAACAGAAAAAAATGAGTGTATTTGTCAAAAATGTGGCAGCCTATAAATCTCTGATGCTATTGGCTAGTTCTTTCCCCAGCCCTAGGTAATTCCACACAAGTGTCTATCAGTACTATATTGATTAATCATGGTAAACTCTCCGCAGAACTTCACAATTCTTTCTCTGCATAGCTCTCAGAATAATTCAGTCTTACTGTGTTTTCTTTACACATATTTAAATGTGGTATATGACTTAAAGACACTTACTGCTGAAGGAAGTTTTGATCATTACCTCAAAGAAATTCATTTCCTTTTTAAAAAATACCATAATCTAAGAGATATATTTAGTAAACAAAGTAAGTACTTAACTGCTCAGATTCTGTGCATTTTAATGGTCATTGCTATGCTGTAGATATTAACTAATAAATGAACAATTATCCCCCACCTTTTTTTTCTAGTATTTCTCTAATGTGCTTCACTCATTTCTCTTCTGTCCATCATTTTCTACACTATCAATCTGAAGAAGGGCTTGCACCTTCTGTCATAGATGAGACTCTTATAAGGGGAAGAGGAAAGTTTCAAGCCCTATGGAGAGTGTGTACTTGTGTGTCTGTGGGGAAAACTGGGCTAGATTGCCATGTGGGGGGGGGGTGCTGAGTATGACAGTACAGGGGAGTGTTTGTGCATCAGAATGTAGCTCAGTCACGTGACAAAGAGCCTGTTGCCTCAATATATATCTGAATGAATGAGATTTAGTATGGCTGTGTGATCTCCTGTGAGGTTGTGTGTCTTGTGTAAAGGAACCAGACTTCTGTAGAATTATGCAAGACAGGGAACTAGGCTGGCATGAGCTAACTGTGTGGAAATGGCAGGAGGGGCCGGATACAACTGGACTGTGTGGTAAAAATGAGCAGGCAGAGCTTCAGCTACTAAACTTCCAGAGAACTCAGATTTCATTCTACCTAATTTGAATTTAGTGACCATGTCCTCAAAGCCCTTTGTTCTAGGACAAATTCTGAAAAAATAAATGAAGATTACAAAGCATACCACCAAAACATCATATTTGAAAATGCTCGGCATGCTGCAATTCATTGGATCACAAAGAGTCAGACACGACTGAGCAACTGAACTGAACGTTTCAAAATTTCATTTTGAAGTAATTTTTATGCTGCCGTAGCACTTAAATAAAATTTGGATGACCTCTAAAAACACCCAGAAAAACAAATGAAGTATTATGGGCAAAGAGCTACAAAGTCAGGATCTATTTATTTAAATACAATTTGGCTCTGGGAGATCCTTTGCTTGCCAAATTGAAGAGAGCCTATCTTGGTCACTATTTTGCTGTAGGATGCAGGACTTCCATGGATAAGTAGAAAAGTAAAAGTAATAGGCAGAGAAGGGTCATTTTAAAGAGAGCCCATCACTCCCATTATTACCCCATGTTTAATGGAAGGAAGTCCAGATCAAATTCATGACCAGTTGGAGAATCAAGTACTGATATTCTTTTAGAGGAAAGACTCTGAAAGGTATTAGAAGTTGTTGCTAAGTCGCTTCAGTTGTGTCTGACTCTGTACGACCCCATAGACGGCAGCCCATCAGGCTCCGCCGTCCCTGGGATTCTCCAGGCAAGAACACTGGAGTGGGTTGCCATTTAGAAGAGAACCCAGCAAATGCCCAATTGCTAATTATTTGTGAACCTGTTCAGTGAACATTTCATGACCATATCTGTTCAGTGTGCCTAGCAAAGTGCTAACAGAAGAGTAGGTAGAAGTTGGCCAGACATACAAGCTTTATCCTTATGCTCAAGTGGAGACAGATCCAGCAAATATAAATAAGGCAGCATTTTACCCTAGGCTTCCCTTGTGGCTCAGTTAGTAAAGAATCTGCCTGCAGTGCAGGAGACTTGGGTTTGATCCATGGGTTGGGAAGATCCCCTGGAGAAGGGAAAGGCTATCCATTCCAGTATTCTGGCCTAGAGAATCCTATACAGTCCATGTGACTATACACTCGCAGAGTCGGGGATGACTAAACGACTTTCACCCACTTACTCTGAAGAATTTACCATGTCCCCTGTTACCCACTCAAGCCCCAGAACTAAGCTATGTTTAGCATAGGTGCTATAGCATCAAAGGACCAGTGGTAATACAGCATGACCTTTGCTTGCTCTCTTTATTGAATTTCTACAGGAAGGGATTGCTTTTGAATGTATAAGCCATATCTGATTAAACATAAATTTGTTCAAAGTTCATTCAACAGTTACTAGAAGACTATTATGTTCTAGGACCTTAACATGCAATGTTAAATAAAACATAACAAGATCCTACCCTTCCTTTTGTTGTTCAGTTGCTCAGTCATGTCCAACTCGTTGTGACCCCATGGACTGCAGGAGGCCAGGCTTCCCTGTCCGTCACCATTTTCTGGAGCTTGCTCAAACTCATGTGCACTGAGTCAGTGATGCCATCCAACCATCTCAGAAAGATCCTGATGCTGAGAAAGATTAAGGGCAGGAGGAGAAGGGGGCAACAGAGGATGACCCCTCCCTGGGAAGTTGGTATTTAGGTGAGGACATGAAGGAGGCAAGGAGGTTGGCCAGGGTCCTGTACAGGAAAAGAGCACTGGAGAAAGGGCATTGCAGGCAAGGAAGACAGATAAACACACCAGAGGTGGGAGCATGCATGGTCTACTCAAAGAACAACAAGGCAGCCGGTGGGTTTGCACAGAGTGAGGGAAGAGTAGGACACAAAGTGAGAGCTGGGGGTTGACTGTGGTAGTGGTATAGATCACATAGGGCCTTAGGGGTCAGGGAAAGGACATAAAGAAGGCTGTAGTGTGGGGGAAAGAATACTGCATCTGGAGTCAGCAGCACCAGTTTCAGACTGTGATGTCTACATTTGTAGTGGTGTAACTTTAGGCAAGTTACTTAACTGCTCACGGCCTAAGTGTTCTCAAGTCACTTTGACAAGTATTTCTGAAGTGTTCTGCTGCACCAGTGGATTCAAAGATGGGAAACTTCGCAAATGGGAATCACCCACGTGGCCCAGAAGTCTACAGGCTCTTAAGGAGAGAAGACAAGAAAACTAACAGGTTGTGTCAAGAATAGTCAAGAAAACAAGTGAAAGATAGTGAGACAGAGGCAGGGGGAAACTTCCTACCACACACCCCACCCTCCTCCCCTCAGCTTCACCACACAGTCACCACCCCCATCCTCCTCGTGTATTAAATTACCCTGCATTATTTTCTTCAGGGCACTGAAACTGATCAGTCTGCAGGTCTTACATTTTCGTTAGGTATATTGTCTCTCCTCACTATAAAACATCTCAGTAACCATTTTTTGTCTACATTATGCTCTATTGTATCCAAAATGCCTAGCCCAGAGCCAGGCACAAGGTTTTGAAAAGAATGACTAGAGTATATGACAAGGGAAAGAGTCACAGGGTGGGGAACATGTCAACATTTAGAGAGAGTTCAGTAGACAGACAAGGTGGAGTAGATTATTCCCAGAATAGTGAGCAGCTTAGGCAAAGGCAGAGGGTGTGTTTAGCAAGAATCACACACCAACAATACAGGGGATAATGCCAATTCTTTCATAAAGCAGTTATGAGAATTCAACAAGATCATGCATCCCAGTGATATGGAATGGCTCCCCATAGTTACCAATGGAGCCATGCAGAGAATATTGGTTACAGATGGATATACCTTTGTGGTGCCAAATGACCTCTTTGATGGAGCTGTTTTATAATTGACTAGATACCTGTGCCATTTAATGCAGCTGCTATATCAGCAAGAAAAATTTATGAACAGGTTGCTGCTGCCTTTTAACTTTCCAAATGGCTGTCTGAACCCTGATTCTCCTTTGTAGTCTCCCTCCACCTCAGCACTACTGGGATAAAACCCTAATAAATAATCAATATAGCTCTTCTCAAGGGAAATGCCATTCCTGCACTCCATGAAAGATAAATGTTGCTTTACCCTTGAAAGAAGTCACCTTTTTGAAAGATCTATGAAATCTCTATGGAGTATCTTCAGGGGGTAAAAAAAAGGCCAACAAGGGATCTTGGTAGATTCACCCACATCAATCCAGAAATGTTTTAAAACAGCATACATATCACCCCACTAGAAGTCAGGAATCAGCATTAGTAAGGCCGCTGGGATCTAGCCTTGTGACGTGCTCGTATGATTCCCACAATACTGTTTTTCATTTAAATCCAAACTGACAGTTGAAAAGATTTTCAGAAATCTACGCCCATAATAATCTTTTTAGCGTTTCATTGCATCTAGTGTGATAGTAATGTGATAAGAAATGAGAAAGGAAAAAATATGCATGGGAAGATTGTTTTGGGGGCCTTTGAGTCTATTGAGGCTGAAGACTAAGAAATAGTACAGGATTTGGAATGACAGAATATTTGTTTTCATACCCTGCTCAGATACTTAATTAAAGCTGTATGATTATCAGAAAGTCACTTTGTCTCTAGGCCTCATCTATAAACTGGAAATAATGAAGACATCTGAGGTCATGGGGTTGATGGAAGGAACAAGTGAGACAATAAATGTGAAATATATTTTTTTAATGTAATATTCCCTACAAAGGTTATTATTCCAGTTGTTTTACTTTTTTAAGCATTAACTGGGAATAGCACAGGTTTTCTAGCCGTTTCTACTAGTGAAAACCCATTTCTAGTAGCTTTGTAAAATACTTCTTTTCATGAAAAGTTATGATCATGTTGCTGCAATACTACTTTTGATAATCCCCTTGCCTGCAGGCTATCAAAATTCTATATTTAGCATCCAAGGAATTTTGCAACATTACATGAGATTAAAGACTGCCTTATCCACTCTTCCATCACCACTGTCCAGACCAGTCCCTGGCACATAGGTGGTTCTCAACAAATACTTGTTGATGAATGAATTAACCATTAGCCATTAGCCATTAGCCATTTTTACCTCATTTCCCATTACTCTTCTTGATACACATTTCAGCTTCACTGAATTACATTCTCCTTATATGCATTCTGTACTTCCTCAGCGCCAAGTCTTTGTTTAAACTTACTCCTTCTACCTGGCACGCATTCCCACCATTCATTTTCATGTGTTCCAATCTTAATTTAGAAGCCTTCACTTTTGTCCCAGTTAGTAGTATCTTCGTCCTTTGGGGTCACAGAGTATGGTATTTGTACTTCTAACATGATACATGTAACATTTCATCTTGTGATATGCAAATTGAAGAATGTATTTTATTTCCCCAACCAAGCTACATTCTTAATGGATACATTGATGTATTTAACACAGTGCCTGCCACAGTACTGTGCACAAAATAGATGCTCAATAAATATTTGTGGAATATGTGACTGAAAGTCAAAGAGAAGGCAGAAATAATTATGCTTCCTTCTCACTGAATCAAAATTACAGGAAGTACTTCAGTCTTTAAACCAGAATATGATTTCTTGAGAAAATAAGCCCACAGTTTGCTATTGAAAAATTAAGTCACCAGCACATTTTGAATTCAACACTCATATTAAAATGACTTGGGAGCTTATATTTTCTAATTTCATGATTCAGTAGAGATGAAGGAAATATATATGATGCAAATTTGTTAAAAATTCAGCAGCCTATATTCACTAAATCTCAATCTGCAAGCTGAAAGCCTCCCTATGATGATAATCTATTCAGTGACCTTTTATATTTATCCTTTGGAAACTATGCTTAGACTTAATAACCCAACTTTCTCATTATCATTTATTTTGACCTCAAGACTAATTTTGCAGCCTGCAGGGGAAAACTTTTCCTGCTAATTAGTTCTTCTTGGTTGTATTCCAAAAGAAACGACAAATTTCACCATGTTTAAGAAGCCTCCTGATACTGGTTTAAGCCAACTGAAGAAACCATGTATAAATTTTAAACTCACATATTTTTTCTCATGACAAAGAACCCAACATTTTATCCAAACACTTCTCATTCCTTAATACCACTTAGCAACACGCAACTTGGAATTCTGGTATTTAATTGATAGCATAATGAAATATAGAAGTCATAGAATAATTTGGAGATCACATACTATTTTCAATAAATTAACTAGAGTCTGACTTTCATCCTTGATGTATTTCAAATAATTACTTTGTTACTAAAGTCTGCCTCTATTTCCACTGTCAGGTTGATTATACACTATTGTCTTGTGCAATTAAGGCATATTTTAGTGAAGTTAAATAGTTTATTAATGGGAATATGAGCGGGAATCCTCAGATATTTGTTTATCCTTCTAGAGGGACACAGAGGTACAATTAGTAATTCCATTTTAATTCCAACTTCTCCACTGTTTCAAAATTCTTGGAGACGATTCAGCTTTCGAGAGTCACCCATTTTCAATAGTGACATTTTTATTGGACTATCGACAAGAGGCATACTTTTGTGTTGTCAGCACCACTCTCCCACATGTCCTTTTACTGTTGTTCTATTAAACATCTCAGATCAAGAAAGAAAATCAATATTTTGCCTATTTTCTACTTATTGATGCTTTATCAAAAGGAATATTTGGCAAAGCTGGCTTCAGATTTCAGTTTTGTCACTGACTCATGGGTTTTGGTTTTGCCAATATTCTCTTCAAAACCCATTGCTATAAGGTATTTAAAATCTCTATACATGAGACATCACTTTGCCAACAAAGGTTCACCTAGTCAAGGCTATGGTCTTTCCTGTGGTCATGTATGGATGTGAGAGCTGGACTGTGAAGAAGGCTGAGTGCCGAAGAATTGATGCTTTTGAACTGTGGTGTTGGAGAAGACTCTTGAGAGTCCCTTGGACTGCAAGGAGATCCAACCGGTCCATTCTGAAGGAGATCAGCCCTGGGATTTCTTTGGAAGGAATGATGCTAAAGCTGAAACTCCAGTATTTTGGCCACCTCATGCGAAGAGTTGACTCATTGGAGAAGACTCTGATGCTGGGAGGGATTGGGGGCAGGAGGAGAAGGGGACGACAGAAGATGAGATGGCTGGATGGCATCACTGATTCGATGAATATGAGTCTGAGTGACCTCCGAGGGCTGGTGATGGATAGGGAGGCCTGGCGTGCTGCAGTTCATGGGGCCGCAAAGAGTCGGACACGATTGAGCGACTGATCTGATCTGATCTGATACATATTTCTCATTTATAAGATAACACATGTACCACCCTTAATTTATACCCCAAGACTTTGCAAAGCACAAATTTAGCCATGCTACCTGTACTTAAGATTTACCAATGGCTTCCTGGGCCATTCCTGGGCTTTCTATAGGATGAAGTCTATACCCCTTATCTTGGGAAGCTAGGTCCTCTCTCATCTGACCATACTGATCTCCACAGTTTTTACATCTGCAAATTGAGGTGCTCCAACTGGCCCAGACCACTGCATGCCAATTGTTACCATGTCTTCTCAACTCTACATTTAGTGATGTGAAAACAGCCATGATAGGGGTATTTATGTAAAAAAAAAAAAAAAAGCAACCAGATTGTGGTTTGTTAAACACTGAGCAGCACACCATTGAGGTTAAACACTTTAACCACAGCAGCTCTGATTATAAACCTCCAATAATATCCCATCCAACTCAAAATGCAATGGCTTGAAATGCTGCCCTTCATCATTTCTCTAATTTCATCATTGCTTCTTCTAGCCACATTAGTCTATTTACTGTTTCTCAATGGACCAGGCAAATGCCCACTCAACAGCAACCTGACAACTCTTGCTGTTCCTTCTACCTCAAGTACAGGTCTTCATGTGGACTTCTTCTTATCTTTCTAAGTCAAATCTCAAATGCTACCTCTTCAGACAGATCTTTCCTGATCAGTGCTGTAGCTCCCTTATGTAGCCTGTTTCTGTAAATCAGAGCCAAGTCACCTCTTGGATGGGTTCATCCCTGCAGGCCCAGGCCTTGGAGAACAGGCAGTACCTTTGGAGGAAGCCAAAGGTGACCCTAACTCAAAGCAAATGCCACCTGATACAAGGCACTAAGCTGGCAAGCAGAGTTTAAACTCAGTGTCAGCTCTCACTTTCCCCTTCAGCTGAGCACCTGTGTACAGTGCAAATCCACACAAGTGTACATTGGGTTCTGTCCCTCACCAGCCTTTATGCATAGCCACAGCCTCAGGTATCCTCTATCATGGCACATTCTTTGTTTCCTTTGTATCATATATCACAATTGTAATTACAGATTTAAGCTAAATGAAAAAGCTATATACACTTTTTAAAACTATCTTATTTTTCCTCATAAGAAAGAAACCAGTGTTTTACCCAAACATTCCTCTTTATCATCATTTGCATGCTATGTCACTTCAATCTCTGACTCTTGGCAACCCTATGGACTGTAGCCGACTAGGCTCCACGGTCCTTGGGATTCTCCAGGCAAGAATACTGGAGTGGGTTGCCATGCCCATCTCCAGGGGATCTTCCCAACCCGGGGACTGAACACAGGTTTCCTGCATTGCAGGCAGATTCTTTAAGGTCTGATCTACCAGGGAAGCTCTTATCACCATTTAGCAGCATACAATTTGGATCTATGGTATTTCATTGTTGCTGCTGCTACTGCTAAGTCGCTTCAGTCGTGTCTGACTCTGTGCGAACCCAGAGATGGCAGCCCACGAGGCTCCCCCATCCCTGGGATTCTCCAGGCAAGAACACTGGAGTGGGTTGCCATTGCCTTGTCCAATGCAGGAAAGTGAAAAGTGAAAGTGAAGTCGCTGAGTCTTGTCCAACTCTTAGCGACCCCATGGACTGCAGCCCACCAGGCTCCTCCATCCATGGGATTTTCCAGGCAAGAGTACTGGAAAGGGGTGCCATTGCCTTCTCTGATTTCATTGTTAACATGATGAAATATAGAAGCAGTACAATGCTTTGGAAACCACACACTACTTTCACAGTATCTGACTTGGGTTCTTGATTTATTTCCAATGACTGGTTTATTACTAAAGTCTATCTCTATTTCCTCTGTCAGATTACACTTTTTGTTTATTAGTTTAGTTGTTTAATAGCTTTCTCCTCTACTCACAGAATGTGACCTTCATGAAAGTAAAGACCATGTCTTGTTAATACTATATCTGCAGACCTTAGAACAGTGTTCAACAAATTTTTATTGAATATCAAAAGAATGTTAAAACAATAGGCTTCTATGTAATATTTCATGTGAATGAAGACTTTTTTTCTCCCTAAAATTAAAAAACTGTTTTTTTTTATCAATTTATATTCCAGTATAGTTGCTTTACAATGTTTCAGTTTCTACGTGTACAGGGCAAATCAGTTACACATATACATACATCTCCTCTCTTGGATTTCCTTCCCATTTAGGTCACCACAGAACACCAAGTAGACATTCCTGTGCCATGCAACAGGTTCTCATTAGTTACCTATTTAGTGAAAGTGAAAGTGGTAGTCACTCAGTCATGCCAGACTCTGTGACCATAGACTATTGCCCTCCAGGATCCTCTGTCCATGGAATTCTCCAGGCAAGAATACTGAAGTGGGTTGCCATTCCCTTCTCCAGGGGATC
The DNA here is from genome assembly GCA_935064755.1 of Tragelaphus eurycerus. NCBI lineage: Eukaryota > Metazoa > Chordata > Mammalia > Artiodactyla > Bovidae > Tragelaphus > Tragelaphus eurycerus. Next base: position 528,543 of record CAKXYN010000251.1, read on the forward strand.
TTCCCAACCCAGGGATCAAACCCAGGTCTTCTTCATTAGAGGCAGATTCTTTATCACTGAGTCATCAGGGAAGCCTATTTTATACATAGTGGTATATTAGTAGTGTATATATGTCAATAGCAATCTCCCAATTCATCCTATCCCCTCTGAACCTTTTGGTACCCATACATTTGTTCTCTATATCTGTATCTCTATTTCTGCTTTGCAAATAAGTTCATCTGTATCATTTTTCTAGATTCCACATGTAAGTAATATTATACAATGTTTGTTCTTCTCTTTCTGACTTACTTCAGTCTGTATGACAGTCTCTAGATCCATCCATGTTTCTACAAAAGGCACAATTTTTTCTTTTTATGGTTGAGTAAAACTCCAATGTACATATGTACCACATCTTTTTATCTATTCGTATGTTGATGAACATTTAGGGTGCTTCCATGTCCTGGCTATTGTAAAGAGTGCTGCAATGAACATTGGGGTGCATGTATCTTTTCGGATTATGCTTTTCTCTGGATATTTGCCCAGGAGTGGGATTGTTGGGTCATATGAGAGCTCTATTTTTAGTTTTTTAAGGGATCTCCATACTGTTCTCCATAGTGGTGCTTCAATTTATATCACCACCAACTGTGTAAGAGGTTTCCCTTTTCTCATCACCCTCTCCAGAATTTATTGTTGTAGATTTTTTTTTTTTTGAAAATAGCCATTATGACTGGTGTGAAGTGATACCTTATTGTAGTTTTGATTTGCATTTCTCTAACAATTAGTGATATTAAGCATATTTTCATGTGTTTGCTGGTGATCTGTGTGTCTTCATTGGAGAAATATCTATTTAGGTCTTCCACCTATTTTTTGATTGGGTTGTTTGCTTTTTTGATACTGAGCTGCATAAGCTATCTGTTTATTTTAGAGATTAATCCTTTGTCAGTTTCTTCATTTGCAAATATTTTTTCCCATCCTGAGGATTGTCTTTTCTCCTTGTTTATGGTTTCCTTTGCTGTGCAAAAGCTTTTAAGTTTAATTAGGTCCCATTTCTTTATTTTTGTTTTATTTTCATTACTCTTAGGGGTGGGGAAAACTATACAAATTTTGAATTAGATTACTTCATCTCTTGAAATTCAGCCATTCTAGGATTTGATATTATTATCACTCTGAAACTTTCAGCAAAAGTAGTGTAAGGAAATGTATGTAACAAATTTCCAAGATCCTGGAAACTTCCTCCTCTATTTTCTGAAGGTGGAATGTTAGAACTGAACTCCAGTTTACGTACTTTGAAAAAATATGTTCCTCCATTTAGGCCTCAGTTTCCTCATCTGCCAAATGATGGGCTTGGATCAAACTGATCTTAAAAGAAAAAGCTCCACTTTTAGTTTTTTTAATGCTAAAAATACCTCCCCCCCCAAAAAAAAAAAAAAAAAAATCTTGTGAGGAACCCTAGTATATAAAACCAATTGAGGAATTTCTGCTCTGGTTGAAGAGAGAGCAAGAGAATATCATTAAGTCCATAGAACACAGTATAAAAGTGCTTGCACTAGATACTCCTGAAAGTCTATGCCACCCCTAACAGTCTATTCCTTTCTGATTTTGTCTTTCACTAGATTCCAGGGCCAGTGGGGTAAATATGGGCAATGATGAGTTGAGAATTCTTTCATTTAACAAATATTTGAGTGTCTTCTATATTCCAGGTACTATGAAAGAGTGGGTAAACAACATGTAAAAAAGCATAGAGATTCTCAGAGCAAATCATGGATTTCCTAAGCTATTCTCTCAAGCCTTCTTCCATTCTCACTATACCCATCCTCATCTCCCCCAATAAAAGCAGACTGCATCTGCTGCTGCTGCTAAGTCACTTCAGTCGTGTCCGACACTGTGCAACCCCATAGACAGCAGCCCATTAGGCTCCTCTGTCCCTGGGATTCTCCAGGCAAGAATACTGGAGTGGGTTGCCATTTCCTTCTCCAATGTATGAAAGTAAAAAGTGAAAGTGAAGTCGCTCAGTCAAGTCCGACTCTTAGCGACCCCATGGACTGCAGCCTACCAGGCTCCTCCATCCATGGATTTTCCAGGCAAGAGTAATGGAGTGGGGTGCCATTGCCATAAAATGGAAAATCTTTAGGTACCTTAAGACCTAATGCTTTAGGACCATAATTTTTTTTTTCATTACAGGAGTAATCTCTTCTGCTTAAACAAGTTCATTTGCCCAAAGCTTTTCTACTATGAAATAAGTGACTTAAATATTACTCTGAGATAATAAATGGTAGTTTCCTCTGCAGCTCAGTCATTGGAGTGAAGCCAATTGCTCATAAACTAAAAAAACAGCAGCAAATCAACCAGGAAGTTCATTGGCTTACAAAGTCCATGCAGTGTACTTTCCATGAGTTAGTCAATAAAAATCCTAAAAAGTAATTGCCCAAACACCCAGCCTACCAATTTTGAGTAAGACTTAGTTAAAGATTCAATTTACCATCTAGGTTTTTACAAACAAGGAAACCAGACAGAATATAGGGTGAGCTATTTTGATGCCATGAAATAGAGCAACAGTAGTCAGGCAAATTCTAGAGATGTTTTGAAGGTATGCTCAGCAAAACCTGTATTTTATTCTCTGTAGATGGCAGAGAGAAGGATGGGGTCAAGGATGAATCTATTTTCTCACTTCTATGACTAGATAAATCAGGCGGTACCTACTGCTGAGATAATTATGCAATATGCTTACATAGGGTAAGGACATGATTGAAGTAGAAGAAAATGATGAGTTTATTTTAGACTTTAACTTTCCCATGAAACTTGAAAGTGAAGTACTCAATATCAAGGTGAGGATCCATAGACATATTCTCAAGGATCTTTTATTTATTATTTTTTTTATTCTGTTTTCACTGAGATGGTTAAAATTTTCTGTAAAAAGCTATAAATATAAATAAGCATTTGTAATCAACTCGTGGAATGGAATTAACAATAAATTTTGCATTCAAGCCAAGTGAAGGCCAGCTGATATCATGGAAGTCTATTATATATAATTTTTAAAGTTTCACCATCATTGAAAAAAAGAAGTATTGTGACATAATTGAGTCATCCCAGAGCACATAGTGTTGGCATAGGCATGCTGAATTAAAAACAAAAAAATCTGTCCTTTAGCAGTCAACACCATATCCACAATGAAGGAAGTGACTTATTTTTAACAAAACAAGATTATCTGTCACATTCGTCTGTGATTATATAGTTTTTATTATATTTAATTTGAAATGTCATTTTATATTTAATTATAAGGAAAACACATAGGATTTATATTTTTGAAGAATTCTTATAAGAAGAATATAAAAATAATTAAACTCAACAAAGAAGAATAATCAAACTCAGTGCTTGGTCATCTGAATAAATTATCTTTCTTTTAAAAGATTAAACATATTATTCAAGTTTTCAAAGCAACTGTGAGAAACACTGGGTTAAATCTCAAGACATATTTGAATTGAAGATATAGCTATATAGATAGATAGATAGATATGCTGCTGCTGCTGCTGCTAAGTCACTTCAGTTGTGTCTGACTCTGGGCGACCCCATAGACAGCAGCCCATCAGGCTCGCCCATCCCTGGGATTCTCCAGGCAAGAACACTGGAGTGGTTTGGCATTTCCTTCTCCAATGCATGAAAGTGAAGTCACTCAGTCATGTCCTATCCTCAGCGACCCCATGGACTGCAGCCCACCAGGTTCCTCCATCCATGGGATTTTCCAGGCAAGAGTACTGGAGTGGGTTGCCATTGACTTCTCCAACATATATATGGGAATCAACTATCTATAGATTGAATTGAAAGCGTGAGACTAACACAAAGAGTAAGTAGAGAACAAGAAAGAGCTTATGACAAAGCTTTGAGAACCATTAATATCTACAAGTGAAGCAAGAGTCAAGATTAGCCAGTAAAGGAGACAGAGAAGGAGAAGCTGGAGAGGTAAGGGGGGGGGGGGGGGGGGGGGGACCAAGAAAAATGGTGCAATAAAAGGGACATATCAAGGAAGAGGTAATGAGAGGTCATATTAGACGAGACTTAGAATTGAACATTGGATCTAGTTGAATTCTTACATCCACAGATATGGGATTACTCATCCCCTCCAACAACCCACTCCTACTTTCGGCATATATCCAATAGCTAACCAGCTAAACATGAAGTCTTAATTATTCCACCCCCCACACACACACACACCCCTACCCCAAGCTCCTGCAAGCTTGAATGCTGGCTCTTTTAATGGGTTTTTGCCTTTTTGTGACCAAACCCAGTTCCACCTGTCCACCATGGCACCAGCCTGATACTGACTCTTATCTCCCTGAGTTCTCATATCTGACTTCTCTGACATTCAACCTACTTTCCAATACTTATACTATGGCCTAGTTTATAGGTCTCCCCTACTCTGCATTGGTGGACCTGTCTGGTTTGCAGGATTTAGCATGGGTCTTCATCCATTCGTCTAGTGCCAACCAGATATCAATTCCAACATCAACATAACTTCATTTGATCATCATAGATCCCCTTATGATCTCTTTTTCAATCAAGATATTTCCATTCTACCTGAACTACTTTTCCAGCTTAACACACTGACAACCGTTACCAACACTCTGTCACAACAATGAAAGAAGTCAATAATCAAACACCTTCATCAATATTCACAGTCAAATATTCAGTTTCCTGTGGGCTCCTTACATTTTCTATTTTATTCCTTTCTGCATAAAGACCCACTTTTTACAGTACACTCTACTCCATGTGTTTAAACCTACTTTATTCCAGTGCCGCAGCAAAGAGATGACTGTCAGCTAAATTGCACTTTCCATTAAAAAAAAATTAAGCACCATTTAAAAGAGCACAAGATGACATATTTCAGCCCAGCCACTGCATTTACTGCAGAGTTTGTTTATAAAATTCACCATAGAATTTTAAGACTATATGTGTGGATTGTTCATGGGTCATTAGAGCATACTCTGCAGGCTTCAGCAAGGTGATTTTGTAAAAAGCCACACAAGTTAATGAATTCAACTTTAATTAAACCGTTAATTGCCTTCAGTGAGAAACTGTGTAGTGTTATTTTCTAATACAATTACCAGAAATCACAGTAGGGGAAGCTCTGGGAAATTGGAACGGCAAGTATATATAAGATAGAAATGCTCATTCCTTTAGGATTCACCTCTTGTTAACCTTGACTAGGTGAACCTTTGTTGGCAAAGTGATGTCTCTGCTTTTGAATATGCTATCTAGGTTGGTCATAATGGAGTCTGACACTGTTTCCACTGTTTCTCCATCTATTTCCCATGTAGTGATGGGACCAGATGCCATGATCTTCGTTTTCTGAATGTTGAGCTTTAAGCCAACCTTTTCACTCTCCACTTTCACTTTCATCAAGAGGCTTTTGAGTTCCTCTTCACTTTCTGCCATAAGGGTGGTGTCATCTGCATATCTGAGGTTATTGATATTTCTCCCAGCAATCTTGATTCCAACTTCTGTTTCTTCCAGTCCAGCATTTCTAATGATGTACTCTTCATATAAGTTCAATAAACATGGTAACAATATACAGCCTTGAAGTACTCCTTTTCCTATTTGGAACCCGTCTGTTGTTCCATGACCAGTTCTAACTGTTGCTTCCTGATCTGCATACAGATTTCTCAAGAGGCAGATCAGGTGGTCTGGTATTCCCATCTCTTTCAGAATTTTCCACAGTTTCTTGTGATCTACACAGCCAAAGGCTTTGGCATAGTCAATAAAGCAGAAATAGATGTTTTTCTGGAACTCTCTTGCTTTTTCCATGATGCAGCGGATGTTGGCAATTTGATCTCTGGTTCCTCTGCCTTTTCTAAAACCAGCTTGAACATCAGGAAGTTCACGGTTCACATATTGCTGAAGCCTGGCTTGGAGAATTTTGAGCATTACTTTACTAGCGTGTGAGATGAGTGCAATTGCGCGGTAGTTTGAGTACTCTTTGGCTTTGCCTTTCTTGAGAGCTGGACTGTGAAGAAGGTTGAGCACCGAAGAATTGATGCTTTTGAACTGTAGTGTTGGAGAAGACTCTTGAGAGTCCCTTGGACTGCAAGGAGATCCAACCAGTCCATTCTGAAGGAGATCAGCCCTGGGATTTCTTTGGAAGGAATGATGCTAAAGCTGAAACTCCAGTATTTTGGCCACCTCATGCGAAGAGTTGACTCATTGGAGAAGACTCTGATGCTGGGAGGGATTGGGGGCAGGAGGAGAAGGGGACGACAGAAGATGAGATGGCTGGATGGCATCACTGACTCGATGGATGTGACTCTGAGTGACCTCCGGGAGTGGGTGATAGACAGGGAGGCCTGGCGTGCTGTGGTTCATGGGGTCGCAAAGAGTTGGACACGACTCAGCAACTGATCTGATCTGATCTGATCTTGTTAACCTTGAGCATTGTCCCCACAGGATTCTGAGTTGGCTTTGAGACTATCACTTGCTGGGAAATTGCACTGGAGTGAATTGAATTCCAAAGTATAAAAAGCACTCACAAGGCCATTCCCATCTCTATCAGACCCACTTCAGAGGGCTCCAAACTTGGGCAGAGCCTTGAATTCCCAATGGTGAGTCATGTGTATCATGTTAAGTATCAAGAAAAGTTTATACAGAACTCAGAAGACCTTGGTTTCAGTCCTGGCTTTTTCATATGTTGGAGAAGGAAAAGCCAGGTTTTTTTTCTAAGGAGCTATTTTCTCCTTTGTATATGGGGCATAGATCCATATTCTGCCTACCTGCTTGTGTCCGTGAGGGTCAAATGAAATCACATCCATTCCTTCAGGGAGAGGCAACTCACGACCAGCCAAACTGCAAGGCTATGGGTCTCCCGATACTAAGTTGTTTCTGTGGCTAGTCACATGTGCAAATATGTAGGTCGAGGCGACCACAGCATGACTACTGTGTAAGTGCTCACTCCCTGAGAAAGTGTTACTAGCTTGGCTTGTTTACTGCTTGCTACAATGTTTGCTTCTTGTTCAAAATGTGAGGAGTCCTTGGCCGTGGTTTCCTCAGCTATGGTGCAGTGGAACCTACCATGTACCTAGCATCTCTCTGGGCCTCTCACATTACCCTGAGGGACTCAGAAGCATGGGAAACTGGACAACTATGCTGATGTTTACCTTGTTTGTTAAGCTGTAAGAACAAACTGTTTTGCTTTCATTCATTAAGTCCCATTATGTACTTTAAACTCTTCTGGGGTTGTAACAGGTTTATTCCTTGACCATCATCTATGAGTTGGGGTTCTTCCCTTCAATCCTCAATCCTTAGATCTTCTTTCTCATATGGTACCATAGCTTCAGTTATCATGTATGTGCTAAAGATCCCAAATGTAAGACTTTAGCTCTATCAACAATGTTTCTAGACCTCATATCCATCTCCCTACAGGACAGCTCCCATGAGTAACCTCAAGTTATAACAGATAACTTCAAATCTACCTGTCTACCCCTAGGCTCAGTACCTCCTTCACCCCCTATTCAGATCTGTTCTTCCCCTTTGCCTATCTTGGTTAATAGAACCACTCACTGCCTCATGTTCCAGTTAAAAAACCATGCATCATTCTCAAGAACTCCTTTCTCCTTATCAATCTCCCAAAACATATGCATTCAATTAATCAACATATTCTTCAATTTCTACTTGCTTACCATATCTTGATTCAATTACCTCTCCTTCATCCCCACTGCCACTGCTCTAATGTCATCATCTTTGACTAAATGTATCTTCTTTCTTTCCCTAACATGATAATTTTATTCTTGTTTCAGGAATTTACATTTGCTTGTCTCTCTGCTTGTTGAAACTGCATAACTTATCATCAGTATCTGGCTTCTACTCATCTCACCAACATAATCTTTTGCCATCAGTCTAACATTACCACCTTATGCTCCCATAATAAGAAACAAAAAATGCAATTACTTTCTGACTTCTAAACTTGCAATGCTCTTTTACTCTTCCTTAGATGAGTATATCTGAGGAAGATGTGATGTTGGAGAAGAATTTTGAGAGTCCCATGGACTTCAAGGAGATCCAACCAGTCCATCCTAAAGGAAATCAGTCCTGAATATTCATTGGAAGGACTGATGTTGAAGCTGAAACTCCAATACTTTGGCCACCTGATGTGAAGAGCTGATTGGAAAAAACCCTGATGCTGGGAAAGATCCAAGGCAGTAGGAGAAGGGAATGACAGAGAATGAGATGGTTGGATGGCATCACCAACTCAATGGACATGAGTTTAAGTAAGCTCTGGGAGTTGGTGATGGACAGGGAAGCCTGGCATACTGCAGTCCATGGGGTCTCAAAAGCTGGCACGACTGAGTGACTGAACTGAACTGAAGATGGTACATAGATAGTATATAAGATCTTCTTTTTGGTACATAAGACGTACCATAGATGATACACCCAGATCCCTCTTCAAGGAAGTACTTCTTGCCTCAACTGATGGGAATTCTTCAGTGGACAGGCCTCAAAGTGCAGATCTTTGAAGGACTGCCTCAGCTGCAGAGAGCTAGGTCATACCCTTGTTTGCCCAAGGTCACACCCTTTCCCAGGGGCAATTCACATCTAATAACCAATGCAGGAGCTAAAAGACATAGACTTTTTGGCCCAAAAGGGGACAAGTCACAACGCTGTAAAACCGTCTCAGATTCTGAGGTTCTTGTGGTATCCTCCATGGACTTCTGTCTCTTATCAGTCCTGCTTCTTCTTCCTTTCATAAGTACTGAACCCAAGGGTACTGATTAATAAATAGCCTGCACACTAAACTCCAACTCAGAGTTTGATTCCCAGGAAAACCAAGCTATGACACCATCCCACAAGCTATTTCTCCTTTGGGACAATATGCTCCTCTACTTATCCACATGCTGCTGCTGCTGGTGCTAAGTTGCTTCAGTCGCGTTCGACTCTATGCGACCTCAGAGACGACAGCCCACCAGGCTCCCCCGTCCCTGGGATTCTCCAGGCAAGAATACTGGAGTGGGTTGCCATTTCCTTCTCCAATGCATGAAAGTGAAAAGTGAAAGGGAAGTCACTCAGTCGTGCCCGACTCTTAGCGACCCCATGGACTGCAGCCTACCAGGCTCCTCCATCCATGGGATTTTCCAGGCAAAAGTACTGGGGTGGGGTGCCATTGCCTTCTCCAACTTATCCACATAGTGAACACCTAATGAGCCCTTAAGAATCAAATCAAACATCACCATTTTAGTGACACCTTCCTTGACCTTCTTTTTCACTGCCACCCCACCACTGGTATTCATAATTATATAATCCTTCTTTTGTGCTACTACTATGTTTTATAGTAAATTCTATTAGTGTGCTCATCACAGATGATTATATAATTCATTCAGCTGTCTGTGTCTCTTAATTACCCCTGTACTCCTTCATGTGGGGCTCTATATACCTGTCTTTATATCTCCATCATCTAGCACAGTTACTGGCATGTGATTAGGGCAGAATAAATACTCATAATATTTCATTGGAAAATTAAGGAATATTTCAGGTAGATTGGATATAGATTTTATGTGGATATTGTATTTAAAAAGTCACCACACCCACATGTAAATCAATGAAGTTAGAACACAGCCTCACACCATACACAAATATAAACTCAAAATGGCTTAAAAACTTAAACATATGACATGACATCATGAAACTCCTAGAAGAGAACATAAGCAAAACATTCTCTGACACAAATAATACAAATGTGTTCTTAGGTCAGTCTTCCTAGGCAATAGAAATAAAAACAAAACTAAACAATAGAAATAAAAGCAAAAATAAACAAATGGTACCTAATCAAACTTACAAGTTTTTGCACAGCAAAGGAAACCATAGGGAAAATGAAAAGACAACCTACAGACTGGGACAAAATATTTGCAAATGATGACACAAGGGCTTAATCTCCAAAATATATGAACAGTTCATACAACTTGAAAACAACAAAAATACAACCCAATAGAAAAATGGGCAAAAAAACGAACCACACATTTCTTCAAAGAAGACATACAGATGGCCAACAGGCACATGAAAAGATGTTCAATATTGCTAATAATTAGGGAACTGCAAATCAACACTACAATGAGGGATCACCTCACACCAGTCAGAATGGCCATCATCAAAAAATCTACAAATATCAAAAGGGAACCCTCCTACACTGTGGGAATGTAAATTGGTGCAGTCACTATGCAGAACAGTATGAAAGTTCCTTAACAAACTAAACATAGAGTTGCCATATGATCCAGCAACCCCACTCCTGAGCATATATCTGGACAAAATTAAAATTCAAAATTTAAAAACATAATGCACCCCAATGTTCACAGCAGCAATATTCACAATAGCCAAGATATGGAAGCAACCTAAATGTCTATTGACAGATGAGTGGATAAAGAAGATATGGTACATACATACAATGAAATACTGCTGCTGCTGCTAAGTCACTTCAGTCGTGTCTGACTCTGTGCAACCCCATAGATGGCAGCCCACCAGGCTCCCTTGTCCCTGGGTTCTCCAGGCCAGAACACTGGAGTGTGTTGCCATTTCCTTCTCCAATGCATGAAAGTGAAAAATGAAAGGGAAGTCACTCAGTTGTGCCTGACTTTTAGCGACCCCATGGACTGCAGCCTACCAGGCTCTTCTGTCCATGGGATTTTCCAGGCAAGAGTACTGGAGTGGGGTGCCACTGCCTTCTCCACAATGAAATACTACTCAGCCATAAAAAGGATGAAATAATACCATTTGCAGCAACATCAAAGGAACTAGAGATTATCATATTAAGTGTAGTAAGTCAGAAAACCACAGACAAATATGAGATGATATCCCTTATATGTAGAATCTAAAATATGACACAAATGAGCTTATCTATGAAACAGAAACAGACTCACAGACACAGATAATGAACTTGTGGTTGCCAAGGGGGTTGGAGGGATGGAGTGGAGTTTGGGATTCGTGGATGCAAACTATTATATATAGAATGGATAGACAACAAGGTCCTACTATATAGCACATGGGACTATATTTAATAATATAAATTATTCAGTGATAAACCATAATGGCAAAGAATATTTTAAAAATGTGAATATATATGGATAACTGAATCACTTTGCTATGCAGTGGAAATCAACATAACATTGAAAATCACAACTATATTTCAACAACTCACCAAGTCATGGCAGTGAATTATGTGGTCATATGTCAGCTAACATTCATTCATTCAACAAATATATTTTTAGTACCCACTATATACCAATACCATATTTCTTACAAGGAACATAGGGATAAACAAGACAAATATGGTCCCTTTACAATTTAGCAAGGAAGACAGATACTGAATAAGTTAGTAGAAGCATTTTGAACTGAATGGTAACATGTTATATAGTCTTACCTGGTAGAATTCTGCATCTATTTAAAAATAATTTAGTCAAATATCAACATGATTATTTGCTGCATTGATGGTAGTTTAGAAGGAAGAGAGACTGGAGGCCGAAAGTCTGGTTAAAATATTGCTTATTAATTTATTATATTTTTTTTTTTTTTATTAAATCAAGAATCTCTATTGAATCAGAAAATACAAATGTACAATATGAAGAAATGGACAAATTAGAAAAGTACAACTTCCCGAAACTGGATCGGAAGAAAAGAAAATCAACAGACCCACACAAGCACAGAAATTGAACTGTAATCAGAAATCTCCAGCAAACAAAAGCCCAGGTCCAGACGCCACAGCTGAACTACCAAAATTTAGAGAAGAGAACACATCCTACAAAGAGCGAAGAAGGCAAACCCAACCACAGAGGCCACCACACCCACACACAGACCACAGAACACAGCCAAACACGAGAACAGAGAACCACAGCACGAACAACACACAAAAGACAACACAGACCAAGTGGGCACCCAGGAAGCAAGACCAAACCAAACCACAAACACCACAACACGAAAAAAAAACCAAGAACCAAAGATGCAGAAAGCCGACAAGCAACACCAAGAAAACCCAAAGAGAAAGAAGGAACAACCCAACAAAAAGCAAAGACAAGCCCACGCAAACAACCCAAGGGAAAAAGAAAGCACCCAAGTCAGGAACAAGACAAGGAGCCCACCACCAACATCAACAAGGAGGACGCAACAGAGAGAAGAAAAGGAACAAGAGAACCCACATGCAAGACAGATCCCACAAACCCAACAAAAAGGAACCCGAACCCGCCCACACAGACCCCCAACACCACAGACCCAAACAGAGACACAAGACGGAGAAAGGAGAAACACCCAAGCAAAACAAGCACCCCACAAGCACCACACCCAGAGCAGAACGAGCAACCCGAAAGCCAAGCACAGAAGACGAACGGAGGAAACCTGCCGACCGCCACACAGCACACAGACGAGACGCACAAGGACAAAAGACAAGGAACAAGAAGCCCAGAGAACCAGCACAAGTCACCCGACGAGGCAAACAGAAAGACCCCAGTGGCGGAACCACCAGAGAACAACCCCACCACACAACCAAAAGAGCGACCAACAACCAAACGCACACCCACACCCGCAGGACCCAGACCCACCCCCAGGACCCCCGCGGAAGCCGACACCAGCCTTTGTGCCAGCACCGTTTCGCTTTTGTTGAGTGTTACCCTTTAGACCAGAGACCTTGTGCGCTACTCTCTGAGAGGTGTTGGAGAGCTTCTGTTCACACCTTTTTTTTTATACTAGATGTTTGTAATGTTTATGTATATTTTTAAACATATATTTAGGTGAGAAATGACTGCCTGACCTAAGGCAATGGCAGATGGGAGAGAGACAAGGTTTTTACATAGTAGAGATTTCTTAAGTGGAACTGGAGGACTTAGTGACATTAAATATAGGAGGTGAAGAGGAATGAATTGAAAAATGCCTTAGATTGTCTTGCAGAATATCTGAGGAGGAGAAATTAATCAGAGTTCATCTCTGCCAAGACACTGGAGTCAAGAACTGAACATCCAGAGGAAAAAAATTAGATTTATATGGCTATACCTAATCAGGTGTTTATGGATGATAAATGTGATTTTTCTCTTTATAGAGAAATCAAAATACCACAACAGTAGGAGCTGACATTTTCCTCCACCAAGCTTAAGTTATTCATTCATTCAGCTAATACATATTTATTGAACCCTGCCTACCATGTGCCAGGCACTGGGCCAGGAAACAAGGATAGAATATTGAAAAGGACAGATTCATTCCCTGCCATCATAGAGCTGAATTTTACCTAATAAATAATCTGATCAATTTATATTCCAGTGGTTCTCTGTTCTATGCATTTTAATTCTGAGAAATTCCTATCAGTGTGGACTGTAAATATTTGTCATCTTTTTAAATGATAAAGTTATTAGGAGAGATATATGCATTGCCAGTACTTATTTTCAATATTTGCTTAATATCTAGTCTTCTTTATAGTAACAAAACATCTATTTAAAGGAGCTTTTCAAACTGCAGGCAACCAACCAAATTATCCAGATTAAATATGGATTAGGCACTGTCAGCATGCAGGTTACTTTTTCAGTTAAGATCAATGATGGCCATTAGCTCAGTTGGTAAAGAACCTGCCTGCAAAGCAGGAGACCACAGGTCAATTCCTGGGTCAGGAAAATCCACTGGAGAAGGGATAGGCTACCCACTCCAGTATTCTGGCCTGGAGAATTCCATGAGCTCTATAGTCCATGGGTTCGCAAAGAGTCAGACACAACTAAGTGACTTTCACTTCTCTTTAGGGAAGAGTTTCCAGAATCTCCACAATTACTGTCTCTGGCTGTTGGTTTAACACAACTCTGAGCATGTAGGAAAGTTAAAATGGGCAATACAGGTGAAACAAAGCACAGTGTGTCTATTTCATAGCTCCATATTCTGTGATTTCTGGGAACTTGTTATTGTGGCCTCAAGAAAGGACTGTGGTGGTGGTTTGCCAGCCCTGTCTCTGGCCGTGCAGTTGCAACCCTGAGGCCTCTGCAGGGCTTTTTAAAGTATAGAGCTCACCACACTACTGTTACTGTCCAGCCTGGAAAGGTGGCTATCAGAAAATAAAGGCACCTGACTTCTCTCATCATCGGAATCAAAAAGCAAACAAGAAATTGTTCATTTAATCTCTGCTCCACACATTGTGATACATGAATGCCCTCATTGGCATGTTGGTTTCCTTTGTGAAATTTAAATCTCTATAAAATTATGGATGGATCTTTAACAAATCAGTAAACTAATTGTCCCTGAGGAGTCAGGAAATACCTTTCTGTGGCATACATCTTGGCCTTGGAGTCCAGTCAACGTAGCTCTATGCTGTTTTAAAAGCAGAATGGGAAGCTTTCAGGATACAGTGCCTAAGAAGCAGAATAATGAATGTTTACCTTTCTTACATGAGCCAGAGTGGCCATTTAAAACCACAAGTTTGTAAAATAGGAAAATCCATGGTGATAGGTAATGCCCTACTCCCTGTCAGATGTCCTTTTTGGAGCTTCAGATGCATTACCTCACTCGATACCCAGAACAATCTTCTGAGACAACTATGATTATCTCTACTTTTTAAAATTAGTAAATCAGTGTTACAAGTGCTGTGTCTCTTGTCCAAAGTTTGCCAGCTAGTTACTGCGAGGCAGGATTCACGTTTATGTCCTACGCTAAGGTCCACATCCTAAGCCACAGTGCTTCTTTCATTTGCAGATGCTTACTGTGTTCCTCCTAAGCCCCATATGCTCTCCACCCATCACCTTGGATTGCAAACTGTGCAAACATCCTATATTTCCTGACATTCAAGAACTTATTCCCTCCTGAACCATTCCCATGTCCATTTGCTAGGGAGAGCAGAGCACAAAAACCAGGAACAACGTGGCTTCTGGAGCAGTTGTACCAGACCTCAGGCCTGAACTACTTCCATATTCTTTATTATGTGAGGAAGTAAAGTCCTTAAGTGACATGACCTTTGTGAGGGTTTTGACTTTGGTTTTGTTTTTCCTTACATTCAGCCAAATGCAATCAATGCAGTAACATGAAAGCATCCAATAAACTGTCCAGGACCACCAGGGATTTTCCTAGAAAACACACACACTCACTCATATGTATACTTACACAAATATGCATATATTCACATACTCTTGCATGCAACCATATACACACATTCCACAACCACATGCACACTTGCAAAAAGATGTACACATGTGTACAGTGAACACTCATGAACTCATGCACACTTACACATACATGCACCTGAACACACACACTCAAATCTATAATATGTACACACATGGTTACATGCATATAGGTTTACATACTCAGACATGCACAGATATTCACACATACACTCATACATATTTTCCTCTAAAATCATATAGTGAAAAGTATAAGGGTCTTGATCAGATGTTGGCTCAGGTCCTGGCTGTGTGAGTAACTAATCATGTGACCTTTCTGACTCTCAAATTGCTCATATTATTTCAAGCCCTGACTCACCACACCACAGTGACATGCAAAGATAGAAAGGCATCTGGAGAAAGGCTCTCTAAAGCCTGAAGTGCTCTACTCAATCATGTAATCGTATATAATAATGTCAGCTTTTCAAGAGACTGGGTTTTCTTTACAAAACCATTCAGTGTGATTGGGACATCTGGTAAAACCTTTTAGAGATTAAAAAAAAAAAAAAAAATCAAGGCACAGAGACTTTTAACCCAACCTGTGAAGCACACATTATGGAATTTGTGTTCTAACCCTGTTGTCTCACTCGTGGGAATCCTGCTATAAGCATCATTGCAGTGTTATACTATGCCTTCTGGACCTACCATGCTGATGCCATAAAGGACACTGCACTCAGATGGCAACTTAAGCTTAGCCAGTTTTAACTTTTAAAAAATTGGCTTATGACTCTAAGTGGAAATACATAACTGTGGATGTGGCTCAGAGGATTACAGAGCCCTATACTATAACTCTGCTTCTTTTGAAAGCCAAAAAAATAATGAAATAAATAAGTAAGTATGAAAAATGCATTGTTGGAGAATATAAACTTATACTGCCCATATGTTTGAATTTGAAGGTACACTACCTTGAGAAGGCTCAGAGTTGCAAAGCATGAGAAATTTATTGCTTGGTTCTCTTGCCCAGAATATTGTTCATTCTATTTTAAATGTCACCAAAGTGCATTTATATCAAAAGAAATATACCTAATCAAACTGACAATGACGCAGTCATCAGCACTGGGCAGAAATTATTCTAGGAAGTATGTGCCACACAAATTGATGGGGAACTTAACAAAGATGATATCTCATGTCTCATCAGACATCACGGCACTTTCTCAAAGACAAAAATGTACCTATAAAAAAAATCCTGCAAGTTCTTTTGAGGTTATATGAATGAAACCACTATCTAGAACAGATTTTGCTTGCAATTTGTAGCAAGAGGTTCTAAATATTCTTTTATTTCCCACTGTGATGATCAATTTTATGTATCATCTTGACTAAGCATAGGGTGCCCACATATTTGAACATTTTTTTGGTTGTATCTTTGATAGTGTTTCTGGATGAGATTAACATTTGATTTGGTACACTGACTAAAGCAGATTCAGTTCAGTTCAGTTGCTCAGTCGTGTCCAACTCTTTGCGACCCCATGAATCGTAGCACACCAGGCCTCCCTGTCCATCACCAACTCCTGGAGTTCACTCAGACTCACATCCATCGAGTAAGTGATGCCATCCAGCCATCTCATCTTCTGTCATCCCCTTCTCCTCCTGCCTCCAATCCGTCCCAACATCAGAGTCTTTTCCAATGAGTCAACTCTTCGCATGAGGTGGCCAAAGTACTGGCATTTCAGCTTTAGCATCATTCTTTCCAAATAAATCCCAGGGCTGATCTCCTTCAGAATGGACTGGTTGGATCTCCTTGCAGTCCAAGGGACTCTCAAGAGTCTTCTCCAACACCACAGTTCAAAAGCCTCAATTCTTCAGCACTCAGCTTTCTTTATGGTTCAACTTTCACATTTGTACATGACTACTGGAAAAATCATAGCTTTGACTAGACAGACTTTTGTTGACAAAGTAATGTGTCTGCTTTTTAATATGCTGTCTAGTTTGGTCATAGCGTTTCTCTTCCATGGAGCAAGCGTCTTTTAATTCATGGCTGCAGTCACCATCTGCAGTGATGTTGGAGCCCAAGAAAATAAAGTCTGTCACTGTTTACATTGTTTCATGTTTATTTGCCATGAAGTGATGGGACCGGATGCCATGATCTTCATTTTTTGAATGCTGAGTTTTAAGTCAGCTTTTTTCTCTCCTCTTTCATTTTCATCAGGAGGCTCTTCAGTTCCTCTTCACTTTCTGCCATAAGGGTGGTGTCATCTGCATATCTGAGGTTATAGATATTTCTCCCAGCAATCTTGATTCCAGCTTGTGCTTCGTCCAGCCTGGCATTTTGCATGATGCACTATGCATATAAGTTCAATAAGCAAGGAGACAATATACAGCCTTGGTGTACTCCTTTCCCAATTTGGAACGAGTCTGTTGTTCAATGTCCAGTTCTAACTGTTGCTTTTTGACCTGGATATGGATTTCTCAGGAGTCAAGTAAGGTGGTCTGGTATTCCCACCTCTTGAAGAATCTTCCATAATTTGTTGTGATCCACACAGTCAAAGGCTTTGGTGTAGTCAGTAAAGCAGAAGTTGATGTTCTTCTGGAACTCTCTAGCTTTTTCTATGATCCAACAGATGTTGGCAATTTGATCTTTGGTTCCTCTGCCTTTTCTAAATCCAGCTTGATCATCTGGAAGTTCACAGTTCACGTACTGTTGAAGACTGGCTTGGAGACTTTTGAGCATTACTTTTATAGTGTATGAGATGCAGTTTGATTGGAATGAAAACTGACCTTTTCCAGTCCTGTGGCCACTGCTGAGTTTTCCCAATTTGCTGGTATATTGAGTGCAGCACTTTAACAGCATCATCTTCTAGGACTTGAAATAGCTCAGCTGGAATTCTATCACCTCCACTAGCTTTGTTCATAGTGATGCTTCATAAGGCCAGGGTCTGACCTCTCCTATTGGTTTTCTTTCTCTGGAGAATTCTTGACTAATACATGGATCATTGCAAAGGTGTCTTATCATCATTCAAGTGCAAATCATTACCATTTAAGAAAACAGAAAATAGAAGAGGGAGGAGCTAAGATGGCGGACGAGTAAGACGGGGAGAACACTTTCTCCTCCACAAATCCATTAAAAGAACATTTGAATGCTGAATAAATTCTATAAAACAACTTCTGAATGCTGGCAGAGGATATCAGGCACTTAGAAAGACAACTCATTGTCTTCAAAACGAGAAAACAAGCCCTGCGGTAACTCCTTTTGTGGAGAAGTGGCGCGGACACCAGCATTTGCTATTGGCAAGTGGGGGCTGGGCTAGGAGGAGCGGCGAGGCCTGCATTGCTTTGAGAAAGGATTTGGCCTGGCTATCTCGGGTGCTATCTGAGCGAAATAACCAGACTGTCGGTTATCTACTACATCAAAAGCCAGCCCTAACTTAAGACACCACCAGGACTACCTATGGAACAAAGGGCTGCACAGAGTTGGCCAGCTGCAGGCCGTCCCACTCCAGTGACAGGCAGCCAGGGCCGGAGGCGGGCAATTACAGCCCTAGAGAGACACTGTCTAACGGAACTGTGAGTAGGTTTCTGTGCTGACTCACACTTCTTGGGGCTCTGGATGGTCAACATCTGCCTGAGAAAGTGCGCTGTTTGTATACCCAGAAAACTGAGCAGCGGAGAGGCGATAAGTCGCAGCAGCTGCGCTCGCTGAACATTTCATCACCTGAGCTACTCGGATCTGGGAAGGGCATAAAACGCAGACTCAACCAAGTCTGTGCTTCTGAGGATTATCCGAGTGCCTGAACCTGGCCGGTTTAGATTTGGGTGTTCATCTCTGCCCCCTCTGTAACAGGGCAGGGATCAGATATTGAAAAGACCTGTAAACCGCCTCAATAAAGAGAATTCAACAAACTACCAGAATATAGTAAGGACACTCTAAACTTGGCAATTTTAACAAAATGAAGAGACAAAAGAATACCCAGCAGCTAAAGGAACAGAATAGATGCCCACCAAACCAAACCAAAGAGGAAGAGATAGGGAATCTACCTGATAAAGAATTCTGAATAATGATAGCGAAATTAATTCAAAATCTCGAAATCAAAATGGAATCACAGTTAAAGAGTCTGGAGACAAGGATTGAGAAGATGCAAGAAAGGTTTAACAAGGACCTAGAAGAAATAAAAAAGAGTCAACACAGAATGAATAATGCAATAAATGAGACCCAAAACACCCTGGAGGCAACAAATAGTAGAATAACAGAGGCAGAAGATAGGATTAGTGAATTAGAAGATAGAATCCTAGAAATAAATGAATCAGACGAGAAAAAAGAAAAACACATCAAAAGAAATGAGGACAATTTCAGAAAACTCCAGGATAACATCAAACGCTACAACATTCGAATCATAGGAGTTCCAGAAGAAGAAGATAAAAAGAAAGATCATGAGGAAATATTTGAGGAGATAATAGTTGAAAACTTCCCTAAAATGGAGAAGGAAATTACCACTCAAGTTCAAGAAACCCAGAGAGTCCCTAACAGGATAAACCCAAGGTGAAACACCCCATGACACATATTAATCAAGTTAACAAAGATTAAATATAAAAAACAAATATTAAAAGCAGCTAGGGAAAAATATCAAATAACTCACAAGGGAATTCCCATAAGGATAACAGCTGATCTTTCAATAGAAACTCTCCAAGCCAGGAGGGAATGGCAAGACATAATTAAACTGATGAAAGAAAGTAACTTACATCCTAGATTATTGTATCCAGCAAGGATCTCATTCAAATATGAAGGAGAAATCAAAAGCTTCACAGATAAGCAAAAGTTGAGAGAATTTAGCACCACTAAACCATTTCTCCAACAAAAACTAAAGGACATTCTCTAGATAGGAATCACTAAAAGGGTGTATAAATTCGAACTCAAAACAATAAAGTAAATCTTATTTATCAATAATTGCTTTAAACGTTTATGGGCTGAATGCCCTAATCAACAGACAAAGACTAGCCGAATCGATACAAAAACAAGACCCCTACATACCTTGTCTACAAGAGACAACCAAAAGACTAAAATGGGTCAAATGGATACAAAAACTAGACCCCTATATATCTTGTCTACAAGAGAACCACCTTAAAATACGGGATATATACTGACTGAAAATGAAGGGCTGGAAAAAGATTTTCTATGCAAATATGGACCAAAAGAAAACAGGAGAAGCAATACATATATCAGATAAAATTGACTTTAAAGATCCTGAAAAGGAGACAATGAAGGTTACACATAACGACTTAAAGGAACAATCCAAAAAGAAGTTATAACAATTATAAATATATATGCACCCAACATTGGAGCATTGATATATCGAAGACAAACATTAATTAATATGATAGAAGAAATATGCAGCAATACAATAATAGTGGGAGACTTTAATACCCCACTCATATAATCTGGCTGTAATAGACAAAGTAAAGAGCAAAACATATTCACTTATGAGCCTCAAAAAATTCAGTTCACTCAGGAGAGTTTAAAAAAAAAAAAAAGACTTATTTGTTCACTCTGTAAAGGTTTATGGACTATTTTATGGGTTTGGTACCACTTTGGGTAGTAGGGAGGAAGAGGTGACAAATGTGATCCTGTCCTAAATAATATATTGTGGTAAAGATAGACCTACCAATACAAAATACCAAGATGTGCCTAAGATGAGGACACCCAAACTGGATATTTGTTTCCTGAACTTTTCATTTCGAGAACAAACCTCCTAATATAGGATGAATTCAACATGATTTTTTTAAGTGTTCTTTGTGATTAAAAACAGAAAGCCATTGGTTAAGAAATTACATATACTCCTCCCCACCATCACTCCCCTTCTTTCTTCCCATTTCCCTCCCACCCTCATTGATCCTTTCCTTTGTCCATTTTCCCCTGCAAAAAAAAAAAAAAAAAAGAAAGAAAGAAAATAGAAAACAAAGCTACAGATGTCCAAGATGAAGAATAGCAAAACAAAGTTGATTGAAATAGCAGGACAGTTTTAAGTAATTCTGAAAATAAATCCCATACTCTTTGGAAGCCAATTCATTCATAAAAAGGAAAAAAAAAATAGGTACAGAAACAAAATATGGGTCAGCTAAGAGCAAGAGCAAGTATTTTTACAGTACTTTAAAGGAGTTGGTGATGGACAGGGAAGCCTGGCTTGCTGCAGTCCATGGGGTCATAAAGAGTCGGACAAGTCTGAGCACCTGAACTGAACTGACTGAAAGTTCACAGAGTACTTTTGTCTATACTATTTTACTTAATTCTCAGAATGCTATAAAACAAGAAAAACAAGCATTATCTCCATTTTTTAGATAGCAACTAGACTCAGAGTTGCTGGCTAGTCCAGGACTCCAAAGAGTCTTAAAAACAAATAAATGGAGCAGGAACGTATATAAAAGCTACAGGAAACAAAGCATGTTCTCGGTAATGTTTTTCTACCTTCAACATCCAATTCCATAGTATGTGGAACACTGATTTTCTAACTTGGCTACACACTGGAATCATGTATGGAGTTCTTTAAAAACAAAACAAAAACAAACAAACAAACAAAAACTGATGCCTGAATTCTACTCCCAGTGATTCATGCTTGGTCTGGGTCACAGCTGGGACATCATAATTTTTGGAATTAATTTGGGACCTATATCTTGCAGTGGCTTAGGAACCGTTGGCCTATAACACCACACCAGGCCTTAGAATTAAGGTCTTTATCATCTCTGATATTGAGTTAAAGATTCAGCCATATTTTAATATTCAGAGAAAATCCAAAGAACTGAAACTGTCCTTCCTTCAAGGAATGATATGTGTTTGGCATTATGGGAAATCAGACATGAGTCTTATCTCAGAGGATTTACAGACTAGTGAGAGAAAAGCAAGTATTCCAGTAGCCATGTGACAATTTGACACACTGTTACTTATGGTATAAAACAAACGTTATTATTTTTAAAGGAAATGGTTTTGTAAATGCTGAGAGGTGGTTGGGAAATTCCAAAAAGAAAGAAGTTTGTTGATCTGGACTCTGAAAGATAAATCAAAGCACCAGGCCAAGGGTAGGACATTTGAGATGTGTGGTGTAGGGATCACAAAAGCATTGGAAAGAAAACAAGATGAGGCAGAGGAAAGGGGGAGTAATCTGATCCGGTTCAAGCCACAGGGTGGCGCCATGGAGTAAGAAAAGATTAGGCTAGAGGGTTAGGTTCATCTGTTCATTTATTCGGAGAAGGCAATGGCACTCCAGTACTCTTGCCTGGAAAATCCCATGGGCAGAGGAACCTGGTAGGCTGCAGTCCATGGAGTGGCTAAGATTTTAAGAAGTTCATATGATAAAAAGCTCACACTCTTCAAGTGTCTACTTAATATAGAGAGCTCAATGCTTGGTTCCAATTCCTCCAAATCCTTGTTTATAAGTTTTGGAATATCAGTGTAAAAGAAAAAAAAAGTGATCTGTGTTTAAAATCTTATACAAGAAAAATTAGATTCAAAGAAGTTCAACACAAGTTCTATATTTTAAAATATTGACTAAAAATAAGATAAAATACAACTGGTGAAGAAAATAAAATATCTGAGGGAGTACACTGAACTAGAATCAAATAGGCTTACATAATTTTTTAAAAACACTTATAAATTTTCCCATCTTACAACTGTGTCTACAAAACAAAGACAATAAAGGAAACAATCACTTGATTAAGCACAATAAAAATGCATTCACATTAGACACCCACAATCACAAAGCAAGCATGGGTATCTGTTCTCTTCCTCCCACCATCCCCCCTTCAAAGGAGAAGAAATAGCTACATTTTTTAAATAAAATATTGGTGCAAGAAAGACATTTCTAAGCAAATCACTAAACAAAAAACTAAAGGAAAAGATTAATAGATTTGGCTAACTGAAAATATAAAGCTCATGCATGACAAAAATCATTCAAAAAAAGAAGGGAAATAATAAAATATGATAAATGATAAAATGTCAATATTCAAAAAATATTATATAGAGAGAGTTAGTATATTTAGTAGACAAAAACTTTTACAAATCAAGAAAAGAAAAATGACAACTCCCACCCCACTCCCCCAAATACAGGCAAAGTGATCAAATAGACAAGTCACAAGAAAACATGTACTTACCCAATAAACACCATAGAAAATATTCTACCTCATCAGTACTTTGGGAATATAATTAAATTAAAATAATGAAATAGGTTCATCTATCAAAACTTCAAGTTTACCTAAAACATAAGGATAAACTCCATGCAGGCAGTATATTGAGATGGTCCTGTCATGGGCTCCTGGTGGCAGCATAAACTGCACAATTTCCTATAGAGTAACTTGGCCACAGATATCAGATAGCAGGCAAAATGTTCAGATGCTATCAATTTATCATAAGAAAATAGGCTAAGATTTGTAAAGATCTATGTTCAAAGAAGTGCATCACATTATAACAGGGAATTGGTGAAATAAATTATGATGCCTATTAATGAAATGTAATTCAACCACTAAAATTCACTTCTCTAGTAATATTTAATGGTATAAAAAATGTTCAAAATGTAATGCTAAGTGACTAAAGCATACCAAGCATAAACGCAAATCTGTCTTCATTCTCTTTTGTCTCCTTCTCTTCTCTCCTCTCCTCCCTTTCCTCCTCTTCATTTTCTTTATGCCCCTGCCCCCAACACAGTAACAACTACAAGGAAATATCCCAAAATGCTCACTATGGTTATCCATGGGTGGTAGGATTATTTTTATTTTCTTTGTTTTCTACAATTCTCTATTCTCTGGAATGAACTTGAATGGCTCACTAATCAGAAAAACACTGTCATATGACTCAAAGAACAGGGAGACTCAACATCTTGCTGCATTTTCCACATTGCTTTACTTTTTGGATTCTGATTGTTAAATAGGAAGGGAACACAGGAATGATGAACTAAATGGGCTCATTTTGAAGACAAGGATAAGAGAGGCTCATGGAGAAGGTCCTCACCCAGAATCATATACTAAATGGTCAATGGAGTTAGAACAAGAACCCAGGTGTTCTTGCCTGCTACATTAGTTGTATTTTTATTATACCACATATTCATTTATATTCCTTCTTTCTGGGGATATGATTTTAAATACTTGACTCTTTTCAGACTAGAATAGAACCATCTTTGAAATAAAAGTACTATCATAGATATTTCCATTTTCCAGCTTACCTTAATTTTAAATCCATTAAGCTATTTAGCTTCTACTATGTTTAGAATGCTGCTATATGCTATAAAAATAGGAAATGAAATAAGACCTCATCCCTATCTTTGAGAAACTTTTCCTCTAGTAAAGGAAGCAGACATGTTAAGAACCAATGTAAAGTAGAACCAAACAAGCGCTGTAGAAGCACAGGCAAGCGGTATTCCATGACTTGGAGTCCATTACTTCACTGATTCTTGAGCACATGGAATCTTTGGCTGTGGATTTTAGACACTTGTAATCATCTCAATGTTTTCCATCTCCAGGTTTTTGGAAAAACACTGACTGCACATCTCTACTCACAAGAGCACACTGGGCTTATCCTCATGGCCTGATTCTCTCTTCTGTAGACACTTTAGTTCACCTTATGAGAATTTAGATGAGTGTACATTTGATCTTCTCTAATTTGTCCAAATAATTTTGAGATATGCAATAAATATATAACAATGATCTAATATATACAATGAATAAGTGAATATAGAAAACAAAGGCATTGGTATGCCATCTATCTTAGTAGCAAGGTGCTAAGCTAAGGGAAACTCCTAGAAAATCTAAAACAGATAAATATATCAGATTTTACTGAAACAAGCAATTGCTGCAAGGATTTTTAAGTATATACCAAGCTTCCCAGGTCTCCCAGCATCCCACTGGTTGTCCTCTCTTTCTGTGGCACAGCCTACTTTTCTTCTCTTTCACTTCCAATCTTCTACCTCACCACTGAGCCTGCTGTCCTAATGCTGGAACTATACCTGCAGTTTAATATGTAAAATACCAGTAAAGCCTCTCTGCTTTTCCTTAGGCCTTCCCATAGGATATAGAAGAAAGAATAGAAGAAACCAAAAATGTGTGCTTGGCCTATCTTATGGGCTGTTCTCTGATGGTAACTCTGGCATGTTTGGGTTTCCATATAATGGGAAGAATGGTGGTGGTTTAGTCGCTAAGTCATGTCCTACTCTTCGCAACCCCATGGACTGGAGCCTGCCAGGTTCATCTGTCCATGGGATTCTCCAGGCAAGAACACTGGTAGGCTGCCATTTCCTTCTCCAATGGGAAGAATGGTGGTTGTTAATTCCTGCCTCACATTCCTGCTATTTGCTTTTCACAATCCCTTTCAAGCAGAATCACAATTGAAATTTACCTGAAGATTTAATCCTACATTAATTCCTGGTCCAATATAAGCCAAGGCCATGTGTGGTGACAGCCTCAAGCCTGTTCACTGGTGGAATCTGGAAAGTGATCTCCTCATCAATTCAGGGCTCAGTGTGCCAGGGATGAGCCTTCGCATCTGTATGACTCAATCATTACGAGCAGAACTCTGTCTCATTTTCTCTGCCAAGCAATAAACTATGATGCTGGTCCTCTGAATCTGCCTGCTCTACTGAATGCTGAGCATCCCTCCTCCACTAACCCTCTTCCCAGTACTTCTCTAAGGCCCACTGCTGATAAGTCAGGACCATCTTCCTTACTACTGGATTCTTATTAACACTTAAAATCCCCCACTCCAATGGTTTATTCACCAGATAGGGCTCCCATAAAAAGCATCAGTGTTAGGCTCAGTTCAGTTCAGTTCAGTTGCTCAGTCATGTCTGACTCTTTGCGACCCCATGGATGGCAGCACATCAGGCTTCCCTGTCCATCACCAACTCCTGGAACTTGCTAGGCTCAGATGTTGACAAAAGCCCAAGGAAGCCATGCCCTGTGGGCAACTCTGCAACTGAATTGGTCATACCCTCCCCAGACTATATCTTGACTCATACCACCTTCCTCTACTTCCTTACCACCCAATGATGCTAATGTTCCAATATGTCTCATCTTTAAGCACCCAAATAATGGCACCCACTCTGCCAGCCTCACATAGCTGTTAAAGGCATTAACTGAACATTAAAAATGAAAATGATGCAAAACCTGTAAAGATTTATTCAAATGTGAGTGTTTCATCTTATTGATTACAAGTAGTTGTTAAAGGCACTTTCCTCTCAAGAGTCTTCAGAGACCAGCTGTATGCTCAGATGACTGTGAACTTCACCACTTTTTTTAGCACCTATCTGATCCGTAATATCTTTCTGGAAAAGACTGAATTCTCTGTATGTTTTTCCCCTTAGGACTGGCACAGAGTTTTATGAAAGACTGTGCAAACATGTTTTCTCAGACTTCACTTAATGATGTCAGCCTGCTCTGCCTCTCTATCAAGGAGAAATAAAGCTGAAAAATCAAAGGCCAAAGGTCAAAAGATCACAACTGCAATGTTTGCTTGGCTAGTTTTATATATGCTCATCCAATTGATGAAGCCTTCATGGAAAATAGAAAAGCAGAGGAAAATCAGTGCCGCCTAAGTCAGAGAGCATTGTGGCAACATGGGGACAGATGTCTCATCGTCTGTCTCTCAGCTAGAACCTTGTAAATCTTCCTCAGGTGCTATAGTCAGTGAGAAACCTGAACAATTTCCATATTTCAAATAGCTCTTGACTGTATTGCTAAGGTCTACCAGCCCAAAGAAAGAATGTTCACCATTCTACTGAAGAGCATCTCTCAACGCTAAAAAAGAGATTTATTTCCAGAGGAATAAGAGGCATTATGAAGCAAATACATATTTTAAAAAAATAGCTCCCTTATAGTGCCCTGAAAACAGGAATAGAACTTCCCAAAATCACAAGGGAAAATAATTTTCAATTAACACATATTTCTACCCGGCCAAATTCCACACAGAAATTAAAGTGACGGGTTCAATAATTGTCGAGTGGCCTCACAAGTGACCATGTATTATGGGTCCTACTGGAAGGCCACACCATTGATTACACATAGTAGTCTGATCATGTCCTTCCCCTTCACTTTCACCCTCACTCTATAAGCCAAAAACAAGACTTCTGGTCCCTAAATCTCCTACTCACTTTAGAGTATAGAGTCTATATGAAATATTCCTGCTAGGGAAACAGGGAGGCAGCGACAGTAAGGAGTAGATTCTAGAAACACCTGTGCACATATATATATATAGCCCCCTTTCTGTGTCATTTCCTCATGCAAGGGATTCTTTTTTCTTTACCACTCACCCCCTCCCCCAACTTCCAGGAGCCCAGTTTCCTTCTGTTGTTAAGCTGTAAAGTCATGTCCAACTCTTTGCGACCCCATGGACTGCATCATGCCAGGCTTCCCTGTCCTTCACCATCTCCCAGAGTTTATTCAAACTCATGTCCATTGATTCGGTGATGACATCCAACCATCCAACCATCTCATCCTGCACTCCATCTTTCCTCCCCCTCTCCCCTTAAGCTACTGGACATTTAAATCAGTGTGTTCTCTCCCCCAACCCTTTTTCATAAGATTCCCAATCCAATAATACATGGACTGTGAAATTCCAGCTGTTCAAGCTGATTTTAGAAAAGGCAGAGGAACCAGAGATCAAATTGCCAACATTCGCTGGATCATGGAAAAAGCAAGAGAGTTCCAGAAAAACAACTATTTCTGCTTTATTGACTATGCCAAACCCTTTGACTGTGTGGATCACAACAAACTGTGGAAAATTCTTCAAGAGGTGGGAATACTAGACTACCTGACCTGCCTCTTGAGAAATCTGTATATAGGTCAGGAAGCAACAGTTAAAATTGGACATGAAACAACAGACTAGTTCCAAATAGAAAAAGGACTACATCAAGGCTGTTATTGTCACCCTGCTTATTTAACTTATATGCAGAGTACATCATGAGAAATGGTGGGCTGGAAGAAGTATAAGCTGGAATCATGATTGCTGGGAGAAAGATCAACAACCTCAGATATGCAGATGACACTACCCTTATGGCAGAAAGTGAAGAAGAACTATAAAGCCTCCTGATGAAAGTGAAAGAAGCGAGTGAAAATGCTGGCTTAAAACTCAACATTCAGAAAACTAAGATCATGTCATCTAGTTTCATCACTTCGTGACAAATAGATGGGGAAACAGTGGGCTCCAAAATCACTGCAGACTTTTGGGCTCCAAAATCACTGCAGATGTTTACTGCAGCCATGAAATTGAAAGACACATTCCTTGGAAGGAAAGATATGACCCACCTGCGCGGGGCGGGGCGGGGCGGGGGGGGGGAGACAGCATATTAAAAATCAGAGACATTACTTTGCCAAGAAAGGTCTGTCTAGTCAAGGCTGTGGTTTTTTTCAGTAGTCATGTATGGATGTGAGAGTTGGACTATAAAGGAAGTTGAGTGCCAAAGAATTGATGCTTTTGAAGTGTGGTGTTGGAGAAGACACTTGAGAGTCCCTTGAACTGCAAGGAGATCCAACCAGTCCATCCTAAAGGAGATCAGGCCTGGGTGTGCATTGGAAGGACTGATGTTGAAGCTGAAACTCTAATACTCTGGACACCTGATTCGAAGAGCTGACTCATTGGAGAAGATCCTGATGCTGGGAAAGACTGAAAGAAGGAGAAGGGAATGACAGAGGATGAGATGGTTGGATGGCATCACTGACTCAGTGGTCATGAGTTTGGGTAAACCCCGGGAGTTGGTGATGGACAGGGAGGCCTGGTATGCTGTAGTCCATGGGGTTGCAAAGAGTCAGACATGACTGAGCAACTGAAGTGAACTGAATTAGGGAAAGGTTGGGGAGTCTAAATTCTTTATCAAGCCCCAGCATTGCACCATCTCAGAGCAGCCTCTGTGTGTGACAGGAGCAGCAGAGCACAGTGACTAAAGCTCAAAGCTCTGAGTTCATCCTCAGGTGCCCCAACTTAGTAGCTATATGTTTCTGGGTGAGTCACCTCACTGAGCCATAGGTCCCTCAACTGTAAAATCAGCCTGAGATATAACCTATTTATAAGTATGTTTCTTTATTTAAATGGAGTGATCCTTATGAACTATTCTATTGTACATATTTTTAAATAATAATTGCCATGGTTTCAATTGTCCCACCAGTTCATATACTGAAATCTTAATCCCCAGTACTTCAGAATGTGACCTTATTTGGAGACATAAAGACTTTATTCGATCTTTACAAAGGTAAAAAAGTTAAAATAAGGTCACCAATATGACTGGTGACCATAAAATAAGGGTAAAAGTGGAGACAAGGAGAATGTATACAGGGAGTACACCATGTGCACACACAGGAAGTAGAGCATGTGAACACACCTGCAAGCCAAGGAGAGAGGCCTGGAGCAGATCCTTCACTCACGGCCCTCAGCAGGAACCAACCCTGCTAACACACCTTGATTTCACACTTCTGTCCTCCAGAAATGTGACACAATAAATTTTGGTTAAGCCATCCAGACTGTGGTCCTCTGTTAGAGAAGTCCAGCAAACTATTTCAATAATCATTTATAATAAAGCTGACTGCACAAATACATCTCTTTCTGGTCAGCACCTCTGCTTGAGATCTCAGAAAATAAAGTATATATAAATAATTATAGCCTACCTGGAAGGTCAGGGCACCCATGTCTCTTTCAAGTTATAGGCAGTAAAAGAAAAATAATAAATAGGATAACTATATAGTTTATCACCCATGCTGGGGTAATTTTGAGGATGAAAACACACATAAATAGACTCAATCATCAGTAAGCATGAAAACAGGACAAACCAGAACTTGTGGTGTATTTAAATATGAAAAACAAGGATGTTACCCACCCCTGAAATGCATCAACCAAGTCCACTATCAGAAGGTTCATTAGTTCCACTAGAGAAATCTAGTTAATTTAACTACAGCTATCAATTAGCTTGCAAAAATAATGAGTTAAGGTCAGAAGAAAATAAGCCCAAGTTAATTATCCCCATGTAATTGACTTTGACATCTGGTTCATTTCCAAAATATCCTGAGGCTGACAGACCTTAAGTTCAGAGTTTTGGGCAAGTTTCTATACAGATATTAGTGTATACCCAGTGAGGATCTTTTACTTTCTGATCCTCTAACTTACAATGGGAGAACAAGACAGGGAGGTACTCAGTATAATACATATTCCTTCACAGAATCTGATCATTGACAAACTGAGCCAACATTCAAGGGCGGTGATTCCTCAGTGGGCAAGGGAAGAGAAAGATGTTAGCTCTGAGAAAATCCCTTTCCAACTGCCCCCTGTCCTCACCCAGAAAAAGAACTGTTAGTGTGCCCTAGGGGTTGTTCCCTTGGCATGGGTTCCTCCCTGTTCACCTCAATTGCCACACAACCACCTCTGTACAAGGGAGGCTACTCTAAACTAGAGGTTGTTGTGAGTACAATATTCGCCATCCATACTAATTGATTTTTTAAATTAATCTCTTCATTTAGAATCCATTCAACCTAGTAGAGATGAGCATTCATCATGCTAGAAAGACCATAGCTCAGAGAGAACATCCATGACTGGTAATTAGTCTATGAATGGCTTCAGATGAGATCAGATCAGTCCCTCACTCGTGTCCGACTCTTTGCGACCCCATGAACTGCAGCACGCCAGGCCTCCCTATCCATCACCAGCTCTCGGAGGTAACTCAGACTCACATTCCTCGAGTCAGTGATGCCATCCAGCCATCTCATCCTCTGTCGTCCCCTTCTCCTCCTGCCTTCAATCCCTCCCAGCATCAGAGTCTTCTCCAATGAGTCAACTCTTCCTATGAGGTGGCCAAAATACTGGAGTTTCAGCTTTAGAATCATTCCTTCCAAAGAAATCCCAGGGCTGATCTCCTTCAGAATGGACCGGTTGGATCTCCTTGCAGTTCAAGGGACTCTCAAGAGTCTTCTCCAACACCACAGTTCAAAAGCATCAATTCTTCAGCGCTCAGCCTTCTTCACAGTCCAGCTCTCACATCCATACATGACCACAGGAAAGACCATAGCCTTGACTAGGCGAACCTTTGTTGACAAAGTGATGTCTCTGCTTTTGAATATGTGATCTAGGTTGGTCATAACTTTCCTTCCAAGGAGTAAGCGTCTTTTAATTTCATGGCTGCAGTCACCATCTGCAGTGATTTTGGAGCCCAGAAAAATAAAATCTGACACTGTTTCCACTGTTTCTCCATCTATTTCCCATGTAGTGATGGGACCAGATGCCATGATCTTCGTTTTCTGAATGTTGAGCTTTAAGCCAACCTTTTCACTCTCCACTTTCACTTTTATCAAGAGGCTCTTTAGTTCTTTGCTTTCTGCCATAAGGGTGGTGTCATCTGCATATC
Organism: Tragelaphus eurycerus; assembly: GCA_935064755.1. Lineage (NCBI taxonomy): Eukaryota > Metazoa > Chordata > Mammalia > Artiodactyla > Bovidae > Tragelaphus > Tragelaphus eurycerus. The sequence goes on from CAKXYN010000251.1 coordinate 559,957, forward strand.
TGAGGTTATTGATATTTCTCCCAGCAATCTTGATTCCAGCTTGTGTTTCTTCCAGTCCAGCATTTCTCATGATGTACTCTGCATACAAGTTAAATAAGCAGGGTGACAATATACAGCCTTGACGTACTCCTTTTCCTATTTGGAACCAGTCTGTTGTTCCATGACCAGTTCTAACTGTTGCTTCCTGACCTGCATACAGATTTCTCAAGAGGCAGATCAGGTGGTCTGGTATTCCCATCTCTCTCAGAATTTTCCACAGTTTATTGTGATCTACACAGTCAAAGCCTTTGGCATAGTCAATAAAGCAGAAATAGATGTTTTGCTGGAACTCTCTTGCTTTTTCCATGATCCAGCAGATGTTGGCAATTTGATCTCTGGTTCCTCTGCCTTTTCTAAATCCAGCTTGAACATCAGGAAGTTGACGGTTCACATATTGCTGAAGCCTGGCTTGGAGAATTTTGAGCATTACTTTACTAGCATGTGAGATGAGTATCAGACTTAATTTGAAGAAAGTAGGGAAAACCACTAGACCATTCAGGTATGACCTAAATCAAATCCCTTATGATTATACAGTGGAAGTGAGAAATAGATTTAAGGGCCTAGATCTGATAGATAGAGTGCCTGATGAACTATGGAATGAGGTTCGTGACACTGTACAGGAGACAGGGATCAAGACCATCCCCATGTAAAAGAAATGCAAAAAAGCAAAATGGCTGTCTGGGGAGGCCTTGCAATTAGCTGCGAAAAGAAGAGAAGTGAAAAGCAAAGGAGAAAAGGAAAGATATAAACATCTGAATGCAGAGTTCCAAAGAATAGCAAGAAGAGATAAGAAAGCCTTCTTCAGCGATCAATGCAAAGAAATAGAGGAAAACAACAGAATGGGAAAGACTAAGGATCTATTCAAGAAAATCAGAGATGCCAAAGGAACATTTCATGCAAAGATGGGCTCAATAAAGGACAGAAATGGTATGGACCTAACAGAAGCAGAAGGTATTAAGAAGAGGTGGCAAGAATACACAGAAGAACTGTACAAAAAAGAGCTTCACGACCCAGATAATCATGATGGTGTGATCACTGACCTAGAGTCAGACATCCTGGAATGTGAAGTCAAGTGGGCCTTAGGAAGCATCACTACGAACAAAGCTAGTGGAGGTGATGGAATTCCAGTGGAGCTATTCCAAATCCTGAAAGATGATGCTGTGAAAGTGCTGCACTCAATATGCCAGCAAATTTGGAAAACTCAGCAGTGGCCACAAGATTGGAAAAGGTCAGTTTTCATCCCAATCCCAAAGAAAGGCAATGAATGGCTTAGGCATCGTTAAATGAGATTGAAGCCATTTTTATGAAGCTAAAATGCCATGCAACATAAAAAAGTTAAATAACCTTGTGAACATTTTTAAAGAGAAAGCTAAATGAAAAGTTAACCTATTTAGAAAAGTCTTGAGTCAGTTGATTGTATTACCAAGAAGAAAGAGATTAATGAATGGAGAGTCCTAAATCTCACCACTGCCCTCTGCCCATGTGGGGTCAATGTGGTATGAAAGGTGTGTCTTGCATTAAGCAAGCTGAGACTGCCATTTTCTACCGGTGCTGTCTTGGTTCTGAGATTTATTGTCTATAGCTGTAATACAAAGCAAGCAATTTGTAGGGCTCTTATGAAGATTCAGGGAGCTAATGTATTTGTAATTCAATGAGATAACATATTTGAAATCTATTTTTATTAAAAATTATGAAATATAGTTAATTGGTATTATTAGTACAATTTTTTTGAAAGCACAATGGATCTTTATAAACCTTAGCATATAATTGTTGAGGTACCAAAATAAATGAAATGTTCACATCCTAATCAAACTGATAACGAAGCCATGGTACAGCCTGTAAAATACCATCAATTCTCTTTAACTCCCCCACCCTCACCAAACTTACCCTAATGATAATGGTATTAATTAATGATACATTCCATGAAAAGCACTTCAGTACAGGTCACATGTGGTTGAGCAGGCCTGCCAAGAGCTGCCAGAGCAGCCATGTTCAACAGTGAAGGGACAAATATGATGTGCCAGAAAACATTTGTCTTTAACAAAAGTATTTTAATAAAAGAACATCACACTTCAAACTCAGTACTTAGACTGCAAATGATAAATCAGTGATGAATAAAAACGACAACAAAATGTAAACAAATTATAAAAGTAATCAATTATAATTCAGCTGGTTTAACCAAGGAACTGATTACAAAGCTCAGATTCTAGTTCATTGAGCAAGTTAAGATTGCTTATTAAAAGTTCCTGATTACAGGACAAAGCAAAATTGTTTTTTCCTCAGTGTTGTGAAAAAACACACAAGCACACTTTCTTCCATTCTAAAAAGACATCTTTTCTTACAGTATTATTCTTAATCATTGCATTCTTATCACACTGAAAATGGCCCTTATATTCAAAGTAAGAGCTTAAAATTTAGCACTGGATTAATCTTGTGCTGCAATGAATATCATTAATACTGAGAACTAATAACAGCTTATTATCAGAATAATAATTCCATTAACAGCTTTTAATAGAATTGTATAAACTCTAAGTGCATTTCTAACATAAATTATTCCAAAACAAGTGCCACTTTCATATAATCACTCCCTTGGAATATAGCAAAGTAATAGCTCCCTTTTCTGACTTTCCTAGATATGACTAACCAAAGAGCATTAGAGTCAGAAAGTTCCTTAGGATGATTTAGTTCATCTTCCTCATTTCTGGTAAGGAAAAAGAAGCTCCAAAGAAGCCACACAAGTGGTCAGTTCCAACATATCCCCAACACCCTGCAAAAGTCATCTGTATTTCACAATCATGTATTTTCAATCATGAGCAAAATTCATAATACTAGTGTATCTTTCTAGAATAACCTTGAAACTGAGGAGGACACTTGGGGCCCGCCTGGGTACACATCCTATCTGTATTCCCAATTACTTTTTGTAGAAAATAGGCTTCCTTCAGCTTCCTAGACATGCCCTGGGTCCTGAGGGCAGATTCAAAGAGTTGCTAATCAGGGAGTATAGAATGAAGCTGTGCAAAGGCTAATAGAGTTTTGCCAATAGAACGCACTGGTCATAGCAAACACCCTCTTCCAACAACACAAGAGAAGACTCTACACATGGACATCATCAGATGGTCAATACCGAAATCAGATTGATCATATTCTCACAGCCAAAGATGGAGAAGCTCTATACAGTCAGCAAAAACAAGACTGGGAGCTGACTTTGGCTTGGTTCATGAACTCCTTATTTCCAAATTCAGACTTAAATTGAAGAAAGTAGGGAAAACCACTAGACCATTCAGGTATGACCTAAATCAAGTCCCTTATGATTATACAGTGGAAGTGAGAAATAGATTTAAGGGACTAGATCTGATAGACAGAGTGCCTGAAGATCTACGGACAGAGCTTCCTGACATTGTACAGGAGGCAGGGATAAAGACCATCTCCAAGAAAAAGAAATGCAAACAGGCAAAATGGTTTTCTGAGGAAGCCTTAAAAATCGAGGTGAAAAGAAGAGAAGCTAAAGGAAAAGGAGAAGAGGAAAGATATACCCATTTGAATGCAGAGTTCCAAAGAATAGCAAAGAGACATAATAAAGCCTTCCTCAGTGATCAGTGCAAAGAAATAGAGGAAAACAATAGAATGGGAAAGACTAGAGATCTCTTCAAGGAAATTAGAGATACCAAGGGAACATTTCATGCAAAGATGGGCACAGTAAAGGACAGAAATGGTATGGACCTAACAGAAGCAGAAAATATTAAGAACAGGTGTTAGGAATGCACAGAAGAACTATACAAAAAGCTCTTTATGACACAGAGAATCACGATGGTGTGATCACACACTGAGCTAGAGCCAGACATTCTGGAATGTGAAGTCAAATGGGCCTTAGAAAGGATAACTATGAACAAAGCTAGTGGAGATGATGGAATTCCAGTTGAGCTATTTCAAATCCTAAAAGATGATGCTGTGAAAGTGCTGCACTCAATATGCCAGCAAATTTGGAAAACACTGCAATGGCCACAGGACTGGAAAAGGTCAGTTTTCATTCCAATCCCAAATAAAGGCAATGCCAAACAATGTTCAAACTACCACACAATTACAAAAAAATCCTCATCTGACACACTAGCAAAGTAATGCTCAAACTTCTCCAAGCCAGGCTACAACAATATGTGAACCGTGAACTTCCAGACGTTCATGCTGGTTTTAGAAAAGGCAGAGAAACCAGAGATCAAGTTGACAATATCCGTTGAATCATTGAAAAAGGAAGAGAGTTCCAGAATAACATCTACTTCTGCTTTATTGACTACACCAAAGCCTTTGACTATGTGGATCATAACAAACTGTGGAAAATTCTGAAATAGATGGAAATACCAAACCACCTGACCTGCCTCCTGAGAAATCTGTATGCAGGTCAAGAAACAACATTTAGAACTGGACATGGAACAAGAGACTGGTTCCAAATAGGGAAAGGAGTATGTCAAGGCTGTATTTTGTCACCCTGCTTATTTAATTTATATGCCGAGTACATCATAAGAAATGCTGGACTGGATGAAGCACAAGCAGGAATCAAGACTGCTGAGAGAAATATCAATAATCTCAGATATGCAGATGCCATCACCCTTATGGCAGAAAGCAAAGAACTAAAGAGCCTCTTGATAAAAGTGAAAGAAGAGAGTGAAAAAGTTGGCTTAAAACTCAACATTCCAAAAACTAAAATCATGGCATCTGGTCCCATCACTTCATGGCAATTAGATGATAAAACAGTGGAAACAGTGGCAGACTTTATTTGGGGGGGCTCCAAAGTCACTGCAGATGGTGACTGCTACCATGAAATTAAAACACACTTGCTCCTTGGAAGGAAAGTAATGACCAACGTAGACAGCATGTTAAAAAGAAGAGACATTACTTTGCCAACAAAGGTCTGTCTAGTCAAAGCTATGGTTTTTCCAGTAGTCATGTATGGATGTGAGAGTTGGACTATAAAGACAACTGAGAACTGAATAATTGATGCTTTTGAACTGTGGTGTTGGAGAAGACTCTTGAGAGTCCCTTGGACTACAAGAAGATCCAACCAGTCAATCCTGAAGGAAATCAGTCCTAAATATTCATTGGAAGGACTGATGCTGAAGCTGAAACTCCAATACTTTGTCCGCCAGATGTGAAGAACTGACTCCTTGAAAAAGACCCTGATGCTGGGAGACTGAAGGCGGGAGGAGAAGGGAATGACAGAGGATTGGATGGCTGGATGGCATCACTGACTCAATGGACACTGAGTATGAGCAAGCTCCTCAAACTCCCAAACTCATCAGGGAGTTGCTGATGGACAGGGAAGCCTGGCATGCTACAGCTCATGGGTTCACAAAGAGTCAGACACGACTAAGCAACTGAACTGAATCAGGGAAGGGAAGGAATGCAGAAACAGAGGAGGAATCCACAAACATTAGTGATGCCTTGGGGCAGCATCTTGATTCCTTCCCAAGGAGTGTATGTAATAGTATCTCTGAGTTGATCTGCCTGGACTAAGGCTTCCAGCCAAGTGGAGGATGATAACTTCAGGCTGATCACAAGTTTCCTGGAGCATCCCCCTATTACCTCACCACCAACCAATCAGAAGCAATTCACACATCCTGAAGCTTTCACCACAAATCTGGCCTTTCAAAACTTTTCCCCAAAAAACATGGGAGAATTCAGGGTTTTTGAACACAAGCCTCCATTCTCTTTGCATGGCCCTGCAATAAAACTTTCCCTGCTCCAAACTCCAGTGTTTTGGTTTGTTTGGACTCACTGTGAGTCAGGCACATGAACTTGCATTAGATAACACATCCACTTCAGTATATTTATATATATATATATGTCCTTAGATATGTATTTGTAAATATATGATCTGATATTTTGTATTTGCGTGTTTTATCTACACAAATGATATTGCTATTATAATCAGACACTATTGCTATTTTCAGAGAAGGCAATGGCACCCCACTTCAGTACTCTTGCCTGGAAAATCCCATGGACGGAGGAACCTGGTGGGCTGCAGTCCATGGGGGTCGCTAAGAGTCGGCCACGGCTGACTGACTTCACTTTCACTTTTCACTTTCATGCATTGGAGAAGGAAATGGCAACCCACTCCAGTGTTTTTGCCTGGAGAATCCCAGGGACGGGGGAGCCTGGTGGGCTTCCATCTATGGGGTTGCAGAGTTGGACACAACTGAAGCAACTTAGCAGCAGCAGTACATTGCTATTTTCATTTTAATACTGTGTAATATCCACCCATTTTTACATATGTATAATACATTTAGTTCATTTCTTGTGATGATAGTATAGTATTTCATGGTATACATCTGCCATCAATTTCCCCAATGGTGGATACCTATTTACCTACAAAGAAGTATTATTTAGAAACTCAAAGTGTTCCTAAAGATGCTCACAGATTATTACATGCTCAGTCCCTCAGTCGTGTCTGACTCCTTGCAACCCTATGGACTGTAGCCCACCAGGTTTCTCTATCCATGGGATTTTTCAGACAAGAATACTGAAGTGGGTTGCCGTTTCCTCCTCCAGGGGATCTCCCTGACACAGGGATCAAACCCACATCTGTTACATCTCCTTCATTGGCAGGCAGATTCTTTACCTCTGAGTCACCAGGGAAGCCCCCAGTTTACCAATGGATTTTGTTCCACCTCATCATTTTATAGATGAGAAAACTAAGGTAAACTAAAAGTCCTTCAGAACTAGCAGAGTTCTTACAAAACATTAACCAACACAATATCAACTCAGAAGGCTATCATTAAGAAACAGAATTGATTTGCATTTCACTAATAGTCATCATGTTTATTTAACTTATATGCAGAATATATCATGAGAAATGCTGGACTGGAAGAAACACAAGTTGGAATCAAGATTTCTGGGAGAAATATCAATAACCTCAGATAAGCAGATGACACCACCCTTATGGCAGAAAGTGAAGAGGGGCTAAAAAGCCTCTTGATGAAAGTGAAAGTGGAGAGTGAAAAGGTTGGCTTAAAGCTCAATATTCAGAAAACGAAGATCATGGCATCTGGTCCTATCACTACATGGGAAATAGATGAAGAAACAGTGGAAACAGTGTCAGAATTTGTTTTTCTGGGCTCCAAAATCACTGCAGATGGTGACTGCAGCCATGAAATTAAAAGACGCTTACTCCTTGGAAGGAAAGTTATGACCAACCTAGATAGCATATTCAAAAGCAGAGACATTACTTTGCCAACAAAGGTTCGCCTAGTCAGGGCTGTGGTCTTTCCTGTGGTCATGTATGGATGTCAGAGCTGGACTGTGAAGAAGGCTGAGCACCGAAGAATTGATGCTTTTGAACTGTGGTGTTGGAGAAGACTCTTGAGAGTCCCTTGGAGTGCAAGGAGATCCAACCATTCCATTCTGAAGGAGATCAATCCTGGAATTTCTTTGGAAGGAATGATGCTGAAGCTGAAACGCCAGTATTTTGGCCACCTCATGTGAAGAGTTGACTCATTGGAGAAGACTCTGATGCTGGGAGGGATTGAGGGCAGGAGGAGAAGGGGATGACAGAGGATGAGATGGCTGGATGGCATCACTGACTTGATGGGTGTGAGTCTGAGTGACCTCCGGGAGCTGGTGAAGGACAGGGAGGCCTGGCGTGCTGCGATTCATGGGGTCGCAAAGAGTCGGACACGACTGAGCGACTGATCTGATCTGAACAGTAATATTAAACATCTTTTCATGTGCTGGTTGGCCATTTGTATGTCTTATTTGCAAAAAAAAAAAATCTATTATTTTTCTAAATAAGACATGTAATACGTTACCCATTTTTCAATCGAGTTGTTTTTTATTTTGTTGTGTTGTATGTGTTCTTTGTATTTTTTGGATATTAACCCCTTATCAGATATATCATTTGCAAATATAATGTCCTGTTTGGTAGGCTGTCTTTTCATTTTGTTCCTTTGCTGTGCACAAGCTTCTTAATTTGATGTAGTCTCATTTGTATATTTTGCTTTTGTTTTCCTTCCTAAGAAGACATAGCAGGAAATTCTTGCTAAGACCAATGTCAAAGAGTGTATTTCCTATGTTTTCTTCTAGGAGTTTTATGGTTTCAGGTCTTACATTCAACCCTTTAACCCATTTAGATTTTTGTAAATGGTGTAAGATAACAGTCTAGCTTCATTCTTTTGCGTGTGGTTGTCCACTTTTCCCAACACCATTTATTGAAGATACTATCGTTTCTCCCGAAGAAGGCAATGGCAGCCCACTCCAGTACTCTTGCTTGGAAAATCCCATGGACGGAGGAGCCTGGTAGGATGCAGTCCATGAGGTCGCTAAGAGTCAGACACGACTCAGTGACTTCACTTTCACTTTTCACTTTCAGGCATTGGAGAAGGAAATGGCAACCCACTCCAGTGTTCTTGCCTGGAGAATCCCAGAGATGGGGGAGCCTGGTGAGCTGCCGTCTCTGGGGTCACACAGAGTTGGACACGACTGAAGTGACTTAGCAGCATCCTTTCTCCATTGTATGTTCTTTGCTCCTTTGTTTTTATATTAATTGTCACTGTGTGTGGGGCGGTTTATTTCTGGGTGTTTAACTCTATTCCATTGATCTGTATGTCTGTTTTTCTGCCCATACCATGCTGTTTTGAGTACTATAGCTTGCATAATATTATAAACTGATGTTACTTCACATAAATCGATAAGAAATAGAATTTAACTTCCTATTATGAACTGCAAAATGCAGAAAGATCATAGCATTTGATAACACAGAAGAACAAACGTATAGTGTCTTTGGAGTCTGGCAACATGTAGGCGTGAACACACTCAGTTATGTAGATGGGTAGATACTTAGGTAAGGGAAAGATAGAAATTCAGGTTCCCCAATGGAGTGTCTGTGTGAACTTAGGCACACTCCTTGGTTGACTGTATGGGGTAAAAGCAATCCTGACTAGACTACCTAAGTGAAAGTGTTAGCTTTACCCATTAAAAGTTCCATGACTTTGGACAAACTGCTTAAATCCTTGGTGCTATGGTTTCCTCATGGGGATAAATGAGGATTAAAAGTGGATTAATATTTGTAAATACTGTGTTTAGAGCATAAGTAAGTGCCTATAAAAAAATCCTCTCTAAAAAAAATTAAAACTTGATTTAAAAACATCCTCTCTAAACTATAGTACTCAAAACCGCATGGTATGAGCAGATAAACAGATATACAGATCAATGGAATAGAATTAAACACCCAGAAAAGTGATTTCGTAAATCACTTTTACCAAAAGCTACGTACTTCCCATGGGTTTTATGTGGGAAGAAACAAATACATTAAATATATGAAATTTTATATTATCATTCCTTTATATTCCTGATGAATACATTAAAAAATAATAGCAAGGGAAACAAAGTCCCGTTCATAAGGAGAAATTCTAAAATTTCATGCAATCAGTAACAAATAAGAGAAATAGAAGTAAAATTTGGCTGTACTTCGATATAATGTATGTAGCTTCCACAGGGAAGAAATTAGGTTCTATATTCACAAGATGCAGTGAGAACGTACTGTTAACCAAGGATGTAGGCAGAGGTCGATCAAGTATTTGGAAAAAGCAAGGATACCAAAGACTAATAGAATCACAGTTTCGATGAATGGCAAATATCCTTTGGAAACAAGAAGTGCAGTTCTTTGCTTAGTAAAGTGGGAGACTGAGATACAAGTGGAAAAAAAATAACAACAATAAAAAACTGTTCAACATCACAAAATCAATAAGTTGTAATACTCAGGCAAAGGCTCAGTCCAGGGATTCTTCAACTATGCCATGTACAGATTCAAAATCCCATGTATTAAAAGTTCATGCACTGACTTTTTTTCCCCAAACCACACAAAGAAGATACATTGGGAGAGATTATTCACTTTGAAATAAAAAGTCTTTGCTTAAAAAAAAATCTCACAGGATTCCTTCAGATAGCAGCTCTCTTCTTGCATTTGAAATTAGACGTGAATTCTACTGAAAATAAGAAGCCCCATAGTAGTTCAGAGGCCTAGTCTCCCAAACAATAAATAAAGACTCTGATGAAGTTTGCAATTAATTTCATTTGCATAAATAATAGTTATGACTTGACAAGCATATAAATCAGAGATGTTGTGAAGATGAACATGTGCTATTTTTATAGATACAGAAAAATCCCAAAATCAGAGGAGCCTTAGGGAAGGGGACATTTGGGTCTGACTTGGTGACTGATTATTTCCTGGTTTGTTATGGACAGCCTTTTCAGAGCAGTGGTATTTGCGACTTACATGACCATGTGTCACTCTCTCTGGGAAAACTAAGACTCCTTTCTCCCTGATTAGACTATGATTCCCTCAAGGACAAGGACAAAGCTCTTGATGTTCTCATCCTCATGTCCTTACTGTTCAGCACAAGGTCTGGCACAGAAAACAACACATGCAATGACTGTTGGTTGAAGAATAAGTGAGTCCAATTAGGTTTCTTTAAATCAAGCAAATTTGTGCCTATAAATCTCTAGATAAAGGGACTTAGTGATGTTTTTGTAGATAGAAACTGACAATAAAAATAAATTGTATTGTTCATCAGATGATGGTACATGTGGTGGGGAAAAAAAGCAGGGCAGGGATATAGAAAGTGCTAGGGATGTGGAAGAGGGTTTAAAATTGTAAACAGGGAGACCAGGAAAGGTCTTACTGTGAAAGTGTTATTTGAGCAAAGATTTGAGGGAGATATCAGACCAAACTATGCTGTTAAATGGGAGAAAAACATTCCAGGCAGAGGCAAGGACTAGTACAAAGGTCTTAATGTGAGAGCTTGCCTGTTTGAGGAAATTAAAATATCTGTGTAGCTGGAGGAGAGCAAGTAGAGGGACGTGTGGCAGCACATAAGGTCAGAAGGGCAGCTGGGGTCCAATATCATGGAGCATCTGGTCAGCCCTTGTAAGGGAAGGCAGCAGAGGGGTGAAAGCAGGAAACTGACATGATCCAACTTATGTCTAAAGAAATAACCTTGGCTACTTTGATTAGACTCCGCCATAGAGAGTGAGGGATGAAGTGGACAGACCTACGAAGAGGCTCTATTCATTCATTGAGATGGAAGCAGATGGTGACTTGGATAAGGTTGGGAGCAGGAGATATAGTGGGAAGGGATCAGACTCCAGATACATTCTGACTATGGGACAGACGGTGTTTGCTGTGGGATTTGATGTTGACTATCAAGAGAGAAAAGTGAACAAGTGGAGAAGGTTAGGGAGGAGGAGGCATTTTCATCAGAGAGTGGGATACAGAGAACAGTGATTGATATAGTCATATTAAACCTGAGATGTCTATTAAATATCCAAGAGGATAGAATAGGCAGATGGAATGGATGGCAGGGACACAGAGTGGAGACCTAATCTAGGATGGTACTAAAAGTCAAATTATTTAATGAAAGCAACAGGTGAATTCTGTCCCCTGCCCTCAAATTCTTATGTTAAAATCCTAACCTCCAGTACTTAAGAATGTAACCCTATTTGAAGATACGGCATTTACAGAGATAATTAATTTTAAATGAGTTCATTAGGGTGACTCTATTCCATTAGGACTGCTGTCCTTAGAAAAAGGAGAAATTTGAACACACACACACAGAACACACACACACACACACACACGGAGAACACCATGTAAACACTAAGCTACCATCTACAAGTCCAAGAGAGAGAACTGGAACAGATCTTGCCCTCAGGAAGAATCACCCCTGCTGACAGGGTGGATTTCTAACCTCCAGGATTGTGAGACAACAAATTTCTGTTGTTTAAATCACCTAGTCTGTGGCACTTTGTGACAGCAGCTCTAACAAACTAATACATCAACTTAATGAGTAAATGTGGAAAGAGAAAGATATCCAAGAACTGAACTGGACCCTTAGCTACTACCACCTTTAGAGTTCATGAAAAGGAAAAGTAGTCATCAAATGGGATTGAGGAGAAGCCAGTGAGATAATAAGCAAACAAGATAACTACTGAAAGTGAAGCCAAGGAAGTGTAGCAGCATGGAGGGAGGGATGAGCTTTGTATGTTTGCATGCTAAGTCACTTCAGCCATGTCTGACTCTTTGCGACCCCATGGACTGTATCCGGCCAGGCTCCTCTGTTCATGGGATTCTCTAGACAAGAATGCTGGAGTGGGCTGCCATGCCCTCTTCCAGGGGATCTTCCCCAGCCAGGGATTGAACACATGTCTCCTGTGGCTCCTGAATTACAGGGGGATTCTTTACTGCTGAGCCACCAGGGAAGCCCATGAGCTTCATACACTAGTACTTATAGTTCAAATAAGATGAGGGCTAATAACTGACCATTGGATTTAGCAGCTTTAATTTAAACTCTGATCTTGAAAATAGTAGTTTCAGCAAGTTAGTGGATGTAAAAACCTGACTGGTGTGGGGTCAAGTGAAAAAGGGAAATGAATTGGAAACAGCAAATGGAAATACTCTTTGGAAGAGCTTTGCTGAGAAAAGGCAGAGATATGAGGTGCCAGGAGGAAGGATGTGTGGAAAGAGGATTCTTCTCTCAAGATTAGAGAAACTGCAGCATGCTGGTATTATAAAGAATCCATGGGATTCAAATTGGTAATGTAATTGGTGGGGAGAATTGCTGAAACAATCTATTTGAGAAGGAATTGTGGTCTAGTATAAATGGAAGGACAATAGAGAAAAAGAGGAGTATAGTGTTGTTGTTCATTTACTAGTCATGTCCAACTCTTTGCAACCCCATGGACTACAGCACACCAGAGTTCCCTGTCCTTCACCATCTCCCAGAGCTTGCTCAGACTTATGTCCATTGAGTTGGTGATGCCATTGTGTAGTATAGCATAATATGTCATCCTATAGAATTTTATGAGAATTTAATTAGATGATGCCAGGAAGGCTTTTAGCCTTATGCCTGGCACAATGTGATTGTTTAATGAATGTCATTGTAAGATACTATAAAAATGTTGTTGAACTAATCTCCCCCTGCCTTTCTTTACTCTCATTTGTGAGTCATCGATGTATAAGTGTATGTGATGACATGGGTGTACCTGAGATCCTCTTAAGAGTGTAGATAGAGGAGAGTGCTGAGTATTTCAGAGTTGACAGATAAAAAAGAAGAGCCTGAAAGGGAACCTGAAGAATGAATGACCTGAATAGTAGAAGAGAAATGGTACAAGGAAACCCAAAGGGGAAGTATTCCTTAGCTTGGGTGGTAAGAAGAGATAACAGAACTCATGATGGTCAAAAGTCTGGACAATGTCAGTAAGCTGCTGACATTTTTCCTCAGGGAAACCTGAGGGCAGAAGAAAGTGGCAGCTCAATTGGAAAAAAAAAAAAAAAAAGATCAAAGGGGCCTAGTAGTCTGCTCTCATCCCACATGGATAGAGGGGAAATGAGGAGGGACTGGCTTTGGCTACTATAGAGTCACCAAACTTCACTGTAGTCCACTGAGTTCACATCAAAGGAGGGAAATCTCGGAACTCCATATAACATGACTTGGATTTTTAAGTTATCAACTATACTTGCCTCTCTACAGTACCATAAATATAGAGTTTGCCATTTCAATCAGATTAAGCTAATGCACTTGTTCATCAAATACATCTTACCTTTGAGGACAATCTGTCCTAAAATATTGGCTAGCAGTTTCAAAGTTCAATTCTATAAATGGAAATTATGTCACATGCTGAGAGAAGTTCCCAAATAGGCAAACACATCAATTCCAGAAACTCTGATAGACTTCTTGAATTGTTCTTCTCAGGACTGACATAGATCTGTGCATTTTTTATTGCATTTTATTTTGTTATTCACTATTATATTTTTCAATCAACATGTTCCAATAGCTACTATTTACATATGAAAACTAGAATAAATGCTCACATAAAAGAAAGGGCAAAGACTTGTCAGGTAAATGCAAGGAAATTTTAAGTAGGTTTGATAATATTAAATTCAGACAAAGAGAACATAGAACAAAAATTGAGAAAAGAAAGGTCATAGTTCACTAGTGAAAAGAACAGTCACAGATACTAAGATGAAGAAACTGTTAGAAATAAAAAGAAAATATATAATCATAATATTATTCTTAAAACTGGTAAACTGGAAATAACCAAGGATACATAAATATATATTACCAAATAAAAGACTAAAAAATGATAAGAAAATATATCAGAATGTTTTCAATGATAATGCAGGGGATAATATGATCATATTTGCATTTGATAAAAATATAAAGATTCCACTCATAGTAGCTTAAATTTAAACATGGGATCCATATAAAGATAATATTAAATTTTGCTGACAGTATAACACATTTGAATAAATGGGAAGACATTATATTTCTGGATGTGAAGAATTAATACAGAAAAACTATCAATTCCCCCCTTAATTATTCATAGGTTTAACACAATGATGTGGAGATAGGGGCTTTCCTTGTAGCTCAGTTGGAAAAGAATTTGCTGGCAGTATAGGAGACCTGGGTTTGATCCCTGGGTTTGGAAGAACCCCTGAAGAAGGAAATGGCAATGCACTCCAGTATCCTTGCCTGGAAAATCTCATGGACACAGGAGCCTGGTGGGCTACAATCCATGGGGTCAAAAAGAGTCGGGCATGACTGAGTGACTAACACACTTAACACATTCATACCTTAAGCCCTTAATAAAGCACAGCCTTGTCCAATTCAATGAAACTAAGTCATGCCGTGTGGGGCCACCCAAGACAGGATGGTCATGGTGGAGAGGTCTGACAGAAGGTGATCCACTGGACAAGGGAATGGCAAACCACTTCAGTATTCTTGCCTTGAGAATGCCATGAACAGTATGAAAAGGCAAAATGATAGGATACTGAAAGGGGAACTCCCCAGGTCGGTAGGTGCCCAATATGCTACTGGAGATCAGTGGAGAAATGACTCCAGAAAGAATGAAGGGATGGAGCCAAAGCAAAACAACACCCAGGTGTGGATGTGACTGGTGATTGAAGCAAGGTCCAAAGTTATAAAGAGCAATATTGCATAGGAACCTAGAATGTCAGGTCCATGAATCAAGGCAAATTGGAAGTGGTAAAACAGGAGATGGCAAGAGTGAATGTCAACATTCTAGGAATCAGTGAACTAAAATGGACTGGAATGGGTGAATTAAACTCAGATGACCATTGTATCTACTATTGCAGGCAAGAATCCCTCAGGAGAAATTGAGTAGCCATCATGGTCAACAAAAGAGTCTGAAATGCAGTACTTGGATGCAATCTCAAAAATGACAAAATGAACTCTGTTTGTTTCCAAGGCAAACCATTCAATATCAAGGTAATCCAAGCCTATGCCCCAACCAGTAATGCTGAAGAACCTGAAGTTGAACAGTTCTATGAGGATCTACAAGACCTTTTAGAACTAACACCCCAAAAAAGGTGTCCTTTTCATTATAGGGGTCTGGAATGCAAAAGTAGGGAGTCAAGAAACACCGGGAGTAACAGGCAAATTTGGCCTTGGAGTACAGAATGAAGCACGGCAAAGGCTAACAGAGTTTTGCGAAGAAAATGCACTGGTTATAGAAAACACCCTCTTTCAACAACACAAGAGAAGACTCTACACATGGACATCACCAGATGGTCAACACCGAAATCAGATTGATTATATTCTTTGCAGCCAGAGATGGAGAAGCTCTATACAGTCAGCAAAAACAAGACCAGGAGCTGACTGTGGCTCAGACCATGAACACCTTATTGTCAAATTCAGACTTAAATTGAAGAAAGTGGGGAAAACCACTAGACCATTCAGTTATGACCTAAATCAAATCCCTTATGATTATACAGTGGAAGTGAGAAATAGATTTAAGGGACTAGATCTGATAGACAGAGTGCCTGATGAACTATGGACAGAGGTTTGTGACATTGTACAGGAGACAGGGATCAAGACCATACCTATGGAAAAGAAATGCAAATAAACAAAATGGCTGTCTGAGGAGGCCTTACAAATGGCTGTGAAAAGAAGAGAAGCGAAAAGCAAAGGAGAAAAGGAAAGATATAAGCATCTGAATGCAGAGTTCCAAAGAATAGCAAGGAGAGTTAAGAAAGCCTTCCTCAGCGATCAATGCGAAGAAATAGAGGAAAACAACAGAATGGGAAAGACTAGAGATCTCTTCAAGGAAATTAGAGACACCAAGGCAACATTTCATGCAAAGATTGGCACAGTAAAGGACATAAATGGTATAGACCTAAAAGAAGCAGAAGATATTAAGAAGAGGTGGCAAGAATACACAGAAGAACTGTACAAAAAAGATCTTCATGACCCAGATAATCATGATGGTGTGATCACTCACCTAGAGCCAGACATCCTGGAATGTGAAGTCAAGTGGGCCTTAGAAAGCATCACGATGAACAAAGCTAGTGGAGGTGATGGAATTCAAGTTGAGCTATTTCAAATCCTGAAATATGATGCTGTGAAAGGGCTGCACGGAATAGGCCAGCAAATTTGGAAAACGCAGCAATGGCTGAGGACTGGAAAAGATCAGTTTTCATTCCAATCCCAAAGAAAGGCACTGCCAAAGAATGCTCAAACTACCACACAATTGCACTCATCTCACACGCTAGTAAAGTCATACTCAAAATTCTGGCAGCCAGGATTCAGCAGTATGTGAACCGTGAACTTACAGATGTTCAAGCTGGTTTTAGAAAAAGCAGATGAACCAGAGATCAAATTGCCAACATCTGCTGGATCATGGAAAAAGCAAGAGAGTTCCAGAAAAACATCTATTTCTGCTTTATTGACTATGCCAAAGCCTTTGACTGTGTGGTTCACAATAGACTTGGAAAATTCTGAAAGAGATGAGAATACCAGACCACCTGACCTGCCTCTTGTGAAACCTATATGCAGGTCAGAAAGCAACAGTTAGAATTGGACATGCGACAACAGACTGGTTCCAAATAGGAAAAAGAGTAAATCAAGGCTGTATATTGTCACCCTGCTTATTTAACTTATATGCAGAGTATATCATGAGAAACACTGGGCTGGAAGAAGCACAAGCTGGAATCAAGATTGCCAGGAGAAATATCAATAACCTCAGATATGCAGATGACACCACCCTTATGGCAGAAAGTGAAGAGGAACTAAAAAGCCTCTTGATGAAAATAAAAGAGGAGAGTGAAAATGTTGGTCTTAATGCTCAACACTCAGAAAACAAAGATCATGGCTTCTGGTCCCATCACTTTATGGCAGATAGATGGGGAAACAGTGTCAGACTTTATTTTGAGGGGCTCCAATATCACTGCAGATGGTGACTGCAGCCATGAAATTAAAAGACACTTACTCCTTGGAAGGAAAATTATGATCAACCTAGATAACACATTGAAAATCAGAGATATTACTTTGCCAACAAAGGTCCATCTAGTCAAGGCTATTGTTTTTCCAGTGGTCATGTATGGGTGTGAGAGTTGGACTGTGAAGAAAGCTGAGCACCAAAGAATTGATGCTTTTGAACTGTGGTGTTGGAGAAGACTCTTGAGAATCCCTTGGACTGCAAGGAAATCCAACCAGTCCATCCTAAAGGAAATCAGTGTTGGGTATTCATTGGAAGGACTGATGCTGAAGCTGAAACTTCAGTACTTTGGCCACCTCATGTGAAGAGTTGACTCATTGGAAAAGACCCGATGCTTTGAGGTTTTGGGGGAAGGAGGAGAAGGGGATGACAGAGGATGAGATGGCTGGATGGCATCACTGACTCGATGGACATGGGTTTGTGTGTACTCCAGGAGTTGGTGATGGACAGGGAGGCCTGGCATGCTGCAATTCATGGGGTTGCAAACAGTCGGACACAACTGAGTAACTGAACTAACTAACTAAAGTTCTCATAAAAGGTTGAAATTCATGTGAAGAATACTAGAGAATAAAAGAATTTTGAAGCAAAGAATGAGGAGTCCATGCTGCTGCTACTGCTGCTGCTGCTAAGTCGCTTCAGTCATGTCCAACTCTGTGCGACCCCATAGATGGAAGCTCACCAGGCTCCCCTGTCCCTGGGATTCTCCAGGCAGGAACACTGGAGTGGGTTGCCATTTCCTTCTCCAATGTATGAAAGTGAAAAGTGAAAGTGAAGTCTCTCAGTCGTGTCCAACTCTCAGAGACCCCATGGACTGAGATTCTCCGTCCATGGGATTCTCCAGGCAAAAGTACTGGGGTGGGGTGCCATTGCCTTCCCGGGAGGAGTCCATAGTTGACTTTAATTAATTAATTTTAATTGGAGACTAATTACTTTACTGTAGTGGTTTTTGCCATACATCTACATGAATCAGCCATGTTTGCACAAAGTTGACTTTTCAAAGGTAAGTATACTTTCATAGATATCTGTTCTTAGACTGACTAACTGATGAACAAGACAGAATACAGAACCCTAAAATGGACCCTATACACTTAGGGTTGCCAGATTTATCAACCGAACTTAATCAAACATGTTGGAGACAAAAGTAGAAGCAAAGAAAGAAATCAACTTGCACAAATCACAACAAATATGGCAGATAAGAGAAAACAATTGTTAATGTCCTTACTGTTGTTTAACAAGCCAATAAGAAAAGAGTGACTACTACTCAAAGAAAAGTGGTAAAAGATACAAACCAAAATTGCACCAAAAAAAAAATGAAAATGGCCAACAAGTACATAACACTATTTTCTACCTTGTAAGTAATAAAAACAAACAAAATAACTTTTTATCTTTTCTGGATTTATCTTTCCTTTGTTCTTTACCTGACTGATCCCTTCTTATTTTTTAACTCCCTGCTTAAATAGAGAAGCAGGTGGCAGAGCATGAGATGTTTAGATAGCAATATCCACTCAAAAGACATGAACTTGAGCAATCTTTGGGAGAGAGTGGAGGACCGAAGAGCCTGGTGTTCTACAGTCTGTGGGGTCACAAAGAGCTGTACACAACTTTGCAACTGAATGACAAATAAATGCCACCTCCTCAGAGAGAACTTCCCTAACTCCCTTATTTAAATAAACACACACACCTTCAATCAGAGAAGGCAATGGCACGCCACTCCAGTTCTCTTGCCTGGAAAATTCCATGGATGGAGGAGCCTGGTAGGCTGCACACCATGGGGTCGCTAGGAGTCGGACACGAGTAAGCAACTTCACTTTCACGCATTGGAGAAGAAAATGGCAACCCACTCCAGTGTTCTTGCCTGGAGAATCCCGGGGACGGGGAAACCTGGTGGGCTGCCATCTCTGGGATCGCACAGAGTCAGACACGACTGAAGCGATTTAGCAGCAGCAACACACCTTCAATAGGGCACACATATTTTTCACAATTGCAGCCCACTGTACTGCATAGCACATACCTTAATATATGCGTTTGTTTATTTTATGTCTACCCCACTGAACCAAAAATTCCACAAGATTAAAAGCATATATTTACCAGTATCTACTTTGGCCAACTCATGGAAAGAGTTGACTCATTGGAAAAAACTCTGATGCTGGGAGGGATTGGGGGCAGGAGGAAAAGGGGACGACAGAGGATGAGATGGCTGGATGGCATCACTGACTTGATGGACGTGAGTCTGAGTGAATTCCGGGAGTTGGTGATAGACAGGGAGGCCTGGTGTGCTGCAATTCATGGGGTCGCAAAGAGTCAGACACGACTGAGTGACTGAACTGACTGAACTGATGCAGTACTTATCATGGTGTCTGGCACATGACAGGTACTCAAATAATTTTTTTCAAATAAATAATTAAGTTTTTGGTTACTTTTTTTTTTTTTAATGACCATATCTATTGTCAGGAAAGACGTCTGACATGCTACCATTGAGGGGTAAAAATCAATACATTCATTTTGGAGGGCAATTTGTTTATATTTTATAACCTAAGTCAGATATTATCTCTTCTCTGCTCAGAATCTTCCAATGACTTCCTATCTCCTGTGAGTCAGAGCCAAAGGCAAAAAAGACCTGTGAGATACTACATAAAAAAGAGACTCTACATGATCTTGTCTCCCTACACTCTACAATCCTGGCCATGTGGGCTGTGGCTCTCTCCCCACTCACTCTTCTCCAGCCACACTCAGGTCAGATCAGATCAGATCAGTCGCTCAGTCGTGTCCGACTCTTTGCGACCCCATGAATCGCAGCACGCCAGGCCTCCCTGTCCATCACCAACTCCCGGAGGTCACTCAGACTCACCTCCATCGAGTCAGTGATGCCATCCAGCCATTTCATCCTCTGTCATCCCCTTCTCCTCCTGCCCCCAATCCCTCCCAGCATCAGAGTCTTCTCCAATGAGTTAACACTTCGCATGAGGTGGCCAAAGTACTGGAGTTTCAGCTTTAGCATCATTCCTTCCAAAGAAATCCCAGGGCTGATCTCCTTCAGAATGGACTGGTTGGATCTCCTTGCAGTCCAAGGGACTCTCAAGAGTCTTATTCAACACCACAGTTCAAAAGCATCAATGCTTCGGCGCTCAGCCTTCTTCACAGTCCAGCTCTCACATGACCAAAGGAAAGACCATAGACTTGACTAGGCGAACCTTTGTTGGCAAAGTAATGTCTCTGCTTTTAAATATGCTATCTAGGTTGGTCATAACTTTCCTTCCAAGGAGTAAGCGTCTTTTAATTTCATGGCTGCAGTCACTATCTGCAGTGATTTTGGAGCCCAGAAAAATAAAGTCTGACACTGTTTCCACTCTTTTCCCATCTATTTCCCATGTAGTGATGGGACCAGATGCCATGATCTTCATTTTCTGAATGTTGAGCTTTAAGCCAACCTTTTCACTCTCCACTTTCACTTTCATCAAGAGGCTTTTGAGTTCCTCTTCACTTTCTGCCATAAGGGTGGTGTCATCTACATATCTGAGGTTATTGATATTTCTCCCAGCAATCTTGATTCCCACTTGTGTTTCTTCCAGTCCAGCATTTCTCATGATGTACTCTGCATATAAGTTAAATAAACATGGTGACAATATACAGCCTTGACGTACTCCTTTTCTTATTGTAATTCCTCAAGACCTTAGATAGCCCCTGGCTTACATGCTGGCCATTCTCACAGATGGGAATAGGAATGCCCTTCTCTGGATATGTAAGTGCCTCCTTCCCTTCCTCTCCTTCAGCTCTGTCTTCAACTGTCACCTCAGTAGGAAGATCTTCCCTGACTATTTTATAAAAATAGTCATTCTACCCATGTCCAACCCCAGAGCTCCTCATTCTATCACCCTGTATTACTTTTCTCCATATCACACATTACCACCTGACATCTTATGTACATATATGTGTGTGTGTATATATATATATATATATATTTTTTAATTGTATGACTTCCCTCACTAGAATGTCAGCTCCATGAGGATAGAACTTTTTTTTTTTTAATCCACTGCTATATACTCAACCCCTTCAAGAGAGCCAGGCATATAAGAGATTCTCAATATGTGGTAAATTAATAAGTGAATGACTAAAAGAATGAATGAATATCAAGAGCCGGAAAAATGTTCATGGCATTTCACCTAATCTATTTCTAAGAACCCATGCTAGGTAAATAGAGATCTAGTTGAACAAAGGTATATTTACCAGGTTTTCCTTTACATTACTTATAAGAGTAACAAATTAGAAATAATCTCATGTCTTATAGTTATAAAGAAGTTAAATAAAATGTCATAAAATTTTTAATGGAATATTATGAAATCATTTAAAATTATGTCATAAAATTATATTAATGACATGGGGAAACATTCACAATGAAATACTAAATGAGCAATTCATGGTATCACAAAGTGTTCATAGCATAGTCCCAAATATGGAAAACTAACATATATAGTATATGACAATCTTAATGAATATGACAAAATATACTCAATATACACATGCATATATAATAATAATAGAGAGAGAGACGGGGAAGGCAATGGCACCCCACCCCAGTACTATTGCCTGGAAAATCCCATGGACGGAGGATCCTGGTAGGCTCCAGTCCATGGGGTCGCTAAGAGTCGGACACGACTGAGTGACTTCACTTTCACTTTTCACTTTCATGCATTGGGGAAGGAAATGGCAACCCACTCAAGTATTCTTGCCTGGAGAATCCCAGGGACGTGGGAGCCTGGTGAGCTTCCGTCTATGGGGTCGCACAGAGTCAGACACGACTGAAGCGACTTAGCAACAGCAGCAGCAGCAGAGAGAGAGAAAGAGCCAGAGAGAGAGTGATAACTAGAAAAACTTAAAATTTCCATAATGGTTACTGTTGAGTAAGGGCATTATGGGATTTGGGGGCAATTTTCCCCCCTTTTTTGGATTTTTTTTGTACTGTTAATTTTTTTATAAAGAAAAGAGCTACAAAGACAATGGTATAAGAAAGAAAAAAATCCATAATATTCTTGTACATAATCTATCTCTAAACAAAACCACTTTGGGCTGTTTTTTTGCAGGATAAAATAGCAACAAAAAACAGTCAATGGAACTGAAAAAATGGACATGCAACTTTTTAAAATAAAGGGCTTAAATGATTTATTTTGTCCAAGTTAATGTTAAGTAGCTCCTACTCATACACAGATAACAGGGTCATTTGTCTCTTATGGTCTGGCTCATTATAATCTGATTTTGGCTTATAGATAGATATTTGTCCTTCCATTTCTAGGTCAGGGGAAAAAGCATTCAATTTATCTAAAAATGAAACCAAGCCACAGAATTTAGCTCCTTAGGAATAACTGTTGCAACGTATACACAGTAGATATGAAACAGTTAAATACTGGGCCAGACAGTTCCTTTGATGTTATGTTTGCTGTGGGGATATTTGTCCTAATAGCCAGAAAGTATCCTGAGAAAAGAATGAGTAATAAGTGACTGTGTTCCCAGAAGTCTTGAGCACAGGGGAAATTCTTTTCTTGCCTAAAACCATGACGTTTTGACTACAAAAATCTCCCTCTGCACAAAAGCAGGACACATTCCAGTACATTCATGGAAGGCATTCTTGAGCTTTAAAAGGGAATTAGCACAGCAGAGAAGCATCATATGGATGTATGCACTTGCAATTTAAGAATAAAAATAAGCAAGGGGAGAGCATTAGAAATGCAATCAGCAAATTCCATGAAATAGAGTCAGGAGATCTGTGTACTTTAAGTATAGAACTTTGTGCAAATACAAGTAGACTGAGAATGTTCCCACAGTGAAACCATTCTGTCTGTCTGGACCATGGTCAGATGCAGCCATAGACATGAGGGGTCAGAGACAGGACCCTGAAAGAGAGAAGCCAGATCACAAGGCTCAAAGAGCACTAGCAGAAATGAAGTTCACACCTGTAGCTGCTCATAGGCCTTAAATATAAGTTCACGCTCAATAATAATAATAACATCAATGATGACATTCAACTTTTTAGCATGTATTACATGGCAAATATTGTGCTACATGTTATTTACATTATCAGTCCTTTTCAGTTTTATATTTATCAGCAGAATCATTTGATATCAATTCTTTAAGATAGACATGAGAGCCCCTGGAACCAATATTCCCCTATTTGCAGTAAATTTACTGCTCTCCCCATATTTTAACTAATCCCCATTGGAATTACATTCTTTAAGTTACTTGTGACTCTAACTGCCTCCCTTCCATTGCAGGATGTATACAATACTGAGGTGAAACCATCATCAGTTACACTTATACCAGGACTAGATGCACCTACCCGATACTGCCCATCTACAGTCTCTGTCTTGGACCTTCTCACTACTGACAAGGTGATAAGGACACGTAGACCCAGTGCCAAGTAGGGCAGCCCTGACTAAGGAAGTCTTTCAAATCTATGCCTCTCAATTGCCTCTACTCCCATGCCATTTCCCCTCAGATTCAGATCAGATCAGTCACTCAGTCGTGTCCAACATTACCAATTCTCCAAAATGTTCCTCGCAGGACAAGGGCTTGAACCTTTACAGGTATGTCAATATCCCCTTAAAAATGTTGCTCCGGATTTCTATACATGGGCCTGTTGGGTTGAAAGAAAGGGCTCCAGTCAGAAACACTATCTGTACACAGCACATTGTGGAAGACTGAGAAAATATCAAGTCTCCAAAACAAAGATTGCAGGGAGACATAGGGAAAGGGGGTCATTGAAGGTGATATAGTATAGGAGGCCAAAACAAACAAGCAAACACATTCCCAAAACAAACAAGTAAAACAAAAGAGAACAAGCCACTCTTGGGCCTGGTTACACATAGGACTGAAGGAGGAAGTCCACCCAGCACGAGGACATCAGTATGATCAGTTCTTCTGTTCCAGATTGTATACTTCTATTACTGTAGCTAAGATTAACTCACTGAATTTATGACCAACTAAAATTCTCATTTTAAGGTGCATATTTCCTATCAAGTTGGTTTGTGGAGCCAGGGGCAAGGTGGACATATTTTCTTCATTATTTTGTTGGAATTGGCCATTCCTCCTAAGCTGTCAAGATCTTCTGCATTCCTAAAGCCTTAGGAATTTCTTCCAGTCTCATATCGTTTGCAAATTTGTACTGCAGACTCATTTGTTTGGAAAACACACGTGTACATGTGCTGTGAAAGCTAAAATAAATGTGGTTAGTTTTCACTTCTAGCATTCCATTCAGCTTTCTCAGACACTGAATAAGGCAACAGATGCCATAATGACTCAATTAATCACTTCTTGCTATTTAGAGCAAACACGTGGACTTTAACACAAAAGGTACTAGCAATTAAGCTTTCAAATCTTCAATTAAAACATAGACTCTGTAAAACTTGCAACTGAGACAATCATCATATCCAACACCCTGGGATAAATAAAAATAACTTCTAGCTTAAGAGAAAGAGGACAGTGAAAAGTTTTACAAACATGAAAAATACAAAGTGATGCTTTCATAGTCAAACCCAATTCTCATAAAATATCAATGGGTAGGCTGACTGATACAAAAAGCAAGGACCAAAAGAAGCACCCTTCTCCCTCTGGCATGAACCAGACTTGTGTGCCTTGGGCAACCTTATTCGTACTCTCATTCAAAGGGTACCCGAGAGTCAGCAGTTTCTACTGCCTGATGCATTGGCTCCTTCTCTGGTGTAAATATCTTTGCACGTGAAGAACAAATCAAGCACATTTATTTGGGGATTTGTTAGTAGATAATCACGGGGAAGGCAATGGCAACCCACTCCAGTACTCTTGCCTGGAAAATCCCATGGATGGAGGAGCCTGGTAGGCTACAGTCCATGGGGTCGCTGAGGGTTGGACACGACTAAGCGACTTCACTTTCACTTTTCACTTTCATGCATTGGAGAAGGAAATGGCAACCCACTCCAGTGTTCTTGCCTGGAGAATCCCAGGGACAGGGGAGCTGGTGGGCTGCTGTCTATGTGGCCGCACAGAGTCGGACATGACTGAAGTGACTTAGCAGCATCAGCAGCAGCAGTAGATAATCAGGAACTTCAAATTCTAAAGAGAAAACAAAGCATGGAGTCTTATGATTCCAGTGAATTCTCTGCAGAGGCCTCGTCTGCTCATTCTGTACAAAGTAAGACCTGGAATCTCAAAACCGCAGGTTGGAGTCCTATCTTGAGGGCTTTGTGGGAGCTGAAAGACCTGGATTTGAGCACTATCCCTAACCAGTTGTGTGCATGTGTGCTAAGTCATTTCAGTCATGTCTGACTATTTGAGATGCTATGGACTGTAGCCCACTAGACTCCTCTGTCCATGGGATTCTCCAGGCAAAAATACTGGAGTGGGTTGCCATGTCCTCCTCCAAGGGATCGTCCTGACCTAGGGATCAAACTCACATCTCTTAAGTCTCCTGCATTTGCAGGCGGGTTCTTTACCATTAGCTTTTGGATGAGATGAATGATTTTGAAACTCTTAAAAATAGTTGAATTTTTTTTTTTAATGCAGGTGAATCTCATGGAAACTTAATTAATAACTGAGATTAAAAATATATAAACCAAAGCTCTGAGTAAAGCAAGGTAGTAGCCCAGATTTCTGCCAACTTAGCCCCAGAAATATCTCTGAGACACTCACCAAATTTCTGTAAGAGCAGTTTAAAAACCAAGAGCAAGGTCCCATTCGGTTCTGTGGAATTCGATTCTGGCTTATTATACAAGGAATATAAGCTACTGATCAACTCCTACATTCTATGGGAATATGAAGCAGAGTCTTGGAGCCTTGTAACAGATTGTCCACATTATGAATAACTATACTGACTACCACTGGTGGAAGTCAACTGCCAAGAAAGCTGATGATCATAGAGAGGAAGAGACAAAGTCCGATCCTGAACACAAGTCTGATGATAATAGATGAAGGCACTACAGTGTGACAAGTGCTAACACAGCTCTAGTTACCAAATATGTGTGAAAGTTGCTCAGTCATGTCCAACTGCTTGTGATCCCATGGACTATACTGTCCATTGAATTCTCTAGGCCAGAATACTAGAGTGGGTAGCCTTTCCCTTCTCCAGGGGATCTTCCCAACCAAGGGATCAAACACAGGTTTCCTGCATTGCAGGTGGATTCTTTACCAGCTGAGCCACAAGCGAAGCCCAGATATACTGGAGTGGGTAGCCTATCCCTCCTCCAGCAGATCTTCCTGACTCAGGAATCGAACTGGGGTCTTCTGCATTGCAGGTGGATTCTTTACCAATTGAGCCATATATAGTGGGATCACAAAAGAGGATGTGATCAGTTCTATCTGAGGACCTAAGAGAAGCTGACCCTTGATCCAAGCCTTGAAAGATCAATATCAGATTATCAAGAATCAGATTTGGCAAAGGAATTAAGGGCTGTGGACACAATGGTACCAAGGTGCAAAACATCATCAACACAGAAGACTGACTGGAGACGCAAGCAAGAGTGTGATCCTGAAGACATCTGAGTCTCACACTAAGGAACTGAGACTTTTCTTTTGGGAAGACACCATTCAGATCAGATCATTTCCTCAGTCATGTCTGACTCTTTGCGACCCCATGAATCATAGCACACCAGGCTTCCCTGTCCATCACCAACTCCCGGAGTTCACTGAGACTCACATCCATTGAGTCAGTGATGCCATCTAGCCATCTCATCCTCTGTCGCCCCCTTCTCCTCTTGCTCCCAATCCCTCCCAGCGTCAGAGTCTTCTCCAATGAGTCAACTCTTCACATGAGGTGGCCAAAGTCCTGGAGTTTCAGCTTTAGCATCATTCCTTCCAAAGAATAATGTCTCAAACAGCAATGTGAGATAGCCCCTCTTTTTGGAATACTTTTTCTCCAACTCTCTTCCTTTCTCATCTTTCAGGATTCAGCTTATGGATCATTGACTCTGAAAGGTCATTTCTTATCCTTTTTCTAAAGGAGGGCTTCTTTCTCTCTCCCCTCCTTAGAACCAAAGTTTCATGAGAGTTGGAATCCTGGCAACCTGGTCCCCTGGTTCCATGGGTACCCCCAGCACCTCAGAGAGTACTCAGTATATACTAGGTGCTCAGTAGATATTTACTGCATGAATGAAAGAAATGAAAGTGTCTGCAAAGTGTGGACTCACAACCACCTTCACAATATCTCTTCAGCTGGGCCTGTCTTGTTAGTGAATAAGGGATAGGGTTGATAATAGCAAGGTATCCAACAAATGAAGATGCAAGCATGAAAGCTGTGGTGTCTAACCAAGAGCAAGGAGCAGTCTGTATACAGAAGCTTCTTTAGTGGTCTTAAAATGCTGATGTCCATGCAGACGTGGTTACCTGACTAATGGAAAATCTAGGTGAAAAGATCTGTCTCTCAGAGCAGCTCTGCTGACATAGAGGAATTTTTTGATGCATTAAAATCATAATCACATCCTTCTACATATCGAAATGCATTCCATATTTCCCATCAAAATTAAGTACGATGAACCTAACTGGCTGGAAGGAGCTTATGACTATCTCTGGCAAGTTACTTTGCCTTAGTTTTCTCTATAGCAAAACAGAAATTATAGTGACTGTTACCTCACAGGTTTGTAATGATGATGAGATCAAATACACACAACACACTTAGCACAGTGCCCGGTCCAAAGAAAACCTTCAGTGTTAGCTTTTACAATCATTATTGTGATCAGTAGCATTATTAACACAGTGAAGGCATTTATGAGAAAGAATAATGCATTTTGTGAAGGGAGCCAAATCGTCCTTGCATAAACCTGCCTCTCCCTGCCTAGCAGGTCCAACACCCTTACCACGAGGGCAATAGATTCGGTATCTGTTCCTCCCCAGCAATATCTTCAAGCCTCTTTTCATTTGTCTTTTTCCCTGATTAACAAACCACTCACCATTAATTACTTATAGTCATTTTCTGTGGCATAGTTTTATATGTGTTTATTATGTTCACAGCTGTCTTGCCTCTCAAGGGTAGAAATCTATTATCTCATTATTATCCCTGAGTCTCCTGATCACAGTGTCCTTGCTTCCCATCTCACTTTCACCAAAAGTGTCTCCTGGGAGGACAGGATTTTCCTTCCTCCTCATCCTTTCCTTTCTATGCTCTACACGCCTCATAAGGAAAGACGAATTCAGGGTAGAATAAAGAGACAGGAACTTTGTTGGCATATAAACTAAACTAGTTAAGCGATGAGATATGATTTTGCTATGAAATAAAGCAGGAGATAAAAGATGATCAAATATTTTCTTTTTTTTTTTTTCCAATTAGATCCTGATTATTTTATTTTTTTTTTTTTTTTTTTAAAAATCAAGAATCTCTTTTATTGATTATCAGAAACATTACAAACATCTAGTATGAACAAATTGTAACATGATAGTGTTTAGTTTGAACAATTAATACATTTCAGATATAATATTATACATATTTCAATGCTATTCTTCCCAATCATCCCACCCTCTCCCGGTCCCAGAGTCCAAAAGTCTGGTCTATACATCAGTGTCTCTTTTGCTGTCTCGTAAATAGGGTTATTTTTACCATCTTTCTAAATTCCATATATATGCATTAGTATACTGTATTGGTGTTTTTCTTTCTGGCTTACTTCACTCTGTATAATAGGCTCCAGTTCCATCCACCTCCTTAGAACTGATTCAAATGTATTCTTTTTAATGGCTGAGTAATACTCCATTGTGTATATGTACCACAGCTTGCTTATCCATTCATCTGTGGATGGACATCTAGGTTGCTTCCACGTTCTGGCTATTGCAAACAGTGCTGCTATGAACATTGGGGTACACGTGTCTCTTTCAATTCTGGTTTTCTCAGTGTATATGCCCAGCAGTGGGATTGCTGGATCATAAGGCAGTTCTATTCGCAGTTTTCTGAGGAATCTCCATACTGTTCTCCATAGTGGCTGTACTAGTTTGCATTCCCACCAACAGTGCAAGAGGGTTCCCTTCTCTCCGCACCCTCTCCAGCATTTATTGCTTGTGGACTTTTGGATAGCAGCCATTCTGATTGGCGTGAAATGGTATCTCAGAGTGGTTTTGATTTGCATTTCTCTGATAATGAGTGATATTGAGCATCTTGTCATGTGTTTGTTAGCCATCTGTATGTCTTCTTTGGAGAAATGTCTATTGAGTTCTTTGGCCCATTTTTTGATTGGGTCATTTATTTTTCTGGAATTGAGCTGTAGAAATTGCTTGTATATTTTTGAGATTAGTTGTTTGTCAGTTGCTTCATTTGCTATTATTTTCTCCCATTCTGAAGGCTGTCTTTTCACCTTGCTTATAGTTTCCTTTGTTGTGCAGAAGCTTTTAAGTTTGATTAGGTCCCATTTGTTCATTTTTGATTTTATTTCCGATATTCTGGGAGGTGGGTCATAGAGGATCCTGCTGTGATGTAAGTCAGAGAGTGTTTTGCCTATGTTTTCCTCTAGGAGTTTTATGGTTTCTGGTCTTATATTTAGCTCTTTAATCCATTTTGAGTTTATTTTTGTGTATGGTGTTAGAAAGTGTTCTAGTTTCATTCTTTTACAAGTGTTTGACCAGTTTTCTCAGCACCACTTGTTAAAGAGATTGTCTTTAATCCATTGTATATTCTTGCCTCCTTTGTCAAAGATAAGGTGACCATATGTGCGTGGATTTATCTCTGGGCTTTCTATTTTGTTCCATTGATCTATATTTCTGTCCTTGTGCCAGTACCATACTATCTTGATGACTGTGGCTTTGTAGTAGAGCCTGAAGTCAGGCAGGTTGATTCCTCCAGTTCCGTTCTTCTTTCTCAAGATAGCTTTGGCTATTCGAGGTTTTTTGTATTTCCATACAAATTGAGAAATTATTTGTTCTAGTTCTGTGAAGAATACCATTGGTAGCTTGATGGGGATTGCATTGAATCTATAAATTGCTTTGGGTGGTATATTCATTTTCGCTATATTGATTCTACCAATCCATGAACATGGTATATTTCTCCATCTATTAGTGTCCTCTTTGATTTCTTTCACCAGTGTTTTATAGTTTTCTATATATAGGTCTTTAGATTCTTTAGGAAGATATATTCCTAAGTATTTTATTGTTTTCATTGCAATGGTGAATGGAATTGTTTCCTTAATTTCTCTTTCTATTTTCTCGTTATTAGTGTACAGGAATGCAAGGGATTTCTGTGTGTTAATTTTATATCCTGCAACTTTACTGTATTCATTGATCAGTTTTAGTAATTTTCTGGTGGAATCTTTAGGGTTTTCTAAGTAGAGGATCATGTCATCTGCAAATAGTAAGAGTTTTACTTCTTCTTTTCCAATTTGGATTCCTTTTATTTCTTTTTCTGCTCTGATTGCTGTGGCCAAAACTTCCAAAACTATGTTGAATAGTAATGGTGAAAGTGGGTATCCTTGTCTTGTTCGTGACTTTAGAGGAAATGCTTTCAATTTTTCACCATTGAGGATAATGTTTGCTGTGGACTTGTCATATATAGCTTTTATTATGTTGAGGTATGGTCCTTCTATTCCTGCTTTCTGGAGAGTTTTTATCATAAATGGATGTTGAACTTTGTCAAAGGCTTTCTCTGCATCTATTGAGATAATCATATGGTTTTTATTCTTCAGTTTGTTAATGTGGTGTATTACATTGAATGATTTGCGGATATTGAAGAATCCTTGCATTCCTGGGATAAAGCCCACTTGGTCATGGTGTATGATCTTTTTAATGTGTTGTTGGATTCTGATTGCTAGAATTTTGTTAAGGATTTTTGCATCTATGTTCATCAGTGATATTGGCCTGTAGTTTTCTTTAAAGAGCTCGCTTGAAAATTATTCATTGAGGAAATATTTAGCACATTCTGTGTTCAAAGTTCTGGGAATTTGGCTGTGAACAAAAGCAGGCTAAATCCTTCCTTTTCATGAAGCAGATCTTCTAGTAGGGGAGACAAACAACAAATATGTATGTATCGTCAAATAATGACCAGTGTTGAGAAAAAATAAAACAGGGTAATAGAATAGGGAGTGTTGAGTGCATTTCTGGAGGAAGGATGGTCAGGGTAGATGTTTTAAGGAGGTTCCATTATATCATTGGAAGTTCTCATATCTCATAGGATTTCAAGGATTTGGTGCTTCCCCCCTGTAGATGAAGTCAAGATTTGCAGGGGGAGGGGCGAGAGGGGGGAGCGGGCAGACGGGAGAATGGAGGGTGGTAAAAAGACCACAAAGGAGGAGAAGTAAGTTCTCAAGTGCTCATTCAAGATTAAATCTTCATGGAAAATGGAAGGGAATGTTTGCACCATGATGAAGATTAACACAAATTTGCTCAATTGATAGTAAAATGTCTGTGGTAGCACCCTGGAGTTCCAAACCTATATCATCAGTTGTGTTAGTCTTGAAGTTGGACTGAAGGAAGAGTGTGGACATTGGAAAGCAAGAGTATTCCATATTATCTTGTTCCAGGCTCCAGGGGAGAAGGTCCCAGCTTATATAAAGGACAAGGAAATGGCAGGTCAGAGTTCCAGGTGGTGATTGACAGACAGCTACCTCAAAAAGAAAAGGTAGGAAACAAAAGAGTAAATAAAGCCAAATCTTGTGATTGCTCCTGTAGCCAAGGAATGCTGCCCATTTAAAAATGAGGGACAGCTAGGGAGGCAGCCACAAACACTTGGGTTACAGCAGTATTCTATTATGCTTACTAATAAAATCCATGATCATCCTAGAGGTATTTAAATATTTCACATTTTAAAAAGTTTTTCATGGCTGAAAGCAAATTCTACATATATTATTTTTTGATCTTCTGTGAGAGAGACAAAGCATGAATTGTTATCCAATTCCATGTATGAGGAAACAGACTTAAGTGAATTGCTCAAAGTCCCCCAAATGAGTGGGAAATTCAAATCCAGAACTTTCTGCTTCCTTAACCAAGCATTTACTCAGCTTCTACACTCAGCCCAGGACTGTCTGAAGCATTAACAAGATATTGAAATCATCAAGTAGCATGTTTGTGTAAATAATTTCTGTGAAATCAGTGATGAAAGTGAAAGTGTCTGACTCCTTGTGACCCCCATGTACTATACAGTTCATGGAATTCTCTAGGCCAGAATACTAGAGTGGGTAGTCTTTCCCTTCTCCAGGGGATCTTCCCAACCCCGGGATTGGACTCATGTCTCCTGCATTGCAGGTGGATTCTTTACCAACTGAGCCACAAGGGAAACCCAAAGTGAAAGTGAAAGAGTCACTCAGTCATATCTGACTCTTTGTGACCCCATGAATTGTACAGTCCTTGGAATTTGAAATTATCTAGGTTAGAATACTGAAGTAGGTAGCCGTTCCCTTCTCCAGGGGATCTTCCCAACCCAGAGATCAAACCTAGGTCTCCCTCATTGCAGGCAGATTCTTTACCATCTGAGCCACCAGGGAAGCCCATAGAAGGAAAAGCCCTCTACCCAAAACTTGCACTTTATACAAAATTAACTAAAAATGAATCATAGACCTAAATGTAAAACTATAAAACTTTTAGAAAAAGTCATAGGAGAAAATCTTCAGGACGTGGGTCTAAACCAAGAGTTCTTAGAGATGACACCAAAAGCCAGCCACATAAAGTAAAAAATGGGTAAATTAGACTTCATCAAAATTAGAATCTTTTGATGTGCAGAAGACCCTGTTAAAGGGATGAAAATACAAGCTCCATATTGGGAGAAATTATTTCTAAACCACATATCTAGATATGATGCCTTTCTAGAATATATAAAGAACTCAAAATTCAACTAAAAATCCATTTATAAAATGGACAAAAGATAGGAACAAGGGATGGACATTTCAGTGAAGAGAATATAGAGATGGCAAAGAAGCACATGAAGAGATGTTCAATATCAACAGTGAAATGCAAATAAAACCACAGTGAGATATCATTACACTTTCAAAATGACTAAAATAAAAAATAGTAAGGACATCAAATCCTGGTAAGGGTATAAAGACACTGGATCACTCATCCATTACAGGTGTAAAATGATTCAGCCACTCTGGGAAATATTCTTTTAGTCTCTTACAAAACTAAAGATGTAAAAAAAAAAAAACTATAGATGTGCTTACCATATGACCCAGCAATTACAGTCTTGAGCAAGTGCCCCAGAAAATGACAATTCATGCCTACATAAAAATATGTACACAAATGTTTTTAACAGCTTTATTTGTAACAGCTGAAAACTGGAAATAAGGCCCAGTTGTCCTTCAACTGGAAAAATATTAAATCAAATAAAGATATAAAATGAAATGTTTTAAAGATATAAAATAAAATGTTTATATCCATACAATGGAACACTACTGAGCCATAAAAAATAAGAGCTTGCAGATACACTCAACAACTTGAATGTACCTATGCTGAGTTCACAGAGCCAATCTCAAAGGACACATACTATATGAGTTCATTTACATGTCATTCTCAAATGAGAAAAGTACAGAGATGGAGAAGACATTACTGGTTGCCAGGCATTAGTGATCGAGTGGAGGGATGCAGGTATGAATATAAAGGGTTAACATAAAGGAAATCTTTGTGGTGATGATACAGTTCTGTATCTTGATTGTGGTGGTAGTTACATAAATCTTCACAAGTGACAAAATTCCATAAAGCTACACAGACAGGAATCCATGTCAAACTGACACAATCTGAATAAACTCTTCTCCAGGGGATTTGCCTGACCCAAGGATAAAACTTGGGACTCCTGCATTGCATACAGATTTTTAACTTTCTGAGCCACCAGAGAAGCCCAAGTTAACTCAGTTTATTCACTTTGATATTGTACTATCATTATGCAAGATTTTACCATTGGGTAGCATGTTGCTCATTTTGCATGCTAGCAAGGTTATACTCAAAATCCTTAAAGCTAGGCTTCAGCAGTATGTGAACAAAGAACCTGCAGGTGTACAAGCTAGATTTAGAAAAAGCAGAGGAACCAGAGATCAAATTGCCAACATTTGCTGGATCATGGAGAAAGCAAGGGATTTCCAGAAAAACTTCTGCTTCATTGACTACACTAAAGCCTTTGACTGAGGGGAACACAACAAACTGTGGAAAATTATAAAAGAGGTGGGAATACCAGATCACCTTACCTGCCTCCTGAGAAACCTGTATGCAAGCCAAGAAGAAACAGTTAGAACTGGACATGAAACAACAGACTGGTTAAAATTGGGAAAGGCTATATATTGTCACCCTGATTATTTAATTTATCTACAGAGAACATCACACAAAATGCTAGGCTGGATGAATCACAAGCTGAAATCAAGATTTCCCAGAGAAATACCAACAACTTCAGATACACAGATAACAGCACTCTAATGGCAGAAAGTGAAGACGAACTAAAGAGCCTCTTGATGAGGATGAAAGAGAAGAGTGAAAACCTGGCTTAAAACTCAACATTCAAAAAATTAAGATCATGGCATCCAGTCCCATTACTTAATGGAAAATAGATGGGGAAACAATGGAAGCAGTGGCTGACTTTGTTTTTTGGGGCTCCAAAATCACTGCAGATGGTGACTACAGCCATGAAATTAAAAGATACTTTCTCCTTCGAAGAAAAGCTATGATCAACCTCAACAGCATATTGAAAAGCAGAGACATCACTTTGCAAGGCTCTTATAGTCAAAGCTATGGTTTTTCCAGTAGTCATGTATGGATATGAGAGCTGGATCATAAAGAAGGCTGAATGCAAAAGAATTGATGCTTTCTAACTGTAGTGCTGGAGAAGACTCGTGAGAGTCCCTTGGACATCAAGGAGATCAAACCAGTCAATCCTAAAGGAAATCAACCCTGAATATTCATTGGAAGGACTCATCTCACACGCTAGTAAAGTAATGCTCAAAATTCTCCAAGCCAGGCTGCAGCAATATGTGAACCGTGAACTTCCTGACGTTCAAGCTGGTTTTAGAAAAGGCAGAGGAACCAGAGATCAAATTGCCAACATCCGCTGGATCATGGAAAAAGCAAGAGAGTTCCAGAAAAACATCTATTTCTGCTTTATTGACTATGCCAAAGCCTTTGACTGTGTGGATCACAATAAACTATGGAAAATTCTGAGAGAGATGGGAATACCAGACCACCTGATCTGCCTCTTAAGAAATCTGTATGCAGGTCAGGAAGCAACAGTTAGAACTGGTCATGGAACAACAGACTGGTTCCAAATAGGAAAAGGAGTACGTCAAGGCTGTATATTGTCACCATGTTTATTTAACTTATATGCAGAGTACATCATGAGAAATGCTGGACTGGAAGAAACACAAGTTGGAATCAAGATTGCCGGGAGAAATATCAATAACCTCAGATATGCAGATGACACCACCCTTATGGCAGAAAGTGAAGAGGGGCTAAAAAGCCTCTTGATGAAAGTGAAAGTGGAGAGTGAAAAGGTTGGCTTAAAGCTCAACATTCAGAAAACGAAGATCATGGCATCTGGTCCCATCACTGCATGGGAAATAGATGGGGAAACAGTGGAAACAGTGTCAGACTTTGTTTTTCTGGGCTCCAAGATCACTGCAGATGGTGACTGCAGCCATGAAATTAAAAGACGCTTACTCCTTGGAAGGAAAGTTATGACCAACCTAGATAGCATATTCAAAAGCAGAGACATTACTTTACCAACAAAGGTTCGCCTAGTCAAGGCTATGGTCTTTCCTGTGGTCATGTATGGATGTGAGAGCTGGACTGTGAAGAAGGCTGAGCACCGAAGAATTGATGCTTTTGAACTGTGGTGTTGGAGAAGACTCTTGAGAGTCCCTTGGACTGCAAGAAGATCCAACCAGTCCATTCTGAAGGAGATCAATCCTGGAATTTCTTTAGAAGGAATGATGCTAAAGCTGAAACTCCAGTATTTTGGCCACCTCATGCGAAGAGTTGACTCATTGGAGAAGACTCTGATGCTGGGAGGGATTGAGGGCAGGAGGAGAAGGGGACGACAGAGGATGAGATGGCTGGATGGCATCACTGACTCGATGGATGTGAGTCTGAGTGACCTCCGGGAGCTGGTGATGGACAGGGAGGCCTGGCGTGCTGCGGTTCATGGGGTCGCAAAGAGTCGGACACGACTGAGCGACTGATCTGATCTGATCTGATGCTAAAGCTGAAGCACCAATACTTTGGCTACCTGATGTGAAGAGCCTACTCATTGGAAAAGACCCTGATGCGGGGAAAGATTGAGGGCAGGGGGAGAAGGGGATAACAGAGGAAAAGGTGGTTGGATGGCATCACCAATTCAATGGACATGAATTTTAACAAACTCTTGGATATAGTGGAAGACAGAGGAACCTGGAATGCTGCAGACCATGGGGTCACAAACAGTTGGACACAACTTGGTGACTGAACAACAACACTATTGGGAGAAGTTGGGTGAAAGATACATGGGACTTCAATATACTATTTTTGCAGTTTCCAAAAGATCTATAACCATTTCATAATTAAAATATTAAAGAAAATAAGTGAGTGGGACCTTCGTGTACTCTGAATCCAATTCCTTCTAAGATGAAACCTTCTAGAGAACAAAAACAGCATACAACAGCATGGCATGCTGGGCAGAAACACTAAACCAAGGATAAAAATATTTTGAGTCATTATTTACCCTCTGTGGTTTCTATGGCTTTGTCTTCTCTTGTCACAGACCTTGCTCCCCTTGTCAGATATGTGTCTATCTGACCTAGACCAGGTTAATCAAAATCCTGTATCTCATTGAGTGTGAACTTTGATCCAAAAAATGGCACATACCCCAAGCCAGGCCACCCAGAATCTTTGGGATTTCCAGAGTTGGTGCTGAGTATGTCAGTGGTGGTAAGCTTTGTCTTCCTCATTGGATTTGAAAAAAAAAAGCTTATTTATTTATTTATATATCTCCCATGCTGCCGGGAACCGTGTCCCTAGGCAGTTGGAGAAAACTGAGAGAAAAAGGGCAACATGCAGATCTAAGCTGAGCTAGCTAAAGAGCAAAAGAGAGACCAATGGCCACATGCAAACCTGGATACATTAGATCCTGAGACCAGACACATCCATTCTTCCTGTATACCCTGAACCAATATAGTCCTTTTCACAATTATGAGTGTGTGTTGGATTTGGAACTAAAAGTTTTTTGAACAGTGTGATCTTTTAGAATCTCAATTTGCACATCTATAAAATGAGAAGAAGAATATCTGATGTATTTGCCTCACAATTTTGCAATGATAATCAAAAAAGACAGCAGACATGAATGTTCTATACAGCATGTGTAAATGCAACGGGCTGATAGCTATTATTACAGAAACAAACAAAATTACTCCAAAAAATCCAGCTCCTTTCCTCAGGATTTTCATAACAATTGTATTCCAGTAATTTCTAAAGCAACAATGAGAGCAAGAAACAAATCCAAAAATATCACTAGAAATAGATTTGTTAATTATTATGATTCATGTTTAATGATTCATTTATGACTCAGAAAAAGCAACCAGAGACCAGCCTTCACATATGTACAAAAATCTCTAATTTAAAAATATAAGAAAATTTTATGTGTGTGTGAAGATGCTCCCATGTGGGAATTTTAAAAATGATCTATTCTTCCATTTTGATCAGAAATTTCCTGCTTATATTATTGTATGAAGCCACTTTCACATACTATACATTGTGGTCAGATGGATTCTCTATTTCTTAGGTAGACTAAACGCCTCAACAAGTTGCTTGTTTCTTTTTTTTTTCATGTTAAATGGGTCAAACCCCAAATGAGTTCACCCCTCCTATTTATTTTTTTACTTTTTAAAATTTATTTTAGTTGGAGGCTACTTACCTTAAAATATTGTGGTGGTTTTTGCCATACATTCACAGAAATCAGCCATTGGGTGTACATGTGTTCCCCATCTTGACACTCTCTCCCACCTCCCTCCCCACCCCATCCCTCAGGGTCCTCCCAGTGCACCAGCCCTGAGCACCATGTCTCATGCGTTGAACCTGGACTGGCAATCTATTTCATATATGATAATATACATGTTTCAATGATATTTTCTCAAATCATCTCACCCTCATCTTCTCCCACAGAGTCCAAAAGTCTATTCTTTATATCTGTGTCACTTTTGCTGTCTCACATATAGGGTCATTGTTACCATCTTTCTAAATTCCATATATATGCATTAGTATACTGTATTGTTTTTTTTCCTGACTTACTTCACTCTGCATATTAGGCTCCAATTTTTTCCACTTCATTAGAACTGATTCAAATGCATTATTTTTAATACCTGAGTAATATTCCATTGTGTATATGTACCACTATTTTTTTTAACTTTACAATATTGTATTGGTTTTGCCATAAAACGAAATGAATCCGCCACAGGTATACATGTGTTCCCCATCCTGAACCCTCCCCCCTCCTCCCTCTCCATACCATCCCTCTGGGTCGTCCCAGTGCACCAGCCCCAGGCATTCAGTATCATGCATCGAACCTTGACTGGAGACTCGTTTCATATATGATATTATACACATTTCAATGCCATTCTCCCAAATCATCCCACCCTCTCCCTCTCCCACAGAGTCCGAAAGACTGTTCTATATATCAGTGTCTCTTTTGCTGTCTTGTATATAGGGTTATTGTTACCACCTTTCGAAATTCCATATATATGTGTTAGTATACTGTATTGGTGTTTTTCATTCTGGCTTACTTCACTCTGTATAATAGGCTCCAGTTTCATCCACCTCATTAGAACTGATTCAAATGTATTCCTTTTAATGGCTGAGTAATACTCCATTGGGTATATGTACAATAGCTTTCTTTATCCATTCATCTGCTGATGGACATCTAGGTTTCTCCCATGTCCTGGCTATTATAAACACTGCTGCGATGAACATTGGGGTATACGTGTCTCTTTCAATTCTGGTTTCCTCGGTGTATATGCCCAGCAGTGGGATTGCTGGATCATAAGGCAGTTCAATTTCAAGTTTACCACAGCTTTCTTATCCATTCATCTGCTGATGGACATTTAGGTTGCTTCCATTTCAAGCCTACTATAAACAGTGCAGTAATCAACATAGGGGTACACATGTTTCAATTTTGGTGTCCTTGGTGTGTATACCCAGCAGTGGGATTGCTAGGTCATATGCAAAGAAATAGAGGAAAACGACAGAATGGGAAAGACTAGGGACCTCTTCAAGAAAATCAAGATACCAAAGGAACATTTCATGCAAAGATGGGCTCGATAAAGGACAGAAATGGTATGGACCTAAAAGAAGCAGAAGATATTAAGAAGAGGTGGCAAGAATACACAGAAGAACTGTACAAAAAAGAGCTTCAAGACCCAGATAATCATGATGGTGTGATCACTGACCTAGAGCCAGACATCCTGGAATGTGAAGTCAAGTGGGCCTTAGAAAGCATCACTACGAACAAAGCTAGTGGAGGTGATGGAATTCCAGTGGAGCTATTCCAAATCCTGAAAGATGATGCTGTGGAAGTGCTGCACTCAATATGCCAGCAAATTTGGAAAACTCAACAGTGGCCACAGGATTGGAAAAGGTCAGTTTTCATTCCAATCCCAAAGAAAGGCAATGCCAAATAATGCTCAAACTACCACACAATTGCACTCATCTCACACACTAGAAAATAATGCCCAAAACACTCCAAGCCAGGCTTCAGCAATCTGTGAACCGTGAACTTCCTGATGTTCAAGCTGGTTTTAGAAAAGGCAGAGGAACCAGAGATCAATTTGCCAACATCTGCTGGATCATGGAAAAAGCAAG